>OY723275.1:593959-1193959 GCA_963210315.1 Rhynchopus euleeides
GGGGGCGTGCTGCAGGGGCGAAGGCCACGTCTGCGGGAAAATCATGGGAGGAAGAGAAACGAAGAACGCAAGACACGGGACAAACCATCAGATGAGATGTATCAGATGTGGATGTCACCGCGTGAATCGCTTCACCAAACCCACGTGCGGCACGTCAACGTCTTGCAGCACCTCGACACCTCCTTGCAGATGCCGAAGCGCCACATGAGTGCGGAGCACTGCGCCGGGTCGGTCGGAGTGAAGCCAGACGGGCACGACGGCACCGCCTGGCAGCAGAACGGGGGCTCCTGGACGGGCACCTCCTTGCGGCACGGGATCGTCTTGCAGCACCTCGTAGCCTCCACACACTTCCCAGACGCGATCTCCTCGGCAGTGCAGCTCCAGTCCTGCTTGGTTGCGGCAGGGCACGACGGCATGGCCTGGCAGCAGATCGGGGTAGGGACCACAGGGGCCGGGGCCTTCTTGCGGCACGTCAACGTCTTGCAGCACAGGCTGGCCTCGACACATGTGCCAGACGCAACCTCATCCGCTGTGCAGGTCAGGTCCACCGTCGTGTCGGCAGGGCACGACGGCATGGCCATGCAGCAGATGCGGGGCACCTCCTTGCGGCACGGGATCGTCTTGCAGCACCTCGTAGCCTCCACGCACTTCCCAGATGCGATCTCCTCGGCAGTGCAGCTCCAGTCCTGCTTGGTTGCGGCAGGGCACGACGGCATGGCCTGGCAGCAGATCGGGGTCAGCATAGCGGGGGCAGCCACGTCAGACGCGGCGCTCACCACGTGCCTCCGGCACTTGATTGTCGTGCAGCAGCGCGATGCCTCAACGCACGCTCCAGACAGGATCTCTGCCGCAGTGCACGTCGAGTCCTTCTCCGTCGACGCTGGGCATGTCGGCACCGCCATGCAGCACCGGATGTCCGGCTTTGCCTGCACCCCCGCAATCAGCACGGCCGCAAGCACAACAGTGTGCATCTTCATATTTGATGGATATCTCGGGTGTTATTCACGTCCCTGAAAGGGGGCGGTGTGCGAGGTCCCGGCAGGCGCACACAGGTGTGCAACACCCTCTCCACATCAGCATGAAAGCAGCCAGTGGAGGCACAGGACCCTTCCCAAGACGAAAACCAGTACCGCATCAACCCCACAGGCCCATCTTCCCCTTACTGGGCCCGGTAGAAACGGTAGTGACCTCCATTTTGTAGCTGATTTTGGCCCGAGTTTGGTGGAGTTTGGTGGTGGTAAACTGGAGATTTTCGGAGATTGGTTTCGGGCAAAATCAGGTGGTGTTGGAACTAAATCAGCTCATTTTGACCCCTGCATCATGGTTCTCATCACAGGGAAAACACTGCGTGTATCCCAAAGCCAACAGGCTGTCAGCGGAAATGGTTGCGAAGTGTTATTTACATCCACCCACACAGGGGTGTCGGAAGTAGCGAATATTCTTCGTGTCTCATCATGCACAGGGCTGCGAACCTGCGAACCTGGGAAACCCTCCTTGCCGGCAGGCATCACACACATGCTGTTCTGCGGGACTCACACTGGCACTGGCAGTGCAGGTCAGGACCCTCAAAGTTAGCAACATTGTGCCTTGTAGCACTCGGGAACACGGACCAAGGGTGGTATTTTCATCATGCCTGTTGCTTTGATCATCCCTCTGATGCCGAACACATGCACGCAAACACATGCACCCTACCTCTGCATCTCGGCGTGCTTCCGTGGCGCAAGCTCATTGCAGAGCGAAGCACAAGCACCCGGTGTAGCTGCCTTCATCACGTTGCGTTATGTGTGCCTGTGGCAACACCGCACCCGCACCACACATCTCGCAGTCTTCATGACCACACCGCAGGACGGAGCCACACGGCGGGAGATACAAGCAGCTTCAGAGACGACACACAAACACATAAGACGAAGACGAAGGGACGAAAGCTTGAAAACAGGCTTCCGTGACGTGATGAAGATGTGTGCTCCTTCAGCATGAAACTGTCAGCGTTAAGGCAAAGTGAATCAGCACCAAGCAGAGCCCGGGTCATTGGAAAGAAGACTTGGAACCTAGTGTATCATCAATGGATGCACGTGCCTGCAGATCGAGATTGCAGCAGTCCCGGGCTGCGAGTCAAGTGGAGGAGTGAGGGTCTCATGTGTCAGCAGATCAAATGTGTGTGTGTGTGTGTTGCAATCAATCAGGAGGCTTGCGCCCGCTCAGCGTGGTGCATGGTCATAATGACGATTCTCATCAGGTGCAAGTGTGTGTCTCGGGTCCACTTCACAGGCTCATCCAGAACGCCCATCCCAGGGGGGTGGAACGCAGCTCAGATGCCTCCTTCCTCTTCTCCCTCAGGGCAGCATCTACCTGGGAGAGGGTAGTGCGCAAGCACAGCAGCAACAGACATCCCTGTCGCTGGGGTGCCGGGTGGTGGGGTGGGCTGGGAACTCGCTAAGGCCTTGCAGTGGTCTCTCAGAGCCCCTTCTCACCACCAGAACCTGACGCTGAGTCGGCCACAGGGAAGGCCGCTGCGTCCGAAAGGTGGTTCCCTGCGCATCGGAATCGGAATCGGAGGTGGAGGAGGGCGCACCCTGCTGCGGCTGTTGGCTGTGGCTGTGTGCAAGTCAGACAACAGCCTGTTGAGGCCGTATCCAGACATCTCATGGGAGGCATCACCCCCCTCAGAAATGAGGAATGCCTTGGTGCGGTTTGGTTTGGTCATCATGCCGTGCACCTGCCTTGCTGTGCCGCACCCTCCTGTCTCCTGTCTCGCTAAGGCCTGGTGGAAGGCTCCCTATTGAGGCAGGGGCGCTCCGTGGGTCCCGAGCTGCTCATCAACGTCTGGAACGCGAGGGTTCTCCCCTGTCTCGCTGCAAGGCCTGGTGGAGTGCATCCTATTGTGACAGGTGCCTTCCGTGGGTTCCCGAGCTGCACTACAACATCTGCAGTTGTGCCTGTGTTCTGTCTCGCGTACTATGGAGACCTCAAAGCCCACTTTGCAGGGCTGTGTGAGGAACTATGAAAGTTACGCTGTGGCGTTGAACTGTAACGATTGCTGTAATGTGTGTTGTGAATATGTAATGCGATATGATGCGTCATGTGCACTGTGTGCTACGTGCCACAATCTCTCGGGACATTTGAACAGAGACACAGCATCAACAGGGCTGCCCTCATGCCTGATGCACCTTGCTTGCGGTGGTCTCTCAGAGCCCCTTCTCACCACCAGAACCTGACGCTGAGTCGGCTACAGGGAAGGCCGCTGCGTCCGAAAGGTGGTTCCCTGCGCATCGGAATCGGAATCGGAGGTGGAGGAGGGCGCACCCTGCTGCGGCTGTTGGCTGTGGCTGTGTGCAAGTCAGACAACAGCCTGTTGAGGCCGTATCCAGACATCTCATGGGAGGCATCACCCCCCTCAGAAATGAGGAATGCCTTGGTGCGGTTTGGTTTGGTCATCATGCCGTGCACCTGCCTTGCTGTGCCGCACCCTCCTGTCTCCTGTCTCGCTAAGGCCTGGTGGAAGGCTCCCTATTGAGGCAGGGGCGCTCCGTGGGTCCCGAGCTGCTCATCAACGTCTGGAACGCGAGGGTTCTCCCCTGTCTCGCTGCAAGGCCTGGTGGAGTGCATCCTATTGTGACAGGTGCCTTCCGTGGGTTCCCGAGCTGCACTACAACATCTGCAGTTGTGCCTGTCTTCTGTCTCGCGTACTATGGAGACCTCAAAGCCCACTTTGCAGGGCTGTGTGAGGAACTATGAAAGTTACGCTGTGGCGTTGAACTGTAACGATTGCTGTAATGTGTGTTGTGAATATGTAATGCGATATGATGCGTCATGTGCACTGTGTGCTACGTGCCACAATCTCTCGGGACATTTGAACAGAGACACAGCATCAACAGGGCTGCCCTCATGCCTGATGCACCTTGCTTGCGGTGGTCTCTCAGAGCCCCTTCTCACCACCAGAACCTGACGCTGAGTCGGCTACAGGGAAGGCCGCTGCGTCCGAAAGGTGGTTCCCTGCGCATCGGAATCGGAATCGGAGGTGGAGGAGGGCGCACCCTGCTGCGGCTGTTGGCTGTGGCTGTGTGCAAGTCAGACAACAGCCTGTTGAGGCCGTATCCAGACATCTCATGGGAGGCATCACCCCCCTCAGAAATGAGGAATGCCTTGGTGCGGTTTGGTTTGGTCATCATGCCGTGCACCTGCCTTGCTGTGCCGCACCCTCCTGTCTCCTGTCTCGCTAAGGCCTGGTGGAAGGCTCCCTATTGAGGCAGGGGCGCTCCGTGGGTCCCGGGCTGATGAAGGAAGTCTCAAACGTACACCTGTGATGTATCAATATCGCCTACTGCACGAAGGACAAGGGAGGCAGGAAGCAGGAAAAACAACTTTATTATCACAAACAGCACCTCAGGTGGGGCATGGGGGGACAGCCGTTCCAAGTCTTCACTCATCGTCCGGAGCAGAGGGCCGTTGACGACACTCGCTGATCACATCAGCTCTAATGCTGCCAGTCGAAGGGCGCCTCCTCACAACAACGTTATGCGAGAGTTCCTCGGATGCACCCTTGTGCCTGCCCTCTTCCGCAGGCACAGGGACAGGGCGCAGAGGAGGGGGTTATGTAACGCGGTGCCACAGCAAACACACAACCCGCTGTGCAGCCACGGGACGCACATTCATCCCATTTCTGCAGCAACAGGTAGGCAGCTGCAAGCCGCTGGGGACAGAACAGCCCAGGGCGGGTGAAAAGCACACCCACGTGCAGGGGGACGCAGCGCACACGACTCTGCGATGAAAAAACTTGTTGTAGTGGCAGGATGCACAGGGGTGTGGAGCCGCCGCCGCACCCTCCTGGCGACATTCAGGCTGGCGTGGAACACTGTATGCACGCAAAGGTGCACCAGCGCAGCACACTCGGCACGTATCTCGTCCAGGCCAGGAGGGTAACAGCGGCCGCATTCAAGAAAACAGCAAATGAGACGGGACAAGGGTCAAAGCGGGGAAGCAGGACACAGCCCTCTCGCATCTGCAGCGATGCCCGAACGGGGGCGTGCTGCAGGGGCGAAGGCCACGTCTGCGGGAAAATCATGGGAGGAAGAGAAACGAAGAACGCAAGACACGGGACAAACCATCAGATGAGATGTATCAGATGTGGATGTCACCGCGTGAATCGCTTCACCAAACCCACGTGCGGCACGTCAACGTCTTGCAGCACCTCGACACCTCCTTGCAGATGCCGAAGCGCCACATGAGTGCGGAGCACTGCGCCGGGTCGGTCGGAGTGAAGCCAGACGGGCACGACGGCACCGCCTGGCAGCAGAACGGGGGCTCCTGGACGGGCACCTCCTTGCGGCACGGGATCGTCTTGCAGCACCTCGTAGCCTCCACACACTTCCCAGACGCGATCTCCTCGGCAGTGCAGCTCCAGTCCTGCTTGGTTGCGGCAGGGCACGACGGCATGGCCTGGCAGCAGATCGGGGTAGGGACCACAGGGGCCGGGGCCTTCTTGCGGCACGTCAACGTCTTGCAGCACAGGCTGGCCTCGACACATGTGCCAGACGCAACCTCATCCGCTGTGCAGGTCAGGTCCACCGTCGTGTCGGCAGGGCACGACGGCATGGCCATGCAGCAGATGCGGGGCACCTCCTTGCGGCACGGGATCGTCTTGCAGCACCTCGTAGCCTCCACGCACTTCCCAGATGCGATCTCCTCGGCAGTGCAGCTCCAGTCCTGCTTGGTTGCGGCAGGGCACGACGGCATGGCCTGGCAGCAGATCGGGGTCAGCATAGCGGGGGCAGCCACGTCAGACGCGGCGCTCACCACGTGCCTCCGGCACTTGATTGTCGTGCAGCAGCGCGATGCCTCAACGCACGCTCCAGACAGGATCTCTGCCGCAGTGCACGTCGAGTCCTTCTCCGTCGACGCTGGGCATGTCGGCACCGCCATGCAGCACCGGATGTCCGGCTTTGCCTGCACCCCCGCAATCAGCACGGCCGCAAGCACAACAGTGTGCATCTTCATATTTGATGGATATCTCGGGTGTTATTCACGTCCCTGAAAGGGGGCGGTGTGCGAGGTCCCGGCAGGCGCACACAGGTGTGCAACACCCTCTCCACATCAGCATGAAAGCAGCCAGTGGAGGCACAGGACCCTTCCCAAGACGAAAACCAGTACCGCATCAACCCCACAGGCCCATCTTCCCCTTACTGGGCCCGGTAGAAACGGTAGTGACCTCCATTTTGTAGCTGATTTTGGCCCGAGTTTGGTGGAGTTTGGTGGTGGTAAACTGGAGATTTTCGGAGATTGGTTTCGGGCAAAATCAGGTGGTGTTGGAACTAAATCAGCTCATTTTGACCCCTGCATCATGGTTCTCATCACAGGGAAAACACTGCGTGTATCCCAAAGCCAACAGGCTGTCAGCGGAAATGGTTGCGAAGTGTTATTTACATCCACCCACACAGGGGTGTCGGAAGTAGCGAATATTCTTCGTGTCTCATCATGCACAGGGCTGCGAACCTGCGAACCTGGGAAACCCTCCTTGCCGGCAGGCATCACACACATGCTGTTCTGCGGGACTCACACTGGCACTGGCAGTGCAGGTCAGGACCCTCAAAGTTAGCAACATTGTGCCTTGTAGCACTCGGGAACACGGACCAAGGGTGGTATTTTCATCATGCCTGTTGCTTTGATCATCCCTCTGATGCCGAACACATGCACGCAAACACATGCACCCTACCTCTGCATCTCGGCGTGCTTCCGTGGCGCAAGCTCATTGCAGAGCGAAGCACAAGCACCCGGTGTAGCTGCCTTCATCACGTTGCGTTATGTGTGCCTGTGGCAACACCGCACCCGCACCACACATCTCGCAGTCTTCATGACCACACCGCAGGACGGAGCCACACGGCGGGAGATACAAGCAGCTTCAGAGACGACACACAAACACATAAGACGAAGACGAAGGGACGAAAGCTTGAAAACAGGCTTCCGTGACGTGATGAAGATGTGTGCTCCTTCAGCATGAAACTGTCAGCGTTAAGGCAAAGTGAATCAGCACCAAGCAGAGCCCGGGTCATTGGAAAGAAGACTTGGAACCTAGTGTATCATCAATGGATGCACGTGCCTGCAGATCGAGATTGCAGCAGTCCCGGGCTGCGAGTCAAGTGGAGGAGTGAGGGTCTCATGTGTCAGCAGATCAAATGTGTGTGTGTGTGTGTTGCAATCAATCAGGAGGCTTGCGCCCGCTCAGCGTGGTGCATGGTCATAATGACGATTCTCATCAGGTGCAAGTGTGTGTCTCGGGTCCACTTCACAGGCTCATCCAGAACGCCCATCCCAGGGGGGTGGAACGCAGCTCAGATGCCTCCTTCCTCTTCTCCCTCAGGGCAGCATCTACCTGGGAGAGGGTAGTGCGCAAGCACAGCAGCAACAGACATCCCTGTCGCTGGGGTGCCGGGTGGTGGGGTGGGCTGGGAACTCGCTAAGGCCTTGCAGTGGTCTCTCAGAGCCCCTTCTCACCACCAGAACCTGACGCTGAGTCGGCCACAGGGAAGGCCGCTGCGTCCGAAAGGTGGTTCCCTGCGCATCGGAATCGGAATCGGAGGTGGAGGAGGGCGCACCCTGCTGCGGCTGTTGGCTGTGGCTGTGTGCAAGTCAGACAACAGCCTGTTGAGGCCGTATCCAGACATCTCATGGGAGGCATCACCCCCCTCAGAAATGAGGAATGCCTTGGTGCGGTTTGGTTTGGTCATCATGCCGTGCACCTGCCTTGCTGTGCCGCACCCTCCTGTCTCCTGTCTCGCTAAGGCCTGGTGGAAGGCTCCCTATTGAGGCAGGGGCGCTCCGTGGGTCCCGAGCTGCTCATCAACGTCTGGAACGCGAGGGTTCTCCCCTGTCTCGCTGCAAGGCCTGGTGGAGTGCATCCTATTGTGACAGGTGCCTTCCGTGGGTTCCCGAGCTGCACTACAACATCTGCAGTTGTGCCTGTGTTCTGTCTCGCGTACTATGGAGACCTCAAAGCCCACTTTGCAGGGCTGTGTGAGGAACTATGAAAGTTACGCTGTGGCGTTGAACTGTAACGATTGCTGTAATGTGTGTTGTGAATATGTAATGCGATATGATGCGTCATGTGCACTGTGTGCTACGTGCCACAATCTCTCGGGACATTTGAACAGAGACACAGCATCAACAGGGCTGCCCTCATGCCTGATGCACCTTGCTTGCGGTGGTCTCTCAGAGCCCCTTCTCACCACCAGAACCTGACGCTGAGTCGGCTACAGGGAAGGCCGCTGCGTCCGAAAGGTGGTTCCCTGCGCATCGGAATCGGAATCGGAGGTGGAGGAGGGCGCACCCTGCTGCGGCTGTTGGCTGTGGCTGTGTGCAAGTCAGACAACAGCCTGTTGAGGCCGTATCCAGACATCTCATGGGAGGCATCACCCCCCTCAGAAATGAGGAATGCCTTGGTGCGGTTTGGTTTGGTCATCATGCCGTGCACCTGCCTTGCTGTGCCGCACCCTCCTGTCTCCTGTCTCGCTAAGGCCTGGTGGAAGGCTCCCTATTGAGGCAGGGGCGCTCCGTGGGTCCCGAGCTGCTCATCAACGTCTGGAACGCGAGGGTTCTCCCCTGTCTCGCTGCAAGGCCTGGTGGAGTGCATCCTATTGTGACAGGTGCCTTCCGTGGGTTCCCGAGCTGCACTACAACATCTGCAGTTGTGCCTGTCTTCTGTCTCGCGTACTATGGAGACCTCAAAGCCCACTTTGCAGGGCTGTGTGAGGAACTATGAAAGTTACGCTGTGGCGTTGAACTGTAACGATTGCTGTAATGTGTGTTGTGAATATGTAATGCGATATGATGCGTCATGTGCACTGTGTGCTACGTGCCACAATCTCTCGGGACATTTGAACAGAGACACAGCATCAACAGGGCTGCCCTCATGCCTGATGCACCTTGCTTGCGGTGGTCTCTCAGAGCCCCTTCTCACCACCAGAACCTGACGCTGAGTCGGCTACAGGGAAGGCCGCTGCGTCCGAAAGGTGGTTCCCTGCGCATCGGAATCGGAATCGGAGGTGGAGGAGGGCGCACCCTGCTGCGGCTGTTGGCTGTGGCTGTGTGCAAGTCAGACAACAGCCTGTTGAGGCCGTATCCAGACATCTCATGGGAGGCATCACCCCCCTCAGAAATGAGGAATGCCTTGGTGCGGTTTGGTTTGGTCATCATGCCGTGCACCTGCCTTGCTGTGCCGCACCCTCCTGTCTCCTGTCTCGCTAAGGCCTGGTGGAAGGCTCCCTATTGAGGCAGGGGCGCTCCGTGGGTCCCGGGCTGATGAAGGAAGTCTCAAACGTACACCTGTGATGTATCAATATCGCCTACTGCACGAAGGACAAGGGAGGCAGGAAGCAGGAAAAACAACTTTATTATCACAAACAGCACCTCAGGTGGGGCATGGGGGGACAGCCGTTCCAAGTCTTCACTCATCGTCCGGAGCAGAGGGCCGTTGACGACACTCGCTGATCACATCAGCTCTAATGCTGCCAGTCGAAGGGCGCCTCCTCACAACAACGTTATGCGAGAGTTCCTCGGATGCACCCTTGTGCCTGCCCTCTTCCGCAGGCACAGGGACAGGGCGCAGAGGAGGGGGTTATGTAACGCGGTGCCACAGCAAACACACAACCCGCTGTGCAGCCACGGGACGCACATTCATCCCATTTCTGCAGCAACAGGTAGGCAGCTGCAAGCCGCTGGGGACAGAACAGCCCAGGGCGGGTGAAAAGCACACCCACGTGCAGGGGGACGCAGCGCACACGACTCTGCGATGAAAAAACTTGTTGTAGTGGCAGGATGCACAGGGGTGTGGAGCCGCCGCCGCACCCTCCTGGCGACATTCAGGCTGGCGTGGAACACTGTATGCACGCAAAGGTGCACCAGCGCAGCACACTCGGCACGTATCTCGTCCAGGCCAGGAGGGTAACAGCGGCCGCATTCAAGAAAACAGCAAATGAGACGGGACAAGGGTCAAAGCGGGGAAGCAGGACACAGCCCTCTCGCATCTGCAGCGATGCCCGAACGGGGGCGTGCTGCAGGGGCGAAGGCCACGTCTGCGGGAAAATCATGGGAGGAAGAGAAACGAAGAACGCAAGACACGGGACAAACCATCAGATGAGATGTATCAGATGTGGATGTCACCGCGTGAATCGCTTCACCAAACCCACGTGCGGCACGTCAACGTCTTGCAGCACCTCGACACCTCCTTGCAGATGCCGAAGCGCCACATGAGTGCGGAGCACTGCGCCGGGTCGGTCGGAGTGAAGCCAGACGGGCACGACGGCACCGCCTGGCAGCAGAACGGGGGCTCCTGGACGGGCACCTCCTTGCGGCACGGGATCGTCTTGCAGCACCTCGTAGCCTCCACACACTTCCCAGACGCGATCTCCTCGGCAGTGCAGCTCCAGTCCTGCTTGGTTGCGGCAGGGCACGACGGCATGGCCTGGCAGCAGATCGGGGTAGGGACCACAGGGGCCGGGGCCTTCTTGCGGCACGTCAACGTCTTGCAGCACAGGCTGGCCTCGACACATGTGCCAGACGCAACCTCATCCGCTGTGCAGGTCAGGTCCACCGTCGTGTCGGCAGGGCACGACGGCATGGCCATGCAGCAGATGCGGGGCACCTCCTTGCGGCACGGGATCGTCTTGCAGCACCTCGTAGCCTCCACGCACTTCCCAGATGCGATCTCCTCGGCAGTGCAGCTCCAGTCCTGCTTGGTTGCGGCAGGGCACGACGGCATGGCCTGGCAGCAGATCGGGGTCAGCATAGCGGGGGCAGCCACGTCAGACGCGGCGCTCACCACGTGCCTCCGGCACTTGATTGTCGTGCAGCAGCGCGATGCCTCAACGCACGCTCCAGACAGGATCTCTGCCGCAGTGCACGTCGAGTCCTTCTCCGTCGACGCTGGGCATGTCGGCACCGCCATGCAGCACCGGATGTCCGGCTTTGCCTGCACCCCCGCAATCAGCACGGCCGCAAGCACAACAGTGTGCATCTTCATATTTGATGGATATCTCGGGTGTTATTCACGTCCCTGAAAGGGGGCGGTGTGCGAGGTCCCGGCAGGCGCACACAGGTGTGCAACACCCTCTCCACATCAGCATGAAAGCAGCCAGTGGAGGCACAGGACCCTTCCCAAGACGAAAACCAGTACCGCATCAACCCCACAGGCCCATCTTCCCCTTACTGGGCCCGGTAGAAACGGTAGTGACCTCCATTTTGTAGCTGATTTTGGCCCGAGTTTGGTGGAGTTTGGTGGTGGTAAACTGGAGATTTTCGGAGATTGGTTTCGGGCAAAATCAGGTGGTGTTGGAACTAAATCAGCTCATTTTGACCCCTGCATCATGGTTCTCATCACAGGGAAAACACTGCGTGTATCCCAAAGCCAACAGGCTGTCAGCGGAAATGGTTGCGAAGTGTTATTTACATCCACCCACACAGGGGTGTCGGAAGTAGCGAATATTCTTCGTGTCTCATCATGCACAGGGCTGCGAACCTGCGAACCTGGGAAACCCTCCTTGCCGGCAGGCATCACACACATGCTGTTCTGCGGGACTCACACTGGCACTGGCAGTGCAGGTCAGGACCCTCAAAGTTAGCAACATTGTGCCTTGTAGCACTCGGGAACACGGACCAAGGGTGGTATTTTCATCATGCCTGTTGCTTTGATCATCCCTCTGATGCCGAACACATGCACGCAAACACATGCACCCTACCTCTGCATCTCGGCGTGCTTCCGTGGCGCAAGCTCATTGCAGAGCGAAGCACAAGCACCCGGTGTAGCTGCCTTCATCACGTTGCGTTATGTGTGCCTGTGGCAACACCGCACCCGCACCACACATCTCGCAGTCTTCATGACCACACCGCAGGACGGAGCCACACGGCGGGAGATACAAGCAGCTTCAGAGACGACACACAAACACATAAGACGAAGACGAAGGGACGAAAGCTTGAAAACAGGCTTCCGTGACGTGATGAAGATGTGTGCTCCTTCAGCATGAAACTGTCAGCGTTAAGGCAAAGTGAATCAGCACCAAGCAGAGCCCGGGTCATTGGAAAGAAGACTTGGAACCTAGTGTATCATCAATGGATGCACGTGCCTGCAGATCGAGATTGCAGCAGTCCCGGGCTGCGAGTCAAGTGGAGGAGTGAGGGTCTCATGTGTCAGCAGATCAAATGTGTGTGTGTGTGTGTTGCAATCAATCAGGAGGCTTGCGCCCGCTCAGCGTGGTGCATGGTCATAATGACGATTCTCATCAGGTGCAAGTGTGTGTCTCGGGTCCACTTCACAGGCTCATCCAGAACGCCCATCCCAGGGGGGTGGAACGCAGCTCAGATGCCTCCTTCCTCTTCTCCCTCAGGGCAGCATCTACCTGGGAGAGGGTAGTGCGCAAGCACAGCAGCAACAGACATCCCTGTCGCTGGGGTGCCGGGTGGTGGGGTGGGCTGGGGACTCGCTAAGGCCTTGCAGTGGTCTCTCAGAGCCCCTTCTCACCACCAGAACCTGACGCTGAGTCGGCCACAGGGAAGGCCGCTGCGTCCGAAAGGTGGTTCCCTGCGCATCGGAATCGGAATCGGAGGTGGAGGAGGGCGCACCCTGCTGCGGCTGTTGGCTGTGGCTGTGTGCAAGTCAGACAACAGCCTGTTGAGGCCGTATCCAGACATCTCATGGGAGGCATCACCCCCCTCAGAAATGAGGAATGCCTTGGTGCGGTTTGGTTTGGTCATCATGCCGTGCACCTGCCTTGCTGTGCCGCACCCTCCTGTCTCCTGTCTCGCTAAGGCCTGGTGGAAGGCTCCCTATTGAGGCAGGGGCGCTCCGTGGGTCCCGAGCTGCTCATCAACGTCTGGAACGCGAGGGTTCTCCCCTGTCTCGCTGCAAGGCCTGGTGGAGTGCATCCTATTGTGACAGGTGCCTTCCGTGGGTTCCCGAGCTGCACTACAACATCTGCAGTTGTGCCTGTGTTCTGTCTCGCGTACTATGGAGACCTCAAAGCCCACTTTGCAGGGCTGTGTGAGGAACTATGAAAGTTACGCTGTGGCGTTGAACTGTAACGATTGCTGTAATGTGTGTTGTGAATATGTAATGCGATATGATGCGTCATGTGCACTGTGTGCTACGTGCCACAATCTCTCGGGACATTTGAACAGAGACACAGCATCAACAGGGCTGCCCTCATGCCTGATGCACCTTGCTTGCGGTGGTCTCTCAGAGCCCCTTCTCACCACCAGAACCTGACGCTGAGTCGGCTACAGGGAAGGCCGCTGCGTCCGAAAGGTGGTTCCCTGCGCATCGGAATCGGAATCGGAGGTGGAGGAGGGCGCACCCTGCTGCGGCTGTTGGCTGTGGCTGTGTGCAAGTCAGACAACAGCCTGTTGAGGCCGTATCCAGACATCTCATGGGAGGCATCACCCCCCTCAGAAATGAGGAATGCCTTGGTGCGGTTTGGTTTGGTCATCATGCCGTGCACCTGCCTTGCTGTGCCGCACCCTCCTGTCTCCTGTCTCGCTAAGGCCTGGTGGAAGGCTCCCTATTGAGGCAGGGGCGCTCCGTGGGTCCCGAGCTGCTCATCAACGTCTGGAACGCGAGGGTTCTCCCCTGTCTCGCTGCAAGGCCTGGTGGAGTGCATCCTATTGTGACAGGTGCCTTCCGTGGGTTCCCGAGCTGCACTACAACATCTGCAGTTGTGCCTGTCTTCTGTCTCGCGTACTATGGAGACCTCAAAGCCCACTTTGCAGGGCTGTGTGAGGAACTATGAAAGTTACGCTGTGGCGTTGAACTGTAACGATTGCTGTAATGTGTGTTGTGAATATGTAATGCGATATGATGCGTCATGTGCACTGTGTGCTACGTGCCACAATCTCTCGGGACATTTGAACAGAGACACAGCATCAACAGGGCTGCCCTCATGCCTGATGCACCTTGCTTGCGGTGGTCTCTCAGAGCCCCTTCTCACCACCAGAACCTGACGCTGAGTCGGCTACAGGGAAGGCCGCTGCGTCCGAAAGGTGGTTCCCTGCGCATCGGAATCGGAATCGGAGGTGGAGGAGGGCGCACCCTGCTGCGGCTGTTGGCTGTGGCTGTGTGCAAGTCAGACAACAGCCTGTTGAGGCCGTATCCAGACATCTCATGGGAGGCATCACCCCCCTCAGAAATGAGGAATGCCTTGGTGCGGTTTGGTTTGGTCATCATGCCGTGCACCTGCCTTGCTGTGCCGCACCCTCCTGTCTCCTGTCTCGCTAAGGCCTGGTGGAAGGCTCCCTATTGAGGCAGGGGCGCTCCGTGGGTCCCGGGCTGATGAAGGAAGTCTCAAACGTACACCTGTGATGTATCAATATCGCCTACTGCACGAAGGACAAGGGAGGCAGGAAGCAGGAAAAACAACTTTATTATCACAAACAGCACCTCAGGTGGGGCATGGGGGGACAGCCGTTCCAAGTCTTCACTCATCGTCCGGAGCAGAGGGCCGTTGACGACACTCGCTGATCACATCAGCTCTAATGCTGCCAGTCGAAGGGCGCCTCCTCACAACAACGTTATGCGAGAGTTCCTCGGATGCACCCTTGTGCCTGCCCTCTTCCGCAGGCACAGGGACAGGGCGCAGAGGAGGGGGTTATGTAACGCGGTGCCACAGCAAACACACAACCCGCTGTGCAGCCACGGGACGCACATTCATCCCATTTCTGCAGCAACAGGTAGGCAGCTGCAAGCCGCTGGGGACAGAACAGCCCAGGGCGGGTGAAAAGCACACCCACGTGCAGGGGGACGCAGCGCACACGACTCTGCGATGAAAAAACTTGTTGTAGTGGCAGGATGCACAGGGGTGTGGAGCCGCCGCCGCACCCTCCTGGCGACATTCAGGCTGGCGTGGAACACTGTATGCACGCAAAGGTGCACCAGCGCAGCACACTCGGCACGTATCTCGTCCAGGCCAGGAGGGTAACAGCGGCCGCATTCAAGAAAACAGCAAATGAGACGGGACAAGGGTCAAAGCGGGGAAGCAGGACACAGCCCTCTCGCATCTGCAGCGATGCCCGAACGGGGGCGTGCTGCAGGGGCGAAGGCCACGTCTGCGGGAAAATCATGGGAGGAAGAGAAACGAAGAACGCAAGACACGGGACAAACCATCAGATGAGATGTATCAGATGTGGATGTCACCGCGTGAATCGCTTCACCAAACCCACGTGCGGCACGTCAACGTCTTGCAGCACCTCGACACCTCCTTGCAGATGCCGAAGCGCCACATGAGTGCGGAGCACTGCGCCGGGTCGGTCGGAGTGAAGCCAGACGGGCACGACGGCACCGCCTGGCAGCAGAACGGGGGCTCCTGGACGGGCACCTCCTTGCGGCACGGGATCGTCTTGCAGCACCTCGTAGCCTCCACACACTTCCCAGACGCGATCTCCTCGGCAGTGCAGCTCCAGTCCTGCTTGGTTGCGGCAGGGCACGACGGCATGGCCTGGCAGCAGATCGGGGTAGGGACCACAGGGGCCGGGGCCTTCTTGCGGCACGTCAACGTCTTGCAGCACAGGCTGGCCTCGACACATGTGCCAGACGCAACCTCATCCGCTGTGCAGGTCAGGTCCACCGTCGTGTCGGCAGGGCACGACGGCATGGCCATGCAGCAGATGCGGGGCACCTCCTTGCGGCACGGGATCGTCTTGCAGCACCTCGTAGCCTCCACGCACTTCCCAGATGCGATCTCCTCGGCAGTGCAGCTCCAGTCCTGCTTGGTTGCGGCAGGGCACGACGGCATGGCCTGGCAGCAGATCGGGGTCAGCATAGCGGGGGCAGCCACGTCAGACGCGGCGCTCACCACGTGCCTCCGGCACTTGATTGTCGTGCAGCAGCGCGATGCCTCAACGCACGCTCCAGACAGGATCTCTGCCGCAGTGCACGTCGAGTCCTTCTCCGTCGACGCTGGGCATGTCGGCACCGCCATGCAGCACCGGATGTCCGGCTTTGCCTGCACCCCCGCAATCAGCACGGCCGCAAGCACAACAGTGTGCATCTTCATATTTGATGGATATCTCGGGTGTTATTCACGTCCCTGAAAGGGGGCGGTGTGCGAGGTCCCGGCAGGCGCACACAGGTGTGCAACACCCTCTCCACATCAGCATGAAAGCAGCCAGTGGAGGCACAGGACCCTTCCCAAGACGAAAACCAGTACCGCATCAACCCCACAGGCCCATCTTCCCCTTACTGGGCCCGGTAGAAACGGTAGTGACCTCCATTTTGTAGCTGATTTTGGCCCGAGTTTGGTGGAGTTTGGTGGTGGTAAACTGGAGATTTTCGGAGATTGGTTTCGGGCAAAATCAGGTGGTGTTGGAACTAAATCAGCTCATTTTGACCCCTGCATCATGGTTCTCATCACAGGGAAAACACTGCGTGTATCCCAAAGCCAACAGGCTGTCAGCGGAAATGGTTGCGAAGTGTTATTTACATCCACCCACACAGGGGTGTCGGAAGTAGCGAATATTCTTCGTGTCTCATCATGCACAGGGCTGCGAACCTGCGAACCTGGGAAACCCTCCTTGCCGGCAGGCATCACACACATGCTGTTCTGCGGGACTCACACTGGCACTGGCAGTGCAGGTCAGGACCCTCAAAGTTAGCAACATTGTGCCTTGTAGCACTCGGGAACACGGACCAAGGGTGGTATTTTCATCATGCCTGTTGCTTTGATCATCCCTCTGATGCCGAACACATGCACGCAAACACATGCACCCTACCTCTGCATCTCGGCGTGCTTCCGTGGCGCAAGCTCATTGCAGAGCGAAGCACAAGCACCCGGTGTAGCTGCCTTCATCACGTTGCGTTATGTGTGCCTGTGGCAACACCGCACCCGCACCACACATCTCGCAGTCTTCATGACCACACCGCAGGACGGAGCCACACGGCGGGAGATACAAGCAGCTTCAGAGACGACACACAAACACATAAGACGAAGACGAAGGGACGAAAGCTTGAAAACAGGCTTCCGTGACGTGATGAAGATGTGTGCTCCTTCAGCATGAAACTGTCAGCGTTAAGGCAAAGTGAATCAGCACCAAGCAGAGCCCGGGTCATTGGAAAGAAGACTTGGAACCTAGTGTATCATCAATGGATGCACGTGCCTGCAGATCGAGATTGCAGCAGTCCCGGGCTGCGAGTCAAGTGGAGGAGTGAGGGTCTCATGTGTCAGCAGATCAAATGTGTGTGTGTGTGTGTTGCAATCAATCAGGAGGCTTGCGCCCGCTCAGCGTGGTGCATGGTCATAATGACGATTCTCATCAGGTGCAAGTGTGTGTCTCGGGTCCACTTCACAGGCTCATCCAGAACGCCCATCCCAGGGGGGTGGAACGCAGCTCAGATGCCTCCTTCCTCTTCTCCCTCAGGGCAGCATCTACCTGGGAGAGGGTAGTGCGCAAGCACAGCAGCAACAGACATCCCTGTCGCTGGGGTGCCGGGTGGTGGGGTGGGCTGGGGACTCGCTAAGGCCTTGCAGTGGTCTCTCAGAGCCCCTTCTCACCACCAGAACCTGACGCTGAGTCGGCCACAGGGAAGGCCGCTGCGTCCGAAAGGTGGTTCCCTGCGCATCGGAATCGGAATCGGAGGTGGAGGAGGGCGCACCCTGCTGCGGCTGTTGGCTGTGGCTGTGTGCAAGTCAGACAACAGCCTGTTGAGGCCGTATCCAGACATCTCATGGGAGGCATCACCCCCCTCAGAAATGAGGAATGCCTTGGTGCGGTTTGGTTTGGTCATCATGCCGTGCACCTGCCTTGCTGTGCCGCACCCTCCTGTCTCCTGTCTCGCTAAGGCCTGGTGGAAGGCTCCCTATTGAGGCAGGGGCGCTCCGTGGGTCCCGAGCTGCTCATCAACGTCTGGAACGCGAGGGTTCTCCCCTGTCTCGCTGCAAGGCCTGGTGGAGTGCATCCTATTGTGACAGGTGCCTTCCGTGGGTTCCCGAGCTGCACTACAACATCTGCAGTTGTGCCTGTGTTCTGTCTCGCGTACTATGGAGACCTCAAAGCCCACTTTGCAGGGCTGTGTGAGGAACTATGAAAGTTACGCTGTGGCGTTGAACTGTAACGATTGCTGTAATGTGTGTTGTGAATATGTAATGCGATATGATGCGTCATGTGCACTGTGTGCTACGTGCCACAATCTCTCGGGACATTTGAACAGAGACACAGCATCAACAGGGCTGCCCTCATGCCTGATGCACCTTGCTTGCGGTGGTCTCTCAGAGCCCCTTCTCACCACCAGAACCTGACGCTGAGTCGGCTACAGGGAAGGCCGCTGCGTCCGAAAGGTGGTTCCCTGCGCATCGGAATCGGAATCGGAGGTGGAGGAGGGCGCACCCTGCTGCGGCTGTTGGCTGTGGCTGTGTGCAAGTCAGACAACAGCCTGTTGAGGCCGTATCCAGACATCTCATGGGAGGCATCACCCCCCTCAGAAATGAGGAATGCCTTGGTGCGGTTTGGTTTGGTCATCATGCCGTGCACCTGCCTTGCTGTGCCGCACCCTCCTGTCTCCTGTCTCGCTAAGGCCTGGTGGAAGGCTCCCTATTGAGGCAGGGGCGCTCCGTGGGTCCCGAGCTGCTCATCAACGTCTGGAACGCGAGGGTTCTCCCCTGTCTCGCTGCAAGGCCTGGTGGAGTGCATCCTATTGTGACAGGTGCCTTCCGTGGGTTCCCGAGCTGCACTACAACATCTGCAGTTGTGCCTGTCTTCTGTCTCGCGTACTATGGAGACCTCAAAGCCCACTTTGCAGGGCTGTGTGAGGAACTATGAAAGTTACGCTGTGGCGTTGAACTGTAACGATTGCTGTAATGTGTGTTGTGAATATGTAATGCGATATGATGCGTCATGTGCACTGTGTGCTACGTGCCACAATCTCTCGGGACATTTGAACAGAGACACAGCATCAACAGGGCTGCCCTCATGCCTGATGCACCTTGCTTGCGGTGGTCTCTCAGAGCCCCTTCTCACCACCAGAACCTGACGCTGAGTCGGCTACAGGGAAGGCCGCTGCGTCCGAAAGGTGGTTCCCTGCGCATCGGAATCGGAATCGGAGGTGGAGGAGGGCGCACCCTGCTGCGGCTGTTGGCTGTGGCTGTGTGCAAGTCAGACAACAGCCTGTTGAGGCCGTATCCAGACATCTCATGGGAGGCATCACCCCCCTCAGAAATGAGGAATGCCTTGGTGCGGTTTGGTTTGGTCATCATGCCGTGCACCTGCCTTGCTGTGCCGCACCCTCCTGTCTCCTGTCTCGCTAAGGCCTGGTGGAAGGCTCCCTATTGAGGCAGGGGCGCTCCGTGGGTCCCGGGCTGATGAAGGAAGTCTCAAACGTACACCTGTGATGTATCAATATCGCCTACTGCACGAAGGACAAGGGAGGCAGGAAGCAGGAAAAACAACTTTATTATCACAAACAGCACCTCAGGTGGGGCATGGGGGGACAGCCGTTCCAAGTCTTCACTCATCGTCCGGAGCAGAGGGCCGTTGACGACACTCGCTGATCACATCAGCTCTAATGCTGCCAGTCGAAGGGCGCCTCCTCACAACAACGTTATGCGAGAGTTCCTCGGATGCACCCTTGTGCCTGCCCTCTTCCGCAGGCACAGGGACAGGGCGCAGAGGAGGGGGTTATGTAACGCGGTGCCACAGCAAACACACAACCCGCTGTGCAGCCACGGGACGCACATTCATCCCATTTCTGCAGCAACAGGTAGGCAGCTGCAAGCCGCTGGGGACAGAACAGCCCAGGGCGGGTGAAAAGCACACCCACGTGCAGGGGGACGCAGCGCACACGACTCTGCGATGAAAAAACTTGTTGTAGTGGCAGGATGCACAGGGGTGTGGAGCCGCCGCCGCACCCTCCTGGCGACATTCAGGCTGGCGTGGAACACTGTATGCACGCAAAGGTGCACCAGCGCAGCACACTCGGCACGTATCTCGTCCAGGCCAGGAGGGTAACAGCGGCCGCATTCAAGAAAACAGCAAATGAGACGGGACAAGGGTCAAAGCGGGGAAGCAGGACACAGCCCTCTCGCATCTGCAGCGATGCCCGAACGGGGGCGTGCTGCAGGGGCGAAGGCCACGTCTGCGGGAAAATCATGGGAGGAAGAGAAACGAAGAACGCAAGACACGGGACAAACCATCAGATGAGATGTATCAGATGTGGATGTCACCGCGTGAATCGCTTCACCAAACCCACGTGCGGCACGTCAACGTCTTGCAGCACCTCGACACCTCCTTGCAGATGCCGAAGCGCCACATGAGTGCGGAGCACTGCGCCGGGTCGGTCGGAGTGAAGCCAGACGGGCACGACGGCACCGCCTGGCAGCAGAACGGGGGCTCCTGGACGGGCACCTCCTTGCGGCACGGGATCGTCTTGCAGCACCTCGTAGCCTCCACACACTTCCCAGACGCGATCTCCTCGGCAGTGCAGCTCCAGTCCTGCTTGGTTGCGGCAGGGCACGACGGCATGGCCTGGCAGCAGATCGGGGTAGGGACCACAGGGGCCGGGGCCTTCTTGCGGCACGTCAACGTCTTGCAGCACAGGCTGGCCTCGACACATGTGCCAGACGCAACCTCATCCGCTGTGCAGGTCAGGTCCACCGTCGTGTCGGCAGGGCACGACGGCATGGCCATGCAGCAGATGCGGGGCACCTCCTTGCGGCACGGGATCGTCTTGCAGCACCTCGTAGCCTCCACGCACTTCCCAGATGCGATCTCCTCGGCAGTGCAGCTCCAGTCCTGCTTGGTTGCGGCAGGGCACGACGGCATGGCCTGGCAGCAGATCGGGGTCAGCATAGCGGGGGCAGCCACGTCAGACGCGGCGCTCACCACGTGCCTCCGGCACTTGATTGTCGTGCAGCAGCGCGATGCCTCAACGCACGCTCCAGACAGGATCTCTGCCGCAGTGCACGTCGAGTCCTTCTCCGTCGACGCTGGGCATGTCGGCACCGCCATGCAGCACCGGATGTCCGGCTTTGCCTGCACCCCCGCAATCAGCACGGCCGCAAGCACAACAGTGTGCATCTTCATATTTGATGGATATCTCGGGTGTTATTCACGTCCCTGAAAGGGGGCGGTGTGCGAGGTCCCGGCAGGCGCACACAGGTGTGCAACACCCTCTCCACATCAGCATGAAAGCAGCCAGTGGAGGCACAGGACCCTTCCCAAGACGAAAACCAGTACCGCATCAACCCCACAGGCCCATCTTCCCCTTACTGGGCCCGGTAGAAACGGTAGTGACCTCCATTTTGTAGCTGATTTTGGCCCGAGTTTGGTGGAGTTTGGTGGTGGTAAACTGGAGATTTTCGGAGATTGGTTTCGGGCAAAATCAGGTGGTGTTGGAACTAAATCAGCTCATTTTGACCCCTGCATCATGGTTCTCATCACAGGGAAAACACTGCGTGTATCCCAAAGCCAACAGGCTGTCAGCGGAAATGGTTGCGAAGTGTTATTTACATCCACCCACACAGGGGTGTCGGAAGTAGCGAATATTCTTCGTGTCTCATCATGCACAGGGCTGCGAACCTGCGAACCTGGGAAACCCTCCTTGCCGGCAGGCATCACACACATGCTGTTCTGCGGGACTCACACTGGCACTGGCAGTGCAGGTCAGGACCCTCAAAGTTAGCAACATTGTGCCTTGTAGCACTCGGGAACACGGACCAAGGGTGGTATTTTCATCATGCCTGTTGCTTTGATCATCCCTCTGATGCCGAACACATGCACGCAAACACATGCACCCTACCTCTGCATCTCGGCGTGCTTCCGTGGCGCAAGCTCATTGCAGAGCGAAGCACAAGCACCCGGTGTAGCTGCCTTCATCACGTTGCGTTATGTGTGCCTGTGGCAACACCGCACCCGCACCACACATCTCGCAGTCTTCATGACCACACCGCAGGACGGAGCCACACGGCGGGAGATACAAGCAGCTTCAGAGACGACACACAAACACATAAGACGAAGACGAAGGGACGAAAGCTTGAAAACAGGCTTCCGTGACGTGATGAAGATGTGTGCTCCTTCAGCATGAAACTGTCAGCGTTAAGGCAAAGTGAATCAGCACCAAGCAGAGCCCGGGTCATTGGAAAGAAGACTTGGAACCTAGTGTATCATCAATGGATGCACGTGCCTGCAGATCGAGATTGCAGCAGTCCCGGGCTGCGAGTCAAGTGGAGGAGTGAGGGTCTCATGTGTCAGCAGATCAAATGTGTGTGTGTGTGTGTTGCAATCAATCAGGAGGCTTGCGCCCGCTCAGCGTGGTGCATGGTCATAATGACGATTCTCATCAGGTGCAAGTGTGTGTCTCGGGTCCACTTCACAGGCTCATCCAGAACGCCCATCCCAGGGGGGTGGAACGCAGCTCAGATGCCTCCTTCCTCTTCTCCCTCAGGGCAGCATCTACCTGGGAGAGGGTAGTGCGCAAGCACAGCAGCAACAGACATCCCTGTCGCTGGGGTGCCGGGTGGTGGGGTGGGCTGGGAACTCGCTAAGGCCTTGCAGTGGTCTCTCAGAGCCCCTTCTCACCACCAGAACCTGACGCTGAGTCGGCCACAGGGAAGGCCGCTGCGTCCGAAAGGTGGTTCCCTGCGCATCGGAATCGGAATCGGAGGTGGAGGAGGGCGCACCCTGCTGCGGCTGTTGGCTGTGGCTGTGTGCAAGTCAGACAACAGCCTGTTGAGGCCGTATCCAGACATCTCATGGGAGGCATCACCCCCCTCAGAAATGAGGAATGCCTTGGTGCGGTTTGGTTTGGTCATCATGCCGTGCACCTGCCTTGCTGTGCCGCACCCTCCTGTCTCCTGTCTCGCTAAGGCCTGGTGGAAGGCTCCCTATTGAGGCAGGGGCGCTCCGTGGGTCCCGAGCTGCTCATCAACGTCTGGAACGCGAGGGTTCTCCCCTGTCTCGCTGCAAGGCCTGGTGGAGTGCATCCTATTGTGACAGGTGCCTTCCGTGGGTTCTCGAGCTGCACTACAACATCTGCAGTTGTGCCTGTCTTCTGTCTCGCGTACTATGGAGACCTCAAAGCCCACTTTGCAGGGCTGTGTGAGGAACTATGAAAGTTACGCTGTGGCGTTGAACTGTAACGATTGCTGTAATGTGTGTTGTGAATATGTAATGCGATATGATGCGTCATGTGCACTGTGTGCTACGTGCCACAATCTCTCGGGACATTTGAACAGAGACACAGCATCAACAGGGCTGCCCTCATGCCTGATGCACCTTGCTTGCGGTGGTCTCTCAGAGCCCCTTCTCACCACCAGAACCTGACGCTGAGTCGGCCACAGGGAAGGCCGCTGCGTCCGAAAGGTGGTTCCCTGCGCATCGGAATCGTGATATGTGCTGTGCGGCAAAAATGATATTAGCAATATTGGACGCATCTGCTCGACAGAAATACAAGACCGCTGTACAGAACTGCGACGCTACGCTACGTGATAGCAAAATTTCATGCAGACGGGAGGGGGGGTGGGGGCTTGCATCACGACCTGCTTGCTTTCTCCACAACGTGCCCTCGCACCGCCAACCTATGAGCACGTGCACCACTTTTATAGGTCGGCCTGCTTCCGCTGCAATCTGGGAAGATCACACCGGCACCCCCCGGGCAGGCTCTGAGCCGCGGCCACCACCGCCTCACGGGTTATCACACTACAGGAGGGAGGGGTTGGTCGGGAGGGTAGGAGAGTGGGGGCGGGTTTGCTTCTAAAGTGCAGGAAACCCACGAGCTTCCGCACAATTTAGGTCGCGCACCTGATGAATTTTTTACTTTTCGGAGAGGGGGCGAATCCCACCCCACCCCCCTCCCTCCCCCACAGACAGACACACCAAAATGCGAATCTCTTTCTGGCAGCATTTTTTTGTCGCGTCTCAAAACAACACACCGAGACGCTGATCTCTTGATGGTATATCCACTGTTCTTCAGTTCTTCTGATCGACATAAACAGTTTGGCACACGGAGGGGAGGTACATGGGAGAGAGAGGTAGAGGCAGGGGAACCTGCATTTGCTCTGCCGTGGCATCGCACCCACCTAACAGATCAGTGCGATTTGACCAGACAGGCGGTGTAAACATCGGGGGGGGGGGGGAGGAGTTGCAGGGAGGAGGAAGAAGGAATCATCCCCTGAGGCACCCCCCCCTCTTGTAATACCACACCAATCGGAGGAAGGCCACGCGCGATGTGACCAAATAAAGGAGGGGCTGTGGGGGTGAGGGAGGTGAGGGAGGTTTTCATCGGGGAGGGGGGGGGGTGGGGTACAGAGGGAAGGAGTATTTTTTGGACAACGGAATAGATGGTTGCCCCACCCAAAAGAAATGTGATATTTTTTTTTGCTTCGAACAGACAACCCAACCCACCCCTCTGCGTGGCAGGAGCGTAGGACACACGCAAATCCCGCAGAAGACAAAAAAAGAAAACAGGGGGAGAGAGAGAGAGAGAGAGAGAGAGAGAGAGAGAGAGAGAGAGAGAGAGAGAGAGAGAGAGAGAGAGAGAGAGAGAGAGAGAGAGAGAGAGAGAGAGAGAGAGAGAGAGAGAGAGAGAGAGAGAGAGAGAGAGAGAGAGAGAGAGAGAGAGAGAGAGAGAGAGAGAGAGAGGACAGGATACAACACCAGACCCCCGTGCATTACTTCGGGTGGTAGGAGAGGAACAAAGAAAAAAAAACCCCCCCCTAGGCATACTTGTCCCCCCATATGGGGAACCCCCTAAATCTGGGGGAAATATGGGGGGTCTCAAAACCCCGCCCCCATATGGGGAAAAAGGCTGAAAATATGGGGAAAACCCGGTAAAATATGGGGGAATATGGGGGGATATGGGGGTATTCGTGCTGCAACGGGAGAACATCAAACCACTCTGGCACAGACACACACGAAGTGCGCGTCGAAACCGGCCTCATGCCTTGTTGGGGATCCTCCAGGAGTCCGATCCTGGGGAGGTGCGCGCTTGTTCAGGTGTGGCCAGGTCTGGCCCCCCCTGGAAGATCCCCCAGGTGGGTCGCACCGACCTCCTGTTCCTCTCCTGCGCCGATACAGCAGCAGCGGAGAGCGAACGCTTCCCGGTTTGGCGGGGCACCGCAGTGACAGCGGCAGCGATGGTGGACACATACGCACAGACACACATAGCGCGTTCAGGGTTAACAGCTCCTCACAACACACACTCTTGTGTTTTTAAGTCCTCACTCTCACACTCGCTGTCCTCCTCCTCTGGTGTGTTTGCGATTGCGAACTGCCCCCTGGGGTCCTTAATTAGACAAGGGAATTCACAAGCAGTGCATTCTGGGGTGTCAGGCGCTTCCGCCGCTTTTGACCGCTCCGAGCGCCGAAAAGTCGGAGTCGACGCTCGTCACCAGGCAGCTTGACATGTTCAAGCTGCATCTGCCGGGTGGAATGAGACCTGTGAAGGCCAGTACAAGGACTGGCTGCAGGACGCAACTGTTCTGCCAGCAAAGACAGGACTACTGGACAGCATGCTCTGATGACCGCTACTCAGACTTGAAGAAAGTGGCGGTCGGCACTCTCACAGCACCTTTTGTGGTCTGACTCGAGCACTTCAGCCGGGCGTTTCCTCTCTGCAAGGTGCTAGACGTCCCCTGTCAGTGGCTGACTTCACACCCTGTGAAAAGCAGAACGAAGAGAACTGTTTGCTGACTGCTTCCACCTGAGGAACCCCTGGGTTTTCCCCCAAATATCCCCCATATGGGGAAAATATGGGGGAACAGGACTTGAAAAACCCCCCATATTCCCCCCATATTTTTGGCCTTCCCCATATGGGGGTACAAGTATGCCTAGGGAGGGGCAGAAGTGTGTAAATTGCCCCCATTTTTGAGAAATCGTGCTAAGGCCACAAAACCCCCACCAACCACCCAGAACCACCCCAAAACCCTCCGGAAATGCATCCCAGGGGTGTTTCATGACCATTTGGCACTATTTTTTGCCATTTTTTCGCCATGTAATTTTCGTGCCCCCCTTTTGTACCTCAGGGGGGCCAGAAGGGGGCCAGGCATCTCGCATTTCCCCTGTGGCACATGCCTCGAACAGCCAAGGTGAGAGAAGCTGCCCAGAAGCAGGCCAGGATCTTCTTGGGGCATCTTCTGACGACTATTTGTGAAGTAGGCACGCACAGAATACGCAGGATAGGTACACGGACTGTAACGGATGTACGGACGTGCCCATGCCCACAGGGCTGGGGAATATAGAGGGCCCGAACAGCATGAGATGAATCAGGGGGGAAGGAAGCGGGTGCGGTGCCTGAATTTCACCGAGGGTGTGATCATCGCAAGAGCTGCACTGGGAGGTCTGCAGTAGACGAGGGTGCGTTGCGATCCCCGAGTCGGATGCGCTGGACGTGCTGTGTGCGGACGAAGCCTCACGCCCGCCCCAGGCCTGTCACCCTTTTTCGTTTCAGGGAGCGATGGAATTGACAGCGCATGTATACACGTCCGTCACAGGTGAACCGGAGAAATGTGTGCAAGTTGATGCATAGTTGCATGACCATGTCCAGATTCAAGGGGAAGAAAGTATCTGCCTTTGCTGGCTTCCTGGGTGCCTGTTACCGCTGCAACGTAAGAGAAGCACACTGACTAGAGCCTGCAGCAGGGATACTCATACGGAATGCAGTCAAGACATCATGAGGTCGAGGCTGAAGGGATCCATGCGGATGATGGAGAAGCCACGGACCCGGATACGCAGCTGCCCGGTGTCACGGTTATGCTGAAAGATCCCATGCAATCCTTGGATGCCGTCCTTGGGGACCGCCTCCCGGCATAAGCCCATCACGTACCATGCATCATCACAGCCATGGGCCCTTCGGACCTTGCGAGTTCCCTTTATACCCCACCGAGGAACAGGTGCAACGTGCCCGACAGGCTCCTGCCTGCAGCTCGCTGAAGATATCTGGGCAGACATCCACCAGGCGCGGATAGTCGCAAAGACGGACCGTGAGCTGAACAGGCGATCCATGCATAAAAGTGGTGGATGCGGCTGGAAAACATGTCTTCCCCACTCATGGTGTGACTAGGAGATGCCCATGGAGGTTATTGTGGACTATATGCACATCCCACCTGCAAGCAAACGGCAAATATCAGAACAGCCCCCTCGTGGCCCCCCTTCTGGCCCCCCTGAGGTACAAAAGGGGGGCACGAAAATTACATGGCGAAAAAATGGCAAAAAATAGTGCCAAATGGTCATGAAACACCCCTGGGATGCATTTCCGGAGGGTTTTGGGGTGGTTCTGGGTGGTTGGTGGGGGTTTTGTGGCCTTAGCGCGATTTCTCAAAAAAGTGGCTGATCGACGCTTTTTTGGACCTTCTGCCCCCCCCTACCCCCCCCCCCCAACAGCTTTGCGGGTCTCTGACTGCCGACTGGTGACAGGGGAGCCACCTTTCAAAGCCGCCATCACCCCACCAGCGCCTTGTTTCAACCCCTTCTTTGCCCGACTACACCGGGAGGATTGGGTTTCACGAGTTGATCATTTGTTTCGGAGCTGCGGTGCCGGACACGACTGCCACAAAACGGGAGGGGGGGGGGGCGAGAGAGAGAAGAAAGACAGCACACACGTGTGGTTAAGTGACACCCCCCCCCCCTCGAGGGGTGCGAATATTCTCTTTTCACGGGGATATTCACACATTTAAGTATACGAGAGATAGGGGAGGGGTGAGGAGAGATGAGGTGCATCAGGTGATGATGGCGATGGTGAGAGACGGAGAGCGCCCCAAACTGTGCAACCCTGCTGCAACAGAGGGCATATGCCGTCACATCACCTGCCTTGTTGTAACCCCCAGCCTACTCATTGCGAGCGGTCCAGGCTTTCCTACACATGGTTTTGTTACACGTCCCTCATTTCTAGCTGGAGCAGCAGGAGTCGGTTTGAATGGTTAGGGGAGAGTGGTGTTGGAGTAGGGGGGGTAGGGGGGGATGGGGTGGGGTGGGGGAGGCCAATTCGCTGCAAAAAAAATGTTCCCGGTTGGGGTGTAGACCAGGCCTGTGCCTAAATATGGCCAAAAATCGTCAAAAACGAGAGTTTACACCCAACTTTTTCCCCACATTTTTCCTTCGGCGCCGGTCCCTTTTTTTAGCCCAGAACACGGTATTTCAGCGCGAAAACACGTTCTTTTGCTGCATTTGCACACAACCAATTCACAGCTGGGCTGGGGGTCTCCTTTTTTTGCGTTTTGTTTTACAGGATCTCGCCTGATATGGGAGCCTCCCGCGAGGGTGCTGGAACCGATATGCCACAGCCCCGTACGCGCAAGGACTTGGCTCCAAGACCAGGCACAAGCCACAGGGGGGTCTGGGGGGCGGAGCCCCCCAGCCGCCGGAGGCCACGGTAGCGAACGTCCGTTGGCCTGGCTCCATAGTCGCATACGCTCAAGTACAACACAACTGACAGATAGCACATGTCGCATGGGGGGACGATTAATTGTCGCGCAAAGACACGCCACAGGGGGGTCTGGGGGGCGGTGCCCCCCAGCCGCCGGAGGCCACGGTAGTGAACATCTGTTGGTTTGAGCTCGAGAGCAAGCCTCTGGTCGATGCCATCCCGTGGGAGGTCGCCCGTGGCCTCGTCTTCGTCGTCACTTCCGAGTTCTTGCACAGCCTCCGATTATTCACGGAGGCTGTACAATAACTTGGAAGTGCCCAAACAGCCACCCGCGGCCACGGGCACCGTGGTCGCGAGCAGCTGCAGGACGGCACTCAGCACAGCACCCGCGTCAGCGGGGGTGCGGAGCGTGCCCAAAAAAGGTCAGGCATATCCCCCCCCAAAAAGAATCCTAACAACCCCCAAAAAAACCCCCACCAAAAATATGGGAAGAAAAAAGTGGGAACTTTTTTTCCCTGAGGCCGACCCTTACATCTACATCCGACTTAGGCACAGGCCTGGTGTAGACGCTCCAGAAAAAAATCTGTCCACAGGGGGGGAGGGGGGGGCTGGGCGCCGCTCATCTGCACTTCAGAGTAAATGCCCTCCTTTGGTGTAAACACTAAAAAAAACAATGCGGGAAGAGGCAGCCATGCCAGAAGGCAGCAAGCCGCCCCGTTTTACATTTCCCGCTGGAGGGGAGTGGGGGGAGGGGTAGAGGGAAGTGATGGCTGCGTGGACCCTACATCATGTTGTCAAAGACAGCAATTTTCCGCAGGGCTGTGTGTAGGTGAAGAGGGGGGGGGGGGAGAGACGTGCGTGTGTATGGTGGCTGGAAATGGCCCTCATCACAACACAACACCAGACACGGTGGCAAGATATAAGGAGAGCCCAGGCCAAACCCAACCGAATTCAAATTATTCCCCGGAAACCCTCCCCGGGGAGGAGGGGTAGGGGGTAGGGGGGGAGCAAAAAAGGGTGCTTGTCTCGAACGCCCTTGGTTGGAGGGCACATAAGGGCACAGAAGTTCAGAGAGAGAACAGGTTGCACGCTCTCTCTTCTCATCACACCTGGAATTGTGACACCGAGGGCAAGCTGGCAGAGGGAAGAGCACACGGTGCAGAAGCAGCCCTGATCACAACCTGCCAGTGGTGTAAAGCCTGAAGCGGCCGAACCTGCAGCGCAGCCTGCTCGGCTGCGCAGGGTGTGATGCCCTGGTGACCTTGATGCTGTTGATGGCGTGTTAGCAAAAGCAATCTTGTTCGGTTCGGTTAGCCTGTGCCCGCATCATATCCTTCGTTTTGATTTGGCATCGGCGGCCCTCCGCATGACAGACGAGGCGGGATGAAAATCTCCAGCCAGATTAGGGGGAAAATATATATCCAGATCCTTCTTCAAACAGAAAACACACCGCACGCGTTGCCTCTGCAGGGGGCATCGGCATATTATATGTACGCCATTTTTTTCTTGCATTTTTTTTTGCACCCAGCACAGCGGCCACAGCAACCACAGCACCTCCGGAAAGACATGCAAAGATAACGCCACCCTTCTCTTCTGATTTGCCACCATGCGGTTGGTTATGATATACCCCACCCCTCTTTGAAAACTGTGATGCGGCATGACAGCCCAAACACCCCTCCACTCAAAGAACCACCCGAGGAAGATCCCTGACAAAACGACACTGCTAGACATGCGACGCCGGCAGCACCGCCCCTTTGAGCATAGTCGTCAGCAACCCCGGCACGACAACATAACTGGGAGACGTAGAGTTGGTGGTGTGGACGGGCAGTCTGTGAAGATACTCCCAGACATGGATGAGGTGGTAAAAAGCCACGGCGGCGATTGAAAATCCGATCAGAATCGCAATGCCAATCCACTCCCCTCTGGGGGAGGGCGTTCGGTAAACCCGCAACCCGGTGGCCTGACCCAACGCGTGGTCGGCGTGATATGCTCCCGGAAATCTTGGAAACAGCCCCGACGGCTGGAAGTCAGTCGGCAGTGGCAGTTCGAACATGCCAACCGCACGGCTGCCCTGAGGTCGCGTCTCTGATTCGGAGGACGCCGAGTCGAACGGAGGGCAGTGCATCGCCTCCCACATTCGTGACTGCACGCCCCACATCATCTCGTCACGCTGCTCCTGCCGTGCCACCTCGCTCTGAGACGCCTCCTCCGGCTCGATCTCCTTCACCGTGATCACCACATCTTCCGCAACGCTCTGCTGCTCAGGCATTTCCGCGCCTTTCCCCCCTCCACCTATCTCAACAGTTGTCACGGTTGAGCGTCTAGAAGCGCCACTCTCCCTCCCACAGCACTCACCTCTGAAGAAGACGAAGGATCCGGTGTTGTGGCGTGTGGCGTGTCGGCAATCCCCGCTTGCTCGTTGGTATCGCCTTGCCCTGTCCCAAGCGACGACCCTCTTTTGTGCAAAAAGGGCTGGAGGAGGGGAGGGGGGGTGGGGAAATCGGCTCTGCGGGGGAACCCGCAAGGGGGGGGGGGGGCAGGGGGAGGGGGCTGATGGGTTAGGGGGAATGGGGGTGGCGATGGGCGAAAAGATCAAGAACACACCGCCCCTCTTCCCCCGCCTCTCCCCTCTGAGTAAACGGGGAAAATCCTGGGAGGGGGGGGGGGGGGCGACAAAAAGAGGGCAACGATCCCCAGATAAATGAGGCTGTGCGTGTGGTGGTGTAGTGCGAGGTGTATAGTGCAGTGAAATTATATGATGCGACGCGATGAAGGGTGAAAATGCGGGGAGGAGGTGGGCGCAGCGAGCCAGAACATGATCTGCGCTGTCGAGTCGGTTTGAGAACACCATTCTTCTGGCTTGCTCTTCTGTGGACAGCCTGACCTGGCCCACAGCTCACGCCAGATGCCAGAAGAAGGGAATACGTGTCGGGCTACAGACACGGGGACAGAGAGGGGGGGGCGGGGGGGGCAACCTTCACTCAGAAGTGCGAATGAGCGAACCCCGCAAACGCGCCCTCGCGTGCAACCTGTTGCAGCAGTGTCGAGCACACGCGTCGAGGGGACTTGCTCTTGGTGTGATGTCTACTGTCACTTCACAGAAGAGGAGACAGACTGCCACACTTTGACACAGGGTGGGTGGCACCCCTGGGGACAAAACTGAACTAATAATTGGCGCCCCTGAATATCGTCGAGGAACTACGTAAATCGGTCTTTTTCAGGGGGGGGGGGTCAAATGGGGGTGACAAACACGATTTTTCAAAAAACCGGCGCAGAGGCCCCAAAGCCCCCGTAAACCCTCCAAACCCCCCCAGATCGGTCCGGAAACCCATCGAACCCCACTTTTCCACCATTCCGGGCACCTCAGGTGCCCGAATTGGGGTACCTAAATTTTGTGCCACCGTTTGGTACCGGACAGTGCCACTGTGTGGGAGGTTGGAAAAGAAAATGCCCCAACACACCACATCTGAGGGTTGCAATGCATGTTGCTTGCCAACCACGTCATCCGGTGGGTGTCAGGCGCTATGTAGGTGGCATGAGCCAGGTCTTCGATGAGTTCTGGCTTGTATATGTACCTCCCTGCCTGCGGCACAGGCACTGCCTTTGTCCCCCACACCAGCCACAGAGAGCGTATTGTACTCGGTCCACGGTTGCTGATTCATTGTGATGCGTTGTATCCTCGAGTGAACGTCACACACTAGTGGCACCACCACCCGCCATCCGAGAGCTGTATTGACTTTGCGCCCTTCCGTTGCATTCACCTCGCCACGCATATTGCACCGTTCAGTACCAGTGCTCTTGGGCCAGGCAAAGTAGACCGCAGCAACTACCAATTCTGGCACAATGGGTACCACGACAGCGCACTTCGTGTGTTCCCGGAATGTACAGCTCGTGTTGCAACAGTCGTTGTCAACACATCCCGGTTGTGGAGCACTGCTGCACAGGAATCACACGACCATCTGGACTTGTTCCGTACCTACAGGCAGCCTCCCGGTGCATGGTGGCAGGGAGGTACATATACAAGCCAGAACTCATCGAAGACCTGGCTCATGCCACCTACATAGCGCCTGACACCCACCGGATGACGTGGTTGGCAAGCAACATGCATTGCAACCCTCAGATGTGGTGTGCTGGGGCATTTTCTTTTCCAACCTCCCACACAGTGGCACTGTCCGGTACCAAACGGTGGCACAAAATTTAGGTACCCCAATTCGGGCACCTGAGGTGCCCGGAATGGTGGAAAAGTGGGGTTCGATGGGTTTCCGGACCGATCTGGGGGGGTTTGGAGGGTTTACGGGGGCTTTGGGGCCTCTGCGCCGGTTTTTTGAAAAATCGTGTTTGTCCACGTAAAAGGGTGGCATTTGACCCCCCCTAGGGGGGGGGTCCCAATGTTGTTAAAAACCCGGGTCCCAGAATAAAAACCCCAAAAAACCCAAAAAACCGGGTTTAACCCTTTCTGTCCGGGAAGCCACTACAGTGGCTTTGCACTTTGCTTACGCAAGTAAATAATTATGCACTTCGAATTTTTCAGGATTTTTTTGTATGGTAAAATGGGGGAGCTCAATCCTTTCAAATGCAGCAAGGGTTCATGGGAAAGGTGGAGATCCGTCCAACGTACTGCCGGAGGACAATTGCACCCTCAGGTGAGATTTTCGGGTTTGGGTAGTCCCTCATGGCCCCTATTTACGAGTCAACCATATCAGGTGTTCTTGTGCCCCATTTCGCTCGACTCCCCCGATCGTGGAAAGCTCTGGAGTTATTCTCCGCAAAAACACATCGATATGCAGACCCACAGAACACATTTCGACCCATCACAGGCGCGAGAGCTGGGGGGGCTGGGTGGGTATCAGAGGGTCTTGGGCAGGTATGGCCACTACAGTGGCTTTCACTTTGCCTATGCAGGCAAAGTTATTTGAATTTCGAATTTTTCAAGATTTCTTTTTATGGTGGAAACAGGGTGGACGAATCTTTCAAATGCAACAAGAGTTGGTCGGAAAAGCGAAACTCTGACCAACTTGGCTCTGTAACAAAATTGCATCACAAGGTGGAATTTTCGGTGATTTTGCCCTTGAAACCGCCTCCTGAACCTGCGTGGGAGGTATCGAGCTTTCCCGAGCATCTTTTTGCCCGATTCCTTCGATAAGGGAAAGGTTTCCGACAGATGTCATCTGGGAAATCAGTTTTCAGACCTCTGCATCTCGAATATCCGCCCCAACGGGCTGTGCCGATGCACCACCCGATTTCGGCCTCCAGCCACCCATCAGTGAAATATGGTGGAATTCTCTGATGGAGATTTGATGCCGTCAGTCACCGGGCGGACATCCTCCATGGCCCCAGAGGGGCAGGGAAGGGTGTTCAACCTCGATCCAGGTGCCCAACGGGCTAACGGGGTCGCTGGGGTGGCTCACAGTCAGGTCCCTCAGAACAGGTGTTTTTGCACCTGTTGATTTATTTGCCTTGTGCAAACCACTGCCTTCCCAAGTAAATTGTCTTCCGCTCCACCTTTTTCAACATTTTTTTTATCGGGAACTGCGCTGGAGCAGAACTGTTCGAGAACGCCATAGAACCCGGATTTTTTGGGCGGTCACACACAGGCCTGGGCGGGGAACGAGCCCTTTTTCCAGGTTTTTTGGGTCGGGGAACCAGGTTTTTTCTAAGAATTTTTACAAGGGATTTTTTGCTCGCCCCCCCACAGTTTCCAGGCGCGTGCCCGTCAGGCGGGACTTTTTCTCTGATTTCTCTCCGCGTCATCATGTGGCTGGACATGCCAGCAGCTGGAGGACAGTTACAAAGCTGCCACTCCCCGACGCCACCCACGTGCTGGCCCCTTCAGGTCTGAAAGCCCAAAAGCTCCCGGGGATTTTTGCAGTGGTGCGCACCATATTCAGCGCAGCAGGGTGATCTCTCCGATTTTCCAAAACTGCTGGTTTACTGGTTTGGGGAACGGTCGCCGGCAGACCGTTGAAATGCCCGTGTTAGCAAGGCACACTCACGTTTCAGGTAGCGTGTCGCGTGTCACGCATGTCGCGAACGCGGCAAGTGTACCTCCCAGGTGGGGAAGCCCGACCTCCTGTCCGATGTCAGTCAGGCTTCGAAGAAGCGCTTCATGGATGCGGCGCTGACCTCCTACGCTGCACTGTACCCGGGGAAGTGAGATAGATGGACGGGCACACGCTACATCGGGGGTCTGGGGGGCGGTGCCCCCTAGCCGCCGGAGGCCACGGTAGCGAACATCTGTTCGTGTGGGCGTCCAGATTCTGTGCGAGTTGGCTGCGTCCTCAGAGGCGACTGGAGTGGCTGGACCCCGACTTGCTGGGATTCGAAGGACTTGAGTACGAGACGTACGCCACAGGGGGATCTGGGGGGCGGAGCCCCCCAGCCGCCGGAGGCCACGGTAGTGAACGTCTGGCTCTCCAGTTGGCCAGCAAGGCGAACGGTACGTGGGACAGACTTCCCTTCCATCCTTGTGCGCACCCTGTCGACTGGGGAAAACTTAGAAAAAGTTTTTTCCTCTGCGAAAAGTTTCTCGGGCGAGGCCCACATGAGAAAAATTTTTTTCGGGAAAAAAACCGGAACAATGCAACGTTCTGCGCAAACGCAGTTCCCGATAAAAAAAAATGTTGAAAAAGGTGGAGTGGAAGACAATTTACTTGGGAAGGCAAATTTTCCCAAAAATCGAAAAAATACCCCCCGGACAGAAAGGGTTAAACTCTAAAACCGGGTTTAAACTCGGTTTAAACCGAGTTTAAACCCAGTAAAAACCCAGTAGGAAGCTGCAGGGGGTGCACACGTTACGTGCACTGAGCTGGTTTGCGGGAGGGGGGGAGGGGGGCCAGGGAGGGACGCGGCTGTCCGACTTGTTCAACTTTCACAGGTCTTCGTTCATGACCGCGTCATACTTCTCATCGAGAAGTTTACCCCCGAGTTGGTGCCTGCTCGGCAGCTGCTTGACATCTATGCTGGGGCGTGTCACCCCGACGGCCTTGAGGAAATGTTCATCCTCCATAATGGAGAGGGGGAGCCCGGCAGCCAGTACATAATCTGCCCAGGCATCCACTATCCTCGTCATCTCCGTCTCGTTGGGTCGGGGGGTCGCAACAATCCTGCATTGCCTGGCTGGTTTGGCAGCTGGTTTTGACTTCTGAGGGGGGTCTCCTCCACAGGCGTTGCTGGCGTTACTGGTGATGCTGGTGCTCCTGGCAAAATGACCCCACCACGGTTCGGAAAAACGCCGGAAATGCAAATTCCGCGAAACTGAAAACCACCATTTTGGGGGCACCAGGGGGTACTACCCCCGAGGGTACCGGGTACGGTACCCTCAGATCACTGCCGCTAGCTATTTTTTCTTGGCTTCGGAGTCTGCACTGGAATGGTAGAGGTGGTAGAGTAAAAAAACCCCCCTCTCCCACCCCCCACCAAAAAACCGAGTTTAAACCCGAGAAATCTCAGGAATAAAAACCATAAAAACCCAATAAAAACCCGGTTTAAACCCAAGTTTAAACCCACCCTAACAACATTGGGGGGTCCAACGATCCGGTCATACCCGGCAGGAAGAGAGGGCGGAAACGAAAAAGGGATCTTTGTGCCGATGGGTATGCACCGTAAGACTCAGAATTGGTTTTTTTTGTGGAAGATGTTGGCAGAGAAAAGGGGCGGAAAATAAACGAGGAACCGAGCCGCAGTGCGGAAGCAGCGGCAGCAGGCAACAACCCACCCGTAACACCCCCTTCCGCCCTGCACGCGCAGGGAACAGCGCCGCAGGGCAGGACAATAAAGGGATCTGCGCATCTTTTTGATTCGGCTTCCCGGTTGGCTGATCTGGCCAACCTGGTTAGTGAACAAACACAAACCAGCCCAAACCAGAAGCGGCCCTTCTGCCTGGCTTTCCGACGCCCTCTCGCGGGAGGGGGTGGGGATAGAGTGAAGATGATCTGATGCAACACACGGCGAGACCCACGCAGCACACAGGATACAAAAATATACACTGCGGGAGTGGGGGCAAGACCAAGCCTCCACGTCAGACCCGCATGGGCCTGGACCAACGAAAAGGAGGGCGAGGCCTTCAGCGAATCGAGCCCCTGCACCCCCACACTCCCCCAAGAAACACCTGCCCCGCACCAGAGACGGATACACCGTGCTCTGTGCGGCAGAAGCAACCCAGCATGGCGCCGAGCACGACCTCTGCACTGACCGCTGTCCTCAGGCAGGAGGGTGTGGTATCACGAGTGTCGTGATCACGGGCGAAGGCCTGTGTGTGAGGTGGGGTAGGATGAGGTGGAGGTAGCATCAGAAGATCAGAGAGATCGCTCATATCGAGGGGGTGGGCACGATGCACAAAAGAGAGCCTGAATCTTGAATGCTGCTCCATAAAGAGGGGACACCGATGCACCCACACCACACACCCTCCCCAAGACTGTTGGTGCAGCCCAGCCAGCCACTACCCCCTCCAACCACACAGAGGCATACTGTTCGGGTCCCTCTGACTGAAGGCCGCTCGTCGCTGGTGTTCCCAGCGGTGGCAAAACAGGCGTGGACAGCAGGTCATGCGCTGACAGTGTGGGCGACGTCAACGCGTCGCCATGGAGGAACTGGGGTGAGCTGTGGCTGGTCCCAGCCCCCGAGGGCGTGCGGCTGACATCGTGCAGCTGCAGGCTGCCACAGTCGTCCTGATCCAGGCCATCCTCGATGAAATGCACCTTCCGGTTGCTAACGAACGACCCGGTCGGCGCCGAAAGAGGCTTTAGCCCCGGCGACCGCGACCCCGCATTGCTCTTCTGGTTACTCCGCTTGGCACCCTGCGGCGCTGACCGCGGCGCAGCGATCGTCCTGTTCAGGTCCCCAGCCCCGATGCCCCGCAGCGCCCCGGAGGTGGTCCGCGAGGCATGCCGGGACTCTCGCTTCTTGGGAGACTCATGTATCGTCGCACCGATCGCATTGCAGGCAAAGAGGGGGTTCTTCGCCACACGCGTGGCATAGCTCTTGTGCCCAGGGGGGCGCGCGTTCAGCGCGAGGTTCACCGGGAAGAAGTCTACGTTAGAAGTGCCAACTATAGTGGGCTTCAGCACACCTCCTTTAAACTTCGGGTTTGACCTGACCAACCCAGCCTCGTAGTTGCGCGTGTGAACCTCCAGCTTATGCACAACCCTCTTCGAGAAGGGGTGTGCGGCGGACGCCTCGCGTATCCTCCTGTCAAACCCCGACGCGACGCTGAGCAGCAGGATCGCATCCTCGGGGTTCACCCCGGCGACATGCAGGTCGCGGTGCCCGTCGCCCCCCGCCGCCGCCCCACCACACGGCACGTCGCACCCGAGGAAGACCCGCGGCACCTCCTCCTTCACGTCCTGCAGCAGCGACTTTGCCACCGACAGCGCGCCCAGCATCCCACCACCACCACCACCACCTCCATGAGACCGACTGCTGACCCCGGCAGCACCCCCCACGCCGTTCGCCCCCCGGGCGGTGGGCGGCTGATGGGGCTTACGCGAAGCCCCCTGGCCAGCACTCCCATTGCTGCCCTTTGAGGATGCACTCCGCCTTGACAGGGTCGTCTCATCACTGGCCTGCCTGTGGAGGGGCGGGGATCCCACATCCGGCGTCTCCGGTGAGGGTTGCGCAGAGGCCTGGCTGCTGAAGAGCTGCGCGATGGGCAGCATCTCCTCGCAGAGCCCCACAGCCAGGACGCAGTCGCAGTCATCCATGTCGCTGGATATGGGGGACGAATGGGGCACCCTCCGGGAACCCCCCGCAAAGACAACATCCGGTTTGATCAACCCCTTGCATGGCTTGAAGGAGCATATCGGGCGCTGCCCCTTCTGAAGCTTCTCCTTCATGAAGGTCGACATATGCTCCTTCCCACACTCCATACACCTCGCAGACCCGAAAGTCCCCCCGAGCTCCACTAGCTTGCTCCGGGGGCATCCCCCGGCCCTCTCCAAGCCATCCACGTTTGTTGTGTAGACCCTCAGGAGGATTCCCATGTCGTTCAGCACTTTGCAGAGGATGTGCGGTGTGAGGGGGCGGCAGTGAGGATGTCCTGGGATCGCATTTGACGAGGCGGATGTCGCGTTGGACTGCCCCGGCCAGCAGTTCCGCCAGATCTCACAGAGCAGCCCGGGGTTCCTCCGGTAAACCGACTCGCTGAATGCGGCGCGCATCGAGCTGAGGCCCTCATCCCGGAGGGCCGAAAACAACCCACCCAAGAGAGGCCCCGAGAAGTAGCTGACGTAGTGGTGGTTGAGAATGACACGCACATCCTCCGCTGCAGCAGCCGCCTCCGCCTCCTCGTCATCGGGGTCGGATTCATCCCACCTCTCCCGCGCAGAGCCCTTCTCCGCATCACCCGGGGGATCCCGGAGGGACTCCGACACGGCGCGCTGCGATTCGAACCGCATCAGCCTCCACTTCGACAGGCGCTTGTCTATCTCAACAGAGAAGGGCAGAGGCACGCTCACCACAGCGCCGCCAGACCCACCTCCTTGTTGCGGTGCCTTCATAGAGGTGCCCGCCTCCGGCGGGCTTCGTTCTGAAGGGTTTGGAGGTTTCTTCGGGAGGTCCGCAGGGAGTGGAGGGAGGGATGCGTAAGGCCCGAGAAGGACAATAACCTTGCGGTAGGCACCCCCACGCATCTTCTGGGAGAAGAGCTCGACAGAGGGTGTCGCCCCGCTGAAGGCTTTGTATGCCGACTCCATCTCGAGCTCCTCAGCGTCTGCCTTGAGGAGCTCGTCGTCTGTCTTGGAGAGGATCTCCGAAATCTCCGAGCAGAGCCCATTCCCGCTGTAGGACTCCCCAGATGATGACCCGGGTGAATCCGGCACGCCATCTTCAGGAGGTCGGCCCCCCCCTCCTCCGGGATACGCAGACCCAGCAGCTGTCCCCTCACACGAGGATGAGGATGCGACGGTCCACCCGACGTGGTGGACGTGGTTCCCACCCCCTCCCTTCTGCGAGACGGTGCCGCTCCCCCCTCCGGTGTCGGATCCGGCCCACCCGTTGCTCTGGGCGTGCTGGAGGCACGTGTCGAGGGTTCCCTTCCCGGCGCGCTGCCCGAACCCCCGGTTGACAGCATCGTCTGTGCTGTCACCCCAGCCCTGGGTCCCCTCATGTGTGCTTCCCCCTGCAGCGTTCCCCCGGGGGTGCGGCAGATCCACTCCCTGTGGCAGCGTCGCCATGAAAGGCGTCATCGAATGCGACGAGTCATCCAGGTTGAGCTCCCTGTTAAAATCCCGCACCCCAAGCCCTGGGGATCCAAAGCTCCCCCCCGATGCCCGAACCCCATCACCCCCTCCTGGCTCCGGGGGATCCACAGAGAGGCCCAGCGGCAGGGTCAGAGGGGAGGGTGCCTTCACCTGGGGCTGAGGCATGCCCTCCTGCCCCGGCATGCCTTGGGCTGTAGACCCCTCCTGTCTGTCAAACCCTGGGGCCATGCGGGTGCAGATCGGGGTTCCGGAGTACCTCCCGTTTTCCTTCCGCCTCCGGGTGGCGCATGTGGGAGGAGCGGCGTTCAGCCCGCCCGGCATGCCACCCCCCTGCGCTTCGGATGGTGGGGTAAACCCCCCAGGCGCCGATTCCGGCGTGCCCTCCTCTGCGGGGTCCGTGCCCGCCACCTCCCTCGCAACATCGATCCCCTCCCTCGAATTCCGCCGCTTCTTCGACCTCCGCTTCCTCCCCGTGTCGGAGGCGGGGGACATGCCATCCTCGTGGTACCCCTGATCTGTCACATTCCCCTCCTCCTGCGACCCCGCAACCAGCAGCACTCCATCCTCGACGGATAGCCGGAGCTCCTCTGGCGGAAGGCTCAGCCTCTGCCGCAGCTTGCTGCCCGACGTGGGAGAAGGTGACTTCGAGCTGCTAGGCGAGGCCCCTTGAGGTGGCACGGGGTGTGCTGTGGAAGCGGAGGCAGAGAAGACTCCGAAAAGGGCTGTGGATGAGGTAGAGGAGGCCCTGCGTGCACGGCTGACTGATCTCCGCTGCAGGGTTGCAAGCGGCTGCACCGGAAGCGGGGGTGGCGGAGGCGGTGTCGGGAGGGGCGGGTCGCCACGCCGTCGCCGGGCACGCTTCTTCCGTTTTCTCTTCTCCGACGCCTTCGCGGCATCGGAGTCGGGTTCATACGACGCTGCCTGGGATACGGATTCCGGCAGGGCAGGTTGTGACTTCCAAATGGACTGCCCCTCCCCGCCCTCGTCGTTCATCGTGTTGGAGGCGTTGCTGCGTGTCTCACAGAGCTGGTCGTACAGCATTCCATGGAACATCCCCGGGTCATCCGAGCCATAATCAGAAGCATCATCTCCGATCTCCACAGAAGTCCTCTGGGAGCACTCCATTTGAGGAGGGGGGGGGAGGAGGAGGAAGAAGGAGACGATGAGATGCAGCAACGCCACGATGTCACGATCGGAAGTGGTGAAAAAGAAAGATCAACCGGGGGGGGCGGGGGGGGGGGGGGTATTTTTTTGGCGTGTTGTCCCCCTCCCCGCACACCGGATAACGTTTAAATAATTCGTCACGTGCGTGTGAGAGAGGAGTCGGTCTCCCTTCACTCAAGGGGATACGATTTGTGTTTCTTTGCGTCAGATCTCTGGAGATGATACAGGTGGGCGACAGGGGGGGGGGGGGGGGCAGGGGGAAGGGGAGGGGAAGGGCAAACGCTACACAGGCATCGTGGGATGCGTGTGGTGTGTGTGTGCGGGACAAAGAAGGGGGGGGAGTGTGTATCGATGATAGATGCTGAGCGGTGCTCAACAAGAGGGCGCCCTTCCAGGAGCAAAGGCAGAGATCTCCCGGGAACAGCAAGAGACTGTCCCGTGTAAAGCACGCCGGGGCGCGGGCTGCAGTTGGGTGTGGGTGTGTGGGTGTACAGCGGATGTAGCATCAGGTTTCACTCCGTGGTAAAAGAGTGAGGCTGGGTGGGTGGGTGGTGGGGGCAACCATCCACCATCTGGAACATGTATTTCGGTTCCATCGCTTAGCAGCCCGCTTGGCCGGGGGTCTCACCCAGCCGCGACCCGGGGGCAAAAAAAAACACACCACTGCCCGCTGGCACAGGCCCGGAACATACTTCCACCCGAATTCTGGTTTCGGCTCCTCGCGAGTCGGAGGAGACAGGGGCAGAGCACGGGAAACCCCCCACCCCCCTCCCCTGAAGGGGCTCGGCTCTGCAATTTTCTTCGTTCAGACACAGACAGGCCCCCTCATCCCCTCTCCCATCGAGCAACAGCAACCTGCGCCCCACAAGGGGTATTGGAGCAAACCCTGCTGACCGTTTGCGGATCATAAAGGGGGGCAAACCTCGTCATTAACTTTGCCTGTTCCTCTGGCACAAGGAGGTGGTCTGTCTGTCTATGGAAGCACCCCTCAGCATTGCCTCGGGTAAACTCAATTATTGCAGCAGTAGCACTATCACACGACCTGTCCAGCGTTCATCGTTACTTCCGGTGAAAAAAAACTGGCTCCGTTTCGCGATATTCGACATCAGGAAGGCCATGCCATCACACAGAGAATATATTACTTTGCGGCATGAAAGCATCACGATAACCGCACAACAACACGGGCCGCCCTGACAACATCCCTCCATCGTACACACTATGGGATCTATTCGTTCACTACTCGACTTAGCTGTCTCAAACAGCCCTCAGCTTTTCTGTTTCGTGGAATGGGGGTATGATTTTTTTCATTGACATAACATAAGCTGACGACCCCCCCCCCTCACAATTTCACCATCTTTTTGGAAGGGGGCGCTCAGCCCACCACCCCCCCCCCCCCTGCCCCAACCCGCTCCTGAAGATTGAGCAGACACGGCACAGCTTGACTTTGAAAAGTGACCAGACTCATCCCCCGAAGGCGGCAAGTAGTGCCACTCGGGGAGCAGCAGCGACACAACATACTGATGGTGTTAATGCTTCGAACATAGAGCACGAAGGCGCACACAGACCGGATGGAAAAGGATGGGGGTGTGACATAGAAAGAAGGGGGTTGGGGGGTTGGGACGTATGCATGGGTGTCTGTTCGGGGTGCCTCTCCTCAGCCCCCTCCCCCCTTTCTGGGGTTGAAGCGTCGGAGGAGGATGCCACCGAAGTCTAAGGCTCAGACTACTGCGGGACGGGCCCCACAAAAGCAAATGTGTGCGGGAGGGGGGACTGTCCCTAGCATCGAAAATGAGAAGCTATGCGCAATCCGATAAACCCACTCACCCACCCACCCACCCCCTCTGAGATGAGATCCCCTTTGCTCGACGATGGCCGGTACAGCCGATAGCAGATACGAAAGCCAGTCACTGCCAGAAGGCGTGTCTGGTTGTCTGTGGCGCAAGACAGGTGTTGCGTGCTGGATCGACGACCAACCACCTGGCGCAAAAAGAAGAAAGAACGCCCGGCTTTGGCGTACATAAGGCTGCCAGAAGGCGTTGTACTTTTTTCGCCGACCAACATCCGACAGACAAAAAACCACTGAGCAACGGCACGTGTTTTACCAGAAGGTCCATTTTGTTTGTGACGCCCCAAAAGCCAGGCCGGAAGATGTTGCTGTTTTGTTTTTTTGTGAAGTTCCCTGTGATTTTTTTTGTGCTTGTGGCGAGAATTCTCGCCAGGTGGGGGGGGAGGGTGGCGGGTGGGGAAGTGGGCAGCCCCTACCACCACCCTCTTCCAGAAGGCGACCACCGCCACGGGTGCAACGGCATCAGCAGCACCGAATAGATCACACAACACCCAGAGACTGGCACACGAAGGCACGCCAGGCTCGATATGCACGCATAACGTTTTCCCGGGATACAGAGGCGAGGGGTGAACGGATTGTGTCGTGGAGTCCGGAGAGTTTGCATAGCGCAACCCGGCGCAACCCGTTCCGGATAGAGTCCAGCTGGGTGGCTGGGTGGCTGTGGCATGTGGATGTGAATCGTGGTGCGTGGGGTGCTGATCAAAGTGACGAAACGGTTGAACCCTGCGCGGATCCCCGCATCGTGCAATGTGTGCGTCACGGTGGGGAGGCCGCACCCAATATCAGAATATTCAGCGGATCCTCTACAGCTGCAGAACGGGGAAAAAATGGCTCGTGTGAGGGAATGAGCATGTGTGCAATAATCCAAGACAAAAATCCAACATTCCAAAATCGAAATCCGACACATGTCCAACGGCACTGCGGCGGAGGAGCTCTGGTGATCCGCAACCGCAACGGGCCTGGCTCAGCGTAGGATCCTAGATTCCCAAAGCACACCCAGACGCATGTGTCATCGTCGTCAAAAAGGTAGCGGCAATGTTCATTGTTTTACATGAGAATGCCTCCGATGTTACGTGAGGAGAGGGGGCGCGAGGGGAGGGGGGGGCGGGGGGGGGGGGGGGGGGGTGAGCCGTTGTTGTACAGAATGCCACAAGAGATTGGCACGTTGGTCGCGGTTCACCCGCGGTCTGCCCTGGCTTGGCAACACGCTTGCCATAAAAAATAACCATGCAGCGCCGTGGCAAACAAACACGCATGGCCAAAACAAAACACCTCAGAAAATAACAGGGCTATGTGGCAACAGGGAGACATGTATGCATTGCATACATGATTCCGATGTGCTCCTGCGGGCCTTCATTAAAACAAGCAAAACACCCCCTCCCCCAACTCAGGCGCAGATACAGTCTGTCGCCTGAGAGCTGGTGGGCAACATGGAGGACACAAGATGGGATACGGATCACCGAACTGCTGATGGGGGTAACAATGAATGTAAGAAACACACACCCACACGCACACCAGAGCAAATCCGAGGGCAACGAGCTGCCCTTCACTGCCTGACGTCACAGCCATTGGCGGGCAATAGTGTGCTGACGAGGGGGTGACGCCTCCGTGTGCCGACGATGTTGCTTTGACGACGTTTGCGTGAACCACATGGCAACGGGGGCCTTATTACCCGGAACCATGGCGGTGTTAGGCCTGCCCCACGGCACCGGGGTCACGCCGGATGAGCGGGAGCCGTGGAAGAAGGGGGGAAATAATGCAGGGCAGGCGGGGCGGGTGCATTGGGTGAGGGGGGAGGGGTGGGGGAGGCGCGGTGAATCGCCTGACAGAAACTCAACGGACACAAAATAAATCAGAAAAATGCCCCCAATAAAAGAGTTTTGGCGGTGGCAAAAAAAAATGTGTGCCCACAATAGGGAAGAACGTGCTTACGAACGTTTGCAATATCCCTCCATCAGGGGCCAAACAGGGCATACGCATATTAGGTGTTTACGAAACACCTGGACGAAACCACACAAACCTGATCGTCTTCTGTGGAGTTACATCGGCATCACAACAGGTGACAGTGTATCTCGGGTTCGGTTTTCGTTCTCAGTCTGCCGAGCGACCCACTTTTTCGATGGGAGTCATCCGCCCTGACCCGCAGTGCAGGGAAGTGAGCTCTTATTGCCAGACGGCCCTTGCGCTTCCTCCTTGTGCCCGCCGTTGTATTTCCCTTTGAGCAGGCTGCCTTCTGAAACTCTCTTTTCTAAACAGAATAGAAACAGCAGAACGAGACACCCCCTCCCCATCACAGTCCTGACCGGAAACTGAACCTGTTGGGGCGGTGCGCCCTCTCTTGCCGTTGCCCGCAAAGTAAACATCGCCGACTAACCTGAACATGCGCAGCCTTTTTTCTGAAACATAACAAAAGTCGGAGAATACCCACACCGCCAGTGTATTTACAGCTTGAGAAGGGGGCCCTGTTTTTGTTCTAAAGTTCTGATCAACCGAGCCCCGCCCTCAACATAAACCGCCACACGGGCGCGGTTTTGACACAGAAGGGAAGAACCACCCGTCCACCTGAAGCGAAGAAGATGGCCGTCTTTGGAGGGCTGTAGAGATGCCCTGAGCTGGAGCAAGCAGCCCACGGATACCAGCAATGGGGCCAGCGGTCCTCTGTTTTGAGGGCCCTCCTCTGCAATAACAATCATAGAGCTTGACGCCGAGCGCTTTCCTCTGACGCCATTCGTCCCTACCACAGCCTGTCCCACGCACATGCAGGGAGGCCCGAATGGACTACCGTCTCCATTCGGTTGTGCGTTGTGCTGAAGCAGGCTTCTTCGCACCCAGGCGGTGAGGGCGTGAACCTTGCTGCGCTCCAGAAGGGCTCGTTGGATAGTAGGAATCACACCCGGGGATGTCCTTGAGAGACGTGCCGTTCACCCCAGTGGGGTCCGGGCTCCGGACATACGCGCGGACACCTCTCTGCTGCCTTTGGAACTGTTGGAGAGGGGGGTGGGTGTGGCGGGTGTCATCACAGTGCGTCAACTCTTGAGTGAATCATGAAGGGCTAAAGGCACAGAGTAAACCCGGCACCAGAAAGGTGGCGGTGCCCCTGAAAATTCGTCGGAGGAAGTGGGTGAAGAATCCCGCATGTAAAAGAAGCTCTGCAAGAAAGAACACCGCAAATCGGCCTATTCAGTATTGCCACGTGGCTGGCTCTGCCCTCCGTGTATTCGGTAGAGGTCTTGTTGAGACAGTGTGGGCACAACTCATCAGGGGCTGCAAGCCCTTCACAGCTCGTTTGTCTCGAGAAAGGAAGGCCATGCAGGGCACAATACCTGGTCTGTGTACGTCGCACCCAGCCTCGGTGAGAGCTGCTCGTCTCCATCCCTCGGCCCCCAGTCGGAGCTGCGTGAGCGCCGCACCGCACGATCTCTCTGCAGGATGAATGGGGTAGGCAGCATACAGCCAGGGCGACAAGGCACGTGACACCCGGATATCTTATGCATCCTCAACACTGCAAATCCTAACACCTGCCTTTTCGCTGAACACTGCCCATACAAACCCTGGGGGAAGCCACCTTGGCAAGGCGAACATTCACATCGGATGAAGACATACCGCAAACCCCTTCGGCGAAACGGTCCGGGGACCCTTGTCAGCGTCGAGCCGAGCAGACTGCTTCTGCACCACACGCGGGGTACGCGTGCTCTTGTGGCTGGAGTGCACCACCCGGTCTGACTTGATGCCATTCTGCGAGGGCGTCAGCGTGAGGAGCCGTGGGGACCCTCCGGGAGAATCCCCCACCGCATGGGTGTGCGACCTTTTGAAGACGTTGTCCGCACCGCTGTTGCCCCTGCGCCTGGCCTGCTGCGAGGGCGTAAGTGTTTCGCCCTGCGGGGGCTGGCCAGTGCTGCTGCGGAACGCCGACACACGCCTGTTCTGATGCGACGACGACGACGAAGAAGGTGTGGATGTTGGCATGTAGTTGCCACGCGGCGAGGCATCCGGTGTCGCTGCCGCGGGGCTGTCCGACACTTTCGGAACAGACTTCTTGCCATTTGACTTCGCATCCTTGCGCGCACTGGTGAAGGCATGCGCATCGAGCAGCAGCTCATACTCCACAGCCGCGAAGCTGTGGATGAAGTGCAGAGCAGACGCCGTGTTCATCGTCATCACGACAGGGCGGGAGAGGAGCGCCATTCGTGATGTGCCGGCGGCAGACTCCGGCTCGACATCAGCCCCCATGCGGGCCTGGTGATCCCGCATCACGCCTGCGAGGCGGTTGCCCAGCTGGGTGGCCTCCGCGGCAGCCGTGTGCAGCTGCATGACGGAGGGCGGTGTGGTGTCGGTGATCTTTCGCGCCCGCTCAACCTTGACATTCGCCTCGAGCAGGCCCCCCTTCAGGGTGCGGGAGAGGCGCTGCAGCTCGCTGAGCTGCGCCTCCTTCGCCTTCGTCATCTCGCTGACCATGCGGAACTCCTCCTGGTCCACCTCCTGCCGCAGCCGGCGGAAGTCAGCGCGCAGCCGCTGCACCTCCTCCATGGTGGCCTCGCGGATCTCCCCCTCGAACTGCTCCACGCCGTTAAGGCTCCTCCGCAGCTCCTCACGCACCTGCTGCACACGCCGCACGCAGCTCGCGAGGCGTTCGCGACCCCTCTCGAGCGCCTCCTGCACAGGCACCACGCTGTCTCGGCTTGGGGTGGGGGTCTCAGACCCCGTGTCGTGGCCCAGCGTCTGGTAGCAGAGGAGGCAGAGAGACTCACCGGTGTCGGTGCACACCAGGTCACGCCGGTACCGCCCGTGCCCCTGCACGTGGCAGTACGGCGCATCTGCCGTGCGGTTGAGGTAGGTGCGCACATCCAGCAGCTCATGCGAGCGCAGCTTCGCCCCTTTGTGGTGGTGCGCATTGCACTCGGTGCACAGGAGGAGATCGCACGCCTCACATGCTACAGACGCGGTGGATGCTTCGCACTTATCGCAGTTCGGGGTGTGGGCGGAGCGCGCGCAACCGTTCTCCACAGGCGCCGGCGCCGTCAGCTCCGAGATGCGCCGGGAGACGCTGTGGTTGACAGGGATTGAGGACGACACCTCCGGGAGGGCAAACGGCGCCGCACACGACGGGCACACGATGGTCACCCCAGCCCCCCGCTTCCCACTCCCCGACCGGGACCGCCCCGGCGACCTCACCACAGACAGGTCCCTCTGGCTGTCCTCCTGCAGCGTCTCGTTGCTGCCGCGCTTGCGCAGGGCGTCAAGGCAGGTCCAGCAGATGCCATGCCCGCACTGCAACATGCAGGGCGTGTCATACAGCTCCAGGCACAGGGGGCACGACAGCTCTTCGAAGGCAAGCTGAGACGCATTGCCTGCATCCTGAGGAGACGAAGGGCTCGCCCGTGGCTCCGTCTGGCGCTCCATCGGGGTTGGGGCAGGGGACGACGGCACAGGCGCAGCCACGTCTTGCGCCCCCTGCAGGATGTACTGGTCGAAGTTAGGAATACTGGGCACCACAGGAGGGGTCGCACCCGCAACCCCCGGTGCCGACGCCGCAGACGACGATGCGCGGCTGAGCTGCTGCGCCTCGCAGGCAGGGCGGCTACCGGACCCCACGCTTCGGTTGGCGACGCTGCCCCCGTCGTCCACCCACATGGTGAGCCGCAGCAGGGGCTAACCCTGCCGCTTGACTGCCACCTGCAAGGGGGTATTGGTTGCAGTGCAGGGGGGGAGGGAAGGGGGTCACACTAGCTGCACCACACCCACCCCGGTGCGAAGGTGGAGAGGGTAGCGGCCGTACCGAAGGGGGGGCGGGGCGGGGCAGGGGGTGTGGGGAACGGCAGAAAAAAACTTGGCGCACGCATCTTCCCTGCCCGCGCATCTGAGAATATAAAAACTGCCGTGATCACACGGGCCTCAGAGGGATATCACAACAACAGGGCACGACGGCTGGGGCCAAGCACACAGGTGAGGGGGTGATGCAGAGAAAAGTGAGGCCGCAGGGAGCCGACGATCTTTCACTCAATACGCCCAGGGGGTGGGCGAGGGGGGTAGGGTAGGGGTGGGGGGGGTGGCAAGGATGATGGTGCAGGGTGGAGAAAGCCGGAAGGGGGACAAAAACACCCCGCAGCACACATGCATGCCACCCCACGCCCCCCCAACCCACCCACCCCTACTGCGGGCAGTGCGGACATGCCCCGACACACTACGACTCGCTGGGGGTCGGTGCGGGTGGATCAGCTGGAAGCTTGGTTGCATCGTCCGCGTCGGTGCTCTTGGCGCCTTTCCACCATTCCGACCAGCTGTTCGAAATAGACTCTTGCGCCTTGCGATTCTGTCAAAAAAGGGGGGGTTTAGATTGGCGCATGCATGGTTCAATGTGAGAAGAGTTCCCAGAACATTTTCATCGAGGTTTGCTTTGGCCTCGACGAACCACCAGCCTGGGTGGGAGGGCCAGGCAGGCGTACCTCACGAACACAACGACACACGCAAGGGCGCTACACAATCCAATGGATCATCCTCTTGAGAACCCAGGCATAAACCTTTTCTCGTCTGTTGCCTGAATCGGGTGGGACAACGCGCCACATCGTGGCAACCCTGCGGTGCAAACACCCCCCATCCCCCATCCCTGAAGGGCATACTTCCCGTGCGTCGCTGATAAACTTGTCGTACTCACGCTGCTTCGCAGCAGGCACGGGGATTTGGCCCAATTCTGTGTTGGTCACCGTTGAGTGCTCCTGGTTTTTGCTACCCTCGATCACCACACGCGACGAGAGGAAGTGTTCACCCGTGATGCCCTGATGCCGCTCGTAGGCGCGCTTCGCTGCGTGTCTGGCATCTTCGATTGCCCTGAGCTTCTCCGTCCAGAACTCAGACAGCGACAGCGACCTGGGGCGCAGCAGCTGCTCGATGCTGTGGCGGAGCTGCCCCAACGCCTCATCAGTGATGGGCTTGGATCGGCATTTCCCATTAGGCCCACTGATGATGCCGTGTGCCACAGCAAAGTCAGTCACCATCTTTCTCGCAGCCTCGCGCGCAGCACGGCTCGACTCTTGCTCCCGATCCGCCATCGCAACCAGATGGTCCGTCACCTCATCCCGCCGCTGCACCATGGCGTACAAATTGTACAGGTCGCTCAGCCAGTAGAGCTGAATCAGGAGGTATGCGAGCAGCGCGCGTGTTGCCCACAGGACCCAGAACTCATTCCGGGCCCACTGGTAGAACACCTCCGTTTTCTTTTCCAGCTGACGGATGGCCAACGGCGATGCCCCAAGGCTTGACGCAACCCCCAGCACCGTGTGGGTCTTCGACAGCTCCGCAGGTTCCTTCACATCGCTTGGCATAAACAGCGAATCATCGAAGGGCGTCGCCTTCACCTTGCGCCAGCCAGGCCCACTTTTAAGCGAAGTGATTGTTCGGCGCATCGTGCCGGGTCACCTCAACGGGAAGTTACACCAACCCGGTTGAGACGGGCCGACACATGTGCCCCCCGTGACCCCGGGCTGCTGGGTGGGGTAGTTTTGCAAGCAAGGGTTGGGAATCAGGCTGGGGGAGGTCACAGAAGCTAACAGGGATGAGTGAAAAGAGCCTTCAGACAGCTAATGAGGGCCGAGAGGGGGGGGTGGCGCTTCAGCGAGGCTCTGATCCCAGCGCATCTACAACATGTCGCTGATGCTCTTGCGGCGCAGCTCAAGCCACGCAGTGCCCCTCCCCACCCCCCGCCCCTCCCGATACGATATATACCTCACCCAGCCCCCCCCGAGCCGCCCATTCGTTTCCCCCCCCCCCACCCACCCCACCCGCACCCAAGAGATGGAAGGCCGTTCAGCGAGAGCGATCCTGCGGAAGGCAGTTGGTCTAGCTGTTCGACTTCAACCTGTCAGAGCAGCGTTGCAGAAAGAAAAGGAGAAAGAGAAGAGAGAGAGAGAGAGAGAGAACTTGTTTTGTAATGTGTTTGTTGCGTGAGGTCTCCGCGTGTAGCTCCCCGGCACCTCCTGCATACGCAGTGTGTGATATATGTGACGCACAAAACAAGTTCTCTTCGCAACGCTACGCTATTGCGTCCAAGAGAGAGAGAGGGGTGGGTGGGGAGGTGAGTGTGTTTGACAAGTGTCGCTGCGAATGTCCATCACCCGCAACACCTGCCGGTGGCCTGGTGCCGCGGGAGGGCGGCATTCCACTGAATGAAATGTGGCGGAATCAGCCGCGCGTTTGTCAGCTTTCAGCCACTCTGTCTCAAGGGAGGCAACCATATGCTTGATCCAGTTTGCGGGTGAATTGACCGGACTGTTCGCCAATAGTATAACAATGCGATCCGAACTGAGGCATTCTTCACCCCCACCCCCCTCCCGTAGACCACCAAGCCTGACGGATGCGACGTCCAGCCAGTGTGTGGCGTGCACAACATTGCCCGAAGGCAGTTGCATTTTTTGAGCAGTTTTCAGACCCCCCCAACCCCACCCCCACACGCACACACACACCGGGGCTCACCCTCTACTTCGACGGCGGAGCAAGGGACAACGGCACCCCCTTCGCCCTGGCGGGTGCAGGTGCGGTGCTCTACCGAGACGGCCTCAAGGTGTCGGAAGAGATCCTCCCTCTGCTGAACGTACGCAGCAACAACATCGCTGAGTACGAAGGGGTTCGGGCGGGCCTACGGCTGCTCAGAAGGGGCGACCCGCCCCCTGAGGGGAACGTTACGGTGCGGGGTGACTCGCAGGTGGTGCTGCGACACCTAAAAGGGGAAGCGGTTTGCCGCGATAAATCCCTCCGCCCCCTCTTCCTCAGCACGGCACGGCTGGCTGCCGACCTCGGGCCCCGGATCACCCTTACGTATGAGCACGTGAAAAGGGAACTCAACGTCGATGCGGACGCCCTGAGCAACGCCGCCATGGACGAGGCTGAGAGGCAGGGGGAGACCTCGCAGGAGCAGCTGCGGCAGGACTTCGCAGCCTTCCAGAAGAGCATCCTGGGCAAGGCTCACTCGTTGAGGCAGCTCTGCGAGGTGGTGCGCAAGACTTCCAAGCAACCATGGCACTGTGGCCACACTGCGAGCTCCACTGTCCTCACCGCGATCGGGGGAACCGTGGCAGGGGGCCTGTCCAGGAGAGCCCAGCTCAGCCCAGCCACCGAGTCGGTGATGCGCAGCCTCCAAGCGCACACGGCAGGCCCGGGCTTGAACCAGCGGGACACAGCCTTCCACTCCCGCGGCATGGCGTGGGCCGCAACCTTCGCACCGCAGCCCCACTACCCAGAGGGGTGGCAGCAAGCGGCCCAGCAATGGACTGCCAGCAGCCGGCAAGCCAACGCCCGGACAGGACGGTCATGGGAACGACGGGGCGCTGCTCCCCGGACTGCCCCCCCTGGAGCCAGACGGAACGCGAAGATGCTTACCTGCGCTCTGCACTGGAAACCCCGCTGCGTGGACTGCCGGCGCCGGCGCCTCTCGGAAGAGGACTGCTGCCGGGACCACCACGGGAAGAACGACGGCTTGCAAGTCACCATGGAATTTTGCAAGACGCATCGCATGGGCCGGTGCGGGGACTGCCACAGCAGTGCGAAATCACTCACACACTGTTGCGGCACGCACCACGCTGGCTATGCCTCACGCCCTCCTCGGAGTGGCACTGAGTTGGCCCCACACTCTAACCCGAGTGGGGCATCCGCTGTGACGTAGGGGTGGGCGGGGAGTGGGCACAGATCCGCGCAGGGTTACCCACTTAAAACCACTATCACTACACGCACACACACATCTACACACGCGCCTGCTGGGGGAAGGGGGGCAGAGAAGACAAATAAACCGAATGGCACAGCACAGGATTCACGATCATCTCCCCCCGCCCCTGTCAATGCCCTCCTCTGCACTGCATCTGGAATGAGCGGCGGAGGTGTGCGGGAGGGTTGGGTGACAGGATGGGCACACGGCACACCACGAGAGTATCAGGTGATTTGGCATGCACACACGGCAGTGCCATGCCTTTTATTGGCAAATTACGCGACAAGACAAGTCATCTGGCAGCTTGGGATGTGCGGATTCTGCCAATAAAGATGAGTCTGGCTGCCAATCTGCCGTGATTGCATTGGAAGTGCCCTCTTTCTTCGCCCTCGCCCTCATCCAGCTACAACCGCTCTGACGGGGGTTCCCTCTTCCTCCTCTTGTTATGTTGGTGCTTCTACACAACAATAAAAATAACGATAGTGCCAAAACACAAACTCCATCCACTCAGACCCAACCAGAAACGCCCATCAGCAGGGAGATGGGGAGGGGGGCAGTGACGGAGCGAACGTACGATATGGAGAGTCGACATCCCGTTCACTCAAAAGGGGGGGCAAGGATGCAGGGGAGGTCAAGAACCCCCCGAGACGCACCGAGAGAGAGATAGCTTTGGAAATTTGGGACATTTTTTTTTGGTTCGTTCGATCGGTCAAAAGGGTGGCCCTCCCCAAGCAACACCAACGAGCAGGGGATGTGTGTGCGAAGAGGGAGCGTGCGTGCGAGGTGCTCTACCGAGATACCTGCACAGCAGGGGCTGCCCTTCTGAGGGATTTTCAAGCGGCAGACGGGTAGTGAGAGGGGGCGGGGGGCGGCACCGCACGTTTGCTTTGCTTCAAATTCTTGACAACGTGCCGCAGCAGGGCCAGTACGCCGCGAACACCGCGTAATTCTCTGTGCTTCATGCTGACACACTCGGCTGTTGAGAACCTCTGGGGCATGTTGTTCGCCAGGACATCAATCCTTGCATATGCTAACCGGGTGCGCTTTGTGATCAGCACACCCTTCAGCACGGGAAAGGAGCTCCCCACTGATGCAGCCTGGGTGGCAGAGTGGCACCGTTCGACAGCTGCCTGCAGATGTCCGCCGTGGAATATTTTCGCGCACTGCAGGGCAGCTCGAACAGACCCTCAGCTTTTCGCAGCTGTCCCTTGCACAAGCGATAGCCAGAGCAGCCGAGGGGTTTGGTCTTTAAGCAAGCCGCGGCTTGCGCCCATCCCACATTGGCGGGATGGGCCGCATGCTGACAAGGGTGAATTCGAACTGTCTGGCGCAACGGCGGGCCTGCCGTGCGCCTGCTCGGTGCGTCGTGAAACCCCCTTCCCCACTGAACCCTTCATAAGAAAGTGACCCCGTCATCACTTGGTCACTCTCGCGACAGGGCTGACAGTGGCTGACCCCCATCCCCCCCCACCCCCGCCCGGCCGGGAATAAGCACTGCCCGGAAGGCCCGGCTCAAACGCGGCGGACACTTCTCTGCTTCGTCTCGTCGTTGATGTTCCACTGGAACCGGTTCTCGAAATCAATCTTGTACATCTTGTTCACACGGACAGTTTTCCGCTTGCCCTCCAGAAACACAGCGTACGCCTCCTGTGATATGTGGGAAATGAACACGTCCAATCAACGTCATCGAATGCAACACACAGAACAGGATATGAGGATATGAGAATTGCGCCTTTCACAAACCGCAAAAACCGGCGAGTTTCCAGATGTCGTCATGCCACACGAACAGAACCCCCACCCCCTATCACTCTACCGCCTCTCGGCACCCCCCCACCCCCACCCCCACCCCTTTTCACCCTCCGCTAACATACCTCGATGCGCTTGTTCTCCTCCGGTGTGTAGGGTGTCCACGAGGTGTCATCGCTGCCTGTGAACGAACTCTTCCAGCTCCAAAGGGGGTCACGCTGATCCTCGTCGTCCTCACCAGCTTCGGTGGTGGCGTCGTCGTCGACACGGGCCTTCTTCACCTCACTGCCTTCCCCAGCTGCGGCACTGTCCGAGGTGCGGGGGCGCTTCTTGTCCGACTGGGATTCGAACACAGCATCCGGCTCCTCTGCCGGAGGGACGGGCTGCTTGCGCGGGGCAGGTGCCACGGCAAGCTCACGCCCCTTAATGTCCATGCCTTCCATCCACGGGTGGTTGCAAACGCCGTACAGCGTGATGCGGTTGTCGGGGTTAATCGTCAGCAGCTGCGCCACCAGGTCCTGCGCCTGGTCACTCAGGCTCTTCCAATGCTTCTCCGGGAACCGGATCCCCTTGTGCGGGTCGCGCGGCGACACGCTGGTGAGCAGGATGTACAGCAGGACGCCTGCGCTCCACATGTCGACAGCAAGGGTGTACCCCTTCACGTCCCCCTTCTGGTTCTTCTTCGTCGCGGTGTGCACCTCAGGCGCGACGTAAAGGGGGGTCCCGCAGTAGGTCATCATCGTCTGGCTGTCGCCGGTCCATTTTGCCAGGCCGAAGTCCGTGAGTTTGAGGACAACATCGGCAACAGGAACCTCCGCCTTGGAGTAGCCCGACTGGTGCTTCTGCGGGGGGAGGGTAAACCCGGGAACTGTCGCGACGAGCACATTCTCGGGCTTGAGGTCGCGGTGCGCGACATTCTTGCTGTGCAGGTAGAGCAGGGCTTCGATGATCTGCTTGAAAAGGTACTTCGCCTCAGACTCGGTGAACTTGGAGTTCACAACATAGTCGAAAAGATCACCCCCCTTCACAAGATCCAATGCGATGCAGAGGTATTTGTCATTGTCGAAGACATCGACAATCCGGATAACATTGCTGTGGTCGATGCTCTTGAGGAGCCGCACCTCATCCAGCATCTTGTGCATCAGGTAGTCCCCGTTGTTCCCAAGGGCAAGCTTCTTCTTGTCGACAATTTTTATCGCAACCTCCTGCGACACGTCATGCACGTGGTGGGCGTGGTAGACAACGGCGAAGTTTCCCTTCCCCAAAGGGCGCCCGATTTTGTAAACCTTGCTGACATCCCCCCAGTGCTCCTGGCTGTCCTGCCCCTGCGAGCCGATCACGGTAAACTGAAAGAGCAGCTTCCCGGCGTTCTGCTCGATTGCGGGGTCAAGCATCGTGACGTAGTCGCCAGGCCGGATCAGCTTCCGGTTGTGCTGCCCCACCTTACGCAGCTCTATCGGCTTCGGCCCCACCCAGGTGCCGTTGCGGCTGAGGTCCAGCACGAATAGACTGGGCCCATGGTACAGCACGCGGAAGTGGGTGGAGCTGACATAGGGGTTGCCCGTGATGCTCAGGTTGTTGGAGGAGAGGCGGCCTGCAGAGACCTCCTGCTGGTCGGCAAAGTCGATGTCGGCGACATTGGGGTCCTCTGACTTCAGCTTGTATTTGAGAGGTGCGCCGCTGGTCCCGGCAGAGGGGGAGTCGGGGCCTGGGGCGTCCATCGTCGCTGGGATAGGATCTCCCATGTTGCTTCCGGAGAGCACTGCGCCCTCGGGCCCTGGAGGGGGGTGTGTGGAGAATGGGAGGGGGGGGGGGGTTTGATTGTCGAGAGTGATGGAAGAGCAAGTCTCCCAACACCTTGCAACGGTATTCCTTTTGTGTGGGGAGGGGGGGGGGGGTGGGTGGGTTGGGCAAAGAGTTTGTGGATTGCGGCTGTTGGCTGTGGCTGTGTGCAAGTCAGACAACGGCCTTGTGGCCGTATCCAGACATCTCATGGGAGGCATCACCCCCCTCAGAAATGAGGAATGCCTTGGTGCGGTTTGGTTTGGTCATCATGCCGTGCACCTGCCTTGCTGTGCCGCACCCTCCTGTCTCCTGTCTCGCTAAGGCCTGGTGGAAGGCTCCCTATTGAGGCAGGGGCGCTCCGTGGGTCCCGAGCTGCTCATCAACGTCTGGAACGCGAGGGTTCTCCCCTGTCTCGCTGCAAGGCCTGGTGGAGTGCATCCTATTGTGACAGGTGCCTTCCGTGGGTTCCCGAGCTGCACTCCAACACTTGCAGTTGTGTGTGTCTTCTGTCTCGCGTACTATGGAGACCTCAAAGCCCACTTTGCAGGGCTGTGTGAGGAACTATGAAAGTTACGCTGTGGCGTTGAACTGTAATGCTGATCTAATGTGTGGTGTGCACTGTGTGCTGTGTGCCACACACTCTCGGGACATTTGAACAGAGACACAGCATCAACAGGGCTGCCCTCATGCCTGATGCACCTTGCTTGCAGTGGTCTCTCAGAGCCCCTTCTCACCACCAGAACCTGACGCTGAGTCGGCCACAGGGAAGGCCGCTACGTCCGAAAGGTGGTTCCCTGCGCATCGGAATCGGAATCGGAGGTGGAGGAGGGCGCACCCTGCTGCGGCTGTTGGCTGTGGCTGTGTGCAAGTCAGACAACAGCCTGTTGAGGCTGTATCCAGACATCTCATGGGAGGCATCACCCCCCTCAGAAATGAGGAATGCCTTGGTGCGGTTTGGTTTGGTCATCATGCCGTGCACCTGCCTTGCTGTGCCGCACCCTCCTGTCTCCTGTCTCGCTAAGGCCTGGTGGAAGGCTCCCTATTGAGGCAGGGGCGCTCCGTGGGTCCCGAGCTGCTCAACAACGTCTGGAACGCGAGGGTTCTCCCCTGTCTCGCTGCAAGGCCTGGTGGAGTGCATCCTATTGTGACAGGTGCCTTCCGTGGGTTCCCGAGCTGCACAACATAAGAACTATCTTGTGGGAGGGGCAGGGCTGTTGGAAGAGGCTTGGCCTGGGAATGCAGTTCGATAGGGGGGCGGGGTGGGGTGGGGGCAGAGGGACCGCCTGCTCTCTCGTTGAGCACGACCTGCGACGTTGCTTGAGAGTTGTGTTCGTTTGGGTATTCCTTTGATGGCATAGCCCGAGTGAACAGGCCTTGGTTAGAATGAGGCACGCAAGGCCCCGAGTGTGGTGGCTGTGGGGCAAGCATCGCGTCAGCACACTGTACATCTGCTTCCGCCTGCCATCTCTGTCTCACGAGGCCACGACAGTGGCTCGCCTGGGGTTTGCTTGCGGGGCACGAAGGACAGAAGAACACACCTATCGGTGCAGGACACCTGTCGGTGCAGCACGCCTGTCAGTACAGCACACCTATCGGTGCAGCACGCCTATCTGGACAGCACACCTATCGGTGCAGGACACCTGTCGGTGCAGCACGCCTATCGGTACAGCACACCTACCGGTGCAGGACACCTATCGGTGCGGCACGCCTAGCAGTACAGCACACCTATCGGTGCAGGACACCTGTCGGTGCAGGACGCCTATCAGTACAGGACACCTATCGGTGCAGCACGCCTGTCAGTACAGCACACCTACCGGTGCAGGACACCTATCGGTGCAGCACGCCTAGCAGTACAGCACACCTATCGGTGCAGGACACCCGTCGGTGCAGCACGCCTAGCAGTACATCACACCTGTCGGTGCAGCACGCCTAGCAGTATAGCACACCTACCGGTGCAGCACGCCTGTCAGTACAGCACACCTGTCGGTGCAGGACACCTGTCGGTGCAGGACACCTGTCGGTGCAGCACGCCTAGCAGTACATCACACCTGTCGGTGCAGCACGCCTAGCAGTACAGCACACCTATCGGTGCAACACGCCTATCAGTACAGGACACCTATCGGTGCAGGACACCTGTCGGTGCAGCACGCCTAGCAGTACAGCACACCTACCGGTGCAGCACGCCTGTCAGTACAGCACACCTGTCGGTGCAGCACGCCTAGCAGTACAGCACACCTATCGGTGCAGGACACCTGTCGGTGCAGCACGCCTATCGGTGCAACACGCCTATCAGTACAGGACACCTATCGGTGCAGGACACCTGTCGGTGCAGCACGCCTATCGGTGCAACACGCCTATCAGTACAGGACACCTGTCGGTGCAGCACGCCTATCAGTATAGCACACCGACCGGTGCAGCACGCCTGTCAGTACAGCACACCTATCGGTGCAGCACGCCTATCAGTACAGCACACCTGTCGGTGCAGCACGCCTAGCAGTACAGCACACCTATCGGTGCAGGACACCTGTCGGTGCAGCACGCCTGTCGGTGCAGCACGCCTATCAGTACAGCACACCTATCGGTGCAGCACGCCTCTGAGTGCAGCTGGATCTCCGCCCATTAAAGATCTGACCAGGCTGCCCAGGCAGAAAACTGAGTGACGCGTTTAATTGCCCAAAACAAGCTCAAAACCCAAAAATTCCTTCGAAAACGGGCTCAAAAGTGAAAAATAGGACTTTCCGAAAAAAAAAAATCGAAAAGGTCCCCTTAGCAGAAGTCGGATTATTGGACCCAAAAACCGAGTGGGGGCCTTTTTTTTTTTTTTCCATGTCGCTCCCGTTGGTCACTGCGCTGCTTTGAGTCAGCCACGTGGCGGAAGCCGGACCGCAGGGAGGGGCGTTGCGCCCGTTGACGCCTCTCGCTCCTCATGTGCCTTGAGTAGCTGCCTGGTGGGTCTGCTTTGAGGCGGGGAATCGCGTCAGGCCAAACAGCCACTGCGAGGACGTCTCCCCTAAAAGAAAAGAAAGAATGTGGGAAGGGGACGGGGGCGAGATGGGTGGGCGGCGCAAGCCGGAAGGAGCGCCCCCCATGGGGCGGAAGCTCACCCGACAGCATAAATTTGTTTGTGCGCACCTGTACGTGTATGGGTGTCCATACGTGCGCTGCCAACAGTCTTTTTTACCGTGACCTGAGCAGGTTATAGCAAAAACAACAAAAAAGGGGAAAAGAAACCACGCACACCACAACATCAATAAAACCAAAGCCGTGCAGAAAGGGCCCCTCCGCATATATGAAACAGGGCACACAGCGGAAAATGAGTTACCAGAGCTTGCTTTAGTTTCCCCTCGGAGGAGGGTAATCACAGGGGGCGCCACGTGAAGGCAGCAAGTTGGATTTTATCCCCCCTTCGCTCTGGAGTGAGAAAAGTGAGAAAAAGTGAGCCCAAAAATGGAAAAAATGGCAAAAAAAAGAGTGTGGGGAGTTGGGTCCAGTTTAGCAAAGTTGTCATATTTTTCGGGTGTTTTCTGAATGGGGACACCCGAAGAACCCCATGACATGGTCATGACATGTCGCCATCTGCAAAATTGATCTTCACCTGACCGTGAAGACCGGAGGTGGTGAACACAGTGTTACGCAATCACTTTAGTGGCGTCCCCACAGTCCAGCGGGATCCGGTGTGCCAGGTGGGGGGAGGCGTCGTGGCCTTGGGACACCAGGTCAGGTGCGTGTTCCCCGTTGAGGGGAATTCCATAGAAGACGTGCGGGTTCCCTTGGTATTTTGAGCGTCTCATTGTTCCAGGTAGACCGATACCCCTCCGGCTAAATTGGCCAGGTTGGCGAGGCGTTCATGGCGTGTTAGCACTACACCCCTTAATCAGGTTTTTGGTTCCCATGGCGACACCCTCTTCGTCTAGGGTGAGCCTGTAGTGGAGGCAATCTACCTGCGCCGAAATGTCTAGTGCTGTCGAGACCCCACGGGAGGCAGCGAGGAAAACGCTATTACCTGGGATCCCCCGTGTTTAAGCCCCCCCTGGGGGGTCTGGCAAGGGGGGGCTTAACCACAGGGGGCCTCAAGTTGTCAATACCACCGCGATGAGCCCGATGACCTGAGGGCCATCCTCCAGCACCCCGTCGAGGGGCGCTACACCTTCACCCCCTCGCGAGCGGCTCATGAAAGCGATACAGGAGACGGGCGCTGTATGACAAGGCCGTACGGCTGGGGACGAACCCAGTTCCGGAGGGGTTCATCCCCGAGGCGATGAAACACGTGAGCTACGGGACTGGGCGGGCCTGGGCGGAGATGCGGGTCGAGACAGGTCGCAGCCCTGCACCTGGCCGCACAAGCTCTGGGGTTTGCGACGATCCGGCTGCAGGGACCGCGGCGTCGATCCAGCAGCCTGCACGAGGTGTAGCCATGCGGCACCGCCTAGCCCTCCCATCCGGGGCCCCCCTCCAGCGCGCGCAGTCGCTGCATCGGGGGGACGCGGAGGAGGCGGAGCTGGTGAAGCAGCTCGCGGAGGCCTGCGTCAGGGAGAAGCGTGACGATGGCGAGTTCTGCGAAGCAAGAGCGCATCAGGTGGCTGCAGGAGGACCTGTGCCGGATCGTCGAGCCACCCAACGGCAGGCAGCCCCTGCAGGGTTCAGGTGTGGCAGTGTGTGCGGCAGCATTTCCAGACTCGGTGAGACAGGAGGCATTTGGGTCGGGGATGGCTTGCAGACAAATCCGTACGGGAAGTTGGTGTGGTGCTGTACAATGCACATGTCGGGCGGGCGTGTCCTGCACACGTGGGTGGCAGGGCTCTTCGTAACAATCGACCCAACGACCCACCGAATTTGGTCAGGGGCTTGGCATGGCATGAATCATGTCAACCTGTGAACAGACGTTCACTACGGCGGCTGGGGGGCTCGACCCCCCTGTGGCATGTCCTTGCGCGACAATTTATCGTCACATCGGGTAGGGTCCGGGCTACCCAGGATGCAGCCCAATTCACACGGAATCTGCGCCCGCCGTTTTGCAATTTGGGTTAGCGTGCTGGCATCGCAGCCTGGCCCCGAGGGACCATGCCGTGAGTAACCGCGCCCACCAGGAATAAATGTTCACTCCCATGGCCTCCGGCGGCTGGGGGGCTCCGCCCCCCAGACCCCCCTGTCCAGCAGGGACAGGCACCCCGTTTGAAAGGCAGCCTACTGGCTCCTGCGTGTCATTTGAACATGGTGCACACTGTGCGAAGTGACGCAAGAGTTCACGCGCCTATTTCAGGGCGGGGGCAAGCCGCTGTCGATACCACGTCATCGTCCGCCAAGCTATACCCCCAACTCGTCAATCCTGGGGGAGGTCCTGCACCCCCAAGGAAGATAAGGTTAAACCCCCACCCCCACCCCCAGCATAGCTCTCAGTATTTCCCGTGCATGCAGCGCATGCATCCACAACTTTTGTGGATGCATCCACACACAGGCTGGAGCTCCGAAGCCCTGCATGCAGGCCTGCCTGCAGTGAATGAATGCCTGTATGCCTGCATGCATGGATGTGTGCATGCATGCATCCATGCAGGCATGCCTGCATGGATGGATGGATGGCTGGATGGATGGATGGATGCATGCATGCATGCACACATCCATGCATGCATGGATGAATGCATGCATGCATGCAGGCATCCATACCCGGTTTGCCTGCAGAGGATGAAATTTCAAGGAAATGTGCCAAGGGCCGGTATGGACACCCCTAAAACCCTTCTGAAACCAAAAAGTCCACGAAAGGGGTTAAAACGGCTTAATTCGTTGATTTGTTGCATTTCCCTGCAATTTTCAGCCAAAAATCGAATTTGGCTGGGCGAGTAGTTGGTCAAAATCGCGAAAATTCCCAAAAAATCGATTTTTCACAGAGGCCCAAAAACGTGTTTCTGGGTGAAAAATGGGCCCAAAAATCGGTTTTCCGACGTTTTTTGGTCGATTTTTGGGGTTTCCAGCGATTTTCCTGTGTCAAATCGAAAATCCATTTTTTGACATTTTCGGGCATCCCTGGATGCCGTGGATGCATGCATGGATGCATCCACACCATCCACGGGCCCACTGAGAGCTATGCCCCCAGCCCCGCGACCCCACCCCCACCCCGCGCTTCGCGCGGGGTGGGGGTGGGGTCGCGGGGCCGCGCTTCGCGCGGCCCCCCGCGCAAAAGTGTCAGCAGGGGATGTGCTGTCCTGCGCTGGACGCGGGGGGCGGTGGGGCGCCGGGGGGGTGACGACTGGCCGATGGCCAGGGGGTGCTGCGCGTTCCCGTGCGCTCAAAAAACGATGCGCAAGGGGGCTGGTAAAGGGTGGGCCTCTCCCCCACGGAGAGCCGCCCGTGCGGGGGTGGGCGCGAACCCGACCCGGGAGGCGCGCGTACTGGGGACAACAACTGCCGAGGCGGGCCGAGCGGGGTGTGGCCCAAAGCTGGCGGCACGCGAGAGGGAGGCGATCGACCACTGACTGGGCGACGGGAGGGGAAGAAGTTGGGCGGGCAGCTGCAACGCGAGGCGCAGTCGGAACTGGTGCACACCTTCGAGGTCACCGAAAGGGCTGCCGCGGAGCGGGAGCTGATCACCGACGCGTTTGTTGACTTCTGGCACAGGAACGAGGGCGGCTGCCTGTCACGAAGTTGTCTGCCGGCCGTTCCTGTGGAACCTCAGCGGACACCGGCGACGACTACGCCGGAAAGCTGGTGACAGGGCTGCACGGGCTTACTTTGGTACCCGGGGGCGAACCGGGGGACTGCTACACTCCCTTCTCTGCTCACGGGTGTCTGCTGCATCTCGAGGCGAGAAGCTGCACGGGCGTGAAGGGTAAAGGGGGTGCGAACGAGACGGAGGAGCACAGCGCAGGGGCGCGGTAGAGATGTGTGTGACGAGGGCGCGGGTGTCAAAGCTGTGCTTCCTGAGTGGCGAAACTGGCGGAGGTCGGCGGCGTGAGGCGACGGCGGGCCGGACGACGCTGCCGAAACCCCGGGATACCTCCCTCGAGGTGGTGACGGGCAACGGGACGGAAGCCTCACTTGGTTGCAGCGGGAGGGACGGAGCACTGCGATCGCCGAAAAGCCACTAAGTGACTGCGATGGAGTGGGGGAGGAAGGCGGCCTGGGGACATGACACAGTGTGTTAGAAGCCTGGGGGGGCATGACACAGTGTGCTGGAAGCCTGGGGGGGCATGACACACTGTGTTAGAAGCCTGGGGGGGCATGACACACTGTGTTTGAAGCCTGGGGGGGCATGACACAGTGTGTTAGAAGCCTGGGGGGGCATGACACAGTGTGCTAGAAGCCTGGGGGGGCATGACACAGTGTGTTAGAAGCCTGGGGGGCATGACACACAGTGTTAGAAGCCTGGGGGGGCATGACACACAGTGTTTGAAGCCTGGGGGGGCATGACACACTGTGTTAGAAGCCTGGGGGGGCATGACACAGTGTGCTGGAAGCCTGGGGGGGCATGACACACAGTGTTAGAAGCCTGGGGGGGCATGACACACTGTGTTAGAAGCCTGGGGGGGCGTGACACAGTGTGCTGGAAGCCTGGGGGGGCATGACACACAGTGTTAGAAGCCTGGGGGGGCATGACACACTGTGTTTGAAGCCTGGGGGGGCATGACACAGTGTGCTAGAAGCCTGGGGGGGCATGACACAGTGTGCTGGAAGCCTGGGGGGGCATGACACACTGTGTTTGAAGCCTGGGGGGGCATGACACAGTGTGCTAGAAGCCTGGGGGGGCATGACACACTGTGTTAGAAGCCTGGGGGGGCATGACACAGTGTTAGAAGCCTGGGGGGGCATGACACACTGTGTTAGAAGCCTGGGGGGGCATGACACAGTGTGCTGGAAGCCTGGGGGGGCATGACACACAGTGTTAGAAGCCTGGGGGGGCATGACACAGTGTGTTAGAAGCCTGGGGGGGCATGACACAGTGTGCTGGAAGCCTGGGGGGGCATGACACAGTGTGCTAGAAGCCTGGGGGGGCATGACACAGTGTGCTGGAAGCCTGGGGGGGCATGACACACTGTGTTAGAAGCCTGGGGGGGCATGACACAGTGTGCTGGAAGCCTGGGGGGGCATGACACAGTGTGCTAGAAGCCTGGGGGGGCATGACACACTGTGTTAGAAGCCTGGGGGGGCATGACACAGTGTGTAAGGACCACGTGGGAGTATGTCACTTTGGAGCCAGTTTTGTGTGGCACCCAATTTTTTCACCTCTGCCAGAAATCTTTTTTCGAGATTTTTCGCAAATTTTGAATTGTCCCCAACACCCCTGTGTCACGGGACCTTCGCTCTGTGTCAGTGACACACAGTGACACAGAGCGAAGGCCTGGCGGCGTTTTTGCCGATTTCGCCTAAGGTGAAAAAAACCGCCTGTGTGACACACTGACACAATTTGACACAGTTTGACACAGAGCGAAGGCCCCCAGTATCTGGGGCCAGACCTGACCTCCAGGGACCACCTGGGGCCGGGCGGTTTTGACCCCCCAACCAGCGAAAAGGCCAAAAATGACCAAAAAAACCGGTTTTTCTGTTTGCCATTTTAACAATTACTAGGACTTTTAGTTGGATGGAGAATGGTCACCGTGAACTCAGATGTCCAAAAACAGGCGATCCCCTACACTCCACATGTCCGTTCCAACGATTCTAAAATAGCAAATCAGTTTTTTCATGCTACCCCAGCAGAGTACCAATGGAGACCCCCTATGTAACGTAGGCAAGCAGGGGGGATCAATTCAACATCGGGGGGTGAGGGTGTCAGGCGCGGGGGTACAGTAAAAACATTAAAGATAAATCTTTCATGAATTTTTTTTGTGAAGGTCATTAAAGATTTCCCCGCCCCCTCGCTCCACGTCGGACAGGACACCTATCGGTGCAGCACGCCTCTCAGTACAAGAGTACAGTATCACACCTATCGGTGCAGGACACAGTATCAGTACAGCACGCCTATCAGTACAGCACACCTGTCAGTGCAGCACGCCTCTCAGGGCAAGAGGACAGTATCAGTACAGCACACCTATCAGTACAGCACGCCTATCAGTGCAGCACACCTACCGGTGCAGCACGCCTCTCAGTACAAGAGGACAGTGTCGGTACAGCACTCCTATCAGTACAGCACACCTATCGGTGCAGCACGCCTATCAGTATAGCACACCTACCGGTGCAGCACGCCTATCAGTACAGCACACCTGTCGGTGCAGCACGCCTACCAGTACAGCACACCTATCGGTGCAGGACACCTATCGGTGCAGCACACCTGTCGGTGCGGCACGCCTGTCAGTACAGGACACCTATCGGTGCAGGACACCTGTCGGTGCAGCACGCCTATAGGTGCAACACGCCTATCAGTACAGCACACCTGTCGGTGCAGCACGCCTGTCAGTACAGGACACCTATCGGTGCAGGACACCTGTCGGTGCAGCACGCCTAGCAGTACAGCACACCTATCGGTGCAGCACGCCTGTCAGCACAGCACACCTGTCGGTGCAGCACGCCTATCAGTACAGGACACCTATCGGTGCAGGACACCTGTCGGTGCGGCACGCCTGTGAGTACAGGACACCTGTCGGTGCAGCACACCTGTCGGTGCAGCACGCCTATCAGTACAGGACACCTATCGGTGCAGGACACCTGTCGGTGCGGCACGCCTGTCAGTACAGGACACCTGTCGGTGCAGCACGCCTAGCAGTACAGCACACCTATCGGTGCAGCACGCCTATCGGTGCAACACGCCTATCAGTACAGGACACCTATCGGTGCAGGACACCTGTCGGTGCAGCACGCCTAGCAGTACAGCACACCTATCGGTGCAGCACGCCTGTCAGTACAGCACACCTGTCGGTGCAGCACGCCTATCGGTGCAACACGCCTATCAGCACAGGACACCTATCGGTGCAGGACACCTGTCGGTGCAGCACGCCTATCAGTATAGCACTCCTATCGGTACAGCACGCCTAGCAGTACAGCACACCTATCGGTGCAGCACGCCTATCAGTATAGCACACCTACCGGTGCAGCACGCCTGTCAGTACAGCACACCTATCGGTGCAGCACGCCTATCAGTACAGCACACCTATCGGTGCAGCACACCTATCGGTGCAGCACGCCTATCGGTGAAGGACACCTGTGCAGCACGCCTATCAGTACAGCACACCTATCGGTGCAGGACACCTATCGGTGCAGCACACCTATCGGTGCAGCACACCTATCGGTGCAGCACACCTGTCGGTGCAGCACACCGATCGGTGCAGGACACCTGTCGGTGCAGCACGCCTACCAGTACAGCACACCTCTCGGTGCGGCACGCTTGTCAGTACAGGACACCTATCGGTGCAGGACACCTGTCGGTGCAGCACGCCTATCGGTGCAGCACGCCGATCAGTACAGCACACCTCTCGGTGCGGCACGCCTGTCAGTACAGGACACCTATCAGTGCAGCACACCTATCGGTGCAGCACGCCTCTGAGTGCAGCTGGATCTCCGCCCATTAAAGATCTGACCAGGCTGCCCAGGCAGAAAACTGAGTGGCGCGTTTAATTGCCCAAAACAAGCTCAAAACCCAAGAATTCCTTCGAAAACGGGCTCAAAAGTGAAAAATAGGACTTTCCGAAAAAACCAGACAAATGAATCGCCCAACTGAATCGTGCTAGCTAAACTCCGGAAAGAAGTGTCTTTTTTCGTTGAACGCAGCCAAATATAAGGCCTAACCTGTTTTGGCGCACGGGTGTGATGACAAAAGGGAAAAGTGCTAGCACGAACATGATGTTGGTCTTCTGGTTATGTCTGGTTTCTTAGAACACTTAACGTGTATGCAAAAAAAAATCGAAAAGGTCCCCTTGGGGGTCTTCGCTAGCCGGTGCAAAAAAGTGCAGGCTGGTGCAGGGCAAAATGGGCCGAAAATGGGCCAAATCGGAGGCAAAAAAAAGGGCGGGGAGTTGGGTGGCCCCTAGCTGGGAGCACGCATTTGGACCCAAAAAATAATGTCGAGCGGTCCCTGTGCATTGTTCAGCCCTCACAGGACGAGAAGGCACGGCGGGGCCCGTGTCACGGGTAAACATTGAGATCAACCTGTCATCCTGGGCCAAGCCAAGATGGGAGCTGGCCGCCTGGGGCAATGCAGGAGCAACGGCTAGTGCTCGTGCTGGCACGAAGCGGAGCCAGGCAGTGCTGTCCCGAGAACGGGCCGAGCCAGACAGTGCTGTCCCAAGGGTGGGCCGAGCCAGACAGTGATGTCCCGAGAATGGGCCGAGCCAGGCAGTGCTGTCCCAAGGGTGGGCCGAGCCAGACAGTGCTGTCCCGAGAACGGGCCGAGCCAGACAGTGCTGTCCCGAGAATGGGCCGAGCCAGGCAGTGCTGTCCCAAGGGTGGGCCGAGCCAGACAGTGCTGTCCCGAGAACGGGCCGAGCCAGACAGTGCTGTCCCGAGGGTGGGCCGAGCTAGGCAGTGCTGTCCCGAGAATGGGCCGAGCCAGGCAGTGCTGTCCCAAGGGTGGGCCGAGCCAGACAGTGCTGTCCCGAGAATGGGCCGAGCCAGACAGTGCTGTCCCGAGAACGGGCCGAGCCAGACAGTGCTGTCCCGAGAATGGGCCGAGCCACGCAGTCCTGTCCAGAGGGTGGGCCGAGCCAGGCAGTGATGTCCCGAGGGTGGGCCGACATCACATCCGGTCTCGGCCCGCTGTCTGGACCGCAGCAACAAGAAATCTGCGCTGCATGTACAGGAGCAGGGGGACTTGGCCCGTCCGCACTCCGACATTGCACCGCGCTGCCCCAGCGCTCCAGATCACAAGGCCCCCTGTGCCGCAGGAGGTGGAGACGTCGCACACCAGCAGGATGACGTCGCAGACCAGTTCACCACCCCCAACAGTAGGTCACACTCCGCCTCGCCTGTAGGCCGTCTACTGTATGCAGGAGTCTGCGTGTGTTGATAAAGACACACACGCCCGGCACACCTGATTCTATGGGCAGCGCTCGTAACTCTCTCGGCGCCAAGTCGAAGCTGAGCAAGATTTGGTTGGACGGTGCAAATATAGCTAGCCTTGCGGGCTCGCTAAGACACTCTCCGAGCTAGCTACATGAACACAACATTGCACATCGCACGGTTTCGAAGGATGGGTACGCGATGCGGGTTTAGGTCTTGCGCTAATGTTACACACAGCAAGATCCCTGACGGAGGGGATCGATGGAGGCACTGAGGAGATCATGACTGGGAAGGGGTCCTGCATCGAACCCCCTCTGAGTGGAGCAAACACTCGGTACTCCGGGTGCCACGTTCTGCTCGGCTGGACATCACCCCGAGGTCGTGGCCACGGCCCCCGACCACTCACTGCGGGGAGCTTCCCGTCCAGACAGTGTCTGGACATCACTCCTGGGCTCGACCCACTGGGCCGAGCCGACGAGTCGTGTCCAGACACTGGGCCGAGCCCAGGAGTGCTGTCCAGACACTGGGCCGAGCCCAGGAGTGATGTCCAGACCCTGGGCCGAGCCAGGGAGTGGTGTCCAGACACTGGGCCGAGCCCAGGAGTGATGTCCAGACCCTGGGCCGAGCCAGGGAGTGGTGTCCAGACCCTGGGCCGAGCCCAGGAGTGCTGTCCAGACACTGGGCCGAGCCCAGGAGTGATGTCCAGACCCTGGGCCGAGCCAGGGAGTGGTGTCCAGACACTGGGCCGAGCCCAGGAGTGATGTCCAGACACTGGGCCGAGCCCAGGAGTGATGTCCAGACCCTGGGCCGAGCCAGGGAGTGGTGTCCAGACACTGGGCCGAGCCCAGGAGTGATGTCCAGACACTGGGCCGAGCCAGGGAGTGGTGTCCAGACACTGGGCCGAGCCCAGGAGTGATGTCCAGACACTGGGCCGAGCCAGGGAGTGGTGTCCAGACACTGGGCCGAGCCCAGGAGTGATGTCCAGACACTGGGCCGAGCCAGGGAGTGGTGTCCAGACCCTGGGCCGAGCCCAGGAGTGCTGTCCACACTGGGCCGAGCCAGGGCGTGATGTCCAGACCCTGGGCCGAGCCAGGGAGTGGTGTCCAGACCCTGGGCCGAGCCCAGGAGTGCTGTCCAGACACTGGGCCGAGCTCAGGAGTGCTGTCCAGTCCCTGGGCCGAGCCAGGGAGTGGTGTCCAGACACTGGGCCGAGCCCAGGAGTGGTGTCCAGACACTGGGCCGAGCCAGGGAGTGATGTCCAGTCCCTGGGCCGAGCCCAGGAGTGCTGTCCAGACACTGACGATGTCCTGCCTCATACCCGCCATGCCCGCAATGCACTTCCGGATCACATGGTTGTGGATTTCTAGCGCCTTCCGCATTCCCTCGAAAGACTTCTCCAAGCAGAGGGTCGAGGCCTGCACGTCTGTGACCACGAGTGTCGTGATCTTCGTCTCTGTGGAGTAGTCATCGAAGAGCAGCGCCTGCTGGCTGTCTTCGTTCAGCATCCTACGACTAGGCCGGCTATGGGCCGATCTCGCCCGTACTGGGCCGGACATGGGCCGATCTCGGCAGTACTGGGCCGGCTATGGGCCGATCTCGCACGTACTGGGCCGGCTATGGGCCGATCTCGGCAGTGCTGGGCCGGCTATGGGCCGATCTCGCCCGTACTGGGCCGGACATGGGCCGATCTCGCCCGTACTGGGCCGGCTATGGGCCGATCTCGCACGTACTGGGCCGGACATGGGCCGATCTCGGCAGTGCTGGGCCGGCTACGGGCCGATCTCGCACGTACTGGGCCGGACATGGGCCGATCTCGGCAGTACTGGGCCGGCTATGGGCCGATCTCGGCAGTGCTGGGCCGGCTATGGGCCGATCTCGCCCGTACTGGGCCGGACATGGGCCGATCTCGGCAGTGCTGGGCCGGCTATGGGCCGATCTCGCCCGTACTGGGCCGGACATGGGCCGATCTCGGCAGTACTGGGCCGGCTATGGGCCGATCTCGCACGTACTGGGCCGGCTATGGGCCGATCTCGGCAGTGCTGGGCCGGCTATGGGCCGATCTCGCCCGTACTGGGCCGGACATGGGCCGATCTCGCCCGTACTGGGCCGGCTATGGGCCGATCTCGCACGTACTGGGCCGGACATGGGCCGATCTCGGCAGTGCTGGGCCGGCTACGGGCCGATCTCGCACGTACTGGGCCGGACATGGGCCGATCTCGGCAGTACTGGGCCGGCTATGGGCCGATCTCGGCAGTGCTGGGCCGGCTATGGGCCGATCTCGCCCGTACTGGGCCGGACATGGGCCGATCTCGGCAGTGCTGGGCCGGCTATGGGCCGATCTCGCCCGTACTGGGCCGGACATGGGCCGATCTCGGCAGTGCTGGGCCGGCTATGGGCCGATCTCGCCCGTACTGGGCCGGCTATGGGCCGATCTCGCCCGTACTGGGCCGGCTATGGGCCGATCTCGGCAGTGCTGGGCCGGCTACGGGCCGATCTCGGCCGTACTGGGCCGGACATGGGCCGATCTCGCCCGTACTGGGCCGGCTATGGGCCGATCTCGCCCGTACTGGGCCGGACATGGGCCGATCTCGGCAGTGCTGGGCCGGCTATGGGCCGATCTCGGCAGTGCTGGGACGGCTATGGGCCGATCTCGCCCGTACTGGGCCGGCTATGGGCCGATCTCGGCAGTGCTGGGCCGGCTACGGGCCGATCTCGGCCGTACTGGGCCGGACATGGGCCGATCTCGCCCGTACTGGGCCGGCTATGGGCCGATCTCGGCAGTGCTGGGCCGGCTATGGGCCGATCTCGCCCGTACTGGGCCGGACATGGGCCGATCTCGGCAGTGCTGGGCCGGCTATGGGCCGATCTCGCCCGTACTGGGCCGGCTATGGGCCGATCTCGGCAGTGCTGGGACGGCTATGGGCCGATCTCGCCCGTACTGGGCCGGCTATGGGCCGATCTCGGCAGTGCTGGGCCGGCTACGGGCCGATCTCGGCCGTACTGGGCCGGACATGGGCCGATCTCGCCCGTACTGGGCCGGCTATGGGCCGATCTCGGCAGTGCTGGGCCGGCTATGGGCCGATCTCGCCCGTACTGGGCCGGCTATGGGCCGATCTCGGCAGTGCTGGGCCGGCTATGGGCCGATCTCGCCCGTACTGGGCCGGACATGGGCCGATCTCGGCAGTGCTGGGCCGGCTATGGGCCGATCTCGGCAGTGCTGGGACGGCTATGGGCCGATCTCGCCCGTACTGGGCCGGCTATGGGCCGATCTCGCCCGTACTGGGCCGGGTCCAGGAGTGGTGTCCAGACCCTGGGCCGACCCAGGCTGTGGGTGGTGCATTTTGGTGCATTTTCCGTCGGTTTAGGTGAAAATTGTCGAATTTTGTCGAAATTTGACGACAGGTGACGAACAGCGAGAATCCCCGAAAAACCGGTTTTTAATTCATTTTTGGGGGGGGGGTCTTCGCTGACGAAGTTTTTGTCGAAGACCCCTGTCGTCGTCGTCAGAACACTGCCGTCTTCGGTGAAAAACCCCCTGAAACAGCCGTTTTCCTAATTATGTGACGAACGACGAAGTTTGTCGAAGTTTGTCGACCAGCGAAGACCCCCCTTAGCAGAAGTAGGATTATTGGACCCAAAAACCGAGAATCTGGGGCCAGACCTGACCTCCAGGGACCACCTGGGGCCGGGCGGTTTTGACTCCCCAACCAGCGAAAAGGCCAAAAATGACCAAAAAACCGGTTTTTCTGTTTGCCATTTTAACAATTCCTAGAACTTTTAGTTGGATGGAGAATGGTCACCGTGAACTCAGATGTCCAAAAACAGACGATCCCCTACACTCCACATGTCGGAACGAGTGATTTTTAAATAGCAAATCACATTTTTCATGCTACCCCAGCAGAGTACCAATGGAGACCGCCTATGTAACGTAGGCAAGCAGGGAACAATTCCAATCGGGGGGTGAGGGGCAGATCGGGAGCGGGGGTACAGTAAAAACATTAAAGATAAATCTTTAATGATGTTTTTTGTGAAGGTCATTAAAGATTTCCCCACCCCTCGCTCCACCCACCCCCTAATCCCTATCGGTGCACACGCCTCTCAGAACAAGAGGACAGTATCAGTACAGCACACCTATCGGTGCAGCACGCCTAGCAGTACAGCACACCTATCGGTGCAGCACGCCTAGCAGTACAGCACACCTATCGGTACAGCACGCCTAGCAGTACAGGACACCTATCGGTGCAGCACGCCTGTCAGTACAGGACACCTATCGGTGCAGCACGCCTGTCAGTACAGCACACCTATCGGTGCAGGACACCTGTCGGTGCAGCACGCCTAGCAGTACAGCACACCTATCGGTGCAGCACGCCTGTCAGTACAGCACACCTACCGGTGCAGCACGCCTACCAGTACAGCACACCTATCGGTGCAGGACACCTATCGGTGCAGCACACCTGTCGGTGCGGCACGCCTAGCAGTACAGGACACCTATCGGTGCAGCACGCCTATCGGTGCAACACGCCTGTCAGTACAGCACACCTATCGGTGCAGGACACCTGTCGGTGCAGCACACCTGTCGGTGCGGCACGCCTGTCAGTGCAGGACACCTATCGGTGCAGCACGCCTGTCAGTACAGGACACCTATCGGTGCAGGACACCTGTCGGTGCAGCACGCCTATCGGTGCAACACGCCTGTCAGTACAGCACACCTATCGGTGCAGGACACCTGTCGGTGCAGCACACCTGTCGGTGCGGCACGCCTGTCAGTGCAGGACACCTATCGGTGCAGCACGCCTGTCAGTACAGGACACCTATCGGTGCAGCACACCTGTCGGTGCGGCACGCCTATCGGTGCAACACGCCTGTCAGTACAGCACACCTATCGGTGCAGCACGCCTGTCAGTACAGCACACCTATCGGTGCAGCACACCTGTCGGTGCAGCACGCCTAGCAGTACAGCACACCTATCGGTGCAGCACGCCTGTCAGTACAGCACACCTATCGGTGCAGGACACCTGTCGGTGCAGCACACCTGTCGGTGCGGCACGCCTGTCAGTGCAGGACACCTATCGGTGCAGCACGCCTAGCAGTACAGCACACCTATCGGTGCAGCACGCCGGGCAGTACAGCACACCTATCGGTGCAGCACGCCTATCAGTACAGCACACCTATCGGTGCAGCACGCCTAGCAGTACAGCACACCTATCGGTGCAGCACGCCTGTCAGTACAGGACACCTATCGGTGCAGCACGCCTGTCAGTACAGCACACCTATCGGTGCAGGACACCTGTCGGTGCAGCACGCCTGTCAGTACAGCACACCTACCGGTGCAGCACGCCTACCAGTACAGCACACCTATCGGTGCAGGACACCTATCGGTGCAGCACGCCTGTCAGTACAGGACACCTATCGGTGCAGCACGCCTGTCAGTACAGCACACCTATCGGTGCAGGACACCTGTCGGTGCAGCACGCCTAGCAGTACAGCACACCTATCGGTGCAGCACGCCTGTCAGTACAGGACACCTATCGGTGCAGCACACCTGTCGGTGCAGCACGCCTAGCAGTACAGCACACATATCGGTGCAGCACGCCTGTCAGTACAGCACACCTACCGGTGCAGCACGCCTACCAGTACAGCACACCTATCGGTGCAGGACACCTATCGGTGCAGCACACCTGTCGGTGCGGCACGCCTAGCAGTACAGGACACCTATCGGTGCAGCACGCCTATCGGTGCAACACGCCTGTCAGTACAGCACACCTATCGGTGCAGGACACCTGTCGGTGCGGCACGCCTGTCAGTGCAGGACACCTATCGGTGCAGCACGCCTGTCAGTACAGGACACCTATCGGTACAGGACACCTGTCGGTGCAGCACGCCTATCGGTGCAACACGCCTGTCAGTACAGGACACCTATCGGTGCAGGACACCTGTCGGTGCAGCACGCCTAGCAGTACAGCACACCTATCGGTGCAGCACGCCGGGCAGTACAGCACACCTATCGGTGCAGCACGCCTAGCAGTACAGCACACCTATCGGTGCAGCACGCCTGTCAGTACAGCACACCTATCGGTGCAGCACGCCTAGCAGTACAGCACACCTATCGGTGCAGCACGCCTGTCAGTACAGGACACCTATCGGTGCAGCACGCCTGTCAGTACAGCACACCTATCGGTGCAGCACGCCTGTCAGTACAGCACACCTATCGGTGCAGGACACCTATCGGTGCAGGACACCTGTCGGTGCAGCACGCCTGTCAGTACAGGACACCTATCGGTGCAGCACGCCTATCGGTGCAACACGCCTGTCAGTACAGGACACCTATCGGTCCAGGACACCTGTCGGTGCAGCACGCCTAGCAGTACAGCACACCTATCGGTGCAGCACGCAGGGCAGTACAGCACACCTATCGGTGCAGCACGCCTATCAGTACAGCACACCTATCGGTGCAGCACGCCTGTCAGTACAGCACACCTATCGGTGCAGCACGCCTAGCAGTACAGCACACCTATCGGTGCAGCACGCCTGTCAGTACAGGACACCTATCGGTGCAGGACGCCTGTCAGTACAGCACACCTATCGGTGCAGGACACCTGTCGGTGCGGCACGCCTGTCAGTGCAGGACACCTATCGGTGCAGGACACCTGTCGGTGCAGCACGCCTGTCAGTACAGGACACCTATCGGTGCAGGACACCTGTCGGTGCAGCACGCCTATCGGTGCAACACGCCTGTCAGTACAGGACACCTATCGGTGCAGGACACCTGTCGGTGCAGCACGCCTAGCAGTACAGCACACCTATCGGTGCAGCACGCCTGTCAGTACAGCACACCTATCGGTGCAGCACGCCTATCGGTGCAGCACGCCTGTCAGTACAGGACACCTATCGGTGCAGGACACCTGTCGGTGCAGCACGCCTAGCAGTACAGCACACCTATCGGTGCAGCACGCCTGTCAGTACAGCACACCTATCGGTGCAGCACGCCTCTGAGTGCAGCTGGATCTCCGCCCATTAAAGATCTGACCAGGCTGCCCAGGCAGAAAACTGAGTGACGCGTTTAATTGCCCAAAACAAGCTCAAAACCCAAGAATTCCTTCGAAAACGGGCTCAAAAGTGAAAAATAGGACTTTCCGAAAAAATATCGAAAAGGTCCCCTTGGGGGTCTTCGCTAGCCGGTGCAAAAAAGTGCAGGCTGGTGCAGGGCAAAATGGGCCGAAAATGGGCCAAATCGGAGGCAAAAAAAAGGGCCGGGAGTTGGGTGGCCCCTAGCTGGGAGCACGCATTTGGACCCAAAAAATAATGTCGAGCGGTCCATGTGCATTGTTCAGCCCTCACAGGACGAGAAGGCACGGCGGGGCCCGTGTCACGGGTAAACATTGAGATCAACCTGTCATCCTGGGCCAAGCCAAGATGGGAGCTGGCCGCCTGGGGCAATGCAGGAGCAACGGCTAGTGCTCGTGCTGGCACGAAGCGGAGCCAGGCAGTGCTGTCCCGAGAACGGGCCGAGCCAGACAGTGCTGTCCCAAGGGTGGGCCGAGCCAGACAGTGATGTCCCGAGAATGGGCCGAGCCAGGCAGTGCTGTCCCAAGGGTGGGCCGAGCCAGACAGTGCTGTCCCGAGAATGGGCCGAGCCAGACAGTGCTGTCCCGAGAACGGGCCGAGCCAGACAGTGCTGTCCCGAGAATGGGCCGAGCCAGGCAGTGCTGTCCCAAGGGTGGGCCGAGCCAGACAGTGCTGTCCCGAGAATGGGCCGAGCCAGACAGTGCTGTCCCGAGGGTGGGCCGAGCTAGGCAGTGCTGTCCCGAGAATGGGCCGAGCTAGGCAGTGCTGTCCCGAGAATGGGCCGAGCCAGGCAGTGCTGTCCCAAGGGTGGGCCGAGCCAGACAGTGCTGTCCCGAGAATGGGCCGAGCCAGACAGTGCTGTCCCGAGAACGGGCCGAGCCAGACAGTGCTGTCCCGAGGGTGGGCCGAGCTAGGCAGTGATGTCCCGAGAATGGGCCGAGCCAGGCAGTGCTGTCCCAAGGGTGGGCCGAGCCAGACAGTGCTGTCCCGAGAACGGGCCGAGCCAGACAGTGCTGTCCCGAGAATGGGCCGAGCCAGGCAGTGCTGTCCCAAGGGTGGGCCGAGCCAGACAGTGCTGTCCCGAGAATGGGCCGAGCCAGACAGTGCTGTCCCGAGGGTGGGCCGAGCTAGGCAGTGCTGTCCCGAGAATGGGCCGAGCCAGGCAGTGCTGTCCCAAGGGTGGGCCGAGCCAGACAGTGCTGTCCCGAGAACGGGCCGAGCCAGACAGTGCTGTCCCGAGGGTGGGCCGAGCTAGGCAGTGCTGTCCCGAGAATGGGCCGAGCCAGGCAGTGCTGTCCCAAGGGTGGGCCGAGCCAGACAGTGCTGTCCCGAGAATGGGCCGAGCCAGACAGTGCTGTCCCGAGAACGGGCCGAGCCAGACAGTGCTGTCCCGAGGGTGGGCCGAGCTAGGCAGTGCTGTCCCGAGAATGGGCCGAGCCAGGCAGTGCTGTCCCAAGGGTGGGCCGAGCCAGACAGTGCTGTCCCGAGAATGGGCCGAGCCAGACAGTGCTGTCCCGAGGGTGGGCCGAGCTAGGCAGTGCTGTCCCGAGAATGGGCCGAGCCACGCAGTCCTGTCCAGAGGGTGGGCCGAGCCAGGCAGTGATGTCCCGAGGGTGGGCCGACATCACATCCGGTCTCGGCCCGCTGTCTGGACCGCAGCAACAAGAAATCTGCGCTGCATACACAGGAGCAGGGGGACTTGGCCCGTCCGCACTCCGACATTGCACCGCGCTGCCCCAGCGCTCCAGATCACAAGGCCCCCTGTGCCGCAGGAGGTGGAGACGTCGCACACCAGCAGGATGACGTCGCAGACCAGTTCACCACCCCCAACAGTAGGTCACACTCCGCCTCGCCTGTAGGCCGTCTACTGTATGCAGGAGTCTGCGTGTGTTGATAAAGACACACACGCCCGGCACACCTGATTCTATGGGCAGCGCTCGTAACTCTCTCGGCGCCAAGTCGAAGCTGAGCAAGATTTGGTTGGACGGTGCAAATATAGCTAGCCTTGCGGGCTCGCTAAGACACTCTCCGAGCTAGCTACATGAACACAACATTGCACATCGCACGGTTTCGAAGGATGGGTACGCGATGCGGGTTTAGGTCTTGTGCTAATGTTACACACAGCAAGATCCCTGACGGAGGGGATCGATGGAGGCACTGAGGAGATCATGACTGGGAAGGGGTCCTGCATCGAACCCCCTCTGAGTGGAGCAAACACTCGGTACTCCGGGCGCCACGTTCTGCTCGGCTGGACATCACCCCGAGGTCGTGGCCACGGCCCCCGACCACTCACTGCGGGGAGCTTCCCGTCCAGACAGTGTCTGGACATCACTCCTGGGCTCGACCCACTGGGCCGAGCCGACGAGTCGTGTCCAGACACTGGGCCGAGCCCAGGAGTGCTGTCCAGACACTGGGCCGAGCCCAGGAGTGATGTCCAGACCCTGGGCCGAGCCAGGGAGTGGTGTCCAGACACTGGGCCGAGCCCAGGAGTGATGTCCAGACACTGGGCCGAGCCAGGGAGTGGTGTCCAGACCCTGGGCCGAGCCCAGGAGTGCTGTCCAGGCACTGGGCCGAGCTCAGGAGTGCTGTCCAGTCCCTGGGCCGAGCCCAGGAGTGCTGTCCAGGCACTGGGCCGAGCTCAGGAGTGCTGTCCAGTCCCTGGGCCGAGCCAGGGAGTGGTGTCCAGACCCTGGGCCGAGCCCAGGAGTGCTGTCCAGACCCTGGGCCGAGCCCAGGAGTGATGTCCAGACCCTGGGCCGAGCCAGGGAGTGGTGTCCAGACACTGGGCCGAGCCCAGGAGTGATGTCCAGACCCTGGGCCGAGCCAGGGAGTGGTGTCCAGACCCTGGGCCGAGCCCAGGAGTGCTGTCCAGACACTGGGCCGAGCTCAGGAGTGCTGTCCAGTCCCTGGGCCGAGCCAGGGAGTGGTGTCCAGACACTGGGCCGAGCCCAGGAGTGGTGTCCAGACCCTGGGCCGAGCCCAGGAGTGCTGTCCAGACACTGGGCCGAGCCAGGGAGTGGTGTCCAGACACTGGGCCGAGCCCAGGAGTGATGTCCAGACACTGGGCCGAGCCAGGGAGTGGTGTCCAGACACTGGGCCGAGCCCAGGAGTGATGTCCAGACCCTGGGCCGAGCCCAGGAGTGCTGTCCAGACACTGGGCCGAGCTCAGGAGTGCTGTCCAGTCCCTGGGCCGAGCCAGGGAGTGGTGTCCAGACACTGGGCCGAGCCCAGGAGTGGTGTCCAGACCCTGGGCCGAGCCCAGGAGTGCTGTCCAGACACTGGGCCGAGCCAGGGAGTGATGTCCAGTCCCTGGGCCGAGCCCAGGAGTGCTGTCCAGACACTGACGATGTCCTGCCTCATACCCGCCATGCCCGCAATGCACTTCCGGATCACATGGTTGTGGATTTTTAGCGCCTTCCGCATTCCCTCGAAAGACTTCTCCAAGCAGAGGGTCGAGGCCTGCACGTCTGTGACCACGAGTGTCGTGATCTTCGTCTCTGTGGAGTAGTCATCGAAGAGCAGCGCCTGCTGGCTGTCTTCGTTCAGCATCCTACGACTAGGCCGGCTATGGGCCGATCTCGCCCGTACTGGGCCGGACATGGGCCGATCTCGGCAGTACTGGGCCGGCTATGGGCCGATCTCGGCAGTGCTGGGCCGGCTATGGGCCGATCTCGGCAGTGCTGGGCCGGCTATGGGCCGATCTCGCACGTACTGGGCCGGACATGGGCCGATCTCGCCCGTACTGGGCCGGACATGGGCCGATCTCGGCAGTGCTGGGCCGGCTATGGGCCGATCTCGCCCGTACTGGGCCGGCTATGGGCCGATCTCGCACGTACTGGGCCGGACATGGGCCGATCTCGGCAGTGCTGGGCCGGCTCTGGGCCGATCTCGCCCGTACTGGGCCGGACATGGGCCGATCTCGGCAGTGCTGGGCCGGCTATGGGCCGATCTCGCACGTACTGGGCCGGACATGGGCCGATCTCGGCAGTGCTGGGCCGGCTATGGGCCGATCTCGCACGTACTGGGCCGGACATGGGCCGATCTCGGCAGTGCTGGGCCGGCTATGGGCCGATCTCGCCCGTACTGGGCCAGCTATGGGCCGATCTCGGCAGTGCTGGGCCGGACATGGGCCGATCTCGGCAGTGCTGGGCCGGCTATGGGCCGATCTCGCACGTACTGGGCCGGACATGGGCCGATCTCGGCAGTGCTGGGCCGGCTATGGGCCGATCTCGCCCGTACTGGGCCGGGTCCAGGAGTGGTGTCCAGACCCTGGGCCGACCCAGGCTGTGGGTGGTGCATTTTGGTGCATTTTCCGTCGGTGTAGGTGAAAATTGTCGAATTTTGTCGAAATTTGACGACAGGTGACGAACAGCGAGAATCCCCGAAAAACCGGTTTTTAATTCATTTTGGGGGGGGGGGGTCTTCGCTGACGAAGTTTTTGTCGAAGACCCCTGTCGTCGTCGTCAGAACACTGCCGTCTTCGGTGAAAAACCCCCTGAAACAGCCGTTTTCCTAATTATGTGACGAACGACGAAGTTTGTCGAAGTTTGTCGACCAGCGAAGACCCCCCTTAGCAGAAGTCGGATTATTGGACCCAAAATCCGAGAATCTGGGGCCAGACCTGACCTCCAGGGACCTCCCGAGGCCGGGCGGTTTTGACCCCCCAACCAGCGAAAAGGCCAAAAATGACGAAAAAACCGGTTTTTCTGTTTGCCATTTTAACAATTACTAGGACTTTTAGTTGGATGGAGAATGGTCACCGTGAACTCAGATGTCACGAAACATGCCACCCTGCCCACTCCACATGTCCGTTCCAACGATTCTAAAATAGCAAACCACTTTTTTCATACTACCCCAGCAGAGTACCAATGGAGACCCCCTATGTAACGTAGGCAAGCAGGGAACAATTCCAATCGGGGGGAGGGGGGGGGGGGGGGGTTAGCGCAAGCGGGGTGACAGTAAAAACAGTGAAGATAAATCTTTAATGAATTTGGCTCGCTGAAGACAAACAACAGCTCGCCATCAAAGGTGTCGGAGAAAGTTGGACACAGGTTGCCTGGCATAGGTCGATACGGCCTGATACCAAAAGCCCCAAAAGGGCCGAGTGCGCGCTTGTTTGTCTTGAATGTGAACTGTCTGACGGAACCCTCCAGAAAAGCCTCCACGCCTGTGATGAACTCGTCGTCGTCCAAAGCAACGGTATGGTGGGTGTGAGCTGCATCAGGTTGGTCAATTCCGCATGGCTTTGGATGGTGTCGGATGTACGTCCCGTCAGTGTAGGCAAGACCTAGACCGGTAACAGAGTGGTTCCCGGGGCGACCGCCCTCGGTCACACAGACACCACAGATGCGGGCATGGAGATGCACACGCTCTGCACTGTCGTCATCAAGACGCACTGGAGGGGTCTCACGATAGCTGTGCATCGCTGTTCGACTCACGCGCGGCACATCTGCAGGGTGTCCGGAGGCAAAACCGATCTGGGTAATTGCGTCACCACTCACCCGCCCGTAGACGTACGTTAGCTCGTCACCGTGAGCGAAGTCGGTGGAGAAGGTAGTGGAAGTATCATTATGGTTTCCGTACGGCCCCAGTCGACGTTTGTTGGTGATGAAGGTGATGCTCTGCAAATAGAGAACCCCATGCCTGCCCCGCACGCCTGTCACGTATTCATCATCGTCAAGAACAACGTGCGTCTCACCGCTATTAGAGAATCGCATGCACCCATACGACATGCACACCCCGTTGGTGTAGGTGAGGGCCAGTGCAATCTTCGGGTGAGTTGCTTCTTTACTCCACACATCGATGCCGACCACACGTCCCCAGGACACTGCATCAGCCCCATCATCAAAAAGGTACCCTTGGGCTGGCCCAAAGGATTCTCGCGGGATCACCACCACCTCGACCGTGGCACCAGCCTCCAGTGGCGTGTCCTGCAGGGGTGTGTCGTCGCTGCCCAGCCCCGCACCGCTGCCTGCCAAGCACAGCAGCACATCGCCCGACACCTGCCCCTCCGCAAACAGGTCGCGCACAGCCTTGACACGCAGGCTGCCCACAGTCTCATCGGGACTTGTTTCGACAGGCACACACACATCTGTGTCGGCAAGGCAAGCGAACACCTCCATGATGGATGGGTGGTGCCGTGCAGGCCCTGCAGGGGTGTTGTGGTGGGCAATCTGTGAAAGAGACAACACTTACACCCATGCGGCAGTCTACTATGGAGACCTCAAAGCCCACTTTGCAGGGCTGTGTGAGGAACTATGAAAGTTACGCTGTGGCGTTGAGCTGTAATGCTGATCTAATGTGTGGTGTGCACTGTGTGCTGTGTGGCACACACTCTCGGGACATTTGAACAGAGACACAGCATCAACAGGGCTGCCCTCATGCCTGATGCACCTTGCTAATCGATTATCTACATGCACACAATATTCCTTCCGGACACTGGCATGCCAAAGGGAAAGCCGGAAAAGGCCATTGAAACGAGGGACCTTGCCCTCTCCTGCACATGCATCACCATCATGCCCTCCCCTCACAACACCCTCTCACACGTTAGGATTCTTCAGGTTTTTGCTTACTCTTTGGAGGACGCACCGAGCCTCTGAGGCCATCAACCCAGTGCACTAACAACACGCGTTTGCATGCGCGTACACCGAACGCCTCTTCTTGACCTGTTCTCCACCCATCACCTGCAATCAGGGGAGGGGTTTAGACTTCGCATCGAGTTCCGACGCAGTTGGTGAGTGACGTCTCTATTCTACTTCACGGGGTACATCGACCCTCTGAGAGTTCGCGCACTTCTGTTCGGAGGTCACGCACTTCTGAGAGGAGCGTCCGCAGCAACTCCTCCTGCCGCCCGCGCTGCCCGGAGAACAGCTGAAACAGGGCGTAGATGAGGGGCGCCAGGCAGATCACCGTGACAAAGGGCATCACACGCTCCAGAAGCCTCAGCAAGTCACTCTTGTGCTCGCCGGTGTGGCCGCGGCGCAGCCCACGCCGCTCCTTCAGCGCCTTCAGCGTCTCCTTGAGCTCATCGCGCGGCGGCGCAACACCCTCACGATAGATGGTTGTCATCGCCACAAGCAAGGGGTCACGCTGCCCTCTCTGGCTACACCCTTCCCACACTCATGTGCAGGGTCCCACCCAACCTAGGGCACAGTGAGTGTTGAAGAACAAGAGGGGGTGGGTTTGACGGTGGCGGTGATGGTGGTGATGGTGGCTGTGGTGCTTGACATGGGGAAGGGATGTCGCGGGTTGACCAGAGGTGGGTCGGAGCAGGACCCAAGAGGGCCAATGGGAGGTCGGGTGTGACGAGAGCCCCCCCCTGCAGATGCGATCCGCTCCGGTGAGGTGCTGCCCACCCAAGCCAACCCGTGGGAAAATTAGAAAGGTGCCCGCGTGAACAGCACAACAAAAACCCACACATTTGCAACAACGGATCAGGAAATGCGGGCCTGGGGGAATGGGTGTGGTGGAGACGGGAGGGGCGGAGGGGGAGGAGGAGGGGGTGGGGGGTGTGGGCCGGCTTCTCTACACACCACATAATTTTGGCACTCCTACTACCCGATGCGGGGTACTTTTTTTCGAATCGGCACTGCTGTTTCCTTTTTCTCTGCAGAACTGCCCCTCCCCCCCCCCAACCAGGACAGTCCCTGGGCCAGGCATGTCGCTAAGCGTCGACCGTCGACCCAGTGATTTGAGGTTTCCCCCCCCATAAAAAAGCGTCGACCCAGCGTCGACCCAGTGGACTGGGTTGACGCTTGGTCGAGGCTTGGAGCGTCGACCCAGTGGAACTGGGTTGCCATTCAAGCCTGGACCAAGCGTCAACCCATTTATTGCACTGGGTCGACGCTAACCTAGCGTTGACCCGGTTACACTGGGTCGACGCTCACCAAGCGTCGACCAAGCGTCAACCCACTTTCACTGGGTCGACGTCGAAGAGAGTATGGTTTTGCAGGAACAGATGCTCACTACCGTGGCCTCCGGCGGCTGCCGGGAACCGACGCGCCTCTCCCAGTCGCCTCAGGGGGCGCAGCCAACTCACACAGAATCTGTACGCCCACAATGAACAGATGTTCACTACCGTGGCCTCCGGCGGCTGGGGGGCTCTGCCCCCCAGACCCCCCATCTCGCGTGCCCGTCTAGTAACCAAGTCCTTGCGCTTTGACGGCCGTGGCATATCAGGGGGCAGCGTCGAAATCATGGTCCCGAAAGCCATTTTTTTGGTTTCCTCCGGCACCCGACGGCGCGAGCGGGAGAGGAACCACGGAAGGAACCCAGCGCCTCACACCGTGCCCACCTAGTGGTCCACCAATGGGAAAATTTGGGAACAACACGAGCGCGCGCGAAGCGCGCGCGAGAAAAATTGACCCCTAGTGTTTTCCCCCCTGATCCCCCCCCAAAACAGGAGCGTCAACCCACCAAATCTGCAAAATCGAAAAGTTAGCGACAGGCCTGTCCCTGGGCACAAAGGTAAGGCCGGCAGACGGGGGCAGAGAGCGGGAGGGAAGCCGAGGGCATCCTTCATTCTTGGGGGGGGGGTGGGGGTGGGAGGGGGGCAAATGTGTCAACTGCCAACACATCGCAACTCGATTTCCCGGATCTACCTCCTGCAAGACCTCATATCATTCCGGCTGCTCCGGGTTTTGAAGAGGGAAGAGAGTATCGTAAGGCATTGCCCCAGCGTCACGCCTTAGAGGGGAAGAAGAGGGGGAGAGAGAGCGACAGTGCAGAGAGAGGGCGACGCACTCGTTGGCCTGAGGCTTGCTGCCTCCCCTGAAACCTCCCTCGTTTTGGTAATACCTGACGAGGCTTGCCAGGGGAGGAGGTAGAAGGGAGAAGAGGTCGGGGCACCGAGTTGAATGCGCCAGTGTGTTTTCGATAGTTTCACTCCCCCCCCCCCCTCCTCTCCTCTCCTCTCCTCTCTCTCTCGCCAGGAGCCCCACCCCCTCTCACCCTTCAAACTTGAGCAGCTCCTCCGGGATCTCCTGATCCTCGTCCGGCTGCTGCAGCTGCATCTGCATCTGCATCTGCTGCTGCGACTCCTGCTCAGCCTGTTCCCGCTGCCGCTCCGCGTCCTCCTCCTCCTTCTTTTGCCGCTCCAGCTCCTCCGCAGTCGGCTTAGGCTCACGGCGCACCAAGAAGACCCGGAGCGGCTGGCACTGGGTGTGGTCGCCACCCCAGGACATCCATTGATCGGGGTGCAGGTAGTGCACTCGCGAGAGAACGTGCAAAGGCCCGAGGGACGGCGGGGTGGTGAAGGACGAGGCCTGTCCCTTAAAGGGGGGCAGGTAGTGCATGGCCTTTGCGTTCATATCCTCCGCACTGGGGAGGGGCTCCTGCATGTCTTCATCCAGGGCAGCGAAAGGGTCGTATTCGCTCTCGACGGCTTCGCCTTCGCCTTCGGCGCTGTCGGCGACGATGATGTCGTCTTCGGCGTCAGCGGGTGCCCCCTTCGCACCCTCGGCTGCTGCTGTGACGGCGTCTGCGGCAGCCTGTTGTTCTGCACTCGGGAGCAGCTTGCGAAGCTCGTTCTCAAACTGTGGCACGTCCATGCACCCCCCCGACACCTTGCCCAGGAGCATCTGGAAGTCCTGCAGGCGTTTGGCTTTCTCGACGTTGCCCTGCACCGTGGTTGTGTGGGCGAGGACCTCACCGATGAGGTCGCGCAACTGGGGGTGGTCCACCAGGACCTCGGTGATCCTCGCAGTCAGCTTCTCCATGAAGGTCACGACGCTCGACTGGTCCACCTTCCACGACACGGGGAGTTCCTGTGGGAAGTGGGTGGGTGAGAAGAGGGGAGGGGGCAGAGAGAGAGGGCCAAAGCAGCAACACAGCAGATGCACTCGCTGGTGAAGGTTGGGGGGAAATGTGGGCATAGCCACAGCACAGGCAAAATGGACTGTGGTAGTCCACCCAAGCGCTGTCGAGAAGATTTTCTTGTTTGTCGTGAAACAACACATTCAAAGGGCACAGGGGCCATACCTTTGCAGCAGGGATAAGCTCATCTAAGCGGCCGATAGACTGGTGGGTCCCGCCACCACGCAGCCACTGGATCACTCTTGCCGCAGATTTCCGCATCATGCCCTTCTCCATTTTTTCCTCGTCTCTGTAATCGACTTCTTGGGCATGCTCGTTGTCGGTGTTGAAGATCCGCAGAGCGTTGTCCGTGAGCTGTGGTGGTGGTGGTGTACGGAGGAGGCAACAGGTGTAGTGCATTCAGGGGCAGAATCACTAAGGTTCGTGCGGCAAGGCTGCAGCATGTATCATGTCGTGCACCTGCCTTGCTGTGCCGCACCCTCCTGTCTCCTGTCTCGCTAAGGCCTGGTGGAAGGCTCCCTATTGAGGCAGGGGCGCTCCGTGGGTCCCGAGCTGCTCAACGACGTCTGGAACGCGAGGGTTCTCCCCTGTCTCGCTGCAAGGCCTGGTGGAGTGCATCCTATTGTGACAGGTGCCTTCCGTGGGTTCCCGAGCTGTACTACAACATCTGCAGTTGTGCCTGTCTTCTGTCTCGCGTACTATGGAGACCTCAAAGCCCACTTTGCAGGGCTGTGTGAGGAACTATGAAAGTTACGCTGCGGTGTTAATACGTAATGCGATATGATGTGTCATGTGCACTGTGTGCTGTGTGCCACAATCTCTCGGGACATTTGAACAGAGACACAGCATCAACAGGGCTGCCCTCATGCCTGATGCACCTTGCTTGCAGTGGTCTCTCAGAGCCCCTTCTCACCACCAGAACCTGACGCTGAGTCGGCCACAGGGAAGGCCGCTACGTCCGAAAGGTGGTTCCCTGCGCATCGGAATCGGAATCGGAGGTGGAGGAGGGCGCACCCTGCTGCGGCTGTTGGCTGTGGCTGTGTGCAAGTCAGACAACAGCCTGTTGAGGCTGTATCCAGACATCTCATGGGAGGCATCACCCCCCTCAGAAATGAGGAATGCCTTGGTGCGGTTTGGTTTGGTCATCATGCCGTGCACCTGCCTTGCTGTGCCGCACCCTCCTGTCTCCTGTCTCGCTAAGGCCTGGTGGAAGGCTCCCTATTGAGGCAGGGGCGCTCCGTGGGTCCCGAGCTGCTCATCAACGTCTGGAACGCGAGGGTTCTCCCCTGTCTCGCTGCAAGGCCTGGTGGAGTGCATCCTATTGTGACAGGTGCCTTCCGTGGGTTCCCGAGCTGCACTACAACATCTGCAGTTGTGCCTGTCTTCTGTCTCGCGTACTATGGAGACCTCAAAGCCCACTTTGCAGGGCTGTGTGAGGAACTATGAAAGTTACGCTGTGGCGTTGAACTGTAATGATACTCGAATGTGTGTTGTGCACTCCATGCTGTGTGCCGCACACTCTCGGGACATTTGAACAGAGACACAGCATCAACAGGGCTGCCCTCATGCCTGATGCACCTTGCTTGCGGTGGTCTCTCAGAGCCCCTTCTCACCACCAGAACCTGACGCTGAGTCGGCCACAGGGAAGGCCGCTGCGTCCGAAAGGTGGTTCCCTGCGCATCGGAATCGGAATCGGAGGTGGAGGAGGGCGCACCCTGCTGCGGCTGTTGGCTGTGGCTGTGTGCAAGTCAGACAACAGCCTGTTGAGGCCGTATCCAGACATCTCATGGGAGGCATCACCCCCCTCAGAAATGAGGAATGCCTTGGTGCGGTTTGGTTTGGTCATCATGCCGTGCACCTGCCTTGCTGTGCCGCACCCTCCTGTCTCCTGTCTCGCTAAGGCCTGGTGGAAGGCTCCCTATTGAGGCAGGGGCGCTCCGTGGGTCCCGAGCTGATCATCAACGTCTGGAACGCGAGGGTTCTCCCCTGTCTCGCTGCAAGGCCTGGTGGAGTGCATCCTATTGTGACAGGTGCCTTCCGTGGGTTCCCGAGCTGCATTACAACACTTGCAGTTGTGTGTGTCTTCTGTCTCGCGTACTATGGAGACCTCAAAGCCCACTTTGCAGGGATATGTGAGGAACTATGAAAGTTACGCTGTGGTGGCATTACGCTATGTGATGCAATATTATGTGACATCATGTGCACTGTGTGCTGTGTGGCACACACTCTTGGGACATTTGAACAGAGACACAGCATCAACAGGGCTGCCCTCATGCCTGATGCACCTTGCTTGCGGTGCTCCCAGAGCACATGACCTCAACTCAATCGCCACATACCCTTATTCGCTTTGCTGCGCTGTAGTCAGCGCTCTCCATTTGTGCTGCGGTTCGCTTGATCGGATTCAGCCCCTCCTCTTTCAGCTTCTGCAAGTCGTCAGAAACCTACCGAGGGTGGTGATCGTTGGGCGGTGACAGTAAAAGCAATCCTATCCCTGCTTGATCCACAGAGACCAGGTGACATGCGTCCAACAGACGCACGTGAAATACAAAACTAAAAACCGTCTGAGCAGAACACGTTGCATAGTATCCTGAAACAGGTCTTGCCAGGCAAATGTACAGAGCACGGTTTGGCAGAGCTGCATGACCCGCACAAAGATTGTTTGCATCGATCCGATCCCGAGTGAGCTGAAAGCATAACTGTACACACCTCTGTTGGCAGCAGGCTGAGGTTCCACGCGTTCACCATCTTCCACACTGCCTCAGACGGCACATCCCCTGATTCCAGCAGCTCCGCCACTCTGGGGGGAATCAACGGAGACAGGATTGACGTCAGGCTGCGCACAGCATCCGAGAGGTCATGCATCAACTGCAGCAGCCCCATGCGCACATCAGGCGCGCCACTGCAGGGTGGGGCAATGGGTGGTGTAAGACAGCAACGTCGATTTCGTATTTTCCTTTGCACATCGCCGGAGCTTTTCGGCACAGTTTTGTACAAACGGCAACACACACAGCCGCTTTTGTGGTTGGTCGATACCCGAGGACACAGCTCAACAGAAACAACAACCCCCATCCCCGCTTTCTTCATTCGTTCGGAAGTCACTGGAACACCACCTGTCACACGAGCCCAAGACATACCTCCGCCAGTGATTGTTGATGTTGACGGCTACCCGCTGGTAGTCCTGCTCTGTGGCACTGCCACTCTCGCTCTGTACAAGCTCGACTAGCTGGCTGACGACGTCGGGGTCAGCGACACCCCCAATGTGCGACTCAAACATTTCCCATGTCTCATCCATTGTGCACGGGTCAGCACGGGTGCCGTGCTCTGGGCTGAATTGCCCGACAGGCTACACGTCTAGTGGCTGCTGGGTATATCCCATACAGCCACGTGCAGCACCTGGTAGTAGGATGGGCGGTTTCCAGATGCAAAGTGTGTATGTGGTGAATATGTGGTGCAAATCCAACAAGAAGGTGGTGAACGGTGAGAACGGAATGGTATTCTTGTTGCAACACCACCCCCGATCAACGTTGCAGGGTCGGCGGGGTGAGAGGGGATGAGGGGGTGGTGGAAATTGCCTGCCGGCCACGAGGTCGTCAGCTGAGAAAATACACAATTCACGTAACCGCTGCTGCTGCTGCCGCTGAGGCTGCAGTGTGGGCAAGAGGCACCGCCACATGCGGGAGTGCATAGAACAGCAGATATCCGGTCGAAGGCGCCTGTCAAACAAGGGTGTGTGGGGTGCAACCAGACGCAGTGGGAAACACAATGCCATGCACGTTCCATGTTTAATGGAGGGTACGAACAACCCCCTGCATTGTAGCTGCACGACATAGAGGGTGATGTTGCATACTTCTGTATGGCTGTCTGCCCCGTAGCAATGCGACAGCTCGTACTCAGAGATGGGGTAGACGATATCATCGTCAAACACAGCCCACGACCCTTTGGAGCGTGCGGCGCATATATAATGCCCCATGCTCGGGCCGGCCCCTCGGTGCACCACCACGGCGAAGAGGCGGTATATCTCGTCTCCTGCAGGGCCTTCGACAGGAAGCCGGAGCTTTGAAGGGAAGTTGACACGGCAAGAGAGTTTGCAGTAGCGCCCCACGTCATCAAGGTATTTGAACCGCTTCAGGTGGATGGAAAGGACCGGGGGTGGGCGGTGCAGCCGCATCGACCGGCGTGCCTCCTGAAGCGACCTGCATGCGTTGCAGTAGAACTTGTTGTCGGAGTTCAGCATCTCGCCCTTTGCAAAGTTCCGTATCGCGGTGTGCAGCGACACGTTCTGCGACACGTCGACCGACATGCTGAGAAACTCTTCTTCGCGGAAGGTCCGCTCCTCACAGGTCAGGCACTTCGTCTCTGCGGCAAAGAAGCCTTCAAAGCTGTGTTCGACAAACGATTTTATCGACGACGGCTTTGCCTTGGGAGCAGCCCCGTATTTCATCCGGATCTCTTCGATTTTTCGGACAGTCTCCGTGAGATCGCTCAGAAGATTGGTCAGCATCTCGTGCGCATCCTGCTGCTGGTAAGGCGCGAAGAATTTGGAACGGAGCCCACGGATGAGCGCTTTGAGATTTGCCTTTGTGGAAACCCGCTTCCGGTTCTCAAGGTTGAGCAGCTGCAAGAAGAGGCGGTGGACAGACGATATCAACGACGACTCATACAGGCTGTGTATCTCACTTGCCATGCGCGTGTTGACTGGGGCACCCCCCTCTGACCCAACAGATCTAGATGATGTATACTTCACCCGTGCCGCTTCCTTGAGCAGCTGCTCGCAGTAGTTCAGCAGGCTGTTGCGGAAGGGCTCACACCAAAAGAGGGCCTGCATCACGGCATTCACATAGCATGTGTTGCCGAAGTTCTCCAGCCCGCACTTATCCTGCGCCTCTGCTCCCGACTCTTTGCTTCCATCTGCGCCCATCGTTAACAAGCAAAGAGGCGAAGGGGGTGGGGTGTACAAAAGAGGGCACAGAAGTTACAGGGGGGGGGGGTGAATATCACACTATGGGCACAAAGGGCGGGCTGGGCACGCGGGAAGCCTTGGGGTGCCTGGAGGGTGGCCCAGACAGAGAAGGCTGGTGTCGGGGTGGGCAGATTTGTGCAGATCGGGAGGGCGCGCAATGGAAGCAAAAAAAAAAAGGCACGGCGAGACGAGAACAGAAGCTACATCTGGAGGTGAGGCCTGCCTGAGGTGGTAGGAGGGTTGGTGTGGGGCTGGAGGGAGGGGGTGATTCCGCCAATATATGGGGGTGTGCAAGTCAGACAACAGCCTGTTGAGGCCGTATCCAGACATCTCATGGGAGGCATCACCCCCCTCAGAAATGAGGAATGCCTTGGTGCGGTTTGGTTTGGTCATCATGCCGTGCACCTGCCTTGCTGTGCCGCACCCTCCTGTCTCCTGTCTCGCTAAGGCCTGGTGGAAGGCTCCCTATTGAGGCAGGGGCGCTCCGTGGGTCCCGAGCTGATGAAGGAAGTCTCAAACGTACACCTGTGATGTATCAATATCGCCTACTGCACGAAGGACAAGGGAGGCAGGAAGCAGGAAAAACAACTTTACATGATTTCGCAAATACCTACCCCCCCCCTTGTAATTGTCCGCCCCATTTTGGCATTTTTGGCCGAGGCGGACAATTACTAGGTCAGGCGGACAATTACAAGGGATTAGCCTGTACCACTGGCTGCAACGTGCACACAACACAACAGAGGCACATTCCATAGTGTCTGTGCGCTCTGTGTGGCCAGGGCTCTCGCTACTCACCCCTACCACCCCCAGGGGGTGATAGGGGTGAGTAGCGAGGGGTGATTAAGAGACCCTTGTCACGCAGGCCAACCACTCGCACTGCAGGCCTTAGTACCCAGGATAACCCTTGTAATTGTCCGCCCCCCGAGGAGGCCCCGAGGCGGACAATTACAAGGGGGGGGGACGGTACAGTATATACGGGGGTAGGTATATACGGTATATACCTACCCCCCCCCTTGTAATTGTCCGCCCCCCGAGGAGGCCCCGAGGCGGACAATTACAAGGGGGGGGGACGGTACAGTATATACGGGGGTAGGTATATACGGTATATACCTACCCCCCCCCTTGTAATTGTCCGCCCCCCGAGGAGGCCCCGAGGCGGACAATTACAAGGGGTTTGGGGGGGCGGACAATTACAAGGGGGGGGGTAGGTATATTGAATACTTTTCGGGTATTGATTTGCAAAGTATTGATCAATATTATTGAAAAAGTATTTTTCAATACCTAGGGTACCCCGGGAGAATGTCACCCCCCCCGAGGGCCCAAGCCCGGGGGGGGGTGACATTCTTCCATGGCACACCGTATATAGGGTGTTGTGGGCGACGTGGCGTGGTGTCTGGTGACCTGTGGTGAGTGTGGCGACATGTGGTGACATGCGGTGACATGTGGTGACGCCCAAGGTGGCAGCGTGATCAATAGTGCCAGGCTGGCGAGCACTTGGGGCTGGGGGTCGGGTGGTTCTGCTGGCAGAAAGTGCCCAATATGCTCCGGAAACTCAATTCACTCCCAGGTGGTGGTATGCCCCCGACGATGCCGTTTTTAGCGACCAATTTTTTGGGACAGAACTTGTACCTGAGGTTATTAGTGCGGTCTGCTTTCTTCCGCTGTTGCCCTTTGTATCACCCCCAGGGACTGCCAGCGGCGCCGGATGGCCCTCAGGAGGAGGTCCTCCGTCCGTAGTTCTGGTACATGAACTGCGTCCTGCATAACGCCTTGCTCATCGGCGAGAGCAATCAGATCTGGTTTCCTCTTCCTTTGAGAGACTGGCCCGTATCTCAACTGTAGATTCCGTCGACCCCGTCAATCCAGTCATTTGTGGCTCCCAATCAGCCTCAAATTTGACAATGCAGACATGCCTGAGCACTTCCCGTTCAACTGACCTTTGACATTCAACTGACATTTCCCTACGTGTAACCGGGTGTAACCACCTCAATACGGCATGTAACCGCCTAAAAACGCTATGTCCAGTACAGCCAAAGGGCAAAAACACGCAAAAACGCATTTGGCGAGGGTGCGACAGGGTCTCAGACCCCCCAGGACCCATATGGGACCCATTTTGGGGTCTAGTGGCCCTTCTGAGGACAATAATTTTTGTTGCATCGACCCCAGCCTGACGGTCCACCGTCTAATGGTGATGTGTGCGTGCGTGTGTTGTGTGCACGTGCGTTTGTGTGTTCGTGCCGATATGTGACAGCGTGTGTGTGGCGACAAAGCTTCAATGCGGCGCCAGCCCTGCATGGGCCAATCACCCCCGCACATCGTTCAGAGGATTCCCCATACGACACGGCACCCCCCTCTTCGGGTTGTGAGGGACACAGGAGGCTCGTTTGCCCAGTTAATGCGGGAAACGCAAGGCTTCGCACAGCAACGTCACCCAGCACCCCCAGTGAAAAAACCCCCTCTTCCCGAAAGGCAAGTACCGTTGGAGAATGTCACCCCCCCCCCATCATATAGGCCTCCCGTTGGAGAATGTCACCCCCCCCCTGGAGGCTGGGGGGGGGGGGGGTGACATTCCCCAGGGTCACCCAGGGGGTGACATTCTCCCGGGGTACCCTAGGTACTTTCAATATATTGAATAGTATTGACAGAACCGCTATTTTATTGAAAGTATTGAAAGTATTGATACAATACTTTCAATATTTACAACAATTGAATATATTGGGTGATATTGGCAATACTGAGCAATATCCTCCTGATTTTGACCCGATTTTGGTGGAGATTCACCTGAGTGAGAGGATCGGAGACGTGAAGGCCTCATCCACCAGTACATGTGCCCTGCCTGCACCACCGAGGGTCTCCCTGAAGCATCATTTTGCACATAACACACCTGTGTGGTACGGGAAATGCTACGAGGAACGCGATGGACTCGGGACTGCTGCTGGCCTCTCTTGCTATGGTTTACTTATGTTTCGTGCTCCACCTGCTCCACCTCATTCTGCACTTCAGATGATCCACTTCACGTGGGTTACGGGGTTTGGGACAACGATGATATGTTGTGTCCGACGACAAGGTAAGGTAAGCTCATCGAGGTACACCAAACCGGAGTTGTCGCGAGCACGTCCGGAGGTGGGGATATCGGCTGGAGAGGGTGACCGTCGGAAAAGACTATCAGCATCCCAGAAAACCTCCCAGCGGACGTCCGGCCGTGGCTGCGGCAACACGTGGCTTCCTCCTGCCCACCACTTGACTGCAAGCAACCTGGATTCCGGAAGAGAGCTGGTCCAACTCGGGTCCGCCTCATTGGCGTGCACCCTGGGACCCAACTGTTCCTATCCAAGTGCGTCTGCGCCAGGCACTGCTGCCCCCTGCCCGCCACTGTCAGACTCGGGTCTGCTCTAGGAGCAAGCACCCTCCCGGCAAGTGACTGCAAGCGCACTTGCGCCCAAATCCCGCATCAGCGTCGGAGGTCGCCTGCCTCTGAGTCTGAGAAGGCACCAGCCACAACTCAGCTGGGAGTGGCCGCAGTAAGTAGGGGTGCAGTGGAATCGCCCCTGTGTGTCAGCCCGGTCCCCTGTAGGACAGACCAACTCAGCAAAAGAAGGAAAAGAGGGAGGGGCGACGAGGAGACAAGGTCGCAGTGACAGAACGATGTGTTGGAAGCCGGGAATCAAACTTTGGCCTCAATATGGACTGCTGTTTGCACCATGCACAGAAGCAAATTGTGACAAACCCCGATCCGTACAGGAACAGGAACTGTACCGTACGACTTCTCCTTCACCCAACTGTGCGGTCAAGCAAACCGGATATTCTTCCCAACGGCGCCCTTCCCAAGACAAAAACCAGGACCTGACCTTCGACTTGTTTTGGGATGGGGCGGCCTATCCAGGACGCAGCCATCCACACAGCTATCCGCTATCGTGGTGCCTCCGGCTCCCCCTTCCCCAATGTCACGCGGCTCTGCCCAACTTCTAGCTCCTCGACCGCCATGTTCGCCAGCCTGTCGGCTTGCTTGTTGTGGTGTCTCAGTACATGCCGTAGAGACCTCCGCCCCCGACCCCCTGAGTCGGTCTAGCAGCGACACTGCCTCGTCGCGGTGCCCGTGAACTGTATGGCCAGTAACCGCTGGAGACACCTCAGGAGTCCGGTGTACTCAGCCACGTTGATCGTGTCAGCGTCCGGCAGTCTCTCACACAAATCCCATCTGCGCTTCTTCCCGGGTCCGTAGTGCACTGCACCCTGGCGAAAACCAGGACCTGACCAACCCCACAGGCTCATCTTACCCTTCCTGGGGCTGGGAGAATGGTAGTGACCTCCATTTTGTGGCTGATTTTGGCCCGAGTTTGGTGGAGTTCGGCGGAGTTTGGTGGTGGTAAACTGAAGTTTTTCGGAAATTGGTTTCGGGCTAAATCACATGGTATGACAAAGGTCTTACAGGGGGGGGTCAAATAAACGTACATAGTACTACTATTCGGCGAACGCGCGGGCCTAAATCGACCTCGCCAGAAAATTAATAAATAGTTTGCGAGCGAATAGACGTACTAAGTACGTCTATTCAACTTTTCCTAAAAACGCTGTTTGCAGGGGCTCTGCGGGGCTGTTTGGTCCACCAGGGGCGCGCTGGTCACTGCTGTCGTCCGTCTCTCACTTCTTCTGCCTTCCGGTCGAGTATCCGCTCTGTTCTCGTCCTACCACTCGCCCCTCATTTGGTTTCGTACCGTTTTGATTTGTATTGCCTCCCCCCCCCCTCTGGTGCCCCCCCTGGTTGACATTCTTGTTGAGTTAGTGAAAGCATACACAGTTCATCAGAGCTGTCAGCTTCACTGTCGGTGGTTGGTTGGTGCGTTGATGCTTAAAAAAAGATGTGAAAAGGGCAAGCCACAACCAGCACGCCCCAACTTACTTCTTCTTGGGCTTGCTGGGGCAAGTCTGCATGTTGTGCCCAGGCTTCCTACACCCTTTGCAGAGCCTGCGGTGTTTGTTGGGAGTCTGGGTGGTCGGGGACGCTGCGCGCTTCTTTTCGGAGGACTGGGAGGACTGGGAAGGCTGTGTCTGTGTGAGAGAGTTCACACGAACCGGCTTCGCCCATGCCAAGATGCTTGTCTGTTGGGTTGGCTGAGACACAACTTTCTTTTGGGTGGACTGCTTCTCTGTGCTCTCTTTTGCCTTCCCGTCCAACCCAGGTTCAAGGTCCGCACCACCAGCCTCAGGGGATGTTTCTGTGCTTGGTGCGAAGGTGAGGTCCGGACAAAGGGAGCTCTTCACGAACCCGTCCTCCTCACCCGACACCTTCAGCACGTACCCCATATCCCGCAAGCGCTGGGCTACCACCTCCCCCCTCACACTTTCCACCGACTTTCCCCAAACAGCTCCAACAGAGGTGCACATGGCCTCGCGGTACCACCTCTCTGTGAAGCGACAATCCTGGCGAAAACCTTCGGCTGTTGATTTCTTTATCTCGAGACGGGCTTTGTCCTTGAGCCCTTCCAGGTGAGTGTGGAAGGCAGCCTTGAATGGTGCAAATGCATGCACATCAAGGTACTGCACTGTTCCTGTCAACCCACCTGGAATGACCGCTGACTTCGCCCCCGTCTTCCTGTGCAAGTACGCAACATTTTTTGGTGCAATGTGTGTTGTCGCCGAGTCATAAATGACAAGCACGTTTTTGTTTTTGCAAATGGGGGCCAAGACGCTGTCAATCCACCACCGCCACTCGGCTTCTTTGACCCAGCCGGTTTTCTGGAAAGTACAGTTAACCCCCGAGTCTTTGTGAATCTGATGCTCCTCCTTCTTTATCCTCTCGCCCGCACCTTTAAAAACGATCGACTGCTTTGTCGCAAGAATGGTCCTGTCTTTCACACTGAACGTGACAGCACCAATCAACGTGGCAAATCTATTTTTTCCAGCATCGGTATCGACCACGATGTTGGTGTCAGTGGTGTAGCACAACAGTTTGTCCCTGCGGGTAGAGCTCTTGTACAAGGCAGACTCATCCACATTCACAACCAGGTCAAAAGTACCAAAGGGGTTGTGCAGCAGCTCGGACCCGATGGAGAGGCGTCTGATGGTGGACCAGAAGCTGTGCAACTGGACCCGGGCTTTTTCAAGAGAAAGCTTGGCAATGCGCGAAGTACGAAATTGAAACTTGTTTCTCCTGGCCCAACCGTCGATCCACTCCACCGAAGCCTGGAAGCCTTTCGGGAAGGGAACAAAGGACATGGCAAGCTCCTTGATTTTGCGGCGCGTCGTTGGCAAGTCGTTCTTCCGCCGTTCTCCCACTTCTTTAAGCACGTGGGCCTCCACCTCAGGAAAGAAACACGACCTCCCCCTCCCCGCCTTTCTTTTGGCATGTGTTTTTCCGCAGCTGGTCCTCGAAGGCTACATCTATGGTGAGGTGTGTCTGGGGCCATCCGTCCACATCTTCTCGTTGGTGGTAGGGACTGCGGACGCCGTAGATGAGGAGTCGTTTAATGCGCGCCGCTCTTCAGCAGTGATTTTGACGCCTCTGGACCCCAGGAGTTTGCGGGTTTCCGGTTTTGCGGTCTTCAGCAGTGGTTCTGATGCCTCTGGACCGCAGGAGTTTGCGGGTTCGCTGGTTTCCCGTCCGTATGTGTCTGAGGGGGGATGCCCCGATTCCCTTCGTCACGACATATCTTTGAGCGTAGGTCACTTCCCCCCTCTACGGACCCCGTGCACCCTGGTTCCCCTAAGTGGCACCAATAGACCCCGTTGTCCCCATTCCTTGCCCCAAAGTTTGCAGATTTGTGTGTCTCCAAAAAGAAAGAGTCCGGGTTTTGTTTGTGCGCACGAGCGGCAGTGTGTTGTGGCCCCTGTGAAGGGCGTTGCTGTGATAAAAGTGGTTTTGTGTTGCTCACTCAAAACACACTGCGCGCGGGTACGCTCCCACTGACTCTTTCGCTGTGACAAGCAAGCTTGTTTGGGCAAAAATCTCAAAAAAAACGAAAAATTTCCCCAAAAAAAAGGGTGAAAAGTAAGTACTACTATTCAACGGCCCAACGTGCCCCAGAGCCCCAAAAAAATAAGTACTACTATTCGGCTAAGTACTACTATTCAACTAAGTACGTTTATTTGACCCCCCCCTGTAACGAGCGTCAAAAGACCCTTGTTGGGCAAAAAGAAACATAGAACAGGCAAGCGCCGGCAGAACCCTGCACACCAGACCCCTCCTGAGAAGGTGCAAACCGCGACGGCAGAGAGGGGGAAAGTTATGGGGGGGGTGGGGGCGAGAGGTCTTCGACCCAGTGCTCAAAAAAAACGTGGGTTTTATTTTTGGCGTATCTCCTCCCATGTTTCCACCCGATTATATTTTGGCCAGAACGCCCCGCGCAAACTCCGCCAAAAACTCAGATCGAATCAGGTGGGTTTGCAGGAGAGAAACTCGCCGAAAAAGAAATGAGGGGTACAACGAAGACCTCGCCCCAAAGTCGATAAAAGTAAGGCACAGAGAGTTGTCAACCCTCCCCTCTTTATGCAGGTAGCATGGGGGAAGGCAGCGATAGTCACATAATAAAGCCCAATTGGAGAGGTAGGTCAGGCTAGGCCTGTGCAGTGGTAGCAGTTGCATGTTGTTCCCGTTTGGGGGCGGGGAAGGGGGGAATGGCAGCCCGGTCTGATGGGCGCTGGGACAGTGCTTGCTGCATTGTAGGTTTAAAAAATCACACTGGCTGGGGGTGTTTTGTGTGTGTGTGTGGTTATAAAGTTTTAAGGCGGTGTCGCCCTGCACGGGCAGTAGCACCTCCCCTTCAGTATCGCACTCCCGAAGGATTCCCCAACACGACGTGACACCGGTTTCGACGCGTACTCTTCGTACCCCTCCCCCCGGCCGCGTCTCTTCAGCGAAGAACCGGGGATAATCGGACCAGGGCTAGCTAAACCCTGGTGGTGTCACGGGTGGGGTTGGAGAGGGAGAAAAGGAAGAAATGAAGTTGCGAAAAAGTCAAACACTGACACGTGAAATCAATAAAAAGGGTGGTATATATCGCCCCCTTGCTGCGACGAAGACACTAAATAGTCAGGCCGCTTCAAGAGTCTTGAGGGCTTGTGTGTGTGTGTGTGTGCAGGCTTGCCACACCATCCACACCCGCTATGGCGTCTGGATAAATAAAGCGAACAGAATTGAGTCGATTCGGGAAAGATGTACACAGCAACATATCTCCAGACGAATGCGCGCAAACAACCCCAGGGCCCGTGTGATTCCGCATGAAGGATGGGGGTAGGACAGAGGTCCCCATCCCAGGTGAGCCGAGCGTGCACCACTCACAGCTCGATAGAAACTGGTGCAGGAATGCGTAATTTCAGCTGCTCCGCAAAAGCCATCTGTGATGGGTGCAGCCTCTCCTCTGCAGGGCTGTGGTACAGGCAAGCGGCGCGGAGACCAATCTGTTCAGGTGTGTGATTGTGTTAGGGCACGTCATAAGTGAATCTGAAGAGGGCAAAAGTGGGAAAACAAGAAGTTCCGTCCTCTGTTGACGAACGGGGCTGTTTTTTTTGCTATTGAAAAAAGCAACTCCGCGGCCTGATGGAAGGAGATTGCCTTTATTGGGAAAACCTCTGTCGATCATCTTGGACACTGACAGGACGAGCAACGGGACGATTGGCAATCCCTATCCGAGCTGCTCCCTCCGCATACCTCACAGTAGGGGTCCCACTGGCGCAGGTCCCGCAGGAAGACCTGCCCCATGTCCGAGTCTGCGATGCCCTTCCACCCGTAGATCGCACCTGCCATCTGTCCGGCAATTGCGCCTATGGTGTCTGCGTCCCCCAGGAGGTTGACCGCTCTGATGATGCATTCGGAGAAGGAGTTGCTGTGGTACAGCGCCCACAGCGCCATCGCCAGGCCATCCATGCAGTAGGCTCCGAAGTAGGTCAGCAGAACAGGGTATCCATTATACGTCCCGTCCTCCGACTGCTTCCGGTGTGCGATGGCTTCTGTAATCTGCAGCCTCTTCTTCTTCCAATCCCAATTAGCCTCCTTGGCAGAGGGGGGCTTGCACTGGAGGACAGCCCGGACCTTTGCCATCCCGGTGTCTTCGCTGAAGCGCGTCTCATCCAAGAAATGCCTGACAGTCTTGTCGATGAACCGGCGCACCGCATCGCCGTCCCGCCCAACCCCGAGGCTGCGCTTGTGATCCTGCAGCGCCTTCACCATCAAAAAAGTCATAAACTTGCAGCAGGCAACCGCATCCGATCCGGGGTGCGTCGCACGGGACTGCCATTCTGCCACCTTCAACGCTCCAGCCATGTCGTTGTGGAAGGCGAGCGGCACCGGGGCAAGCCGCATGATAGACCCGTTCCCTGCGTCCTGCCGCTCCTCCTCAGTGGTCTCCAGCACGGGGGGCACGCTGTCCACGTCGTGCTGCTCCGGCGGCAGCTCATCCAGCTGCGCAAGCGAGCTCGCAATGTTCCCCCCGAGGCCCACCGACGCACGCTTGTGCTGGATGGTGGTGAACCTGAAGGTGTTGCAATACCCTGTATTCCACCACATATGCCACCGCACGCGCGCGTCACCCCCGTGGTAGGACCGGTTGACCAGCAGCGAGTCTGCGAGGCACAGTGCCATTGAACAGTCATCTGTCCACTGCCCACGCTTCAGACGGAACTTATCCTCGGGTGAGCGGTACTGCAGTGACCGGGTCCCATCAGCATCGGACCCGAGAGCAGGGGACAGGTGGGGCCGCGTGTCGGGATACCCCCTCTCGGGTGGCAACGTGTCGTCCACCGCGGTGAACTCCAGAGGCGCACCCGCAGAGTCGCCTATAGCGAGACCGAGCATCGCACCGACGGCAGCCCCACACCCGAGATCAGCTCGGGCAAGATCCGAGATGAGCTGCCACTGGCGTTTCCCGAGGGAGGCTTCGGCAGGAGGTGTTGGCGATGCGCCCAACGCCCCGGAGAAAATGCTGAAATACGTCATGCTCTTGGTGGTCGAAAATGCGGTGGGCGTGAGGGGTGTGATGACGGGGCGGACGCACAGCCTCCGCCGGTCGATCTCCGCGAGGATCCTCTGCAGCTCATCGGCTGCGGTGCCCAGCGTGTTGTGCTGCGGCGGCGGGTTGGGCCTCTGGGAGGCGGCAGGGCTGACGCACGGCGACGTCACCTCCTGCTGTGTATTCAGAAGATCCTCCAGAGCCTCATGCTGCAGCTGCTCCACAGTCTTCGGCTTCCTCCGCGCCACCACCTTTGTCGACTCGCCGAAGAACAGCAGCCTCATCGTAGCCACTCGCAACTGATCTCGCGGGTGACACTCGTGGCGGAGCGACTGCCTCACCCCCCGCAGGGGCAAGGCAGGCTAAGGGGGCGAGGGTGGGGGGCAGCTTTGCGGCGACCTTGCGTGCCCTGTGTTGTGGGAGGTGTTGGTGGCGGGGGTTTTTTTCCCATGATTGTCGAGAGTGAATGGAAAATCAAGTCTCCCAGCACCTAGAGCTCACAACGGAAGGGGAGGGGGGCCCCTCTGGCGACCCTGCGGTGGGCAAAAGAAGGGAGGAGCGAAGGGCGAGGGGAGGGGAGGGGATGGATGGGGGTGGGCATCGCAATAAAAAACCTCCCACAGGCACCAACCGCTGCCCCTCCGCACAACTGGTGGACGCGCCTCGCAGCGAGGGGGGGGGGGGTAGGGGGGGTCAAATGCCACCCTCACGGTGGGATCTTGTAAATTTTACATGTATAACTACAAGTATATACATGTATTATACATGTATAATACTTGCATGTCAACTATTATACATGTATAATACATGTATATGCCTGAAATATACATGTAAAATACATGTAAATGCATGAAATATACATGTAAAATACATGTATATCAAGTAAAGATACATGTATAATAGTTGACATGCAAGTATTATACATGTATTTTTACTTGATATACATGTATTTTACATGTATATTTCAGGCATATACATGTATTATACATGTATAATAGTTGACATGCAAGTATTATACATGTATAATACATGTATATACTTGTAGTTATACATGTAAAATTTACAAGATCCCACCGTGCTTTTACGTGGACAAACACGATTTTTCAAAAAACCGGCGCAGAGGCCCCAAAGCCCCCGTAAACCCTCCAAACCCCCCCAGATCGGTCCGGAAACCCATCGAACCCCACTTTTCCACCATTCCGGGCACCTCAGGTGCCCGAATTGGGGTACCTAAATTTTGTGCCACCGTTTGGTACCGGACAGTGCCACTGTGTGGGAGGTTGGAAAAGAAAATGCCCCAACACACCACATCTGAGGGTTGCAATGCATGTTGCTTGCCAACGTCATCCGGTGGGTGTCAGGCGCTATGTAGGTGGCATTAGCCAGGTCTTCGATGAGTTCTGGCTTGTATATGTACCTCCCTGCCACCATGCACCGGGAGGCTGCCTGTAGGTACGGAACAAGTCCAGATGGTCGTGTGATTCCTGTGCAGCAGTGCTCCACAACCGGGATGTGTTGACAACGACTGTTGCAACACGAGCTGTACATTCCGGGAACACACGAAGTGCGCTGTCGTGGTACCCATTGTGCCAGAATTGGTAGTTGCTGCGGTCTACTTTGCCTGGCCCAAGAGCACTGGTACTGAACGGTGCAATATGCGTGGCGAGGTGAATGCAACGGAAGGGCGCAAAGTCAATACAGCTCTCGGATGGCGGGTGGTGGTGCCACTAGTGTGTGACGTTCACTCGAGGATACAACGCATCACAATGAATCAGCAACCGTGGACCGAGTACAATACGCTCTCTGTGGCTGGTGTGGGGGACAAAGGCAGTGCCTGTGCCGCAGGCAGGGAGGTACATATACAAGCCAGAACACATCGAAGACCTGGCTCATGCCACCTACATAGCGCCTGACACCCACCGGATGACGTGGTTGGCAAGCAACATGCATTGCAACCCTCAGATGTGATGTGTTGGGGCATTTTCTTTTCCAACCTCCCACACAGTGGCACTGTACGGTACCAAACGGTGGCACAAAATTTAGGTACCCCAATTCGGGCACCTGAGGTGCCCGGAATGGTGGAAAAGTGGGGTTCGATGGGTTTCCGGACCGATCTGGGGGGGTTTGGAGGGTTTACGGGGGCTTTGGGGCCTCTGCGCCGGTTTTTTGAAAAATCGTGTTTGTCCACGTAAAAGGGTGGCATTTGACCCCCCCTACCCCCCCCCCCCATCCCCTCCTCCCCTCACAGACTGCCGGACGCCGACCTTCTCCAGTGCCGAGTCTCACGAGAAACCTCAATTCGAGTTCGATCCGCCTGGAAGGAAGGAACACACAGCAACACGACTCGCCCTTCACCTCCATGTTTTCTTTTCGATGTCGATGGCACCCCACCCCTGACACACGAGACGCCCAGATGACCCGACACCTGACGTACTGCTTTCGGTGATCAAGGGTACAATGGAAATATCCAGATGAGTACTGAAATATACTCATAATTCTGTCTGGGTATCGATGACCCAACACAACAGCCTGACGCTTCAAGACGACCAGAATTTGCGAGCGTATTAATTCCTTTGTTTTGAATGCACCGGGTCCTTTTGGGGTTGACTTATCATCACCACCTGGGATAGGTTCAGCAGTGGGGAACGCAGCATAACCCATCGGCAACCAGTGCACTGGAGAGGAGGCTTCTGGAGGGCAGATAGGATGAAATGTACTATCTGCACACCAAGGGACAAAAGACAATAGGGGGAGGGCGGGAAGGGGGGGGGGGGGTGGGGAAGGGAGACACGCTCACCAACCATGTGCATGTGTGGTGCGGTCCCCACACGGCGCTGAAGTAACCACTGTTACAAGTGGTTTTACAAGTGGTTTACATGTAAAAATTTTTACATGTAAATTTACAAGTGGCACTTGTAAAATTACATGTGCCACTTGTAAATTTTACAAGTGGTACATGTAAAATTACATGTGCCACTTGTCATTTACGAGCTTTCCTGAACACTGGCGAGCCGTGTTGTTCCATTTGTTTATCCCCCGCGACCCCAGACCAGCACATGCCCTGCTGCACACACACACCCTCACTTACAAAAGGACCTTTGCACCTCCAACATGAGCAAGAGAACGGCAACCACAACACCGACGCGCAACAGCAAGCGGACGAAGAGCGGGGATCTGGGGAAGGAGGATGAGCGGCATGAAAGCCAGCTGCAGCAGCTTGTGGAGGACTTTGTGGCCGTGTACACCAGGAAGACGGGGGAGGTGTTAAACCACACGGTGTTGAAGGAGATGCTGCAGAAGGTGCTGGTGACCACCATCCCCCCCAAGAGTGGAGTGATAACAAAGGTGCTGAAACGCAAATACGATGCACTGGCTTCCTACAAGTCGCTGAAGGATGTTTCCGGCGACCTGTACACGGTTCGGATCGAAGGAAACCGTGATATGGCCATCCACGGCATCGCGCTGAAGCCCTTCCCCACGCCAACGCAGAAGAAGTCGGAGGGTTTCGCGCGCCTCAAGCTGGTGGTGGAGGAACTGGACAATGGATATGGTCAAGATGTACAAGGCATCGGCACAAGCCTCCACATCCGAGACGCGTCCGAAGAATAAGGCAGTGGTGGCGGTGGCGGCGATGCAGCACGTCGTTGTGGGCGTGCACGACCAGGAGACCGGGCGCTACTATAGCGTCATCGTCGAGAATGGCTTCACCAAGCTGGTGACGGCGACGCTGGAAGGGGTGCAGGTCGCCTACACCTTCTACAGGGACCGTCCTTCGGACCAGTTTGAGCCAGGTGAATACAGCGGCTCGCTCGTTGTGCCGCCTCCGCATTTTGTGGATTCAAGCAGAAATCTGCAGGTCACGGTGCTGAGTGGGCTGACACGGATCGACTTGCAACAGGAACACACACAACCCTTCCCATGACGAGCCCACGACAGCTTCACGCTGGGACAGTGAGGCATATCGGTGAAATTATTCGACAACACAGGGCAGAGTTGGGCATGTCTCTGCGCGACTGTGAACGGCTGGGCTCACTCGTTCGCAGAGAGACAGGGATCTCGATGGGGCTTTCATACCCCCTCCTCGTAAAGCATGAAGCTCCCCTCCGGCTGATGACGCCCTCTCTGCTAGGGAACATGCGGGGGTGCCTCGAGTTTCTGCTGAGGGCTTTCCCCATCCGCTCGGGTCGCCCCCCACCAACAGTCATGGTCACGGGTGATGGCTACACACCCGGTAGCCTTCAAGGAAAGAGCAGGCAGCGACTGGCAATCGCATTGACGGACGGGATCACCGCGTCCCGCTTTCTAACAGTGTGTGACCGCCACAAGCCCCTGTTCTACGAATGGTGGATGCTCCATGCCTTGGGGCAGATTGTGGCAGTTCAGAAGGGGATCTTCACGAAGGGGCCTTGCTCCTTTTCCATCACCCAGTTCCGGCTTGGGGGTGACCACTTAGAGTTGTGGTCACTCTTCAAAGGTGTAGGTGGGACAGGGCATCGTTCTGCCTTCTGCCTTACAGGAATCGACGAGCGTTTGGAGTACCTGCATGACTGCCACCGCTGTAGTATCCAAGAGATGGATGCCGCAGGATTCACTTGTAGCATCGCTTCAAAATTCTCGAATCCTGTGTACACCGTGACGCCCCCCCTTCACGACACGAAAGGTGTCATGCGCCTCATTCTACGTACGCTGCCGGGATCAAAAGTGGTGGAGTAAACCATCCTTGGAAAAGTGGGCAAAATTTCACTGGGAAGCACGCAAGAGAGATACTCGCTGCTTTGAAGGCCATCACCGTGGGGAATCAGCGGGCATTGTGCTGCGCAATGCAATCACTGATCTTCTTCCGCTACCAAGACATACCAGTGCGATACTTCTCAACAGGTTCCTGCCGCAAAGAGTTTCTATTCGCTGTGATCAGCCATCATGTGCTGATTTTCTTGTTGGAGTGGGCAAATCCCGGGATCACTCGCTCGGCATATGCTCATTCTCTCGAACACTGGTTTGATGAGCAGGATGCGCACAGGGTCACCGTCTCCGACGAGCTCTTCGAACAGGGCAACGGTGAGCGCAAGAGGTGGACACGTGGGGGATCCCCGCAGACGATGGAGCGTGATCTGCAGATCTATGAACTGAAACAGAAACACTTGACGGATGAAAATACCGTGCGCAAAGTGCCTCCACTGACTCCTACCATCGGCGAGCGGCCCCAAATATTATCTTACAATTCCATGCGCCTGTGCAGGTGTGTGATCACTCACAATGATACGTGGCTCAAGGCTGCTCGTCAATTGGTGGTCCGCTTGGACAAACTTGGCCTCGGGTCACATGTGCGCCGCAGAGATGGTCACGGACAAACATTTCAGGCAGAACCCGGCAACAACGGCGATGTTTTCCTGGTTTGCATCTGTGACGAAGAACCCTGGGAGGTGACGGAGGTGACGCCCCCTGCACAAGGAACCACCGACGGGGAGGAGGCTGGTGATGGCGGCAACCTTGCGAGTGACGGCAATAGCGGCGAGGCTGGTGATGATGATGATGATGATGGCGACGAGACATCCGCCACAGAAGAGTATAGCTGCGTTGTTTGCCCTGACAAGAGCTTCGCGCGGGTTTACGGGCTCTACGCCCACTACGACGGACAGCACCGGCCGAGGGCGCAGTGTGAATGTCGAGTGTCTTGCCCCTTGTGTGAGAAAACGGTGTTCAGAAGTGGACTTAGCCAACACGCCCTCTACGTCCACCAGGATGAGCTGGACATCACGACCTGCCCTGTGTGTCTGCAGGAGTTTGCTTCACAAGAACTGAGGGATAGGCACATGTCGGACGAACACCCTGCAGTCTGAAAACATGAGACTCGTCGTCGGCACAAAATACAATCAGTCCACTCGATCCGATCTCGACAGCTGTTGCATTGCACTCCCACCGTTTGCTGGTCATTTCTCCCCCCTCCTTGCCACTCCGCTTGCCAAAAAACCCCCCATCACAGTGTAGAGTATGAAGGAAACCGCGGAGATGACAAGTGGCACATGTCATTTACATGTAAAATTACAAGTACCACTTGTAAAAGTTACAAGTGGCACTTGTAATTTTACAAGTGGTACTTGTAATTTTACAAGTGGCACTTGTAACCATTTTTCACTTGTAATTTTACATGTAAAACCACTTGTAATGTAATTTACTTCAGCGCCGTGCATGCCCGCTCTTCCCCCCCCCCCCCACCCCACCCCCGAACAAGAGAAACTGCAAATGGAATGAGTGGAAGAGAAGGAAGGAGGAGGAGGGGGGCCTCAAAATAGAAATGAAAAAAATATGGCTGCAAGCCGCCGTGCGCGAGTTAGATGGAGGGCAGTCCCGGCGGGTATCATGCAGAGAAGAAGTTAAAACCGGGGGGGCGGGGGGAAATATGTATCAAATCAGCCAGGAGGTGTGAGGGGCTGTGGGAGGGGTGTTGTGGCAGGGAGTGGCGTGAGCAGCCGCCTTGTCTCCACAGACCACCTCCTCAGTGTGCGGGCTCGTGGAAGCCTGTGGGTGCTTCTGCCTCGTCCTCACCACCAGGGTGGGCGTCTCCGAAGTTAATCTTTTGCGCCAATGTGGCTTCCGGGCGGAAGTGGTAGAGGCAAGCGGCGCGGACACCGATCTGTGTGTGGGGGTGGCGTGGGGGGTGTTGCATCAAAAGGATACACAAAGTCTGCCTAAATTCTCTGCACAGAATTGCCAAGAAGATACGCACCCACGCGTGCCTCCGCTATCTCACACGCGTGAATATTGATATAGCAGTGTAGACACACACCGAGCGTTTGCTCTTGATGTGATCACCACTGTATGTGACACAGGTTGCTCTTTTTAGTTTAGTGTAGGACGCACCGATCGAGCTCTAGTGCTGCCTCCACCACTGTCACGTGAACATTGTTATAGTAGTCGAGGAACCCCAATCCGAGCTGCTCCCTCCGCATACCTCACAGTAGGGGTCCCACTGGCGCAGGTCCCGCAGGAAGACCTGCCCCATGTCCGAGTCTGCGATGCCCTTCCACCCGTAGATCGCACCTGCCATCTGGGCGGCGATTGCGCCTGTGGTGTCTGCGTCCCCCAGGAGGTTGACCACCTTGATGATGCATTCAGAGAAGGAGTTGCTGTGGTACAGCGCCCACAGCGCCATCGCCAGGCCATCCATGCAGTAGGCCCCCCAATAGGTCGGGATGACGGGGTAGCCGTTGTACCGCCCGTCCTCTGAGGCCCGGCGCTCCCTCACCGCCCCGCGGATGCACATCTCGTCGACCTTCCAGTCCCAGTTGATCTCCCTGTCAGATGGGGGCTTGCTGCTGATCACCGCGTGCAGCTTCACAATCCCTGTGTCATCGTCGCCCTCCGTCTCGCTGATGAACCCCTTGATGGTGGTGTCGACGAACTCACGCATGGCATCCCCACTCTTGCCGATGTCGTCTCCACTCTTGTGACACTCAAACGCTTTGATCATGAGATACGTCATAAACTTACAGCACGCCACAGCATCAGGGCCAGGATGCGTCGCACGGGACTGATACTCCGCGACCTGCAGAGCCGCCTCCATATTGTCGTGGAAGCAGATGGGCACCGGGGCAAGCCGCATGATGGACCCATTCCCTGCGTCCTCATTGTGCGATGAGTAGATCGGCGGGATCGTGTCCACCTCCCGCCTGTGCGGGGGCAGGTCGTTCACCTCGATGATCGACATGGCGATGTTCCCCCCGAGGCCAATGGAGGGGCGCTTGCAGATCAGGATCTCCTTCCCATCCTCACCGTCGTAGACATGCGGGTCGTCATGCCTGAAAGCATTGCAGTATCCGTAGTTCCACCACTGGTGCCACCGGAGGCGCGCATCCCCCCCGTGATATCCTTTGTGCACCAGGAGTGAGTCTGCGAGGCACAGGGCCATGGAGCAGTCGTCTGTCCACTGCCCGCGCTTCAGCTCAAACTTGTTCTCCTCATCGCGGAAGTCGAGGTGCTTCGACCCGTCAGCTCCTTCCAGCAGCTCTGGCCGGAGGTGCGGGCGGTATGGGGGGTATGACCCATCCTCCGCAGGGAGTGTTGCGTCAACCGCGATGAACTCAAAAGGGTGGCCGACCGCATCTCCGATGGAGAGGCCAATGAGCGAGGCGATAGCCGCACCGCAGGCAGCGTCCTCCCGTGCCACCTTGTCGATCATGGCCCACGCGGATTCAGACACGTTGGGCTCGGTTGGGTGGTGTGCGCGAGTCTCCATGGCCTTGTCGAAGATGCTGAAGTATGCTGCCTGTGTGTTCTGCATGGGGAACCCGTGGGTGTCGTCGACAGGCCGGTGCACCAGAGGCTCCCGCCTCAGCCCGTCGTAGATCTGCCGCAGCGCCTCCATGGGTTCTGCCGTCCACTGCGTGGGGGCTTGCTGCGGCGGCGCCCCGCCAGGTGCCCCAGGTGCAGCCATCGCCTCCCCGGTCACCCCGCGCGCTGCTCTCTTCACAGCCGAACTCTTCTGCGATGTCGTTCCCAAATGCGTCGACCGCCTCTTGAGCATGCACCAACCTGAGAAAACCGTGAGTGTACCGCTGCACGCAGTAGGTGTAACGTGTAGATGCGGCTGTGGGGTGTTCGTCCGGGCCGAGGTGTATATACCCTTCGCAAGGGGGTGAGAAGCCCTTTCCTTTGTGAGTGTGTGGTGGTGGTGGTGGTGCACGATTCGTTTAGCACGACACACTCGCTGTTGTTGCAAAAAATGGGATGGGAATATGTGGGGGGCCAGAGGCATCATGGGGTAGATTGAGGCACAGGAATTTTGCTATACCCGGTCTTTATTTTGCCGGATCTCCGCCCCGAGGGGGAAAAGCCTCGGGTTGAACAGGAAGGGGGGGGGAGCGGGGGGGCGTGAACCCCTTCCAACAAAGCAGGCCTGCGCACCCGACCCCGGCATTCCTCCCGGGAGACGGGCCGCTATATGAAACCAAGAGTTTGGGCGCGAGCAGACCACAGAGATACCACAGACAGGGCATGTCAGTGGCAACTCGATGGCATGGTTCGGTAGTTCTCACGGCACGGAATCCGGGTTGACGCAATGTGTTGCCAGTTCGTTAGTCTAACTTTTGGCAAGGCATTGATGTCTTCACGGTAGATACCCACGCCACGAGGAACCGAAGATGTTGACGTCCCGCCCCATTCCGTAGAGGCGCGACGCATGCCGGACTTTGACCCCCCGCATGCACCGCCCACCCTACAGAATTGGATAGGGGTGTGGCGCCTTATGTATGCATGCCTCAAACAGCAAGCCGACCGAGGCATTCCTGACACAATCCTCTCCCTCCCGACACAGCGGGTTCTGTACACCCAATGTAGGTGAACGAGTTGAGGGGAGGGAGGGAGGGGGGGGGGTGCGTTTTTGAGTTAAAAAACATGACAAGCAGCCAGGCGCTGCAGGTCGTGGAGGGGGAGGGGGGGGGCAGGGGCATGCAAGGGGGGGGAAGGGGTGGGGGCTAGCTGATGTAATAGCCAAGCTTTAGGAACGTTAAAGTATCCGTATAACTTGGAGGGGGGGGGGGTGTCACTACCACCACCACCACCACCCCCTTTGCCATACGAACCTTACCACTTTTTCAGCACCTCCTCACGCTCAGATGAAACTGGCACTTTTCTCGATCTGAGAGAGAGAGAGTACTTTGCAGCATGACGTAAACCGTTGGGACACTGAGCTTCACACAGAAAACAAGCAGCCAGACGCTGCAGGTCGACCATAGGGGAAGAACGGTGTCCCTGAAAAAGCCGATCTACGCAGTGGACATTTTTTTTGGCGGAGTTGCTCCCTTTTCTTGTGTTTTGCATAGTTCTGACAGAAGTTCCTCGACGTATTTTTCTTCTCTTTCAAGGGGACACCAGGGTTGTCATGGGTGGGTGGGTGGGGGGAGTGTTAGAGTGGGGAAAACCGACCAAACTACGAACAACAAAAAAAATACCGTATATGGTGCCCCTGATTTACCCCTTTTTCACTACGCACAAACTACGCAATCTGGGGGGGGGGTCTCGCTTTTTGGTCCCCCCCCAGTTTTTTTTGGTCCCCCTTTCTGTGTGGCTACTGAGACAGGACTGGAGGCACTGCGCTGACCGAGCAAAAAATTATTGCCAGAACTCACTATACACCGTACGAAAGAACGCACGACATGTGGGGCGGGACTCCAGAAACACCTGGGCAAGGTTGCCCCATGCCCAGAAACACCTGAGAAGGAAGTGAGTTCCAGGAGCCGCGTAGAACACCCTCGAGATTGTGAATGATGATACGATCACAGCCTTCAGGGCGATGCGAGGTGCCACCCTGAAGGTGGCCCTTGACATCAAGGAGAGCGTCGGCCGAGGGGTCGACGAAAAGCTGAAGAAGGCGCTACTGGCACTGGATCCCGCGGGGTATACGGAGGTCACCGCCACACAGGCAACCTCCGCTGACAACGTCCAGGAGACGTTATCCGAGGGGATCACAACGGCACTAGAGATCTGTGTCACGGGATCCAGGCGCCCACTCTCCCTCGACGGTCTGGGGATTGTTGTTGGGTATGGTGTCGTTTCCTGCAGCTGCAAAAAAGCGTAGCAACTGTGCTTCCTTCTTCCTTAATGATGCGTTGACGCTTCCACCCGGAGGAGCTGAAGCAGGCACCGCTTAATGATGCGTTGATGCTTCCACCCGACGAGCTGAAGCAGGCACCGCGCCAAAGGGCACCCCCAAAGAGACCTGCAAAGACTGCGTCGAAACCCGCACCGAAGGCTGCCAGCGCTGCAGCACCTGAAGAACCTGCAGCACCTGAAGCGCCTGCACCCTCACTGACCCCGGAACAGCAAGAACTCCTTGAGTTTGGGGTCCCGGCATAGAGACAGAGAATGGCTGAGTAAATCAAAAAATGAGACCCCCCCCCCCCTTTTCACTACGCACAAACTACGCAATATGGGGTCGTCAGGGGCACCAGTATACGTAAATATTATGGAACGTAAATATTATGGAACGGGCCCATTTTTGCCTGGTCCGTTCCATAATATTTACGTTCCAAAATATTTACAGGGCCAGTTGGGGACTCGGTGGTGAGGATGGCTTGCCTCAGGAATCGCGCGAAAAGTGCACGAGTAGGCCCCGTCAGGGACTCTGTATGCCGTCCGATCACCTGGCCCAAGTCCCCGAGTCGCAGAAAGCCCTGTAAATATTATGGAACGAAAAAAATCTGGAACGCCAACCCACCAGCGTTCCAAAATATTTACGTTCCATAATATTTACGTTCCATAATATTTACGTTCCAAAATATTTACGTATACGGTATGTGGTGTGTCATCGTCAAAAAATCAAAGGCCTGCTGCGGAGAGAAGGGACATTTCGGCTGAACCCATGCAGTCGGGTCGGGGAGGGGGGAGTGTGGGGGAGGGGGCAAGAGGCACCCGCATGGCGTTGCAGTTGAGAGTAAGAGAAAGAGAAAGAGGGGGGCCTCTTGTGGCGTAGCTAACGAATAATGTTTCCGGGGGGGGTGGGGGTGGGGTGGGTCAGAACACGGTGGGATCTTGTAAATTTTACATGTATAACTACAAGTATATACCGTATACGTAAATATTATGGAACGTAAATATTATGGAACGGGCCCATTTTTGGCCGGTCCGTTCCATAATATTTACGTTCCATAATATTTACAGGGCCAGTTGGGGACTCGGTGGTGAGGACGGCTTGCGTCAGGAATCGCGCGAAAAGTGCACGAGTAGGTCCCGTCAGGGACTCTGTATGCCGTCCGATCACCTGGTCCAAGTCCCCGAGTCGCAGAAAGCCCTGTAAATATTATGGAACGAAAAAAATCTGGAACGCCAACCCACCAGCGTTCCAAAATATTTACGTTCCATAATATTTACGTTCCATAATATTTACGTATACGGTACATGTATTATACATGTATAATACTTGCATGTCAACTATTATACATGTATTTTTACTTGATACATACATCGGGCGTTATTGCGTTACCAGTAACGGTAATACCGTTATTTTTTCGGTAAAATAACTTACCGTTAATAACGTTCCAGAACGGCCGAATAACGTTATCCGAAAATCGGTAACGTTATTTTTCCGCGTTATACCGTTATCGATAACGGTAATACCGTTATTACCGTTATCAGGAACGGTAATAACGTTATCGGTAACGTTATTACCGTTATTACCGTTATCGGTAACGGTAATACCGTTATCAGTAACGGTAATAACGTTATCGGTAACGTTATTACCGTTATTACCGGTAATACCGCGTTATTTTCGGTATTTTTGGGCAACTTCTATAGGGGGACCCTTTTCGAATTTTTTTTTCGGGGTGGCCAGAATGGGCTGTTTTAGGCTATTTGAGGCCATTTTCGAGCAAATTTTTGGGTTTAGAGCCACGCAAAGGGTCTAAAATGGGCATGCCAATCTCAAAAAATGCTCAAAATTCCGAGAGATTTCAGATTTTTCGAATTTTTTGACCGAGAAAATTCTGACCCCAAAATGTGGTCCTTGTGGTCTGGAACTGTCCGTTGTCGAAGGAATTGGTGAAAAAATCGTGATTTTTGGCCTCTGGATCACCCATGCCGTCCCAAAAATCAAGCAAAAGAGGTTTGGTAGGTGCATTTTTGGGTGAACATGAGCCATTGTGCCAACCTGCTTGATTTCACCCGAAAATTGGAATCCGTTGAATATGGTTTCTGATGAAAATGTGAAAAATTTCGACCTTCTTCGCAGTTTTTGCCACTTCCTTGCCCCATCTTTCCCACCCAAAATCGAAGTACCGTGAATGGTGTTGTTGAAAGGTCCAAATTGCGTTGGTTGTGCGTAGTTCTGCCGAAATCGTGCACACGTTGTGCATAGTGCATGTGTAACGCCATTTGCGACCAAAATGTAAATTTCCTGCACCCGAGCGTTGACGCTTCCACACACCCTTACAAACCCACTTGCCTGATGAAGGGGGTGGTGTGTAGAGCACGTTTGGCAGGGCTGAATGACACTTTCCGCGCGAAGGTCGTGTGCGTAATTAAAAAACGGTCCGAGGGCCGGAGGCCCGAGGCCTTTTTTTACCTGCACGAGGGTGCAATTGAGGCCGATACGGGGTGCAGATGATGGTTTCTTGCACAACCCAGTCATGTTTTGCACATCACGACGAACTCGGAAATTCCTCATATTTGCACTCCAGGTCTCATATTTGCACTGGTGCAAATATGGGACCTGGAGTGCGTGCAAATAATGACTGGGGGGTGCAAGAAAGTTCAAATTGTGTAGTTCCTGCGTACTTCGTGCGTAGCCCGAGCGTACTTTGGGTAGTTCGTGCGTATATTGTGCGAAGCGTCTTTGACAGCACCAGTAACGGACTTTTGGAACGTAACTATTTTAGAACGGACCGGGAAAAAATGGGCACGTCGCTACTTCGCGCTACTTCGTCGCTCGTAACGAGTAAAAATATCAGGTGGTTTATACACCGCCAATGTGAGGTGTGCGGGTGTATTCCTGAAGGATTCACTTCTGCGTCCACACTGAGTGATTTTGGAGTGATTTTCACTCCAAATTTCACTCCAGGAACATTGGATGCTGCAAGGTTGCAGGGGTTTCTGCAGTATTTGCCTTGAAAAAGCCAAAAAACATGATTTTTTCACGAAACTCGACATGTCCGTGCGTTATTATCCAAAAAATGGTCCCAGGGGGGTATTCTGGAGCCATCTCCACCAAAAACTACACCATCCGCCCGCAAAATTGTCCGAATAACGCAAGTTTTCATGAAAATAACGGAAAAATAACGCGTTATTTTAGGAGAAAACGTTTTCCAATTTTTTGACATCACGGAGTGGCCCCCTGGAGTGATATTTTACCCAAGAAAATTCTTTTAGGGGGGGTAGGGACCCGAGTTTCGGGTCAGATTCACCGGGAAATGCTGCCTTTTTTGGGGTCAAAAAATAACGCAAAAATAACGTTATTACCGTTACTGGTAACGGAATAACGCCCAATGTATGTTGATATACATGTATTTTACATGTATATTTCAGGCATTTACATGTATTTTACATGTATAATACTTGTCATGCAAGTATTATGCATGTAAAATACTTGCATGCAAGTAAAATACATGTATAATACTTGCATGACAAGTAAAATACTTGCATGCAAGTAAAATACATGTATTTTACTTGCATGCAAGTATTTTACTTGTCATGCAAGTATTTTACATGTATAATACTTGCATGACAAGTATTATACATGTAAAATACATGTATATGCCTGAAATATACATGTAAAATACATGTATATCAAGTAAAAATACATGTATAATAGTTGACATGCAAGTATTATACTTGTATTTTTACTTGATATACATGTATTTTACATGTATATTTCAGGCATATACATGTATTATACATGTATAATAGTTGACATGCAAGTATTATACATGTATAATACATGTATATACTTGTAGTTATACATGTAAAATTTACAAGATCCCACCGTGAAGGGTGAGAGGTGGCTGAGCGCCGAGCGCAGTGCAGATGTGCTTCCCCGGCTCCCACCGGGCAGTGGGGGAGCAGCAAGGAAGGGGCGGAGCAGAGATCCCGGAGATATAAAAGAAAGGGCACAACCACCCGCAAGCTGACTGATTGACTCGCCGTGACTCTTCGTGGCTGCGAATGCCTTTATTTTGCCATTTTCTTCCCGACGTTTTCCTCACACAAACCTGCGAAGGGCGCAATGAGGATTGCGTCGGATGAATACGACATGGAGACAGGCAAACACGAGTCGCAGGGGTGGTCATCAGCGTGTGTTTCATTTCGCAATTGGGGATGCAACAGAAAAGAGGGTCCTGGCACGCCACACCATCTCTTTACGAAAAAGCAGACTTGCTGCCGCTTTCTCTTCATGTTCAGAGTAGACGTTTGGCGCAGAAGATCCAGGGGTTGACCGAATGTGAACAATCCTGATACCTTGAGAGAGGCAGTAACGTCATCTCACCCAAACGAGACAACCGTCCACAGAGCTGACTGCCCGGGATTGGGTTTCGCCCTCCTTTTATCGGGGGGTATTTTTTTCCTGGAAATGGTCAAAAGGAATGAAGAGCCGAAATACTGTACTAAACGTGTGGCAACCCACATGAACTGTAAAGCCGTTCGTTCACCACCAGAAAAAAACCGTGCCAAACGGTGTTCAATCAACCCCCTAGAATAATACGATTTTCCAACCCGACCTGCGGGCTGGCGACAACGAATGCACAAAAAAGGGATTTTGTGACATCCGTTATTCGATAAGGCACTCAGAAGCAAAGCAACTTTCCTTTTTTCACTGAACGTAGCCCACACAAATCCTGTGCGGGCACACTGATACGGACACAAAAAGAAACGGATGAAAAAAATGCAGATGATCAAGGACACCTAGTTGGTTTCCAACTACGCCAGGGTAGCTTCCAGCCTCCAACAATCCAGCCTGACAGGACCCCCTGCGCCCCTCAGGGGAGGTTGGCCAGCTCCAAAACAACATTCCATCCAAATAAAATGGCTGGACCCTGTAACCCCCTGAACCACACTACGTGCCTGCAAGAAGAAAACGAATGGTGAGGGAAAGGGTTGGGAGCAAATATCAAAAGGGGGTTTTGGCCAGATAGGATAATTTAGGCGATGCCACAGGTCCGAATGACCTTCTGCCGCGGACGCACGGGAAGTGGAAGTGCGGATGGGACACACCCGGGCCCGGGCCAGATCATGAGGCGAAAAGCATGTCCTGGCCATTCGGGTGTGCCCCACGGGTAGCGGAACTGAGACTCCACCGAACTCAACACAGCGCATTGAGCCCGGCATCAAATCAGCTGAGACAAACAGCCTGGCACGGGAGGGCCAGACTGTGTTGCATTGACTTCCACTCCTATTCAGAATAGTAGAGAACACCCCCACCCCCCCCCCCCACCCCACCCCCCAGCCCTCGATGCCGAAGTCGACTACGAGGCAAGCTGCAGCCTAGTGCCAGGCAATGTTGCGGCATTGAGGCAGTATGACTGCTGCTCTCCTGTCGTAGTATCATTCGCTCTTTGAAGGACCCACACACACAGAAACACAAACACACATACACACACACTTCAATATTCGCTTGTTGGTAGTGCACAGTGTCACACCAGCCGTTGATTCGTTCTGATTCATTCGTTACTACCACGAACACACTTGCATTATGAATTGAATTGCTTCGATGTGACTCACACCACAAATCACAGCGAGTCCGTGTTAGACCGGTTGTCGTACAGAGACGTGAGCAAGGAGAATGCAGTGGGTCGAAGATGCTGTGCATAGCACAGGCACTCCTGCACCACTCCCAGGCACCACGTCCCGTGCAGCGACGACGGAAACTTAGGAAGTTCCACCGAATCCTCGAGGGACATGAGCGCAACGATTTGGGTGTTTGTCGAGTTGCCAAACCTGAAGGGCAGCTCACCGGAGGTCAGCTGGCAGAGGGTCGCCCCGAACGACCACACGTCCGACGGCTTCCCCGGCGCCCGCCTGCACGTCTCGGGCGCGGCGTAGGCGGGGGTGCCACAGCCGCCTGGGGCCTCGGAAGACCCCACCTTGAAGGCAGACCCGAAGTCGGCAAGCTGGCAGTCACCGTCAGGGTTGAGCAGCACGTTGTCGGGCTTGACATCCCCGTGCACGATATCGAGGTCATGCAGATAAACAAGCGCACGCAGGATGTCGACACCATACCGCCGCACCGATGCGAGGGGCAGCCCACCGACGTGGCCCTGGCGGAAGGTCCGCAGCATCTTCGCGAGACTCCCCCCGCTGGCATACCCCATCACCAGCAGCACGTTCGCACCGTGCGGCACACTCGTGACGAACGGCACGATGTTGGGATGCGACACACGCCTCATGATGTCCACCTCCACCAGAATCGGCGCATGCTTGGCTGGGTCCTCAGGCAGCCTCAGGCACTTGATCGCAAGCAACCCTCCATCCGCATCGGACCCCAGCCACACCGTGGCATACGCGCCCCTCCCGAGCTGCACCTTCGACCGGGTGAAGCGATGCACCCCGTCGCTGAAACTCATCGGCACATAGTGGCTGTCGTGCACCTCGATGGTTGAGCGCACATCCAGCGTCTGCTGTTTGGGGATTGCCTCCCCCTGCAGGGTGACCTGCTCCACGCCAGGCTCAAACTTTGACACGAGCTGCGCCACCTCAGGGGCAAGGGGTGTGCGGCGCGCCTTCGCCTCCAGGTCCTCCCAGGTTGGCAGGTTTCGTTGATACTGCTGCGTGGCGGATGACACACCCCGCTGCGTGAGATACATCGTAATGCGGAGCAGCCGCGCAGCCTGCCGCGACGCGTCCGCCTCCGCCTCCCCAGCCTCCCGCAGGAAGGCGATAAGATTGCTCCTCGCGCTGTCGAGAAACATCCACCGCATCGAGCGGAACGCATCGTGGTACATCGCACGCAGCCTCTTGGGGAGCTTGCTGTGCAGCAGGGTATACACATTCGTCACAGCCGTGGCAGACACGTCGGACTCCTCAGGGAGCTCCACAACGTCAACCGGGATCATCTCAAAGGCGGGCAGGCTCGATATGCAGCTGTGAACCCGATCCGTGCACATCACGCTCACCTTCATCAGCTTAACCAGGTCAGAGAGTGCCCACGCCTGGAGAATGGCATTCCCAAACACAACGAGGCGTGAGGCAGCCGTGCCATACCACAGGGTGGATGATGCCAGAACAGTCGGCCCCACGCTGATATCCCCGAGAGAGAGCGCACACCGGCAGGCCGCCTCGGCATGATGTGAGGAGCGTTGCAACGGCGTGCCCCAGGTCAGCATGACACGTCCCCCCTGCAGCTGAGGTGTGGTGCTTCCGAACCGCTTCACCTTCTCCAGCAGACGGGCGACCTCCGTGAGCGGGCTGACGCCTGGGCCCTCCAGGCGGAGCTGCGTGAGGAGCACCGTGCCCACCCTGTTGTGGAGGCATGTCGCCTTCAGCCCGCTGAGATAGGACAGAACGCCACCCCCTTTCCGCGATGCAGGTGGGGCGGGGGGAGGGGATGCCCGGTGGGTGTGGTGGTGTTGCAGCTGCCCTGCGGAGGTTGCGCACTGCCGAGACTCGCGGAGTGCAGAGGCGAGGTCGCGAACCTTGTGGTACATTAGGGAGACCTCCTGTGTGACCCCACCGCGGAGTGCAGGGGGCTGGGGTGGGGCGGCGGCGGCCTGCCTCCTGAACCCCTCCCCCTGGAGGGCGGGGGAGTCCATGTTGAGCGCGATGACATCCTCCAGCACCACGCAGAGGGAGTGGAGTGGCACCACAACCCACACCACGAAGCAGAAAAGCGTCACACAGAGGGCCAGGGTGACACCCCCTATAACCAAAGGGGCCAGGGCATGCCACCCCACCCCAGCCCCGACGAATGGGTGTCTCTCGGGGTCTTTAACGCCTCCGATACCCCACTCCCCTTCCTCGAGGGGGCGGAAGGCGACAAGCCGCCAGGGGAATCCCTCTGCGGGCTTGCCCCCGGGGGCGAGCCGTCCGACAGGGCTGGCGGCGGGGCCCCCACCGGGTGTTGTGGGGCACAGCAGGCAAACTTCGACGAGGTAGAGTCGTCCGCTGTGGAGGAGGTGCGACGCGCCGCCCGCGCCAGCCCCGCTGTGGTTGTGGATGGCCCGGATGAGGGAGTCGTGCGGGGTGTGGTGCGGCGATGCCATCGCCACCACGGGGTGGTGGGGGTGGGCCTGCTGCACACCCCCACCCCCCATGAGAAGCGCAACCCCCGAATGAACCGCGGATCCCCCTGAGGGAGACCACTTTGCCCTGCATGCCTCCAGCGCCTCCGAGATAGGCTGCACCGTCGCGTCAAACGCGGTGAAACGCCCATCCCCAGAGGCACGCACCCCCGTGATACACCTCCCTGTTAACCTGCAGGGGTGGGGTGTTGGGCTGTACGCAAGCCTCGCGGTGAATTCCGTCTCAGGCGAGCTTCGGTATGCCCCGTGGAGGTCGTGGTGGTGGCGGTGCGGCATAGTCACGGAGGCCCCAGCTCCGGAGGGGGCGAGTGTGACGGCGGGAGGGGATTCTCCACCGCTGGCGGTGCAGGCCTCCCACGCGGAGGTGCTGTCGGAGGCAAATCGCGTCGCCGCGACGACATGGTTTGCCGCGCAGATGCGGCTGATATCGGGGGCATCTAGGGAAGAGAATGGATGCATGAGTGCAGCGTTGATCTTCTCTTCGCACTCAGAGGCGAGGTTTGTCTCCCGGTGGGAGGCGGCATCCCCTCCGGGTGCGAGATGTGAGATGCCGTGGGGGGTGTTGGAGATGTAGGCGCCGTTGAGCCACAGCGCCACGCCCAGGCCCCCTCCGACGCCCACCCCTGCGGAGCAGAGGAGCGTCCAGCCGATGCTGAAGGCCATGAGGCGGGACATGGGTGGCAGTCACGTATGGTCGAGAGGTCAAAACAAATCCCGTTTTTAAACCATCAGGGGGGGGGGGTGTAAAGATAACGGGCTGGGGGCAGGGACGAGAGAATGGACAAAACGTAAGATGTTTGAAATAAAAAAAGGAGGGGGGGGGGTGAGAATGGGGATATTTTTTTGTTGTGGTGTTTCTTTGTTCTTCCCGGATGGGGTGTGGGTGCTGTGCTATGTGTCTGCCTCGCTATATTTTGCTCGGGTGGGCGATTTGCTGTGGCTGGCGCTGATTGCGTTTGTTTCTTTGCCTTTTTTCCTTGCAGAATTCGCAATTGGGAAATTACCCTCCGCGAGCAAAGCGGAATAAGGTTGGCCTTACAATATGCTTAAGAGACACAGGTGCCCATTGGGGGGGAGGACGCCCCGCTATATACTGCAGGAGTATTTGTGTGGCGGGCACAGAGAATCCAGAGAAGATGTGGAGATGTAGGGTGGGAAGGTGGAAAAGCAACGTCGGTGTCAAATATGATACCCTGTTCGGTGTGTGGTGTGAGTGTGAGGCGCATGGTGTGGAAGGCGGGGCTCAATAAGATGAAACAAAAAAACACACGAGGAGGAGTGGGGCTGGTGGCTGGGAGGTGGGGGGGAGGGGGGGTGGGGTGCGTCGATCCGTCAGAGACTTTTTTTTTGCCTTGTGGCCGTCAATCCACCAATCATGCATAGGTGCATGAGCCGCATTGATTTCTTGTATTCTGGGGGCAAAAAAAATCTGGAAAAAAATCTGACTCGCATTCAACTCGAGTATCTGTACTTCGGTCCCCAACGCTTTCAGCTCGAGCCCCATCCCTAATGATCGTCGAGGGAGAAGGTTGATACGCAGGAGAGAAAAGTCTTCCTGAGACGGCTAGGTCTAACGCAGTGAATGCGTTTATGGATTCGCTCAACGTACAGCTCAGATGCGGACATCGAGCAGTGACCACAGTACGATGAGTTCAAGGGGGTTATGACAGCGCAAACGCACAACCAAGATATGGAAGCGGTTTTAACGGTTGGCCTTGGCAACACGCTCGATCTCGTCCTTCTTCTTGATGGCGTACGAGTTCGACGACCCCTTGGCGGCGTTCACCAGCTCGTCGGCCAGGCACTCAGCGATGGACTTGATGGTACGGAACGACGCCTCGCGTGCGCCAGTCGTCAGCAGGGCGATGGCCTGTGGAGGGTGTGAGAATGAAAGGTGAGCAAAGGCAGGACAAGGCATATCATACGGTGTTCACACGGCGCAGGGGGGACACGTCGACGGCCTGGCGACGCACAACACCAGCGGACCCGACACGCGTGGAGTCCTCACGCGCACCCGCGCGCGACACGGCGTCCACCACAACCTGTGAGGGTGTGATGATGGGCACGGCACATACTGGCAGCACAAACTACAGCAAGAAGCAGACAGCAACCCCACGACACGAGAACAGCGATACACCGATGTCATCATACCTGGATGGGGTTCTCCTCCGTCATCAGGTGGATCAGCTCGAAGCAGTGACGCATGATGCGGCACGCCTGCACCTTCTTACCGTTGTTGCGGCCGTGCATCATCACGCTGCACGTCAGGCGCTCAACGATCGGGCACTTGGACTTGCGGAAGCGCTTCTTGGACCAACTGTGGAGTGGCAATAATGAATCCCCGATTTGCAGACACAATGACATACCGGCCAGCCGAGTGGGGCAGGTAGATGGGCTTCAGGTTGATGTAGTCCTGCAGGGACAGGTCAGCGCACTTCACGTCGGCGATCGACCACTTGCCGAACATCTTGGGGGCGATAGCCGTCATCTTGTTGGGAAGGGTTGAGAGTCGTGAGCCCCTGTTGGTGTGATGGTGCAGGACTGTGTGGGCATTGCAACAACGCAAGCAGTATGCACAAGGCAGGGGGGCCGAGGGTAGAGGAGGGGGTGGGTGGGGCAGCTCCTTTCGTTTGATCACGCGAACTACAGCTCAGATGCGTACACGGATCAGTGACCACAGTACGATGAGTTCAAAGGGATTATGACAGCGCAAACACACACGCAGGACAAGCGGGCGGTTTTAACGGTTGGCCTTGGCAACACGCTCGATCTCGTCCTTCTTCTTGATGGCGTACGAGTTCGACGACCCCTTGGCGGCGTTCACCAGCTCGTCGGCCAGGCACTCAGCAATGGACTTGATGGTACGGAACGACGCCTCGCGTGCGCCAGTCGTCAGCAGGGCGATGGCCTGTGGAGGGTGTGAGAATGAAAGGCGGGCAAAGGCAAAAAGAAGTGGCCAATGATTTTTGAACTTCACTCCACAGCAATCACACGACGATTTGCCTCGTCCACATTGGGCACATTGGGAGACTTCACACAGAAAGGCATATCATACGGTGTTCACACGGCGCAGGGGGGACACGTCGACGGCCTGGCGACGCACAACACCAGCGGACCCGACACGCGTGGAGTCCTCACGCGCACCCGCGCGCGACACGGCGTCCACCACAACCTGTGAGGGTGTGATGATGGGCACGGCATATACTGGCAGCACAAACTACAGCAAGAAGCAGACAGCAACCCCACGACACGAGAACAGCGAGACACCGATGTCATCATACCTGGATGGGGTTCTCCTCCGTCATCAGGTGGATCAGCTCGAAGCAGTGACGCATGATGCGGCACGCCTGCACCTTCTTACCGTTGTTGCGGCCGTGCATCATCACGCTGCACGTCAGGCGCTCAACGATCGGGCACTTGGACTTGCGGAAGCGCTTCTTGGACCAACTGTGGAGTGGCAATAATGAATCCCCGATTTGCAGACACAATGACATACCGGCCAGCCGAGTGGGGCAGGTAGATGGGCTTCAGGTTGATGTAGTCCTGCAGGGACAGGTCAGCGCACTTCACGTCGGCGATCGACCACTTGCCGAACATCTTGGGGGCGATAGCCGTCATCTTTTCGGGTTTGTGAGGCAAAAAATAATCCCTTTGCTGTGGCGGTGAGTGTCAAAAGTCAGTGCGGAAAAAAAACAAAAACACCAACCCTGGCCGCTGCAAGCCCCCCCTCCCCACGAGCAATGCCCACTCGCTTCTCGCAACCCCAAACAAACGGACGGGGGAAGGGGCGACCGTCACACAAAGTCTCGAGATTTCGCAATCCTTGCCTCCCTTACACCATCCAGCTCCTCACAGAACACACACACATTGACATCACTCCCTGGGAAGCCCGCCGGGTGGTCTTCTGCTGTCGTGACGTCGGGTGGGACGTCAGTGCGGGGTGATCCCAACAGTGATCCCAACATGCCCACCACACACACATGTAAACTCCCTCTTGATACGATCTCCGCTGCCCACACAGGCGGCCTGCCTATCTTCGAACATCCCTCCCGCCCCGCCGTTTCGACTCTGCCAACAACTGGGGCACCCTTCGATGCCCCACAGGCACCTCCACGGAAGTGGGTCTATCTATATTTCGGCGGAAGCCGCGATTTGATGTTTGTTGAGAAAGACTCATCTGCGCAGGCAAGGAAGAGGTGCGGTGACGAAGACGCATCCCACGGCAGGGCAAAGCAGCCGCCACTCTGGCCGGAAGACGCGCGCTCGATAACGCGCAGGATGGCAGAGGCGGCGAGGGGGGCGTGGCTGTCGGGCAGATCATGAGCAACGCCCTCCAGGATAAGCATGTCTGCTGTGGGCATCAGCGACGCAAAGCTCACCGCCTGCCCCAGCGGGACACAGGGATCGGCACTCCCATGCACCACCAGCATGGGCTTCTGAGACCCGCGTATCGCGTCCAGCCTCCGCTTGTTCTCCGCCTCGTCATCCCCGCTCACACAGCACCACATCTGCCGCCGCTCCCTCTCCAGCTGCACCTCTGCCGGGCAGCGCGTGCTGCCGGGTATGCTCGTGAGGCGTTGATACCACAGCTCCGTGAGGGTGCCGTTGTCGTAGACAGCAGAGGGCGTGCAGATCTCGCGGGAGAGAGAGGCAAGGTGGCGTGCCTTCGACAGCAGCACCGCGTGTGAGGGAGGGCGTGGGTGTGTCCGGGCTGTCTTGAACCTGCTGCTGTGCTTCGGGAAGAACAGCGTGTTGGACGCCCCGATGGTGGTGACAGAGATGCAGACGGAGGGATGCCTCAGGGAGAAGAGTCGTGCCAGCATGCCGCCCAGCCCACGCCCCACGACATGGCATGCAGGGACGCACAGCCTGGTCATCAGGTCCGCAGCCTCGTCGACAAGGGTTTCAGCCGAGTAGGGCGGGTCCCTCCCCCACAGGCGGAACAGGACCCAGGCAGCGGGAAGCCATAACGGAGCCTTCCCCTCCGCTGAGGTGCTGCCGCCTGTGTCCCGCATGTTATATCGCACGACAGTGCAGCCGGCAGCGACGAGGGGTCGGATGAAGGTGGACTCGGGCCACTCGTTTGAGATGCCGTCGTGGCCCACGTCAGGGATGAGGAGGATGACTTTGTGTGTGCATTCCCAGTTGCCGTGGATCTGTGGGGGAGAGGGGGGGAGGGTGTAGTGAGCCGTGAAGGAGAATAGGAAACAGAAGCGCAGAGGTTGGCATCTCAGTGACAAGCATCTCGGTTTGCAAGGGAAGGTGGCGTGATAGAAGCTAAGCAGCGCACATCAGCATGGCGTGTTTGCAGGAGGATGGCCAAATTTGTTGCGGCGGAGTGAAGCCAACCTACATACACAGGCATACCTGATATTCAACAGAAGTGCCCCCGCTCATGAGGAGTGTCGGTGTCTTCCGTGGGGTGAAAACCGCACGGTGTCTCGACATATGACGCATTGCGTGAGGGTAAGTGGCAAAGCAAACAGAGGGGTGGGGTGGGGGTGAGGAAGTATGAAAGAAATGAGCTGGGTAGATGGGGGGGCTAATCACCACCACCACCACCACCACCCCAGCCTTATGTGTATCGATCAGGTGACTCTCGCAGGGGGGATTTCCTTCCTGCTATCTGCACCGAACTCGCTCGGGCAAAGCGCACAGCTCCGACATTGCAGGAGGCACAGGCGGAAAAATAGTGTAAAAAAAACGGCGGCTCTTCCAAAAAAAAAGCACCTGTGATGGATGGGGTGTGATGCATGTGATGTGACTTGCTGGGATTCAAAAAAAAGAACACAGCTGGATGAACACCAACAGAAGAACCCCCACTCTCCCACCGACACGATCCGCAAATCAACGTCTTCACTTCGACGGGAGGGGGGTGGGGTTGGCTTGCCTCTCCGCACCCCCACCCCTTACTTGAGACAATGGGAGAAGGCTTCTTCTGGGCACCGACGCGGTGCGAACCCCTCAATTCTCAACTCCCCACCCACACCCCCCTTGGCACGGGTGGCCTGTGCCTCGCGGACTTCCAACCCGACATCCCCCACACCACCCCCACCCCCCCGGCTACCCAAGCCCCATCTAGAAAAACAACAGAAAACCACGGGGCTCCCACTCTTTGTTGCACCGCCGAGGGGTGCGCGCCACACACCGGGGTAGGAGAGAGTAGGGGAGCACGCTTCGCGCAAACAGTGGTGGATTTGTCTTTTTTTTGCTTTTTTTTGATGCGATCACCACAAGAGCACAACCCACCGATGTGGCACCCAGACAGATCAAACAACAACAATAGGCTTGCAGAGAGTTCCGCATCCCCACCCAAAGCGCGGTGGGGGAGGAGGGGGGGGAGTGGGGGAATGGAGGGACAGGAATGAACCCTCCGCCTTCACACGGCAATATATACGTCTTCTATTACTGGGTCGGGGGGGAAGGGGGTATTTTGATCATCGAGAGTGAATGGAAAAGTAAGGGAATGGGGGGGGGGGGGGGGGCACCCACCCCACCCCACCCCACTTCCTCTCACCCCACCCTACCTCACGGCACCGACCCATGGGAAACGGTGGCACGCCCCGGCAGCGTGGGGAGGGGGGCAAAGGGCGCAACAGAGTTAGAGTGCGTGTCCCTCGGAGGCGGCGCCTGCGCCTGGCTGTGGGCGGCGAGAAGGGGGATGGAGTCCCCCCCGCCCCCCTGGGGCGCTGCCGCACCCCTGCAGGGGTCCAGGGGGGGTGACGCCGGGCACGACTGCAGGAACCTGAGAGGGTCAGCCGCAGGCGGGGGCTGCGGCTGCGGCTGCCGCGGGGCGCCCTCCATCAGCACCCCAGCCATGTCGGCACACAGCAGGGCATACAGCCGCATCCGGGCCTCGGCGGTCGCAGCACCCCCCGCCGTGCGGAGGCTCTCCACCAGCGACTGCCGGGCATCCTCCAGCCAGTCACACCCAGTCCACCCGACAGCACCCTCGGAGGAAGCACCCCTGGGTGCCACCACCTGCTCGGCAGCGGGGTCAACAACCGCAGCCAGGCTGGCAACCCGCTGCTCCACCGCCACAAGGGGTGCTGAGCACGCCTCCTCCCCGTCAGGCCTGTTGGGGTTGGCGGCAGGGAGGCCGTGCCCCACCTCCTCTTGCTCATCCGCCTCCGCTGGCCCCCCCTGTTGCTGCTGCTGCGCGTCGGCGGTGGTGTCCGGGTCATCTGGATCCTCATCCAGGCCCTCTGCATCCTCGCTCTCGCTGAGGTCGTCGAAAACGCGCTTCAGCCTCCGCCTCCGCCTCCTCCCGACGAAGACACTCGCAGCCTGCTCCGGCGCAGGGATGCACTCCTGGCTGGCACCCTCGGGCGACGCCCCACACCCCCTCACAGTGCCGTGCCGCGGGGTGACAAACTTCACACCCTTCACACGCCCCACCTCCTGCTCCGCCCCACCGCCCCCCATCTCCGCATCCCCCCCGGGGGGTTCCTGGGCTGTCATCTCCTGCGCTGCATCGATGTCATCATCTTCCTCAGGGGGGACGCTGAACACCTCATGGTGGATCTCACGCTCCTCCTTCTCCCTGCGCAGGGCAGCCGCTCTGCTCTCTATCGCAGCAGCGTGCTCCGCTAGCAGCCTCTGCGCCTGCGGCACACTCCGGAGCAGCTTCTTGGCACGCCCCGGGTTCAGCGAAGCCAAATCCCCCACCGTTGACACATCCACGGGGCAGCCGCTGGAGGCACACCACAGCTGCCCGGGGAGGAGGCCCTGCCCACCCGCCTCCGCGGCGCCCAGCGCAAAGAGGGGATCGGCGCACCCCGTCAGCTCGGGGAAGAAGTGCTCCGCATCCGCAGGCAGGTGAAACCTCGCTGGGGTCGCATCGGGATCGGGTATGGCGGGGGGGGGAGGTGGAGGTGGAGGCGGGGCGCCCGCGGCGCTGCCGCGCGCCTTCTTCTTGCCAGGCATGCAGGCGGCGCCCCCAGATTGGGCTCCCCCCTGCGCCTCCTCAGGCTCATCAGCAGCCTCGCGGGGGCGCTTCCGCTCTGCGGTGGCGTTGGTGGTGCTTCCTACGGGGTGCTGTTCCGGCTTAGGCGACGGGGGTGGCATGGCGGTGACACCCTGCAGGGCAGCCTGCTTCCGCACAGCGCCTGGGCGGGCTCTTCCAAAGGAGGCACGGTAGACCGCCCCGGTGGGTTGCGGAGGTGTCGCAGGGAGAACCGTCTGAGAGTCTGTCGGGATCTGGAGAGTTGGGGACAGAGGGCGTTCCAAGGTGCAGATCACCCCGCCGGCGGGGTTTGCGTTTGAGGTTGTGGCGCCGTCCCCATCGGAGGGAGGAGGGGGTGGTGGCGGGGGCGCCGCTGCCTGCGGTGTGAGGCCCGGCAGCCGGATGACCTTCCCTGCAGCTTTGGAGGCAGCCTTCAGGGAGGATGCCAGCCCCTTTGAGTAGCACATCCCCAGGGCAGAGGCCTGGTCATCCGTCAGCTGCCCGACAGACCGCTCCCAGAGGCGCACGGCATACCCGGCGACATGGAGAGCGCCTGACTTCAGGAGAGCCTCTACTATCGACCCCAGGAGGTACCCCAACAGGTGCATCTGCAGGGCAGACTTCCCCGGGTTTTCCGAATCGAGCGCCGCCCGGAGGGCGGCCAGGGTGAGGGGGGTGTCTGGGAGGACGCGGGCTCCGGTCTCCCCCCCGGGCTGCTTCCTCCGGGTTCCGGGGGGGGATGCCCCGCAGGCCTGCTGGGCGGCGGAGACGGCGCCCTGCAGCGACTGGCTCTCCTCCAGGAGGAGGCAGATGTCGCGGAGAGCGTCGCCAGCGGTGTCCTGCACTGCCTTGCAGCGGAGCTCCCCCGAGGCTGTTGTTGCGCCGCCATCGCCTTCCCCGTCCTCATCGCTGTCGTCATCATCGACGAGGCGTCTGCGGCGTTTGGTGGCGGCAGGTGTTGCCCCGGAAGGGGGTGCTGCAGCCCGGAGGAGGTATTCCCTGCAAACCCCTAGCAGGGCAGACATCTTCGGGACAACCGCAGCGAAGCAGGCCGCTGCCAGAGCCAGGTGTGCGAAGGGCGCATCCCCGCCTCGAGGCCCCCCGCAGAGAGCTCCTGCGGGGTGTTGCAGCGCAGCCAGGAGGCAGCCCCCTTGCGGCAGCCCCGCCTCCCTGTTGGCCGCGGCGATGCCCCAGGGGGGTGTCCCGGTGGCGGAGCCGGCGGGCTGTGCGAGGGGGGGTCCCACGAAGCAGCCGCGGATTGCCCCGAGGAGATCCAGGACCTCGGGGGCGTGGCGCGCGATCCGGGTTGCCCTGGGTGCCCCGCCGCCGGGGGGTTCCGAAAGCTCTGCGAGGGCCTGGGCTGATTTTGCCGCGATGTTGAGGGAGAGGTTGTGCTGCTTCGATACATCGCACTCCCCCACCGCTGCGAACAGAATGTCAAGCAGAGGTCCCCTCGACCCTCCGGGGCGAGCCGCAGCGGCAGGCACCGCAGGCATCCCGAAGAGCTGCGGCTCCGCCTCTGGGAGGCACAACCCCTGCGGAATCCACCCCAGCCGGCTCCGCTGGGGCCCCGCGTTAACACTCCGGATGAACCGCCGCATCGCAATGTGAATAGGATCCTCCCCATCAGATGGCTGTTGAGGCTGCTGCTGCGGATACGCCTCCAAATCGCCCCCACCCGCTTCCTCGCCGAGGATACCCAGGTTAGCCTCCTGACCCCTCACCACAGCCACGGCGCGCAGTGCCGCAGCTGCGTCGGAGGGATTGGGGTTTGCCTGAGAGGATAGACTGGCGTACTCTGTGGGGCACACCCCGGCGACATGCCTCGCAAAGGCGAGAAGGTGGTGGCGCCTGTCAGGCTCGCGGAGGCCCGTCACGCTCTCCCTGAACAGAACTGTCGTCTGCATCAGTGCGGTTGTGGGGTGGAGCGCGACATGGGCATTCCGGCACTGCCCATGCAGCACCCCATGCCCCGAGACACATGCATCCCCTGCAACAGGGGAGCCCTGCTGGTCGCGGCGGACCCCTTCGTAGACAGCCTCGATGTAAGGCAGGATGGCGAACATCATGTCGGGGACACGTGGCGAAAGGGGCGACCCCTCGGGGAGGCAGGGGATGAGATGTGTCGGGAGGGATACCGCCGCAGCGAGGAGCGGTTCGTAGTGCTTCTTCTTGCAGAAGAAGGAGGTGATGGCGAGCGGGGCAGCCGTGGAGGCCCCCGCGGGGGGGCACCCCACAGCACCTTCGGAGATTAGAAGCGCTGCGGCCTCCTCCCAGAGGGCCTCCCAGGTGTAGAGGAGGGAGGAGGTGGCGCGGGGGCCGGGCACCGCAGACACCTTCTCGCTGATGCTCTCAAAACCGAAGAGGATTAGCTGAAATTTGTTAGTCGCCTTCGACCCGGCAGAGCACAGCGCGGCAACCGCAGCCCCGGCAAGGCAGCGCCTCTCTGCCTCGGAAACCGGGTGAGGAGAGGCTTGGTGGGGGGTGTCACCCCCCCTCTCCGCCTGCAGGTCATCCGTCTCCGCAGTTGTCTCCGTCAGGAGGTTGGAGAAGGCCTGCTTGCCGTACGCCGTGCTGACATCTGTCGGGGACATCTCGAGGAACAACGGGAAGAACGGCGAGAGGAGATCCAACACAACCCTCACCGCGCGGTGCCTCCGGGCATACCCCCAGCCGGGCACCACACTGCTGCGGAGCAGCAGCGGGAGGCGGGTGCTCGCCTCTGCGAGGTCCTGCAGGAGGGACACGGCGTCCGCCTGGGGGACAGCGGAGGTGGGGGCGGGGGCGGTGCCCTGTGGCGCAGAGGCGGGTGCGGAGGCGCCAGCCCCTCGCTGCGGCGATGCGGCGCTGCGGAGGGCATCCAGGAGGGGCTTTGCAGACAGAGCCTTGCTGAGGAGCCACGCGGTTGCGATGAGGCTGCCCGGGCGGAGAAGGTGCGCTCCGTCAGGAGCATCCGCGGAGGAGGTTGCCTCGAGGTGGGCCAGGCATGCCCGGAGGCGTTCCGCAGCTGCGGCGGCGAGGCCAAACATGACAAGCCCGGCCCCCTCGGGACCCGCGCCCCCCCGGCGGTGGAGCCCGGTCAGCCCGAGGTAGTCCTGCGAGAAGTTGCCGCACTGCCCCTCGAGATAGGCGGCAGGGGAGGAGGAGAAGGGGCTGTCGCCATCAGCACCACCCCGCCCTGCCGCGAGGCAGAGGAGGAGCGACGCCTCGGCGCGGAGCTCGGGGAAGCGCTGCTGCTGCTGCTGCCCATCCAGCGCCTGCTGGGCGGGGAGGGGTGCGGCTGCACCGCACCCCTTTCCATCGAGGAGACTGAGGGTGTCGTCTGCCCGAGGTTGCTGCCGCTGCTGGGGTTCCCCTGCAGGGGAGGGCGGGGTGGTGGCGGCGCCGCCAGCGGCTTCCAGCGACCGGACAAACCCCGAGAGGAAGTCGGATGCGGGCGGCGGGGGCTGCGGCGTGGCTGCGGCGTCCTGCCCTGCCCCCTCGCCGGGCTGCGCCGCCTGCAGCGCGGCTGACGCGGTGGAGGGGAACCCTGCGGCGGCGAGGGCAGGCGCTGTCAGGAGCCCCACGTGGCTGGAGCCGTCCGCCCCCACCGCGCCGCGCCGCTCGCAGAGGGACTCCAGCAGCAGCAGGATGGTGACGATGGACTCCTCGGGGCGGAGCTCCGTCGGGAACACCTTCCGGGGTGGGGCGCGCTGCTGCTGCACTGCTGTGGTTGCATTCCCGGTGGTGGTGGCGGTGGCGGCGGCGGCGGCATTCCCCACCACGCGGTAGAGCGGCAGGACAGCATCGAGGAAGCCCTGCGTCACCACAGCGAGGTGCTGCTGCCACTCGTCGCTGAGCGCGTCATTCGGCTCCTGCGTTGGGGCGTGGTGCCGCGACAGGGATGCCCTGACCCCTGCCGCAGGGTGCCCCACCATGGCCCGCCGCATCGCCGTGCCCAGGAGGAGGACCCAGCTGCGGCAGGCCACGCCTCGCGTCTCCCTCCCTGCCTCCCACACCCGCTGCCGCCCTGCCGACAGCGGGTAGGCGAGTATGGTGGCGTATTTCTTCTTGAGAAACGCCCGGTGCAACGTCCAGGATGCGATGAGGTGCTTCCAGGCGCCCAGCCCCTTCAGGACATGCTGCGGGCGGGACAGCACGTTTGTCATGGTGCTGAGGAGCGTGTTCACCTCTGCCTCGTGCCTGCAGGATTTGTCCCGGATGGTGCCGTCGAAATGCGCCTGCACAGCCCAGAGGGCCAGCCCTTTGTCGAGGAGGTCGTCATCCCCCCCGCTGTTGGTGGTGCACTCCTTGAGAAAAGCGCACCGCGCCCTCAGCGCCGCGTTGACATTCGCCGCAGCCTCCCCGGATCCATTCGGGACAACATCAACCGGGATCCTACGCATCGCCTCCGAGAGAATCGACATCACCTCACGCTGCGCTGAAGAATACTCACTCTGCAGCGCCATCTGACACTGCGATGCTGAGGGCCCCTCCAGGCCATCACTCCTGGTTGCGTTGAGGACAGACGGCGTGTCGAAGGAGAGCGTGTGGATGCAGTAGGGCACCCAAAGCGACAGGCATGCCTCTGTGCGGCGCTGCGCTGAGGGGTCGCGGACAATTTTCCCGAGTGCCTTCACGGCGGCGTGGAGGTGCTGCGGGCACTTCGGGGGGAGAGGGAGCAGGAGAGAGCGGATCACCGCTGCGAAGACTGCGGACTCATCCTCTGCTGCAGGGGTGTCGGTGGGCCCGCGGAGGCCGGCAGAGCTGAGGACGAGGGTGACGGCGTTGACGATGTCGCCTTCGGGCTCCCCGGTGAGGGGGTGGCGGAGGGTCTCGGCGATGCTGCACCGCTCTGTGGAATGGAGGAGCGAGGCGCCTTCGCTGCACACAACATAGCACAGCAGCTTCACCGCCCTGGCCAGCCACGGCTTCCGCCCCTCCGCAATCACGCGCCTCGCCGCCTCCAGCACATCCGACATCCCCTCCGCAACCACGGCACGCGCATCCCCTTGGATGACCTCGCGCACCTTTTTAAAGGCCTCCACCCGATCCAGCGGCGGGCATCCTGCCCTGCCATCGATGTATCCCGCAAGCTGCGCCAAGCTCAGTTGGTCCATGTCCCGGGGGGTGGGGGAGAGGGGGGAGCGTTGGCAGGGCGGCAGTGCAGTTCTCTCAGGGGGAATAGAGAGAGCTGCACGCGCAGGCGCAGACACGCTGCCCTGGTTGAGGTGGGGGGTGGGGTGGTGTCGGGTAAGGAATCGGTGTGCGATGCGCTGCTATAGAGAAAACCGCACGTGGGGGAGGGGGGTGGGGGGGGTGGGGGTAGAGGTACAACAAAACGGTGTTATCTGATGGTCAGGTTCATCACTCTTTCAGCAGGTGGAGGCAGGGTGGCCCCTTCCACTTGGTAAAGTGGGGGGGGGGGGGGTGGTGTTTTTTTTTTTGGGGGGGGGGGGGATAAAGAAAGTGATCCCCGTTGTGATACGGCGTCGAGTCGAGTTATAGTACCGGGCGCATTTTTTTTATTCTCCTTTTTTTTGTGTTTTGCCGAATCAGAAAATAGAAACAGAGAAGCCGGAAGGCCACTTTTGTGTTCCGTACGTCATCAGATCTGCAGCCTCGGGGGGGAACCGCACCACACATGGTACACGACATCTATTATCAAACAAACAGAACTGCCGCCACACCGAAGCCACTAAAGTCACCGGCACACGGTAGGGGTACACAGCCTATTCAGGCCCATTCGGCTGACTGCGAGGGAGCACCGGGAACACCGTCTCTGGGTTGTCCACATAAGGCACGGCGTGCTCCTTCGCGACCGTCCTGCGGCGGTTGCCCTTCTTCAGCGTCCTGCCATCCGCATCCGCGTCTTCGACATCAAGGTGGATCTGGTCAAGGTACCCTTCCTCGTCCTCCTCCTCCTCGGACTCGCTATCGCCCTGCACGGGGTAGACAAACACAGAGGTCCCGACTGTCCTCGCGGGGTTCATCTTGGGCAGGTCCTCCAGCTTCACGGCCTTCTCGATCACGTCCATCTCGCGCTGCGCGAGGTAGTCATCCTGCAGCACATCCTCGGGCTGGTCGGGCAGCCCCATATGAGCCTCCTTATCTGCCTCCCGCTCCTGCATCGCCTTCATGGCACGCTGCCTCGTTGCCACCTCTCCGGCACGGGCGTTGCGCGATACTTCTGACCGGATGTGGCTTGCCCTCTGTTTTGCCTTCTCCTGCTTCTTGATAAACTTAGACCGGGAGATCTTCCCCCGCAGGTCGAGGGATTGGCGCACTTCCATCCAGGTCGAGCGGCGGTGCGACTTCCGCTTCCCCATATCCGCGGCAGCCTTCTTCCGCCTCCGGAACCGCACAAACTGCACGACAACGAAGATCACACACAGCCCAGCAGCACTACCAAGCGACGCCAGGACAATGGTGGTTGTGTTGTTCGACGAAGTCACCACCGGCACAACAGAGTAGTCCACGCCACGCCTCGGCGGGGCTGTCTCTGGCAGCGCGGTGGGTGGAACCGGGGTGGACGGCCGCACCACCGCGAGCGGCTGGATGAAGGCCACGGCAAACATCGAGAAGTGTGACACGGGGCAGGCGTAGGTGGTCGTCATCACACCCCCGGTCGATATGGGCAGCCGCAGCTGGAGGACGGGGAGGATGGCCCCGACACCTGCCTGCGCACCCCCCAGCCACTGGCCCTCCCAGTAGACACAGTTGTACGACCGTGTGTAGTCTATCTCTCTCGAGAGGGTGAACGTGATGTACGCGATGGGGTTCTGCGAGTCTGCGGTGTCCACAACAGAGAGGGGCTCCTTAGTGATGGGGTCACGCGCAGCGGCATGGAGGATGCTGGACTCCAGAAGCACATTGAGGTAGGTCAGGTTTGCCGCAGTTGCATTCGGCGTCACACTCGCTTCATCTAGCACGATGAAGCTCCGGCTGGAACCGGGGTCGATGGTGGCCACCACAATCTCCTTCCCAACCTGAGGGTAATTCGCCAGGGTGTAGACCAACACATCATCGACGCGGTGGGATGACTCAGCAGAGGCGGTCTGGACTGAGGAGGTTACGGTGTCTGCCGACACATCTCCTGAGGCCCTTGCCAGGATCTCGTGGTACATCGAAAGCTTTTTGGAGACAACCGGATGCTGCGCGACGCTGTTCAGCATCCCTACCGACAGGGCTGTCGAGAGGGTGGTCTGATTCGACATCTCCGACTGCATCACCGCATCCAGCACGGCCTGGGCTGTCTGGATCCGCCCTTCATAACGCGTGGCATTCAGAACCGCAGCCTCCGCTGCAACAAGCGAACCGCATGCAGGTGTCTCGTCGGGGTAATGCATCATTCGGATTAACTCCACCAGGGCCGCCAGCAGCACGACACGCATCTCCACAGGCGTGTGGCGGATGGAGCGGGAATAACCTGCAGGGTGCATCACCGAGAGCATGCTGGCGAGGATTGCCTCCAGGGTAGGCCAGGGCCACTCCGCAGGGGGCAGACGCTGCGGCAGGAACAGTGCTGCCGCCACAGCTGCCGGGTGCCCCGGCCCCTGCGGGAGGGCCTGGAGGAAGCCGGTGATCTCTGGGCGTGGCACCCTCTGCAGCAGCATGGGCTGTGTGATGTTCAGCCGCATCCGGGCCACAGCCCCGTTGCTGCTCTTCACGCTGACGTAGAACTCGAGGCTGACGTTCAGCGTCCGGATGGTGCAAGGCATGAGGGGTGCCGGGACCTGCACCTTGGAGTCCATCTGGAATTCGAAGCTGTTGTTGACAGCCAGGGGGAGCTGCTGCGACCCCATCGACACCTCGAAGCGGTAGAGGTTGGGTGGGGACGGTGTAATCCACAGCCCGGCATCCAGGGTGACTAGCGAGGTCAGCTCACGCAGCATCAGGGCACCGCCTATCTCGGTGCCTCCCGAGACGCTCATCCCGTGGCTGAATGTCGGGGCACGGTCGATCTCCACATCGATGTAGTCATACGACAGCACCGACACCCCGATATACAGCTCTGCCTGGATGCGGTAGGAGCAGGTCCGGAGGTAGTCACGCACCCCGATGGACACCTTCGACACGCAGACAAAGGCGCTGCCGCTCACCTCGAAGGAAGGTTGGTTCTCTGAGGTTGGCGGGAAAAGCCCTTCGGGCGTTGAGGTCCACCGCAGCACGAAGCCGTGTGGTATGGCGCTGCCCCCGTTGATGGTGACGATGGTGTTCAGCGCCTTCCCCTGCTGGTGACGGGTGGGGCGTGTGGTGACCCGCAGGGTATACTGCGTGTTGATGGTGGGGTCCACGATGTCACACTGCGCAGTCCTATAGGGCGACGTGCACTCACAGAGGCCCTCAGAGGAGCACACGCCATGCCCGGTGCAGGTCACCTCTGCAACGCAGTAGACCTGGCACGTCGCGGTGTACCAGTTGTTGATACACTGGCAGCGGGGGAGGCCCCCCTCCTCCATGCATGCACCGTGCCCCGAGCAGTCGCACCTCGGCATGGTGCACCACCGCCCCCCCATGAGCGGGGCGCAGGAGCCGGGGGGAAGTTCCTGAGGCACGTCGCAGACATCGCCGCCCCACCCGGTATGGCAGGCACATCCACCGGTGTCGGTGCAGGCGCCGTGCCCGTTGCACTCCCAGAGAGTGGGGCAGTGCTGCACGTCGCTGCAGGCCGTGCCGGAGAACCCGGGGTAGCACACACACCCTGCGGTGCCGTCGGGCCGCTCTCCGCAGTAGCCCTGCACGCAGTGTTCGGCGCAGAGGGGTGTCGCGCACATGTCGCTGCCCCACCCTGCGGAGCACTCGCAGCGGTCGGGCGCAGTGCCTCCGCCAGCAACGCAGGCCCCCCGGTGGCTGCAGTGTGACAGCGCCGCGCAGGCCTCGGTGGCGGCGGGTGCGGCGAACCGCACCGCAGCCTCCACCTCCGGCAGCTCGCAGGAGGCCGAGGCGTTGCGGGGGCTGGGGCAGAGGCATTTGCCTGGGGCGTAGCAGGCCCCGCCGAGGAAGCACCCCGACACCCGGTCCGACGAGCAGTGCCTCTGGTTCAGCATGAACTCGGATGTGGCAGCGGCGTCGCGCAGCAGGGCGAAGTCCATCCGGCACGGCATGCAGAAGGGCTCCGGTTGGGCGTCGCACAGCGGGATGGCCTGCGTGGTGCCCTCTACAAAGTATGTGTGGCTGGGAGGCAGGGCGAATGTGGGGCTGAGCGACCCCGCGGAGTAGATAGGCACTGTGCTGCCGGAGGTGGTGCGCCACCTCTCGCCGAAGGCGTGGTAGTCTGCCATCACGTTCTTCAGAGGGCCCCCCTCGGGGTAGTGCCCCGTGATGTCGTTGCCGGGTATGCCGTCCAGCGATGCGAACATCCCCTCCCGTTGGTCGAAGTGCTGGATCTCCACCGCAAGGAGGAGGTCGATGTAGAAGAGCTGCAGGGGCTCGGCCCACACCACCGCCACCTTGGCGCGCACACTGCTGTCGCGGATGAAGATGACAGTCTCGTGGAACATCTCGGCTGTGTATACAGCAGTGTGGCTTTCGGGGAACCCACCACCCGCCTCGTTGTCGAAGACACGGTGCTGCCACGACAGCCCTGCAGAGGAGAAGGGCATCCCGTTGACGAGCACATGGATGGCGGGCCTGGGGCAGGGTGCTGCCGCACCAGGGGGTGCGGCGGCAAATGCCTGTGCGCAGGAGAGGTTCTGCCTGACGAAGACGTCCACCTTCACGGAGTTGTGCTGCAGCGAGACGGCGTCGATGATAGACACACCGCGCCACGGTAGGTATGCCTTGGAGGCCTCTGTGAGGAACGGTTTGCCGGAGCGGGAGCGCGCCCGCAGCATGGTGTACGTCCCACACCCCAGGTGCCTGAACCACGTCCCGTCCCACGTGACGACGTGGCCCAGCCCGAAAGCGGATGCATCCCCCCATGTCGGGGTCTGGCAGTACCGCCCTGTGTAGCCGGTGGCACATCTGCAGGAAGTCGTCTGGTGTTGGTCCTCCACACAGATGCCCTGCCCGCTGCAGTCGCATGCGGGGGTGTCGCAGGTGCCGGCCGCCTCGTTGTACAGCCAGCCCTCGAAGCAGATGCGTGTGCTGCCCACTTCGAAGCCCTTTGCAATGGGTGCGGCGGCGGTGTCTGGGATGCAGGGGCACGCCGTGTCGCGCACCGCCTTGGAGTGGATGGTGGTGCGCAGTGTGTTGTACGTCAGGCGCCCGAGGCTCTCCTCGCGTATCTCGCTCACACGCTGCTGTACCCCGAGGAGGGCGTGGCAGGAGTAGAGGCCCAGCACGCACTGCAGCAGGGTGTCGGTGCACCCCACCACAGGCTTGGTGCAGTCGCTGTAGCATGCCATTGCCGCATTGCAGCACCCCCACAGAGCGAGGTCGCTTGTCATGTCGGGGTCGACAACCCAGTGCACGCAAGATGGGGCGTTGGGCTGCGTGCTGGCAAGGAGGACGTCGTCTGCGTATGTCATGTGCGGCCTGACCTGCTGCTGCATGGAGGTGCCCAGGGGGCACTCCGCGTGGGCGTAGGGCTGTGGCAGGGCCTCCTTCACCTTGTGCTCGAGGGACAGCTGGCAGGGGTGCAGCAGCACGCTGGAGACAGACCCCACGACGCAGGGCACCACATACTGCGAGAGCACGAGCCAGATGGCGTCGCGCTGGTGGTTGACACAGGAGCTCTCGCAGCCGCACTCCACACGGGCCTGCTCGTAGGCCTTGCGGTGGATGGGCACAATGATGGCGACGTACCACTCGACGTAGGCGAGGGTACGTGACTCCAGCTGGTTGAGCAGCGTTGAGTTGCAGCACCTGCTCTCGCTCTCGCAGCATGGGATCTGCTTGGAAAGCGCTGCGCTGACGGCAGCGTACTCTGTCTTCTTCGCAACGGCCTCCTCCCGAAGGGTCTGGTTCAGCACGAGGTTCAGCGACAGAAACTGCTGCATGCAGTCCCACCGCAGGTCTCTCTTGTTCTCCCGCTCCAGCCTGCAGGCACAGGCGTAGTTAGCTGCAAGGGCATCTGGCACCCACGGCAGTGAATACATCTCAGTGCAGGTGCGCACAGGTGTCTCTGTGATGGTCGGGCTCACGGACTCCGTGCGGCTCACCGATCCCGTGAGGGTCAGCGACACAGTCTTGCTGGCAGGCTGTGTTGGTGCTGGTGTCGGGAGCTGGAGAAGGTGTCGGAACGACTTTGGAGCATCTGGGCGTACCCGTATGGTCTGCGGATCCACTGTGCGCATGCAATGAGAGCAGGGCTTGCCGCTGTCGCTGAGGCACACGGCGCTGCAGTTGAGATAGCTCACAGTCGTGATGGTGTCGTGGAAGTCATCTGCATCCACAAACCCGATATAACACTCGCTCTGCTTGAAAAACGCCTTCTGCAGTGTGCAGGGGTGCCCCACCTTCGCTGGGCTGTAGGCGCCGCCCTGCAGCGCTGCCGGGAGGCACTCCCCAGTCAGCGCACACCACCCACACCCGCCACGCCTGCGGCACCCATGGCACGTCGTCTCCACACCACACGCAGATGACTCACAGTTGATGCCATCCCAGCCTTCGGTGCAGAGACACACATCAGGCTCGCTGCACACCCCGTGTCCGAAGCACTGCAAGCCACCCCCGCAGCTGGGGGACGAGCAGTCCTCCCCGAGCCAGCCCGTGTCGCATGCACAGGTCCTGGTGGTACGCGAGCAGGTGCCGTGGCGGCAGCCGAAGGGGCATAGGGCAGAGCGTATGTGCATCCCAGGCTTCGACGAGGGGAAGCAACGCACAGCTTCGCAGTCAGTGAACTCCTTCCCCGTGCACTCGAAGAGGCAGGCTGTGGTGCGCGCGCAGGAATCGCTGAAGAACCCTGTGAAGCAGGTGCAGACCTCAGGGAGCGAGCACACACCCCGCGAGCTGCAGTTCCCCACGGCACTGCACCCCGCAGTGCACTCCGTCACAAACACACCCGGCACCGAGGACGGCACGGGCTGGGTGATATAGCCACTCATACATCTGTCGCAGTTGGGCCCCGTCAGGGGGTAGGTGCAGGTGGAGCACTGCTGCTCGTCGTAGCACTGGGGCACGCTGCAGTTCACACTCTTGCACCTGTCGCAGTTGGTCCCCGTGAAGGCGCTCATGCAGGAGCAGGTCAGCGGCTCCTCCCTCCCGAAGGCGGCGAAGACGTGCCGCAGCAGCTGCATCCTGGTGGAGAAGCCCCACTGCAGCACCATGCTCAGCGAGCTCTGCACGTTGTCCACCCTGACACGCTCCTCCGTGGTGTAGTTGCCCCTGCCGAGGTAGTCACGCAGGTGCGTCTGCTCCACGGTGACGGACACGGGGTTCTCGACGGTGCTGCCGGGCGAGAGGAACACCGCATGCATCTGGGGTGCCCCTGTGCTGAACTCATCGATGGCGCCCTCGTAGGTTGCCAGGATGTTGCCCAGCACAGGGTAATTGTTAATGACAAACAGGCGCTGCGAGGTATCATATGCGCGGGGCACCGAAGAGTTGGCGTAGTGCCCTCCGAACAGCAGGTAGAACTTCTCGGGGCTCTCCAGCCCACTGCGCTGCCGCACGTGCACCACTGACACGCCGTGGACATACTCCGAAGCCACTTCCCACAGCACCCCGCCCATGAAGAGCGGCCAGCTCTGCTGCTTGGTGCCCCCCGAAATGAACAGCGACTTGCACTCCGGAATGCGGAGGAGGCACACTTGGAAAAACCCATAGCGGTTGAAGGTGCTCACAGGCACGTAGGTGCTGTTGACGTACCGCAACCCTGTGCCCTCTGCGAGGTAGTGCCGTGAGGAGGATGCCTCTTGGATGATGTCAAACTTTGCGAAAAACGTCGGGTCGAGCATCCCGAGCGACAGCAGGTCGGCGTTGATCTCCGACTGAGGCTGCAGGTAGTAGCTCGACATACCCGACGCATTGGCCATGATGTTCGTCACCGCATCCATCACAATGTAGTCGACAGCCAGCTCACCCCCCTGCTCCACTTTGGCCGTCACTTTGTTCCACGCACCCCAGCGCAGCCAAGAGAAGGGAAGCTCCACCCCAACTGCGAGGCTTATCTCATCCAGCGTGCCTGCCAGCCTGTTGTTGATGTAGTAATTCACCGTCACCGGCCTGCCGCTGGGGTTTGTGAACAGGAAGGTCACGGAAAACCTGCTCCCCGACGAGAACACGCGCTGCAGGGGGAGGGGGCAGACGCTGACAAACCGGAACGCATTCACCTGCGGGATGTAGCACAGCTCGGTGCTGTCCCACCGCCCCCCTGTAGACACACATGTCGACTCCGTTGTCACGTTGTAGTCGTAATAACCAGGACCCAGGTCAGGGACACGCCAGCAGTGGCCCGTCACGTTAGCCTGCGGCAGGTAGAACGACACAGACATGGGGCTGAACTCGCTGGGTCCAAGACCTTTGAGCAGCTCGTCGGGGGTGACGTCTGGCCCTGCGATGCTGCCAGGCATGTCCTGCGGCAGCGACTGCGCTGTGAGCTGCAGCGCTGGGTGGAACACCTTGCGCAGGGCAGGCTTTGTGAACTCGCGGCTGCTCCCGTCGGGCGTGCCGAGCTGCCACAGCAGGCGGTACCCCGCATTGGACGGCGACGAGCAGAGGCTGTGCCCCGCATTCCAATCCGCACCGCACGACGCCGACTCGCAGGCACGCCTCTGGCAGGAGAAGCCGCGGTACCCCGCAAAACATTTGCACTTCCCATCGGAGTCGCACACGCCCTTCCCCGAGCAGGTGAAGAGGCTGTGACAGTACGTCGCACAGCTGGGCCACGGGTAATACTCGGGGAGACACTTCTGGCAGAACATCCCGGACCGCTTCCCCGTGCACTGGCAGACCCCATTCTCGGAGCAGGGCTCGTCCTTATCGATCCCGACACAGCCGCAGGTCTGCGAACACGCCTCCTTGTCAAACCCGCTGCTCGCCGCTGCCGGAGGGTACGTCAGCAGGCGGGGTTTGGGGAAGGCCTTGATGGAGCACCTGTCGCACCACATCCCACCCCTCACCCCACACCCCACGCAGTACGCAGTCGTCACACTGCTCGTTGCAAACCCCGCCATCTCAGAGCTCTGCCTCAGCCTCTCTGAGGTCACCAGACCCCAGTGCACGAACACCGCAACGGGCGCCCCATCCCCCGCCTGCAGGGTGGGCGTCCGCAGCACCTCGCTGGTGCTGTCGACCTTCGTGGCGTGCAAGATGGTGTCGCTGAAGAGGCGGCTCTTCCCTGAGGGGCGCCCGATGCCATACACCACGCTCTGCCGCTTCCCAATGAGGGTGACGTGGCGCATGCGGATGGACACCTCAGTGCCGCGGAAGGCAACCTCATCCTCCGTGTCGCGCGCCACAAAAGGCGACCCGTAGCGCCCGCCGAACTGCAGCCATGCGCCGGGCCCAGCATCCACCTCGAGGGTGAGGATGAAAACCGCCCCGTTGAGCCACCCGCTCCACACCACGCCTGTCGTACTGCCGTGGCGCACCGCCTGCGGCGCAACCCCGCCCTCACGGTGGACACCCAACAGAGGCCTGCAGCCCGCCTCCCCACTGCAGATCTCGAAGAGGCCCCACGCATCGAAGGTGTCCTCCCCGCCGTCGTGCCATGCGTGGCTGTCCTCATTCCAGTCGTGCGAGCGGGAGAAGGTCTCCCCAGGGGGGTCGGCCCACAGGCGGGGGTCGCCAAGGCCGTAGAGGAAGGCGTGGCGGAACAGCTCTGAAGGGGACTCCTGGTTGTAGCAGGTGCCGAGGCTGTTGCACTGCACCTCGGGGGTGCGGCAGTCGCGCCTCTCGCAGCTCGCCCCGGCGAAGCCGCTGCGGCAGATGCAGTCGCCGTAGCCGTTGCACTGCCCCCTCCCCAGGCAGGTTACCTCAGCATCGCAGTACCTATCGCAGGTCGTGTCGGGGTAATGCGAGGCAACGCAGAACTCACACATCGCCCCGGTGAAATTCTGCGGGCAGTCGCACGCTCCTGACGCATCGCAGACCCCCCCGCTGAAGCATCGGCATGGCTGTGTGCAGTCCCCCGGTGGGTAAGCGGGGGACAGCCCCGCTGCGCTGGGGGCACACGCGTGGCACACCGGGTCACCCATGTCGGACCACACCGGCCCCTCTGTCGAGTTGGAGGCGCACTCGCAGGAGAACTCCGGGATGCTGTACAGCAGCTGCATGGCATACGCCGCTGTGTCCTCCGCACGCCCCCCTGCGCCGAACACCACCACCAGATGCTGCGACCACAGCGGGGCGGAGAGGGAGATCTGCCGGTCGCCCTGCTCCGAAATACGCTTGCTCTCAGAGGTTTCGAAGTCTGGAGGGGAAGCAACCCACTCCAAAACCGACCCGGGCACCACTGTGTAGGATACAGAGGGGGCATGCACCGCCGCCGTGTCCCTGTTGTGCGACACAGAGAGCTGCCTTAGGTAGGGCGTGCTGAACCTCTCCGAGGCACCGTAGGCAACAAAGAAAGGATCGTCCTCATCCAGACGGCGGGCATCCGCCTCCAACCCGACAGGGATGTTGGGGGCGGTGTGTTCGGTGCGTTCGTCAGAGGCGTAGTCCGCTGCCCAGAGGAGGCGCGCCTTCACAGAGCCCTCCCCGGTGTAGGGGGTGTGGTGTATATCTGTTCGGATTGCGGTCCTCTCGGAGGGGTCGAAGAGAAGCTCGTCGGCATCCTCCTCGGAAAACCCCGTCTGGTTTACACTCAGGGCGAACACCCCCGGGGTGACCCAGGAGGAGGTGACGTTGTAGGTGGTCTCCCCCAGGGAGACCAACCCCCACCTCCGGTGTCTCGGGCCTGCCCCGGAGTCCCCTCCGTGCGACACCTGAGTCAGGGCGTCCCCAAGAGGGACGCAGTGGTATGGCTCCCCTTCGAAGAACCCACCCCGGATGTCATCGAATGTGACCCCGCCGAGGCGGACCTCACGGAGCCACTCCGTGTCGGGGCACAGCTTATACCACCCGAAGAGGTTCACCCCCAGGTGCCCCTCCGACACAAGCGTGAGGTGGTCAGCCTCCTGAGAAGCCTGTGTCAGGACTTCCCCCGGCTGTTCGCTGCTTCTCCCGCTGTCCGCCTCCGGGGTGAGGGAGGCCTCGGGGAAGGTGGGAGGAGGTGGTGCACCGGCGGAGGGTGGTTGGGATTCATCCGTGTCGTCATCGCCGTAGGGTGTGCCCCGGAGGGCGTGGGGGAAGCGTGGGGGGAATCGGGCCACCTCGACCATCCATCTGTGGGGTTCATAGAGGGGGTTTCCAAACCCCTGGGACCCGGTGATGTGCATCTCCTCCGTGGAGGTGTTGGCGATTCCGGTGAAGCAGGTGCCCCACCTCCCGCAGGTGCGTTTGGAGCAGGTCTCCAGCTGGCAGAACTTCCCGGAGAATCCCTCGTCGCAGAGGCAGCGGAAGGACCGGATGGAGAGATCCTCCTGGCAGTTGCCCCTCCCGTAGCAGAAGCAGGGAAGGCTGGGCCTCTCTGTGAGGGATATCGTGGTGGTCTTCGAGAAGGGGCGTGTCGCAGTCGGGGGGATCACTGTGGGAGACGAGGTGTACGTCAGGGATTCTGTGAGGGAGTCCGTCGGAGTCTCCGTCTCGGTCAGCGATGCGGTGGCGGTGGGGTAGTGCGTCACACTCTCCGTCTCCGTCGTGTTGGGGTAGGGGAGTGAGTCCCCCAGAGGGTCGACGTACCCTGCGTGGTATGACGTCCCGTTGGTGGAAACGACGACGCGGTAACCCGTGGGGTCGATCGACTCCTCCCCGAACCCCGGGGGGGATGTGAAGTTCGACGCCCGAAACACCAGCACATCGCAGGGGTAGATCCGGTAGTTATAATTTGACAGATCGCTGCTGCTCACCGTCAGCAGCCCTTCAAACCACACCCCGCTCAGCACGCTCGAGGCTGACACGCCAGACCCCGACCCGGAGTAGCCCGGGGATACCAGCTCGATCGCCACATCCCCATTCCCATGCGACCACCCCTTCGCCGTTGGGAACTGCACCGAGATGTTAAAATCCCCCTCCAGAGCCACGGTGAACTCCATCTCAAACAGAAGCGTCACCCCTGGATAGGACAGCACGCTCCGATCTGCCGGGGTGTAGCCTGAGGCCACCTCTGCGGAGGTGAGCGGACCGGCAGGCCGTATCGAGATGCGGCGCAGCGCTGTGGTGGAGGAGGAGTCCTGCGCGGAGATGGCACCGCACATGGTGTTGGCGTCGGGGCAGAGGACCTGCCCCCATGCGGTTGTGGTGATGTTCGCCGCAGACCCATCCCCGGAGCACCGGAGGGTCTCCTCTGTGGTCCAGCCGGATGCCTGCGAGGTTGGGACTGTGATGTACAACATCCACTTCCGCTTCCCAAAGTAGTAGCTCTGCCCGCAGCAGGTTCTGACACAGACAGCGCCGTAGTCATCTGAATCAACGCAGCGCCCTCCGATCCCATAGTGTTCGATGGTGTAATCTCTCTGGGGCAAAGCGGTTTCATCAGAGCAGACCTTATGCGGCCTCACCACAGGGCAGTAGTTCAGCTCTGCGTTGTACGACCCATACTTTGCCAGATCGAATATGTCAGAGAATGGCGCAGGTGTGGGAGAGAGCACCTCTGCATTGCAAACACCCTTCGCACCTCCGGTGAAAGTGCACTGGTATTTAAACCGCCCGGTGTTCTTCCGGACCTCCGGCGATGCGGCAGACCCGGTTGCCAGCGGGTTGCAGAATTCGAGATAGGTGTCGTTCCCGGCGAGGGAGCTGCACTCCCGGAAGAAGTCACACCCCTTTCCCTTGCCCCACGCGAGATCCTGGACATGCGTGTCGTATATCGTGACGTAGCCAGACGGGAGAGGGGAATCTGTCCCATTCGACAGCGACTGGAAATATCCAAGGGTTAGACCTGAGAGTGGCAGGGGGTTTCCCAGGTCGAGATCCGTGTCGATCTGCGACATCACCTCCGTGTTGAACAGACGCTTCTCCCAGTGGCTCGACACCGCCGACACCTCAGAGTCCTCCAGCAGGAGGAAGGCATCTCCGCTCCCGATGGAGTCGCACGCGAGATGCCTCCGCGCGAAGGCCAGCGTTTCTGCCATATCCCTCACCAGAGGGCTCCGGTCTGCCCCCCAGGGGGTGTTCCAATACATGCTGGAGAACCCCATGATGTGGAGCAGGTCGTGCAGCAGGCTCTTCTCCAGCTGATACACCTCATGCACCCTCCTCCTCCCAAGGAATGCGGGGTTGATGTTGAGGAAGGCGAGCCGCGGCAGCCCTGCATCCATATCTACGGCACAGACACCCCCCCAGGAGGCGGTGTGGCGCGAAGCCTCTGGCTGAGGCAGGAGAGTTACTAAGAGGATCATATCAACGCCTAACGTGGAATCGTCAGCTCGCGTGGGCAGCAGGGCTGACCCCGCCACGGTGTTAAGCGCCTCCTGCACCCAGCTGTCCTTCAGGTTGATGTGCCCGCATGTGTCAGGCGCTCCGCCGACCCACATCCCACCGGCAGAGGCACCCGAGGGGTCCCACAGGTTCAGCTGCGGAGATGTCGGCCTGACGCTGAAGGTATCCCCGATGACCCGTGTGGCAGATGGCAGGGTCTGATCCAGGAGGGTCCGGAGGGCGTCGTTATCGAGGTTAGCCTGGACGTCTGACTCAGAGCATGTTGCCTTCCCGGTGCCCAGTGGGTTGTCGACGAGCTCCCCGGGATAGGTGCAGCTGTAGTTCGCGCCGAGGTATGCCTGGTGGATCCAGAAGCCCCGGTTTGACACGGTGTCCGCTGCAAGGGAGACCCGGCGCCGCACGACAGACCCGGTGAATTTGGAAGCGACGGACGTGTGGAGGCAGTCACCCCCTGAGACATCCCGGAAGAACACCGCGGCGAGCAGCAAGATGATGCGCGACACGACCCCACCCCCACCGAGCCTCCCGACTGGCGCATCCCGGCAGGCAGGATGTGAGGCGGCTGCTGGGTGGCATCGTATTCTTCGCATGCACTGCCCCTCAGGCACAGCGGGGGCCCCGGGTATGAAGCACACCCGGGGTGCCTTGCGGCCCCCAGGCATGGCTTCTCCTGGCCAACCCTTCAGTCCTCAATCTCGTGGGGGGTGGAGGGGGGGGGGTGGAGGGGGAGGGAGGGTGAACTGCTTAGGATAAAGGAGAAAGGGAAAGGAGGAGGAGAGTGTTGTTTCTCCTCAGAGATTTAACCACCCCTGCGAAGTTGGGGGGGGGGCAGGGCTGTAAATAAGGTTTGGGGGTCAGGAGTCGGGAGTCGGGAGTCGGTTATTTACAGTCACCTAAGGTACCTGGGGTGGGGGGCTGGGGGGGACGGGCGGTCTCAAACCCTACTCAATCCTGCACGCATCCTGTAGTACGGCCACCTCTGCCGTGGAGAGTCCCATGGACCCTCCAGCAGTCGCCCACCATTCGGTCAGGGCGGACTGACTCGGCGCTTGCGGGGTCTTCCCGCGTGCGAGGTGGTCCGCGAAGAAGCACGCGACGCACAGCGCCATGTTGGCTGTCCCAGCCAACCCCCCAGTTCGCCCGCAGCGCCCCACACGCTGCGAGCACCTCACTCACGGCAGCAGTATTTGGCTGCATAGCTCTCAGTATTTCCCGTGCATGCAGCGCATGCATCCACAAATTTTGTGGATGCATCCACACACAGCCTGGAGCTCCGAAGCCCTGCATGCAGGCCTGCCTGCAGTGGATGAATGCCTGTATGCCAAATCAAAAATCCATTTTTTGACATTTTCGGGCATCCCTGGATGCCGTGGATGCATGCATGGATGCATCCACACCATCCACGGCCCCACTGAGAGCTATGTTGGCTGTGAGTCAAACACTACTGCCTCTACCTGAGGCATGTTGTGTGTCGCAACAGTTGCGTCACATGTGTGACGCATCTGTGTGGAGTGTGTGTGGTTGTGCACGTGTGCGCTGTGGTATGCTCAACCACCTGATGGGGGCGGAACACAACTCTTCTTGGGAGCTGCCAGGATCTGGCAAAAGGGGCGGGAAAGGGGCGCCGTATTCACAGCAGTGGTTTGGCAATGAACTCACCCCAGTTCAGAGACCGGTAATGAAGAAGATGACTGGGAGGCACACACCATGTCCCACCCAGCGGGACCCCTACACCCCCACCCACCCATCGGGACCCCCCCTCCTCGGGTGTTCCAAAAACCCTTTCTTTTGAATATTTGGAGTCTGTGCGGATCGCAGTGGGGTCATTTTGGCCATGGGGTGCCTAATACCGCACATTCCCTAAGGGAAGCAAGGCAACCCTCCCAATCCCAAAAAATCCGGCGCGAGTCGGGAGTCGGGAGTCGGCCTTATTTACACCCCTGGGGGGGGGGGTTGGCCTGCTGGGTCATGCAGGTCGTGTGCGGTTGGTTGGACCCTGCATGAAATCGTTTTTTTTTTCGTTAGGCCAGAGGGAGGAGGAAGGGCCGCTCCGCTCAGAAGTGCCTCAGAAAAGGATGCGAGTGCCCCCCCTTCGCAAAATATATGGGAAAAGGCGGGGCAGGGTTCGACACAGAGAGGGTGCGAAGGGCGAAGTGCCCTCTTGGGTGGTGTCGCAGCCTAGGCCAGAGACGACACCGCCTGTGGGGGGGTGTGTGGTGTGCGTGTTAGGTGGAGGTGGTATGGTGTGACACCCCCCCCCCCCGACAAAACACATTTAACGGGAGGGGGGGGGGGGGGTTTGATCGTCGAGAGTGAATGGAAAAGTAAATCTCCCAGCACCTTCTTGCAATGTTAGTCCTTTTTGTAGTCACTACACCAGATATGTTGTACAAGGCAGATCAATGCACAATGGGAGGGTGTAACGGGAGGGGGGGGGGGGGAGGGCGAGGGCGGGTTGGACTGAGAGTGTGAAGGAGGAGGCCATCACCTCACACAAGCAAGGCAACTTAGAGTCGGGTGTCATACAAACGCCCCCACCCCCACACCGCCAGCTCGTTTAAATGCTCGATAGACCGATCCCCCCCCCCCCCACGCAACCTGTTGCTGTACAGTTTGACAACAAAATTGAATCCTCGCACCTCTCCCGAGTCACCATTGGTTACCTATCAAACGTCCCACATGGGGCCAAAAAAATGCAGTTTTTCTTTTGGGCCTGCCTTCTCCCGGGGGGAAGGCACAATTTGTTTTGCTTGCTTCTCCAAATCCAGGGAGGGATTTTTTTGGCAATTTTCCAGGACAGAGGGGGGGGGGGTGGGGAGAATGTGGGGCTGGGCTGGGGGTAACACCCACACACACACACACACACTACCACACCACAGGAGGAGGGGGGGGGGGGAAACAGTATATCGGTTCGACTCACCTGAGGGAACGAGGGCCTCGGGCGGAACCAAAAGGCTAGATTAGGGGAGGGGCAGGAACTATCCTGTGCATCGTGTGTTGTGTGTGTGCCGTCAGGCTACAACCGACAAGGGGGGGATGCCAGGGCGGGGAGGAATAAAGGCGAACGCGGGGGTAAGGGGAATGACGGGGAGGAGGGTGTGGGACAGTCCTCGCCCCCCACCCCCCCCCACCCGCACCCCACCCTGACACCTATGCCTGCATCCTCCTCTTCCTCCCCCCCCGCGCAACCCTACCTCTACCCAGGCGGGGGCTATGCGACGAACTTCTCAAGCTGCGTGTCGAGGTCCTCCTTGGAAAGTTCCTTCTTCCTGTCGGTGGGCGGCGTGCGTGTCGGGCGGTGGTGGCAGGGTAGGGCGGGTCCACCGAAGGCCCCACACCACAGCAGTGTTGAGAGAGACCCGCCCCGCGAAATGATGCACACAGGCAGGGGCACCCGTCGGCAGCTGGGAAGAGAGTGGCTCAGCCCACGCGGGCATACTCTATCTTGGCCCGCGAGTACGTTCCCTTGCCACCACCACCCTTGCGCCCGAAGGTCTTCTGGTTGGCACGGGGTGCCCTTGCAGCAGCGCCCCCACGGCCACCGCCCTGGGCGCCCGCCCCGCGCGCACCCTTGCTGCCCTTGCCGCCGCTGGTGGCGACGTTGCCGCCAGCGCCGCCGCCGCCGCCGCGGCCACCCGACACCCGCCCCGTGCCCTGGGACTCCTTGGCGATCGTGACGGTGATCTCGTGGTTCCCTGTGTGTGTGGGGGGGGGGATTGTTGGTGTGGTGGGTGGTGGGCAAGCAAGGTGATGTAGGTGCAGAAAAATTGGGTGAATTGAAATATGGGCCACGGGCGGTACCGTTTGGGACGCAGGGTGAAGGAAGGACAACACACTTTCCCAGGCCATACCGAGACGTGCACCGTCAAGCTCAGCCACTGCCTCCTTCGCTGACCGCTCCGACTTGTACTGGATGAGGGCGTTGCCAGTCGGGCGGCCAGTGGGGTCCCAGTAGATAGTCAGGTTCTCAACTGCCCCAGACGTCTCCATCACACGCTGTGCAGGAGGCGAGTGGTGGGGTGTGGGTGTGGGAGGGTGGCAATGCGGGTTGGCAGACATGGCACTGGCGGCAACACGGCACAACACAAGTCTGGGTCATACCAGGATGTCGTGCTTCTCCCAGTCGAAAGGCAGACCCGTCACGAACACACGGTTCTGCTGCGGGGGCCTCTGCTGCACAGCGCCCGACACCACGGCACGCTCGATCACGGGGCGGGCGCCACCGCCACGTCCCTGTTGTGGAGTGGGTATGGAGTGGTCCTCACAAAGCTGCCGAAGACGAAGCCCGAAGGTTGGAGTTGCACGACCTCCTTCATTCCCCCACGGATTTTCGGTTCGATTCGCCGCTCGGAGGTAGCAAAATATGCCCCCAATGGGGGCTGTGATTCGTGTGCCACTGTGCAACCAGTATTGCAAGGCACATGCACACACAGTTACCAGTCACTCCCTTCCTCACTTCTGTGCGAAGGCCTCAATCCCCCCGCAGCTGAAAAGCCCACCGCGGAGGGATGCGTTCAGCTCAAACCATCACCTGCACCTCACGCAACACGCACAGCAAACATCCAATCATACCCGGTGCTGCTGCTCATAGGGGGTGGAACGCGCAGGCTTCAGGCCTGAAATGCGATTTGCCTGACGCCCTGCGCCTGCCTGTGGTGTGGTGCGGTGTGATGGGTTTCTGAGCAGACGTTTCCAAGCCCTTCACAGAGGCATGGTACCACTTATCTTGGAAAAATGTCAGTCCCGCCCTCCCCCCTGCTGGATCGTGAACTGACAGCAAAAACGAGTGGCAACACAGACCCGCTGTGTACACCACTCCCCCAGTCTGATGGAACGGTGTGAGGGAGGGGTCGAAAGTCCCCACAGTTTGGCGACGCCGAAGTAACCAAAAGCCGGTGTGACTTAGATCCACCCACACCACAACACCCCACCCCCCCCCGTGTTGCGGCAACCACCCAGCCATACCTGGCGTCCCACGGGCTGCGCTGCCTGCGCCTTGCCGCCGCCCCTCCCGCCCTTTGCGGGGGTGCGGTTGCCCTTGCCCTTGCCGCCACCGCGGCCGCCCTTTGTCGAGGTCTTCTTCTCGGCAATGAGCTCATCGAGGGACTTGTTCAGCAGCGCCATGTTGGCAACTCCACCAGGCGAAGCTTGGCGCCGGGTCCTTGTCTGGGGGTGTGGTGTATGTGGCAGTGACGGCGTGGTGGCACCGCAGGAACCTCAGCCGGCACGGCAGACGAGGTCACGGGGCAGGCGCCGGATCCCTTAGGCATCAGCAGGGCTGGCATCGCACCACGGCAAACCTCTGGCGAGGTGGGATGGCGCCTGTGCTGCTCCGAAGCACGCGATGTCCAACGCCTCCCGGCGACCACAGCCCGCCTGCACCGCCTGGGTTTGCTTTGACTCGTCGCGGCCTGCCTCCTCCAGGTTTGCCTCGGCAAGGCCCCCTTTGTCAGCCGATCCCTGCAGCAAAAAAAAAAAGAGACTGTCGTGGGATGCACCGTTCTGAAAGAAGATCTGAGAGGAAGAAGAGAACAGAAGAGAAGAGGGCTGGGTATGTGGGGGAGTTCTGTCGATCGCAAGAAAACCCGCCCCCGCCCCCACCCCTGCTCGCCATAGTATCTTTCTCGGAAGGCTGCCAGAAAACTCCCACCTGCTGTGTGTCCCCTCGGCTCTGCCGGCCTGCCAGAATATTCGCCCTTGCGTCTGCCCCTAATCCCCAACCCCAACCCCACACCCTTTGCCCTGCTGCAATCCACCCTCACGACATGCCACCAGGTTGCCCCCAACGCACCTCTCCAAGTCCTCGGTAAGGCCCAGGGGGCAGGGGCAGGGGTGACGTTGTAATTGGGATACTCCTCGACGAAGCACCACTACACTCCCCAACTGGGTGTCTTCTCCGGCGAGATCCCAGAAATGCAGAAGAGGCGAGACTGAGAGTGTGAAAAGCCGATCTGAGCTGTGTCTATACAGACATGCCTCACAGAATCAGTTTGGAGTAGTGACACAAGAAAACAAGGACTGTGTGATGTTGTGGCGGGGATACGAAATTCAAGAGCCCTCCAAAGTCAAAGAAACCAAGGGGAACGGTGCGCAGCCCCAGCTGAACTGGCAGATGAGATGCGATTAGATGCGATCCTATCTCACAATGGCGAGGTATACAGACCCAACAACACGCCGCACTGGAGCGGGAGGGTGATTGCGGGGGGTGGCATGAAGACAACGGCAATGCTGCAGCAGAGCAGAACACACTGTCGCACGACTTCTGGGGGGTCGGGGAGAAGAGATGAAGGATGAGGGTTGGGGGGAAGTGACGTAGAAAGTAGAAGCACAAGGATGATATCCCTTCACTCGATGTGCAGGTTGGCACGAAGGATCGGGGGGGGGAGGTGGGGCGATGGGGATCGCGGGGATTGCAGCTGCGGCCGTCACACAGCCTCCCGAGCTGCACCGTGTGCCACATTCAGTGTAAATGTCATCCGGGTGGGGAGCGGGTGTGGCGGAGGCGGGGGTTGGGGGGTGGGCACCAACACCGCTACATCCCTGGTGTGTCGGAGCTGGGCACAGGGAGTGTGAAGGCAAGGCAGCCCTGCACGGGCGGGGGTGCCTGTTGCACAGGCGGGGTGGTGGGTGCGTGGTGAGAATCTGAGCCCCCAGATCCCACCCAGATGTCAGGCCCAGACCACCCCCCACCCAGTGCGTAGCAGCCTGACGCCACAGACAGAGAGCGTGGCGCGTCCACCCCCTCTGCCTGGTGTCAGGCAGACCCACCCGACCCTGCCCTGCCCTCGATCCCTATGCGGCTCCCACACCCACCCCGCTCACCTCAGGCGTCCGCAATGGACCCCTGGAATCAGAGCAGCCCCGAGGTGCGGCCAGTGCTCCCTCAGGCGTCCGCAATGGACCCCTGGCATTCAGAGCACCGACCCAACCTGACCCAACCCGACCCGGCCCTGCCCACCCGGCACCGCAGCAGGGCGGTTGGCACGCCTCAACAGGTGTCGAGTCGGCTGTAGCCCGCAACGCGGTGGCAGGGCAACCTCCCCTCCCCCCAGCACAGCACAGCACAGCACACAGCGAGGGGTGGGGGAGGGGAGCAGAAGAGTGTGGGTGTGGGTGTTGGTGTGGTGTGCAGTGAGGTGTGAGAAGAACCTGCACCCTGCACGGGTGGGGTGTGTCGGGCAAGTGCAGGTGGGGATGGGGTGGGGAGGGGAGGGGGAGGGGGGCGACGATGTCTTCTCTCAGCGGCAGGCTGTGTGAATCTTCTGCAACATGCGAGGGTGGTGTCTCAGGATGCGGGCTGGTGGGTTGATGCTGGTATGCGGCGCCACAGGAAGGCGCAACAGGGCCATGTGTGTGTTGCGAAGTGCAGATCCACAAGACATGGGCAGCCAGCCAGACACCAGACAGCCCGTTCCTGCAAGACACATGACATCACGTCACCCTCAAACATGTTCTGATATCGGTCGTTTCTACGTGGCTCAATGAGATACAAGCAAAGGGGCGAAGTTGTTGCACTACCTATCCAGATCCGAAGCTCATGACAGCTACAGCTCTGTCTTGCCTGCAAGTATCCCGCCACACGCCCTGGTGAAGTACGAAGACCAGGGCAATCCCGGCACCTTGGGCATGGGATCACATTTTCGTTTTAGTTCTAGTGCGACACACAATATAAATATAGTGGTGTCCTGCCACAGACAATGCGATTCTCGCTCGCTCTTTCAGATTATCGGGTTCGTTTTCGCGGGGCCACAGGGACAACAAAAGGATGTGAAGGACATGTTGCTGTTCAGTGCGGTGCTAATGCTGTGCAGCGATGAGGGCGAACCAAAGCGCACCACTCACTGCAAGCAGCACGGCAGGGCTGCAGACGGCAAATCACGTCTCGTGTTTCCAAAGGTTGACCACGTGGAATATTCAGAAGAAAAAACATGGACAGGGGTAAGGTAAGGGTCAGGGTGGGAATGAGCTGGGGGAGATATGGGTTGAAGTCATATTCAGAGTCTCTTGTCCTTCAGGCGTCGCACTTGCCGGATGGTATCCTTCTGGTTTGGCATTCGGCGCAGCAGTTGGTAGAACAAAGAACGGAAGAGGAGGAGAAATGAGAAGAGCTCTGAGGCAGGGTGGTCCGACAGCACGAAGATGGTGCAGCGAGGGTGAGGGCAAGGCAGAGGCTGCCTGGTGTACACATGCACATGCACGTGCAAACCCACAGCCACAGCCGCAGACACACTCCCAGCCACTGCACGTGTATGTGTTCATCTTACAATCTTCGTGATCTGCACCCACGTTGCGGAGGTTGTACATCACTCTCCGTCAAGTGGGCGCTGCTTTCGGAAGTGTCTCGCGTTGGCAGGCAATGCGCTTCGTATGACAGGTGTGGGAATCACGACAAGAAGTGACACACGAATCATCACAAAGCGCTGTGCTGACAAAACGAGACACGCGAACCACCCGAAGCGAACAAAATCAAAAGCAAATGAAGGAAACTGGGAGATGGGATGGGATGGGAAGAGTTGGGTGTTGTCGCCAGCATGAACACACAGGGTTGCAGTGCACTGGAGACAAGACACGCCAGAAACAACAACATGTGGGTGTTTGGTCCCACATCCCATTGCAAGTCATCTCAGAAAAAGAAATCATCATCAGGAGATCCGACTCTGCGGCACACGACTACTGAGTGTATGTGCCACGAAACTGCCACCTCCACAGACACCTCCAACTCCGTGATGCCTGACGTCCACACACAAGCCTACTTGCGCATGTTGAAGATGTGGAAGCCCAGGTTCAGGACAAAGAGGAGGCACACAAGGACAATCAGGGCGGTCTCACCCTCAGAGACCTCCTTCTTGTCGCAGTGGCACTGCACCGTCTCGGCAGGGGTGCCGACAGCGGGTGCGGGTGCAGGTGCAGTGGTGGCAGGCGGGGACGGGGCAGGGGTGGTGGCAGGGGCAGAGGTCAACGGCTGGGACGCAGGGGCCATCGCGTTCATGATGCCGAAGAAGATGTTGGTCTGGTCGTGGCCGCCCTGGAAGTACGAGGCACCCTTGCCGTGTGCGTAGACAAGCACGTCAGCCGCCGTGTGGACAGAGGAGGACTGGCCGATGCTGTCCTCAGCAAGCATACCCTTCAGGTTCACGCTCGAGGGGTCGGCGTAGTGGGCGTACAGCCACCCCTGCGGGTGCTTCAGCTTGAAGTCCTCACGGTACTCCGGGTGGTGGTTGTTCATCCCAGCGAAGGCCCACTGTGCCGAGTCCCAGTTCTTCACGTGGAACCCCTCGTCGTCGATCATGTAGTCGGGCCACTCCGCCGCCCCGTACACCTCGATGCTGGCAAGCGCGTTCTCCGGGCCCGTGTCCGTGTTCACCGTCCCGTAGATGTCGTAGCCGCCGGTCGCGTGGTCACTCGTCACCACAATCAGCGTCTCCTCCAGGATTCCGCGTGCCGCCAGCTGCTCCATCGTCTTCTTGATGGTGTTCTGCAGCTCAAGCGCGTCCGCAAGCATACGCACGTGGTCGTTCGCGTGTGCCTGCTTGTCGATGCTCGCCGCCTCAACCTGCAGGTAGAACCGGTCGCTCGCGTTGTGGGAGAGAGCCTCGATCGCAGCCCCAGTCATCTGCATCAGCGACGGCTGCAGCTCCGACCCGACACGGTCAACGTACGTGTCCATGTGCTTGTCCTCGAACAGACCGAGCAGCTTGCGCCCCTCCTTCGCCGCAGCCGCCATCTGCGTGGCAGTGGACACCACGGCGTAGCCCTTCTGGCGTGCCTCGTCACGCAGGTCACGCGCCTCGCCCGGCATCCCGTCCGCTGCCCAACGCTCACCCGTGAAGGCGCGCAGCCCACCGCCCAGCAGCACCTCCGGCTGCTCTGCCAGCGCCTGTGCCGCAAGCGACGTCTCCCTGTTCCGATCCTGGTAGTGCGCGAACACGGCAGCCGGCGTCGCGTCCACAATAGAGGCCGTGCTGACCACACCGATCTTAGCACCGTACTGGCGGCGGAAGTACTCAGACGCAAGCTCCACACGCGCGTTGTCGAAGTTGTTCGTGTACGGCTCCGCAGCCATGTCCACGAAGTCCGTCCCGTCAGGGAACACACCCGTCTGCCCAGGCACCGCCTTGTGACCCGAGTTGATCGACGACGCAGACGCAGCGCTGTCCGTCACGATGCTTCCCAGCGCGTGCACGAAGGAGGTCCCCAGCACCTCGAAGTCGTCCGTGGGCAGACGTGCGCCATGACGCAGCAGACGTGCACCCGTCACCATCGGGACCGACATACCGTCACCGATGAACAGGACCACGTTCTTTGCCCCGGCACCCACCAGCCCACGCACGCTCCACGCCACAGTGCTCGACCGCTTCCCGCTCATCACCTTCAGCGTGTAGCTCCCGGCCTCCGCAATCTCACACGCGCTCACCATGAAACGAGCGTGCGTCGAGGTCGTCGTGCGGTGCGTCCAGTCCTTCCCAGCCGCCTTCATGCACGCAAGCCCGCCCTCCATGAGCACACCCCCGCGACGCAGCTCCCACGTGAAGGTGTCCACCTCCACACCCGGCAGCACCAGCGGCACGTGCACGTCCAGGTCGAACCGCACCCCCACCGCAAACTCCGACGCCGTCGGCGGCATCACCGCAATCTCGTCCTGCGCCAGGCGGAACCGCTTGCTGGCAATCAGGTGCTGGCGCGTGGGCGAGCGTGTGAGCGCGTGCTTCTGCAGCGCCTCGAGCGACCCGGCAACACCCTCCACCGCAGGCAGCAGCGACAGCTTGCACACCAGCGGGTACACGTCCACCGCCTGCACGGCCTGCGTGAACACGCGCCCCTGACGGAAGCTCGAACCGTACCCCAGGAACACGCCCGGCACGCTCGCCGAACCCGCAGCCAGACCCACAGCCGCGTCGAACGTCGCGGCCTTCACAGGCGACGCGAACACGCTCCCGAGACGGTGCAGCTTCGCCCCAGCCACGTGCAGACCCGCGTCCGCCACCGCCGTCTTCCCGGCAGTCACACCGTCCACAGCGGACAGAGCGTCGTACACAGCCGCCACCTCACCAGCGTCCGCGTAGTAGATGCGCGGGAACATGCCCGACGTCTGCGTCGCCGTCGCGGCGGCACCCGCCGTCGGGAGTGCCACCGTCTTCGTCAGCTCCTCCGCACCCGCGTGCGACACAACCACGACGTCCCCGTCAGCACCCACAAGCGCCATGAGGCGCCCCATCTGCAGGTCCCACGACTCCAGCACCGCACGCTGCGTCACCGGAGACGCCGCAGACGCCAGCGACATGTCCGTCATCATCACCAGGCGGTGCCCGGCCGCCAGGAGCGCCTCCACCTGCGTCACGCCCGCCGCGTTCAGTGCGAGCTCTGTGTCAGACCCAGGCCACCCCGCAGTCGCATTCAGCCCGTACTCCGCCGCCGTCTCCCACACAGGCTTCCCCGCGTACCACTGCGACTTGTCCGCCAGCGGCACCTTCGCCCCCACACCGGGCTTCCCCGGAGACACCTTCCCGCTGCTGAAGGTCGCGTCCAGCACGGAGTCGTACATCTCGTCCGCGTAGATCCCCGTCGCACCTGTGTGCAGACCCGTCGCCATGGAGTACCCTGCAGGGTACACGTCACCGCCGAACGCCGTCCCCATCGGACCGAGCGCACCCTTCCCCATCATCGTCGAGAAGTTGTCCAGCGACACCCCGTAGTTCGTCTGGTTCATCAGGTGCTCCTTCCGCAGCCCGGGCAGCGACACCACCACCACAGTCCGCCCGTTGGCAGACGCCGCCATCAGCCCCAGCAGGGCTGCAAACATCGTACGCATCTTATTCCTTCCCTTCGTCAAGATATCTGTGGGTGTGTGTGATGAGGTACGGTGATGTGTACAAGTGAAGCAACACCCTCACACGACATCCGCATCTCTTGCCTGAAGCACCAAATCTAGCAGCACTGCATGTGTGCAAGCAACACCCTCCGACCCTGGTGACGGCACTTCTAATGCAGAGGAGGCCAGACTGTCTCAGCATGCCGCTGCGACAGGAACGAAAATCGATACTTCACGCACACACTCCTGCGTGCGGAGCTGGGCTACGTTGTAATGTACAGGGAACGAACCACTTCATGTCTCGGATGAAATGACACATGCACCTACAGGGCGCGACAACGGCCTGAGAGGTACACAGCCAACATGCTAGTAGAGTTGTACCAAGATCACAATGTAAATAGTGGCGGCCAACACAGTCAGGATTGTGACAGGCATGCCCAGCTTGAAGAAGGCACCGAAGGAGATGCGGTGCCCCTGCTGCTGCGCGAGCCCAACTGCGACTACATTCGCAGACGCGCCTATCACAGTCCCGTTCCCTCCCAAGCAGGTCCCATAGCTGAGCGCGAACACCAACGGCTTCAGGGGCACACCAACCTCAGGGTCATGCGCCAGACTCACTATCACGGGCACCATTGCCGCAGTGAAAGGGATGTTGTCAATAAAGGCCGAGGCAGCAGCCGAAACCAGCAACACCCAGAGCGCCGCCACCGTCGGGCGTGCCGCTGGCGACGCACGCTTGACCACCGATGCTGTGAGGTCCGCTATGTCTGTGATGAGACCCAGCTCCTCTAGCCCGTGCATCACGACGAACAGGGCAGCGAAGAACAGCAGCGTCTCCCACTCCACCTTCTGCAGCACACGGTGCATCGGGATCCCATCCGCCACCACCATGACCGACACGGCGCCGATCAGCGATATCATCGCCACAGAGATCCGCAGCTGCAGCGCGCCATGCAGGAAGAAGAGCACCACCGCCACGGTAAGAATGGCTCCCGTCTGCATGAACAGCGTGTGGTTCGTGATGCGGAACCGATGCAGCAGCTCATCGGGGGACGGACGTGCAGGGGTGACGGATCCATCCGCATCCCCCTCTGGGGAGGAGCGGTAGCCCGCCTGCATCTCCAGCACCGCCACACGCTGCAGCGCCGCCGCCCTGCAGACCAGCAGCTGTGGGTCCATCGCCTCCACCATGCGCTGCGTCAGCTGGATCTCGTTCTTGATGCGCTCGTCTGCAGGGATGCTCTGCAGCAGCCCGGGGCGCACCGCCCTCCGGAGGTAGAGCCACGTCCCCACACAGGCCATCACGGTGCCAGGGAGCATGTGCAGCGTGAAGCTGAGGAAGGTGATGCCCTCCGCAACCACATCCCGGTTGTTCGCAATGATCACATTCGGAGGGTCGCCGATGGGGGTCACAGCCCCGCAGATGTTGGAGAAGATGACCTGTGCCAGCAGCAGTGGTGCTGGCGGCAGGCTGAGCACATCGCACAGCTTCATGGTGACAGGGGCGAGGAGCAGGACGGTTGTGACGTTGTCGAGGAAGGCGGTCATCAGGCCTGCCAGGGCGGACAGCACCATCAGCAGGCGCCACGAGTCACCGTCGCTAATCTGGTAGGCACGCACGGCAAGCCACTCGAAGACGCCTGTCTCAGAGAGCACCCCCACCATCACCATCATGCCGAACAGCAGGCAGACCGTCTCGTAGTCGATCCACGTGACGACCTCACGCAGGCTGCAGCTTTCGTTGACGTAGTTATGTATCGCAATGATCGCAAAGCTTGACAGCATTGCCGCAACCACCTTCGGCACACACTCGGATATGATCATCGCATACATGCAGAGCAGGACAGCAAGACCCAGGACCTGTGGGAGGGGGAGGGAGGGTGATGCCCGAGGGAGGGGGCAGTTCGGCAGGGCTCGACTCTCAAGCAGCAGGCTTAGAGGGTCTTCACGAAGCAGAAGGGGTCGGTGCTGATAAGCATTCACCGCACTGCCCCCCCGCACACCATCAAGTCAGGGATGCACGGCTTGACAAAGGGATTCCCAGAGGGGACTTCTTCCTGTCTCATCTCTGCTGGGGCATACCGAAGAGTACGCTGCCAGCTGTGGGTGCGCACGCACCCTCATCTTGAATGGAATAGAGCGCAGATCAGAAGTCACGTTGATCTGCAGTCGCAGCGGGTCTGTTGTTACGAACGGCGGTTTGCATTGTGTTTTGCTGGTTCCCCAGAAAAAAACAACACGCCCGACTTCCTTCGGTGTCTGCATCACACCCCCCTGCTGCAGTGCACCAAGGGGGCTTCCTGCTCTCCCTATCCCAACAACCCACCCTCTATCCACAGCTCAGTTGAGGCTGCAGCTGCCCACCCCACATACCGACGTGATGCACCCCTGCGTGAAACCGGTGTGCATGCGATGAAGGCTTCCCCCCCTGTGCCGTGAGTGTGAACGACGCCCCAACAGCCTCCCACTCCCCTGAGCTGTCCTTGTTGGTCTGCAGCGTGATGCGCAGCGTCGTGTCGGATGCATCCCCTCGTGTAGTGTTGAAAGCCGCCTCCGCTTCTGCGGGCAGCTTCAGGGCCGGCAGGAAGAGCAGCGTCGACAGATAAGGATGCGACCCCACAGGCACATTGAGGAGCTCCCCGCTATCGGCTGCAAAGATGTCCCCTTTGAAGTCGCTCTCGCGGTCTTCGCTGAGGAGGTGGATTGAGCCCAGTTGGTTCCAAGGCACCGGGTTCGACTGCAACGACGCAATCAGGAACATAACGCCCACTGCGATCAGGATGTGCCGGATCAGCATGCCACACACACGCATCTCGGCCTTGGAGCAGCCGCCACCCCGTGGGGCAGCCGCCTGGGGAGAGTTGATGGAATCGTCGTTCATCCCAGATGTCTCCATGTCGGTGTCTGCGAACTCCTGCGATTTTGAAACCCTCAGCTTCTGCAGGGCCCGCCACAGCTTCTCCGGGTCGGCAAGTGGGGCAAGGGAGGGGAAGGACCCATGCGAGTCACGGCGGCTGCAGGCAAGCTCAACGTCAGACCGCGTCATTGCCAGCAGCTCTAGCCCGGATCCCAGGCACTCGAGGTAGGTGAGATGGTCGCGCAGGTCTTCAGAGGCCAGCCAGGTTTTGATCTGCTCGGGTGTCCAGCCCATCACCGCGCCATCCAGCAGCTCGCTTGAGAGCCCCGCCTCGGGCGCAGTGTTGAGGTGCTGCAGCGGCGCCTCCTCATCGCCGTCGTCCTCAAAAGCAGCACCCTTCTCCGGGGCGAGTGGTGGGGTGGTGTGTCGTGACCTCAGCTCCTCCTCCACAGGCGTCCCGTTGTCGTTCACATCGGTGTCGCTCATTGCGTTCACCCTGAGCTCGCCCCCGCCTCAGTGTGTGTCTGCAAGGGACGGGTTGGCGGGGAACAGTGGGCAGAGAGTTGCAAGGTGCTGTGTGTCTGCAGAGTGCAAACAACGTCTGTGTGTGGGGGGCGCTTGTCACTCAGGCAGTGTCACCGTGCTCAACAACTCTCGGTAACGACAAGAATCAACGCATATCAACATCATTTCCGTGCCGTCACTGTTCCCCACACGCAACCACGAGCTAGGTAGAGTGGCGGGCCGTGTCTTGCTGTGCAAAGGCACGGCACCGTGGATGTGGGAGACAGTGGCGGTTTGGGGTGTGTGGCACAGGGTAAAAGGGGAGGGGGAAAGGGGCACGGAAAAGAGGAGTTAGACCGACGGTGCTTCGTTGGAGCACCGTGAGGAGAAAAAGACAATGGAAATGGGAAAATGAACATCAATGTAGTGCACAGGGCAGAGGTGCCAAAAGTGGCACACCCTGCCGTAGGGCGACGGTGCCACGCACGGTGCAGCACGAGAGACAACTCGCGGAAAAGGACAAGCACGCACCGCAACGTCCTGCAGGCGGCCTCACTGGCCACCACGCAGACGCAGCACCAGGTGCAGAGTGCTCTCCTTCTGGATGTTGTAGTCCGCGAGTGTGCGCCCGTCCTCCAGCTGCTTCCCGGCGAAGATCAGGCGCTGCTGGTCCGGAGGAATGCCCTCCTTGTCCTGGATCTTGGCCTTCACATTCTCGATCGTGTCGTTCGACTCAACCTCGAGGGTGATGGTCTTGCCCGTCAGGGTCTTCACGAAGATCTGCATCCCACCACGCAGACGCAGCACCAGGTGCAGAGTGCTCTCCTTCTGGATGTTGTAGTCAGCGAGCGTACGCCCGTCCTCCAGCTGCTTCCCGGCGAAGATCAGACGCTGCTGGTCCGGAGGAATGCCCTCCTTGTCCTGGATCTTGGCCTTCACATTCTCGATCGTGTCGTTCGACTCGACCTCAAGCGTGATGGTCTTGCCCGTCAGGGTCTTCACGAAGATCTGCATACCGCCACGCAGACGCAGCACCAAGTGCAGAGTGCTCTCCTTCTGGATGTTGTAGTCCGCGAGTGTGCGCCCGTCCTCCAGCTGCTTCCCAGCGAAGATCAGACGCTGCTGGTCCGGAGGAATGCCCTCCTTGTCCTGGATCTTGGCCTTCACGTTCTCGATCGTGTCGTTCGACTCAACCTCGAGGGTGATGGTCTTGCCCGTCAAGGTCTTCACGAAGATCTGCATCCCACCACGCAGACGCAGCACCAGGTGCAGCGTGCTCTCCTTCTGAATGTTGTAGTCCGCGAGTGTGCGCCCGTCCTCCAGCTGCTTCCCAGCGAAGATCAGACGCTGCTGGTCCGGAGGAATACCCTCCTTGTCCTGGATCTTGGCCTTCACATTCTCGATCGTGTCGTTCGACTCGACCTCAAGTGTGATGGTCTTGCCCGTCAGGGTCTTCACGAAGATCTGCATACCGCCACGCAGACGCAGCACCAGGTGCAGCGTGCTCTCCTTCTGGATGTTGTAGTCCGCGAGTGTGCGCCCGTCCTCCAGCTGCTTCCCAGCGAAGATCAGACGCTGCTGGTCCGGAGGAATGCCCTCCTTGTCCTGGATCTTGGCCTTCACGTTCTCGATCGTGTCGTTCGACTCAACCTCGAGGGTGATGGTCTTGCCCGTCAAGGTCTTCACGAAGATCTGCATCCCACCACGCAGACGCAGCACCAGGTGCAGCGTGCTCTCCTTCTGGATGTTGTAGTCCGCGAGTGTGCGCCCGTCCTCCAGCTGCTTCCCAGCGAAGATCAGACGCTGCTGGTCCGGAGGAATACCCTCCTTGTCCTGGATCTTGGCCTTCACATTCTCGATCGTGTCGTTCGACTCGACCTCAAGTGTGATGGTCTTGCCCGTCAGGGTCTTCACGAAGATCTGCATCTTTCCGGTTTTTGTGTATTTTTTTGTTCGGCGAAAACTTTGTGTATGTCCTGTTGGCAAGGGCGTGTCGGATGCAATGATATGACAAAATATTGGCTACGCAGCGCCGTGGTGGGTGGGTGGGGGTGTTGTCACTCCGGACGGATGGACGGACAGGTGTGTACACAGACCTCCTGACATCCGCGGAGGCGCCACACCGCATTCTCCGTGATCCTCACCTCCCGCCTCTCCACGGGAAAGGCCAAAGAATGCTGCTGAAGGGGGGAGCAACGAGTCTCGTGCCCCCGAGAAGATGCCGCCCGATGGTGCAACAGCGAGGGCACCGCTATATTGACGAAGCAATGTTGCAGGCAGTGCCCTCGCAGCACATGCGTGGGTGGCAATACAGCGACAGTGAGTATCCTGGTGACGAACTGGCGTCTCAGCCTGGGCTTCTGGTCGACAGGTCAACAATGCAGTCGTCCGAGCCATCGCCACAGACCCAGTGGTTGGCAGCGCGAATGCGGGCATCACTGCGAATGCGAGTATGACGCACGCATCGGTGTTGTTGGCTGAAGGCTACTCGGATATCACGACAGGCGGAACCTGTGGCAACGTCCTGTGTGGAACTCGCACAGGGCGAAGTGCAGACCAGCGGAGCACAAGGCCAGTAAACCGGATCACTGAAAACCCATGGAAAAGGTCACTGGGGTGAAGAACCTTGGCAGCCCCCGTTGTTGGGAGAAGAGGTCCAAAATACACGAGAGGTCGCACTGCGTGAACACGGGCAGATGCTACGCAAGATTTTTTCGAACGACGGCCCTGTCGTCCCGTCAGCTGTTCCGCCCCAGGAATAATCAACATGTGTCTCACCTGATTATCCTGAGTTCCAGAGGGGCAATGACGAGCACGATCGCAATAAAGGTCACATCCGACTTCCTTCGTATTGGCTGCATAGACTAGAACAGGATCAGGGCAGCTACACCTGAGGAACCGTCAGGGCGCCAGAGTCGGTGATGAGAAGATAAGAAGTTGAACGACGTGCAGGTCACGACGCTTCTGCGCAACACGGGAACGACCCGGGCACGACCACTGTATCAAGCTCTGTGACGCTATGAGACGTGTGGCAGGACTCACTGGGATCTGACCGCAAGATTGGAGACAGGCGAACTGAACACCCCGAGGGATACCGCGCCCATTGTACATCAGCGTCTCACTCACTGGGATGGCATTCAGAAATGGTGACAGTGCGACGCATCACTCGGCTCGACGCCGGCGCCGCGACAGTCGAACAGAGCGTGAGGAAGAAGCAGCATCGGCGATGCGGATCGGAATGCGGATCGGAGGGTGCCAGAGGCAGCGGCTGGCCGGGATGAAGCGGATCCAAGCACATGGCCAGGCATTATCTCACCCTTGCGGCGCGGGAATGCCTCAGTCTGCGTTACTCCCAGATGCGACATATCTGCACGGGTCTTCGAGACGTCCAGGGGTGTGACCAGCGCGAGACAAATTCTGAGGAGAAGGTTGCAAACGTCAACCTGGTACTATCAATACATTTGCATCGGGTGAGAAAAAGGGACCTGAAAGGGGGCACTCGGGCTTCGAGAGGACGGTCATGGAGACAAGGAAACAATACGGTGCCATGGTGGATGCCCTTGACCCAAGAAGCCTGGGCCTACAAGATGTGGCGGAGACTACAGACACAGACGACAATATCATATGTGCCCCGGAATGATCCTTCAGTCTGAGAATGCAGTGTGAAGGCAAGGCAGCCCTGCACGGGCGGGTTGCCTGAGCCAAAGGTTGGAAGCAGGCCTGCAGCCTGTGCGTGGCAGATGGCCACCAGATCCCACCCAGATGTGAGGTTCAGACCCTCCCAGTCCGCAGCAGCCTGACGCCACAGACAGAGAGCGTGGCGCGTCCACCCCCTCTGCCTGGTGTCAGGCAGACGCACCACCCAACTCATCGCTGCCCTGCAGCGGGGCCCACACCACCCAGCTATGCACCCACCCCGCTCACCTCAGGCGTCCCGATGGACCCCTGGAATCAGAGCAGCCCCGAGGTGCGGCCAGTGCTCCCTCAGGCGTCCGCAATGGACCCCTGGCATTCAGAGCACCGCACCGACCCGACCCAACCCGACCCGGCCCTGCCCACCCGGCACCGCAGCAGGGCGGTTGGCACGCCTCAACAGGTGTCGAGTCGGCTGTAGCCCGCAACACGGTGGCAGGGCAACCTCCCCTCCCCCCAGCACAGCACAGCACAGCACACAGCGAGGGGTGGGGGAGGGGAGCAGAAGAGTGTGGGTGTGGTGAGGGTGTTGGTGTGGTGTGCAGTGAGGTGTGAGAAGAACCTGCACCCTGCACGGGTGGGGTGTGTCGGGCAAGTGCAGGTGGGGATGGGGTGGGGAGGGGAGGGGGAGAGGGGCGACAATGTCTTCTCTCAGCGGCGGGCTCTGAATCTTCTGCAACATGCGAGGTTGGTGTCTCAGGATGCGGGCTGGTGGGTTGATGCTGGTATGGAGCGCCACAGGAAGGCGCAACAGGGCCATGTGTGTGTTGCGAAGTGCAGATCCACAAGACATGGGCAGCCAGCCAGACACCAGACAGCCCGTTCCTGCAAGACACATGACATCACGTCACCCTCAAACATGTTCTGATATCGGTCGTTCCTACGTGGCTCAATGAGATACAGGCAAAGGGGAGAAGTTGTTGTACTACCTTTCCAGATCCGAAGCTCATGACAGCTACAGCTCTGTCTTGCCTGCAAGTATGGCTGCCCACACGCCCTGGTGAAGTACGAAGACCAGGGCAATCCCGGCACCTTGGGCATGGGATCACATTTTCGTTTTAGTTCTAGTGCGACACACAATATAAATATAGTGGTGTCCTGCCACAGACAATGCGATTCTCGCTCGCTCTTTCAGATTATCGGGTTCGTTTTCGCGGGGCCACAGGGACAACAAAAGGATGTGAAGGACATGTTGCTGTTCAGTGCGGTGCTAATGCTGTGCAGCGATGAGGGCGAACCAAAGCGCACCACTCACTGCAAGCAGCACGGCAGGGCTGCAGACGGCAAATCACGTCTCGTGTTTCCAAAGGTTGACCACGTGGAATATTCAGAAGAAAAAACATGGACAGGGGTAAGGTAAGGGTCAGGGTGGGAATGAGCTGGGGGAGATATGGGTTGAAGTCATATTCAGAGTCTCTTGTCCTTCAGGCGTCGCACTTGCCGGATGGTATCCTTCTGGTTTGGCATTCGGCGCAGCAGTTGGTAGAACAAAGAACGGAAGAGGAGGAGAAATGAGAAGAGCTCTGAGGCAGGGTGGTCCGACAGCACGAAGATGGTGCAGCGAGGGTGAGGGCAAGGCAGAGGCTGCCTGGTGTACACATGCACATGCACGTGCAAACCCACAGCCACAGCCGCAGACACACTCCCAGCCACTGCACGTGTATGTGTTCATCTTACAATCTTCGTGATCTGCACCCACGTTGCGGAGGTTGTACATCACTCTCCGTCAAGTGGGCGCTGCTTTCGGAAGTGTCTCGCGTTGGCAGGCAATGCGCTTCGTATGACAGGTGTGGGAATCACGACAAGAAGTGACACACGAATCATCACAAAGCGCTGTGCTGACAAAACGAGACACGCGAACCACCCGAAGCGAACAAAATCAAAAGCAAATGAAGGAAACTGGGAGATGGGATGGGATGGGAAGAGTTGGGTGTTGTCGCCAGCATGAACACACAGGGTTGCAGTGCACTGGAGACAAGACACGCCAGAAACAACAACATGTGGGTGTTTGGTCCCACATCCCATTGCAAGTCATCTCAGAAAAAGAAATCATCATCAGGAGATCCGACTCTGCGGCACACGACTACTGAGTGTATGTGCCACGAAACTGCCACCTCCACAGACACCTCCAACTCCGTGATGCCTGACGTCCACACACAAGCCTACTTGCGCATGTTGAAGATGTGGAAGCCCAGGTTCAGGACAAAGAGGAGGCACACAAGGACAATCAGGGCGGTCTCACCCTCAGAGACCTCCTTCTTGTCGCAGTGGCACTGCACCGTCTCGGCAGGGGTGCCGACAGCGGGTGCGGGTGCAGGTGCAGTGGTGGCAGGCGGGGACGGGGCAGGGGTGGTGGCAGGGGCAGAGGTCAACGGCTGGGACGCAGGGGCCATCGCGTTCATGATGCCGAAGAAGATGTTGGTCTGGTCGTGGCCGCCCTGGAAGTACGAGGCACCCTTGCCGTGTGCGTAGACAAGCACGTCAGCCGCCGTGTGGACAGAGGAGGACTGGCCGATGCTGTCCTCAGCAAGCATACCCTTCAGGTTCACGCTCGAGGGGTCGGCGTAGTGGGCGTACAGCCACCCCTGCGGGTGCTTCAGCTTGAAGTCCTCACGGTACTCCGGGTGGTGGTTGTTCATCCCAGCGAAGGCCCACTGTGCCGAGTCCCAGTTCTTCACGTGGAACCCCTCGTCGTCGATCATGTAGTCGGGCCACTCCGCCGCCCCGTACACCTCGATGCTGGCAAGCGCGTTCTCCGGGCCCGTGTCCGTGTTCACCGTCCCGTAGATGTCGTAGCCGCCGGTCGCGTGGTCACTCGTCACCACAATCAGCGTCTCCTCCAGGATTCCGCGTGCCGCCAGCTGCTCCATCGTCTTCTTGATGGTGTTCTGCAGCTCAAGCGCGTCCGCAAGCATACGCACGTGGTCGTTCGCGTGTGCCTGCTTGTCGATGCTCGCCGCCTCAACCTGCAGGTAGAACCGGTCGCTCGCGTTGTGGGAGAGAGCCTCGATCGCAGCCCCAGTCATCTGCATCAGCGACGGCTGCAGCTCCGACCCGACACGGTCAACGTACGTGTCCATGTGCTTGTCCTCGAACAGACCGAGCAGCTTGCGCCCCTCCTTCGCCGCAGCCGCCATCTGCGTGGCAGTGGACACCACGGCGTAGCCCTTCTGGCGTGCCTCGTCACGCAGGTCACGCGCCTCGCCCGGCATCCCGTCCGCTGCCCAACGCTCACCCGTGAAGGCGCGCAGCCCACCGCCCAGCAGCACCTCCGGCTGCTCTGCCAGCGCCTGTGCCGCAAGCGACGTCTCCCTGTTCCGATCCTGGTAGTGCGCGAACACGGCAGCCGGCGTCGCGTCCACAATAGAGGCCGTGCTGACCACACCGATCTTAGCACCGTACTGGCGGCGGAAGTACTCAGACGCAAGCTCCACACGCGCGTTGTCGAAGTTGTTCGTGTACGGCTCCGCAGCCATGTCCACGAAGTCCGTCCCGTCAGGGAACACACCCGTCTGCCCAGGCACCGCCTTGTGACCCGAGTTGATCGACGACGCAGACGCAGCGCTGTCCGTCACGATGCTTCCCAGCGCGTGCACGAAGGAGGTCCCCAGCACCTCGAAGTCGTCCGTGGGCAGACGTGCGCCATGACGCAGCAGACGTGCACCCGTCACCATCGGGACCGACATACCGTCACCGATGAACAGGACCACGTTCTTTGCCCCGGCACCCACCAGCCCACGCACGCTCCACGCCACAGTGCTCGACCGCTTCCCGCTCATCACCTTCAGCGTGTAGCTCCCGGCCTCCGCAATCTCACACGCGCTCACCATGAAACGAGCGTGCGTCGAGGTCGTCGTGCGGTGCGTCCAGTCCTTCCCAGCCGCCTTCATGCACGCAAGCCCGCCCTCCATGAGCACACCCCCGCGACGCAGCTCCCACGTGAAGGTGTCCACCTCCACACCCGGCAGCACCAGCGGCACGTGCACGTCCAGGTCGAACCGCACCCCCACCGCAAACTCCGACGCCGTCGGCGGCATCACCGCAATCTCGTCCTGCGCCAGGCGGAACCGCTTGCTGGCAATCAGGTGCTGGCGCGTGGGCGAGCGTGTGAGCGCGTGCTTCTGCAGCGCCTCGAGCGACCCGGCAACACCCTCCACCGCAGGCAGCAGCGACAGCTTGCACACCAGCGGGTACACGTCCACCGCCTGCACGGCCTGCGTGAACACGCGCCCCTGACGGAAGCTCGAACCGTACCCCAGGAACACGCCCGGCACGCTCGCCGAACCCGCAGCCAGACCCACAGCCGCGTCGAACGTCGCGGCCTTCACAGGCGACGCGAACACGCTCCCGAGACGGTGCAGCTTCGCCCCAGCCACGTGCAGACCCGCGTCCGCCACCGCCGTCTTCCCGGCAGTCACGCCGTCCACAGCGGACAGAGCGTCGTACACAGCCGCCACCTCACCAGCGTCCGCGTAGTAGATGCGCGGGAACATGCCCGACGTCTGCGTCGCCGTCGCGGCGGCACCCGCCGTCGGGAGTGCCACCGTCTTCGTCAGCTCCTCCGCACCCGCGTGCGACACAACCACGACGTCCCCGTCAGCACCCACAAGCGCCATGAGGCGCCCCATCTGCAGGTCCCACGACTCCAGCACCGCACGCTGCGTCACCGGAGACGCCGCAGACGCCAGCGACATGTCCGTCATCATCACCAGGCGGTGCCCGGCCGCCAGGAGCGCCTCCACCTGCGTCACGCCCGCCGCGTTCAGTGCGAGCTCCGTGTCGGACCCAGGCCACCCCGCAGTCGCCTTCAGCCCGTACTCCGCCGCCGTCTCCCACACAGGCTTCCCCGCGTACCACTGCGACTTGTCCGCCAGCGGCACTTTCGCCCCCACACCGGGCTTCCCCGGAGACACCTTCCCGCTGCTGAAGGTCGCGTCCAGCACGGAGTCGTACATCTCGTCCGCGTAGATCCCCGTAGCACCTGTGTGCAGACCCGTCGCCATGGAGTACCCTGCAGGGTACACGTCACCGCCGAACGCCGTCCTCATCGGCCCGAGCGCACCCTTCCCCACCATCGTCGAGAAGTTGTCCAGCGACACCCCGTAGTTCGTCTGGTTCATCAGGTGCTCCTTCCGCAGCCCGGGCAGCGACACCACCACCACAGTCCGCCCGTTGGCAGACGCCGCCATCAGCCCCAGCAGGGCTGCAAACATCGTACGCATTTTTTTCCTTTCCCTTCGTCAAGATATCTGTGGGTGGTGGTCTTGGTGGTGCGGTGGAGACAAACACAAACACATCTCGTGCAAGAGAACAAGACTGCGCGCATCTACCAACTCAAGCGCCGTCTGTCAACCTGGCCCTCTTTAGACTTGAATGAGGGAAGCGGAAGCTTCCTCGTCGACTGTGCCGTGACCCCCGAGGCGCACTACTTTTTACTCTTCCCCTTGCTGCCCGACTTGCCCTTCTTCTGGCGCTTCTTCAGGTTATTCCGCTCCGCAAACCCACGCCACATGGCTTGGATGATCTTCGTGGACGATTCGAGACGTGCCTTGATGATCGCCTTGTGTTTCATCCGCTCCAGCTTGATCTGGTCCTCCTCCAGCCAACGCGCGTTCTCCTCCTCGTAGAGCTTCACCTCCTCCTCAGCCTTCGAGAGCTGGAGGGAGTCATCTTCGTATTCACGCTGCAGCTTGTCCTTCTCCGCTGCCTTCTGTGTCATCTCCCTGTCGTAGTCGCCGATGATGGTGGAGAGGTTGTTCTCCTTCTTCTTGCGCTCTCCCCGGAGCACGCCTTCGTCGCGCTGGTTCGCTTCCTTCAGCCGCTGCAGCTGCTGTTCGAGGGCAGCGACTTTGGATTCGAGATCTGCCTCCTCCTGTGCCGCCTGCTGCTCCTCCAGCAGTTGCTTTTCTGCGGCAGTGCGGTCGTAGTCTGTAATGTCCTCCTGAGCCTTGCGGTGCACCTCGTCCAGCTCGTCCATCAGCTTGTGGATCGCCTGGTCCTTCTTGTGCACCTCGGTTTGGCGGAGCTTGCGTTCTGTGAGGAACTCTCTGTTCAGCGCCTTGACGTCCGCCGAGGCGTGCTGCTCGCGGCTGACGGTGTCGCGGAGAATCTGCAACTTCTGGTCATCCTCCTCGACAGTGGTGCTGAAGTTGCTGTGCATCAGCCCGCGCAGCGTCACAATCACCTTCTTATACCGCAACAGTGAGTCAGACTGTGCAGTGCCTGGCTGGTACTTCCTCCCAAAGCCCTGGGAGCGGAGGGCCGACAGCACACCTGATATGCTGTGATTCAGGTTGACCACGTCATCGCCGTATGACCCTGATATCTCCGTCTTGCGCTCCAAGTCGAAGTGACTGCTGATCTGCTGTGCGACCTGCGGCCCCAACATCTGTAAGTCATCCTTTGGGAACTGGCTGGAAGTCGCAGGCAAGTACGATATGATCGACAGGTCTTCCAACAAGTCATCCACCGCTGCGAGGATGCGCTCTGCTTCCGAGCGGGTCTGTGGATTCATCGGAACGTCGCCTTCCGGCAACCCCCGGAGCTGTGCTGTGTAAGTGTATCCCTGTTGTGCGAGAAGATTGGAACAAGAACAATACCTCTGCAGATAAGCGCACCGATGTGTCAAGCAAAGCGGGGTGGGTGGCAGGCTGGGGAGAACGCTGAATGCTGGACATCCTCGTCTGCAGTACAAACAAAGACGAGCACCACGGCGCGTCACCAACGGTGTTACGGCAACGTCAAGAGTACAATACCGGAATCAGCAATTCTGGAATTCTGCACTGAGTATATGAGACCCACAAAAACCCTGAACATGACAATGCCCAGCAGGGGGTTGACCTTTCGACCTGCCGAAAGACAACGACATACAACAAAGAGGCAGCAGGGTGTGGCAACACCCTGCTGCCTGCTTCCCGGCTCACCCATATCCGCGACTGCCCCCCTCCTCCACCACACCATCCACAGCAGAGGCCCTGGTGTCTACGAGGCCGATTCAGCATTTGCTACCCCTTGGATGCGACGGGGGCCGCGGGGTTGAATACTTTGCCCCTTTACCGGGTGACCGTGCAGACGACTTCCTCCGGTCGCTATGCGGCGATGGGGGGATATGGGATGCCCTCCGGAACCCACCGGACCCACCGAGCGGGGGCAGGTTGGACTGCCTTCGCCCATCACCCGAAGCGTTCAGCGTGCTGCCCCGCGCCGCCCCGTGCTGATGATGCCCGAGATCGCTCCGCGTGATCTTCTGAATATCATTCTTCGCCTTGGTATACTGTTTAGACAAATCCTTCACATTCGCCTCCATCGATGCAAGCTGAACCTGCCTCTCAGAGAGCTCTATCTGGCATCGCTCCACATCAGATTGGAGGGCACGCTTCTCATCGAGACAATTCCTCCACATCAACTCCAGGTTGTGTATATACGTAACACACTCCTTCAGCTGCGCATCGATCGACGTGGGAACCGCACTCTGCACATTGTGAAGCTCCTTCAGCGACGGCCCCCCTGAATCCCGACTGGGGACACGCAGGATCAGCTGGTCCCCAACACCGTCGGTTCGAAACCTGGAGTTACCGAGGAGGTCCTCCACAGAGGACGGTGCCCCAACGGTGCCGTTTGTGCTGTTGAAGTCTGCCTCGGCAGAAGGCGGTGGTGGGGCCTGCGAGCCGAAGGAGCCCTGGTTGCGTTTGTGCGGGTGGGGTTCGTATTTCTGCAGCACGGAGCTCAGGGGGTGCCACGTGAGGTAGGGCGAGACGAAGATTGCGGCGGATGCGGCGAGCCACTCATCGCAGGCGCGGAACGGGGGGCTCTGCTTCCTGTGCTTCTGGAGAACGATAACCCCGCTCGTCCTGCCCCCCCTGCACAGCGTGTTTGACACACTCCCCGGCTTCGCAACGTCGGGGAAAGCCTGCGAACCCCCGAGCACCACGCCGTCCGGGCCGGCCACCACCAGATTTCGTGGCGCCCTCTCGGAGGCTTCGGCCGCACCCTTTGCTGCAGAGCTGCCTGTCACCACACCGGGCACGGGGAATGCGAGGAGGTGTCGCGCCTTCACGCCCTTCACAGCAGCGCCCCCCATCGCGACATGCACCGCAACACCTGTCTGCAGCACGGTGACAGGGAGGGATGTCGCGGCGAGGGAGACGTCAGCAGCCTCTGTGGAGAAGGGGACCTGCGCAACGCAGCGCAGCATGTTGGCATCGGGGTCACGCACATACAGCATCGCCTTCTCCGTCTCCGTCGCGGAGGCGAGCGACTCCAGGAGAGAGTGGATGGTGGCCCCCAGCGATGCCTCCTTTGTGCGCACGACTTGCTTGCTCGGGGAGGCCATGCTGGAGGGCGACTGCGGCCCGTTCGCGGGGGGCGACCTGGCTGACGCGGCGGGGTCTGCCCCACCCCTTCCGACACTGCCCTTTAAGGAGAATACCTCTCCGTCGGAAGGCCACCGGTGCTTCTTCACGAGGGCCTCCTCCGAGGCGATGGACTTCAGCTTCGCCTGGTGCTCGGTGAATACCAGGAGGACCTGCTCCTCCACTGCAGTGGTGAGGTCCTGCACAAGCCTCGTGAGGCAGGCACCGATGCCGCAGAGCGACTCTGTCAGCTGTTTGGAGTAGACAGAGTCGCCGGGTATCGCGAGGGCCACGTCGCGCGTGCCCCTCTCCATCAGCATGGTCGGGATCCCCTCTGCTTCGCTGCCTTCGACTAGCTCGACACGCCGTGGTTCCATGCATTTTGCACGCTCCAGGGTGCTTGCGACTGCCCTGAGCTGATTCACCTTGATCTTCACTTCGTGCGTCAGCAGGGATGCCATATCGGGCTTGTTCTCGCGAAACGTCGCCTGATCAGCCTGGGGCGTCGCGCTCGCCCCTGCAGACAGCGGCGAGACAGGCACACTCCCCCCCTGTATCGGCTGCCCGGTGGGGGTCGTGGGTGCGCTGAGCCCCACCGTTGCCGGCGAGACACCTCCCAGGGATGCACCGCTCCCAGGCGGCGCGGCGTGCGGCACCGCCATGCTGTTCCTCGGGGGGGGCTCCACAGAGACACCCCCCCCTGGTGACGCCATGGGGTGGGGGCAGGCCGCGTCTTGCGGATGAAGTAGAAGTGGGGGGGGGGCAAAGGTGATATCCCTTCACTCGTATGCAGGTTGTGTCTGGAGGGGGTGGTGGTGGGATGAGCGGGTGTTGGGGGTGTAGGACGTGGTGTGTTCGAGGGTTGGGGAGGGCGTTGGGGAAAAGTTGGCAGCACCTTTCAGATGAACTGGCGGTTGCTCGGGTTTTTGTCGGACTGAAGCAGGGAGGGTCCCAGGGAGAAGCCTAAAAAATATATCATCGTGGTTTGCCTTGACGCTACAACGCACTCCAGGCTCAAAGCATCCCACGGTCCTTTGTGGATACCTCTGCGGCTTCGGTGGGGGAACTGCCCTCGTGAATATTCGGCGAGCTCCTCGGATCAAGGGGTCTTCACCGGTCTCAAGGGACACCGGTGAAGCCTATTGGTGCAAGAGGCACAACCACGACGAGTTAGTGGATGCAGCACAATGACACTTTTGGATTTACAGACCGCAGAGGGTCGAGGAGGAGCAGGGGAAGTGACGAAGAGGCAGTACCGAGGTGATGCCAGGCAGGGCCTGATCTTCGCTGCCTCCGCCAAGTAGCTGTTCGGCGGCCGGGCTCTCCCGGAACACCCAGGGGCACGCGTGCAGGTGGACATGTCCAACAGACATGGGGATCATCTCGAGGGTGGGGTCCAGGGTGTCGTGAACCAGGGTGCTCCGATCCCGATTCCTGTTTGCACCAGGCATTTCGAGAAAAGGTGTTTATGGTGTATGTACGTGGGTAGGGCCCAAATCTGAGCGCCCTACTCCACGCTGGGCTTCCTTGCGACCCAAGGTTCGCTCAAACATCATGGTAGTCAGACATTGTTCCCAGAACCCCTGGTGGGGACCTGCCGCGCAACGAGAGGATGGAATGGGCCAAAGCCCTGCTGCACGATCTCTGTCAGCACCGCGTGACGTGTCGTGCCAGAAGGAAGCTTGCGCACGGGCGATTGCACAAGTGATGTGTGTCTGGCATCGCGATTTTCCTCTGGTTTCTGAATGTGACTTTGTGCGGTTCAGACTTGTTATGCTGGCAGGTTACAGATCATCAAAACAGGGATAATATGTGCCTGTTGAAAATCGGTCATCCGTTCGATTGTGTTGCTGACGCAGGTTTGGGTGGCGCATTCCTTGCGGAGTTTGATCCTCTCCAGAAGGACGGAGGCGGTGTCGTCGCGAAGCGGGACTGCTGCATCCCCAGAGACACAACTGAGACACGCCACCATTGCGCGCAGAGCCATGTCTGCCTTGCAAGCTAGGTGCAGTTCTCCCAGATATCACTGGCAAGGTCGAACTCGGCAGATGTTCAGAATCGGTGTTCGCTTCCCCCCTCTCCTTTACTCCCCACCTTATTCCCTGTGTGTGGATGCTAGGGCCCAGAACATAGTCACCCAGAAGCGGGCGTACAACTAATCACTTTCCCCCACGCGCACAGCAGCACTCATAGCAGCCAATCCCTTATGATTGCCCACCTCGGCCAAAATAGGGCGGCCAATTACGAGGGTGGGCACAGTGTGTATTATGCGTACTGCCTCCCTGTTGAGTACATTGATGAGTAACTATTGATAACTATCGAGGCTGTCACTCCAACCTGCTTGTGGGCAGCCCGCCAACCCCAATCCCCCCATGTGCATCCAGAGAGCGTGGCGCGTCCACCCCCTCTGTCTGACTGCATTGCCAGATCCCACCCAGATGTCAGGCCCAGACCACCCCCCACACCCAGTGCGCAGCAGCCTGACCCCACAGACAGAGAGCGTGGCGCGTCCACCCCCTCTGCCTGGTGTCAGGCAGACCCACCCGACCCTGCCCTGCCCTCGATCCCTATGCGGCTCCCACACCCACCCCGCTCACCTCAGGCGTCCGCAATGGACCCCTGGAATCAGAGCAGCCCCGAGGTGCGGCCAGTGCTCCCTCAGGCGTCCGCAATGGACCCCTGGCATTCAGAGCACCGACCCGACCCAACCCGACCCGGCCCTGCCCACCCGGCACCGCAGCAGGGCGGTTGGCACGCCTCAACAGGTGTCGAGTCGGCTGTAGCCCGCAACGCGGTGGCAGGGCAACCTCCCCTCCCCCCAGCACAGCACAGCACAGCACACAGCGAGGGGTGGGGGAGGGGAGCAGAAGAGTGTGGGTGTGGTGTGGGTGTGGTGTGCAGTGAGGTGTGAGAAGAACCTGCACCCTGCACGGGTGTACAGACAAGCCATGTGTGGATATGGGGCTGGAAGGTGTGGCGATTGCGGCATCACATCAGGACCACACACTGTCTGTGCTCTCCCCACCAACTGCTATCCGATCTGCATGCGGCGAATCGAAATGGATGCCACCAAGGCGGGGAGTCGGGGCGGGAGGTGGGCTGGGGGTCAGGGCTACTACGGTGCTTCTCGCCACCTTGCAAATACACAGTCCTGGCCTGCGGTGAATATCGCCCCCAACCCCCACAGACAAACCCGGTAGAGACGAAAGCTGCTTTCCATGGGTTGCCATCCTTTTCCCACCCAACCGACCCCCCTCTCTTCTAGCCCCCCAGCGACGCGAGCGAGCCGCCAGAGGCTCCGTGTTCCGTATTGTGACGCACAACCACACACCCACCCCCCCCCCCCACCTCTCCACGCCTCCCGCCCAGTTGCCAGGCCTCGGCTTGGCTTGGAAACATCCCAGGTCACCCAACCTGCAGGACACCGTTGCCCCGTTGGCCTGCGTGAAACTTGGATTCGACCTGACAGCCGCCTGTCAAAGGCTGAAGATGCGAAGAGAGGGTCAATTGACTCTCAAGTGACAGAAGTGCATATTCTTCTAGACTTCCGTTCCAGACTGCGCTTGGAGGGGTGTCGAGTCTGCAGCATCGATGGAGTCAAACTCACACCAAAAAAAAGGGGGGGGCTGACAGACAGCTCGCATGGCAAGACTGGCTCAGGCGATTCGCCTGGAAATGCCACATCCTCCGGCCTCTTCAGGGGTTATCAGTTCGAAGGAAGGCAGGTTTTTGAAGCAAAAAAAGAAACAGGTGGTACGTCAACGTTAAGACATGCCCTTTCCGTTGGCTCGAGCCACCCGCCAACAGGAAGGGATGCGAGGGGGTGGTGTGGGGGTGGGGCTGTTGTTGGCCCAGCCCACAAGAGTGAGAGAGATCGATATTACTGACAGTCCACGCGGGGTGAAAAAAGAGAAAAAGGGCGGGTGGGGAGCGGGGGGGAGATACGTTGCCAATAGAACTCCGAACGCGAGGGGGGGTGGGGGGGAAGGTGCGATGAATATTATATACAGAACGAGAGAAAATGGAAGGGGTGGGGGTGGGGTGTGGCATGGGGTATTTTTTTGCCACCCTGTCTGCCCTTCAGAATTTTTTTGGAGCAATTCATGAGACAGGCAACTGCACTTCACCTCCCCCTCTAAGTGGGGCCGATAGCTTTCCTGCCCCACACAAAAAAATAAACTAGTTTCGCACCTGCAGACAACCAGACAAGCCTTTAGTGTCAAAATTTCGCACCCACTCCCTCTTCACGATGCACTGTTCGTCCACTCATGCGTGTCATTTCCAGCGACAGGCCGTACCTCTTCCTACGTCCCTCCTTTGTCGAGAGGGCTTGGGCTCAAAACCAGGAAGGAGGAATCTCCAATGCATATCACCAGGGTGCTTCCCTTCACAAGAGAGAGGATCTTTAGACGTTGGCTATCTTCCCCCCCTCCCCTACAAACGGGGAGACACACAGACATGCACACCCACCCCTGGCAGCCCCTGGCGCTCCTTGTGAGCGAGGCACACAGAGCCTCACCAGTCCCTCTCCAAAGGCGAAGCGGAAATAGAGTGAGATCTTCTCTGACGGGGATGTTGGGGGGGCAATAAATGCGACAAGGGGACTAGAAAAAATAATATCGGAAAATCCAAATACGGAACGATGCGAGCCGAGAGAGAGACGCATGCACAGCGCTGCTGTGCACAGCGGCGCCACATCAGGCTGACACCAGGCCCTGGCACATGTGCTGAGATTGTGGAGGTGGGCTGAAACCCGGAGGGGCCTAGGAGTGAGCGCGCATGCCTGATGCGATCTCAACTGAACTCCGGTGAGGGCAATGTATGTTGGGGGAACCTTGCAATGATGACGTCCCCCCACCCTCGCTGCATTGCATGTGGCGTGAGGCCACCACCAACATGCCACACCGCACCATCACCCCACACGCACCCCCCGTTTGGATAAGAAAACAGCAAAGGTAAGGATTGTACAACACAAAACAATGTTTGCGGCTGAGGCAGGGGCTGACGAACCGCCGAGACAGCTAGAGAGACAGAGCGGAGCACATGATGTTTGCCCTAAGTGGATAAACCTTCAGGGGAGCAGGCCAGCGGCACGCTGTCGAATCACACGAGGGGGTGTGACAGGCGGCGTAACTCCGTGGTTCCGCTGCGATTATCCGCTGTGCTGACAGGAGCCCTCTCCAGATCCCGAACTCCCACCGGTTCACATCTCTCGCCATGTTTTCTATTTCTGCGCCACCTCCTCCGCAACGAATCGGGTCAGGGGGGGATGTGTTTTTTGGCCACACTTTTGGAAGCACATGCGACAGCACCACCGCCGCCACCGCCACCACTACCACCCCGACACCGCTACTGTCTCGCAAACAACTGAGACGCGCCCCGCCAACACGGGGGTTTCTTGCTGGCATTTGCAGCAGGCTGGAGTGTGATGTGAGATACGGGTGTGCGGCACACGGCGGGCCCTGCCACCTACCACTCCGACATGGGATAGGAGGAAGCAGGGATGCATCGATCGAGCCCCGTATGACATGTGGCTTGACCCGGGGGTTTTGGGATACACTACAACAAAGCCCATCACAGGGATGAGCCCTTCTTCTTCACTTCTTCGGGGGGCAAGGTTTCCTCGGGGGGATCGATGCCTCTGCAGGAAAGCTCTTGTGGTGTAGGGGTGCCGACCTCAGGGCTTCCTCTCTGAGTGCAACGGAGTGAGTGTGCCGGAACTAAGCAGGCGCTGCACTGCCAGCTGCACACAGAGCGAGGGCCCTCGGCAGAAGATGATATAGCATTGGCTTGGCCAGAGAGGTGATGGCATGCGAGACGGCCAGGTGCATGGGGGGGCTTCCCCGTTCTTGGCGACAACATAAATCTTTTTGACACGAAAGAAAAAAGAACCGAGCGATCAGAAAAAATCCGGGGGTTATCAAGGGCCAGTCCCCTGCCCGCCTTGATAAGAATGTTTAGTGCACACAGCAGACACGATCTGCAGGTTTTGGGACATACAGTGTGGTTGTGAGGCGTGCCTTCAACGAAGACACGGCAGAATCGCCACAAGGGAAATCTGAGGGCGCACAGCCCGGTGGGATATCCACCTAATGTGTGCCATCACGATGTATTGTGACACTTCACACCAGCCTACCTCAGCAGCAGACAGAGAGCCTATTGCAATAGGAAGGTTTCTCAGCTTCCACCTTGACTTGGCATCGACGAGCAGCTTGCCCGACGCCCAGGCTGTGTCATACATTCTGTTTTCGCAGAAACGCCAGCTCTCAGAAGAGCAGGTGATCTACCATCCGTTGTCCAGCCTGGGCAAACCCACTCGCCAACAAGCTCGGGTGGAATCTGGACGACCGCGACAACACTTTGGCCAGCAGCAGGGCACCGAGAGAAGGGGAGGGGCGGGAGCCCCAGGGGGGGAAAAGGCAAAAGGAGTACACATACAAAGAGGGAGTTGGTTTGTGCTGCTGCTGTACCAAAGGAGGACGCCATCCCTGCCCCCCCGCCCACACGCACAAAGACGCGAGCAGTGCAATAAGGGGGGGAGAGAGGTCGCGTTGGGCCGGGCAGTGAAAAGCCTTGCCTTGCAGTGTCTTCGATATTTCATTCTTGGGGGAGGGGTGTTGTTGACGACCAGACGCCTGACGTATGTTTGTGTCGTGGCTGGGCCTGGGCATACGATGCACATAAATTGCGCACACTTGATATTTATTTTGCACATGGGGGAAGTGGGGTGTGTGTGTGTGTGGCGGCGTTGGTGGGTGGTATGGGTTCCGGCCCATCTTCCGGGCATTTGGGGCGTTAGGAGGGTTTGGTGGGGGCGGGCTGGCGGGAGGAACGTTTGTCCAAGATGGTGTGGGGGGTGCGAAAAAATGAAAAGAGTTCGTTCGTTTTGTCTTAAAGCCGGAAAATCCCGGCGGTTAGAATACCGAAGAAATCGAAGGTGCTGGTAAGTCCAACATACCCACAGCCACATGGCTGCCACTGTCTCAAATAATAAAAAAATGATTAAAAAAGCGGAAACGAGAAACCTCGTGAAGAGTGTGCGTGTGGTCTGCTGAACAAGCGCATGGCGAGCACCGATATCACCCCATGCCGGGGTGTGGACCGAGAGAGGCTGTTTGAATCAAACAACAAGGCCATCCCACAGGATGTGCACAACCGCCGGTAGGGGATTCTGGGATCAAGCAATCTGCAATGAGGTCCTCGGCACGGATTCCCTCCCCGGCTGAGAGTGCCTCGAAAGCTAGAAAAGCGCAGGGATAAAGTATACGTCACACGGAGGGAAGCTGGGAGGAAAGGAGTGAGCAGAATCAGCTGAGAAACCCGCGGGCAGCAGAGCAGGGGCCCTAACAGATCCGGACACAAAAAAAGATCGGGCATGTCTTGCAGAGCCCGGCCACAACTGCTGCACTGCAGCGCACCGACAGCTTTTCTGGTGTTTTGTCGAGCAACATTCGCACGCCCAATCCGGGCACTGTCATAGAGTACGGTGCGAAACTGGGTGGGAGGGCAGGGGAGGGGGGGTCTTCGAGAGACGACACGCAACCCCGTCACCTCGAGGCTGAAGAGGAAGGGAGTGAGGGGGGACAGCACGGGATCGAAAGAAGCGGCAGGCGTGACCCGATCCTTGTTGCAATACCCCAAAAAGGTGGCGCAAACCAGGTGCAAACACGCAAGGCCAGATGGTATATCTGGCACAGCGTCTTGGTGGTCATGCGCATGAGAATATTGCTGCGTTGGTCGAATTAACGCCGTTCTTTTGAAAACTGAGACCATCCACGGGCTATGTTAAAAACGTGTGCCTGCCCCCCCCCTTGCGCCGAGAGGGGTGTCGGGTGAACGCACAACACCTCCCACCTCCCCACCACCCATACCTCCTCGCATCTTCCCACAGCCCCCCCCCCCCCCCAGTCTGAGAAGGCATCGGCCATGACTCAGTGGTGGGCACAGTGTGCAAACGCGGCACCCGTTCCGGGACAGACCAACAAGCCAGACAAAAGACCCCCCAGGGGGGTTCGGGGGTGCGGTTTGCATGGACACATATACCCACAGAGACCATAAAAGAACCGAAAAAGATAAACGGCCTGGCTTAAGAAACGGGTCATAAAGGTTCATCGCTTCATAAAGGTTTGTACCGCTTACGGTATGAGCTCTACTGCCCATGCACGTATCACTTCCGCTCTCACAGGCGTCTCTCGTGTCGTTCTGACAAGGTGGGGGCGGGTGAAAGAGGAGGGGGGCAAACAGGCAAGTGGAATCTACAATGATCACACGAATCCAGTTTAGAAGAGGATGAGGCAATGAGGCATGGGAACCAGGCAGGGTGGAGCATGAAGCTGTGTGAGTGCCATGCTGCAGGCGCGCCTTTTTTGGCATCTTTCCCCTCCCGGAGGGGGGGGGTGGGGTGGGGGTGCACAGCGCTGCCAGGATTTGAAAGTGACTTTTGAACGATTGAACGATTTAAAAAATCGTTCGGAGTGCCTTTGTTGACGGCCTCCCCTCTGCCAAACCAGTGCGACCCACGAGGGGGTAGTGCTGGTTAAAGAAATTGATACAAAAAAAATACACAGCGCACTGAGCCTCGGGCCTGGCAGTCTGAAAGGGCACAATGCGACATCGCATGCTGCCCGAACACGATGAAGCCCGTGCCAGGCTGACCGTCCGGGGGATCTCCCAACGTTGCAGAAAAAATAGGTTATTGGAAATAAAGGAGTACAGTTCGAGGGGGGGATAAGCCAGGAGAGGCTAAACAGACAAAAATCAAATGCTGAGATGGTGAGGAGGAAAGCAAGAGGAGATGGAAGGGTGGGGCGATGTTCCTTCGCGGTTGGTGGGGAGGGTGGCACCGGGCAAGGCTTCTTGCAAAATTGAGCTCGCAGGATCCCAAAAGAATACTGAAGCGTGAATGAGGCGTAACCACCATCATTTTGCACGTGGGTTGCCTTCTACGCTCTCCAAGAACGCTGAAGGTAGCCAGAAACCACCAGCACTACCATTGCACGTGTTGGCAGAGCTGTCTGTAGGGCAGGACATGTGTGAGACAACGGGCTGAAAACCAAGGGACAACACTCATTCCAGGGATGTTCACACATGCCTCAGGTTTGCGAGAATACGACGGAGAGCGGGGGGTGAGTGGGACAACAAATTTGCAATAACCCACCCCGTTCGCCATTCACATATTTCGCCAGGGCCCACCCACCCAAGGAGCCCCTCGCAAAAAAGAGTTGCCACAGTGAAGGGCCCTGATTCGGGCTAATTTCTTTCCATCCGATTTCCATAAGTGGACAGCAACCTGCCGTTGTGTTCAGGGGGGTTGATGGAGGGGGTCGGGTCTGGCTTTTTGTGCTAGGGGTTGCGATAGAGACGGGCCTCGCCAACGACACCCACACCCCCCCGTTGTTTTGCTGACGTGCGTGACACCGCAGCAGTTGCGCTTTCCCATGGCCTGATGCAGGGGACGACAAAAACTCGCACCGGATGCTGGCTCTGCTCTCGACGAGGTTGCAGAGGCAGCGGGTTCTGTGCGGCAACCGGCACAACCGCTGCAGACTCTCAAGGTTGACAGCATGCAGAGCAGATGCCGGTTCTGCACAGCAGTTCCGCCTCTCCAGGGCGCCTTTTGGTTGCACAGCATCAGCAGAATGCAGGATCGCCCCATCTACCCCCACCCACACACCCTGAGTGTTAAGTCGCAATGTAAAAACGAAAACCGTACCCTTGTACTGGGAGGTGCAAGACACCATGACCAGCAACTGCAAAAAAACAGCCCCTAGCTGGTTTTCATTGTATCTCAAGGCCGTGTTGGGGGGCCCTGTGAAGTGTCATCAGAGGTGCTAATCCTAAAGCATCAGTCGGGGGAGCGATTTCCCTTTCATTTGCAACTTCGCTGCGATTTTGTCGTTTCGTGCCTAACAAGAAATCAAGGGAATGCCGCACCGCCAACAGCATGATTTTTTTTCCCGGGCGAGCCTGACACCCAATGCTGCAGGACTGTGCAGGATGCAACTTGCTGACATGTGCCTTCTGGGTGAGAAATGCTAGAGGTTCTGACAAAAGACAGATGGGGAGGGCGGGGGTGGGGACAAAAAAATTGCGATGCCCACCCAAGCACCGCTCCCTGCAAAACAGTACAGAAAGCACCTTCAGGCGCGGAATGCGAACCACATTATTTTCGTTCTCCCACCTTCAGCATGGGCCCCTTCTGGCTGTGGTTCGTTCCGCTTGTGTTTTCATTTCTTGACAACGTGCTGCAGCATCACCGCTACCTACATCACACATTGGATTGCATTCTTGTCAACGTGCCGTGGCATGAAACAATACACACGGCACATGTCCTGCGCTGTTTTCGTTCCCCCCCCATAATTGGCTTTGGTTCGCACCACCCACCCGCTAAATAAACCCCCTCCCACCTCCGCCACCCCACCACTCTACTGCATCACACAACAGGCACCGCCAACCGGCAGCACCATCCCCCGAATTGCCGACACCCCCCCCCCCCCAGCCCTGACGCTCGTAAAAGTTTCTAGGATGGTTCTTCTTTGAACTCTTCGTTGCTGCTTTTGGTATATTTTTTTTGGAGTGCAGCCACAACCGCCCCGACACTTATGTTTTTTTCCCCGACGAGTATATTTTGCACATTCACTCTTTTTTTTAACAAGGATCGGTGACATTTGCTTCGGCCGCCTTCTGCTGGCGGGACCGCTTCTTGAGGCCGACAAGGGAGATGCGGGGCTGAGCTGCAGGCACAGGGGCAGGAACAGGCTTCACAGGCAACGCCTTGCGCTTCGCCGGCGCTCCCCCCCGCGCACGGATACGCCCCGCCCCCACAGACTTCGCTGCGTTGGGAGCTGCAGGCGCCTTGTTGGGCGACGAAGAGGAGGAGGGGTTCACACCATCGGAAGGGGGGCCCCTCTTCCCTGCACCACCTGACACAGGGGCCTTCTTCTTCTGCTTCGTGGCCCGGCTCATGGCCTTCCGGATATGCTCCTGCAGCAACTCATCATGCGCGACGCACAGAGGGCGGAAGGGCGACTCAGGCGTCAGTTCTGGTATCGCCGTCAGCACAGAAGCCTGCGAACCCGCCTTTGACAGCGCCTGCTTCCAGGGCTTGAGGGGGTCAGCCTTCCGCTTGTTGGAGAGGAGCAGATCGCGGTACAGCTGGCGGAGCTGCTTCTTCTCCCGCCTGTCCGTCTGCTCCAGGGGCAGCCACGCATTGGCCGCCAGCGACGCCTCCAGCTGCGGCTCCTTCAGCGAGCACACCCCCTGCAGGATCCGCAGGGGCAGCTCCGCCGCCTTCTTCCCCTTCGCCTTGTCGATCAGGCTGTCGAGGGGGCGCCGGTCCCCCTCCTTCAGAGCTGTGTGCAGGTCAGTGAAGTAGAGGTTGGGCAGCACCTCCACAGACCGGGGGATGTCGGGCCACTGGTGGATCGCGGTGAAGCCGTGGTCGTCCCTCCCGCCAACCCACACCTGGTGATCCAGAAGCGGGCCGTACTGCTCGCTGTAGTTTGCGCTGAGGATCTCGCTCAGCCTCCGCCCCGAAGGCTTGTTGAGCAGCATGACACTCACACTCCCCTGGTGCTGCTGTGGGTGCACCACGGCGATGCTCCTGTGGAGGAGCTTGTCGGAGACGTGCGCAAAGGGGTGCCCAACGAGGAGGTGCCCTCGCCGCCGCTGCTGGGGGACACGCTGCTGCTGCGCGATGCGGAGCTGCTGCCGATCGGCTGCCACCCGCTTCGGGGGCTTGTAGGCGGGTAGGTCCTTCGCGGCAGCCAACACTGCGTTCATCCGTTTGAGCGCCTCAAACGCAACGGTGGTGGAGCCGACACCCGACCTCCATGCCTTGCGGACGTGTTCTGTTGCGCTCTGCCCTTCCGGGCGGAAGTGCTGCCCCCGGTTGAACTCCGTCAGCAGCCCTTCGTATGACTTGGGGTCGTGCATCAGGTGGAGGACGCGCTGCATCTCTTCTGACCACACCATCTTCGGGAGGGCCAGCAGAAGCGCTCTCTTCGCAGGGTGTTGTGTCTCGCAATCGAGCTCTCTTGCAGCGCGCAGGGTGCTGCGGTACAGCGACCGCACCGCAGGAGGTGCGATCATCGCCCGCACCCGCGACTGCATCGTGGCAACCAAAACCCCCTTCCAGGCAGAGTATGGCGGGGCGGGGGGTGGGGCAGAGCGCCCTCCAACAGGCTGTGTATGTCACACACGGGTGCAAAGACCCGTGCAACTGCGGGGTGTATCACTGCAGGGGTGGGGGGGGGGGGGGGGGGTGGTGAAATCATGAAGGGGGTGGCCGCGAAGAAGAAGAGTAACAGAGAGGCAGAATGCAGAATTGCCTGGGAGGAGGGGGGGCTGGGCTGTGAAGCCCAGACGCCTTTAGGCACGACAGGCCTTGGGTGTGAGGGGGGGACAAGGGGGCATGACTGGGCAGAGAGTGTGAAGAGAGTGAGGGGGGGCCGCGTCGCTTCTTCACATCACGAGGGTCTCACCCCACCACAGCCACCCCCTCCCTCCCCTCTCCAGTTCCAACTGAAATTAAGTGTAAATGCATTCTGCCCAACCCGCCTTCCTGCCGGGCTCACGGCCCGCTTTCGCTGTCGGTGGGGGCTGTGCCGCTGTGCGGCTCGTCATCGATGTTGCGAATGTCGTGATGTCGCATAAGGCGATCGACAGACCGTGCATGCCGGTAGGCAAGCCAGGTGCAGAAGGCATGCCGCATCGCCGCAACATTGCTCTGCACGCAGAGCGTGACGCAGAGCAGCGGGGGCAGGCCCAGCCCCCCGAGAGGCCTTTCCTCGGGCACCGCGGCAAGCCCCACGAAGGGGCTGCCCTCGGGGAAGCAGGTGTCGACCAGCCACCGCGACACGCGGTGCAGCGTCTCGGCAGGGAGCTGCGTGGGTGGGGCGACAGAGCCGGTGCCCGGGGGTGCCCACAGGTCCTGCCGCAGGAGGATCCGGTCGCAGCACCACCCGCCGGGCGGTGCGTCGGGGTCTGTGGGGGCCGAGCCAGGGCCGAGGGCCAGGCGCTTCAGCAAGCCGGGGTGGGAGGGGGGTGCTGGGTCAGGGCGGGTGCCGCCACAGCCGCGTGTGGAAAGCTGCTGCAACAACCCCACGACCCTCCCCTCCGCCTCCAGCAGCACGGGGGTCAGCGAGAACTCATCACAGCAAGCACCCATTAGGTCGGGGGTGCGAGCATGGAGGAGGAGGGGGGGGGAGAGGATGCGACCCTAGTGAAGGAAATGAAGCGGGATACGATGTGAGGAGGTGGTGCGGTGTTGGCGGGACTCTCGAGGGTGGCGGGGGAGGGATGAAGACGGGAGGGGAGGGGACTTCCACAACCCAGTTCGAATACCGACCTTGCCTTGGATTCGACCCAATCTGATATCCGCCCCCTCCGGCGAGGGGGGCCCCGCAGCAACCATTGCACAGAAGGGATCTAAAGAACAAGAGAAACAGCGCAATACAATCTACAGACTGGGAAGAACACTCTACCGGCAGAGGCAGGGGAGGGATGTTGTCTAGGCTAGGGAAACGTTGTGTAGACTTAATTTCATTTGCACAGAGGCCGGGGCAATAAAAAAAAACAGAGTTCTGTTCGAGCCGTTCTTTGGGAGATCTTTGGGAGAAAAAGCCCCGTGGCAGTGTGTTGCAATAACTACACTACTGTGCAAGCTGTTGTGTGCATGCCATGCCACCCACATCTCGCCTGAACCCCACCTGGCAACACCACACCATGTCAAGCCAGATCAATAGCGAGGGGGTACCAACCCAGGTCCTGACCGCACCGGCGTGAACACAGCCGCCTGAGAGCGCGGCGGGGCAGCTGCTTGCAGTGGTGGGGGTTCCGTCGGGGGCGTGTAGTACTGCACCGGGTCCGGCTGGAGAACCGGGTGATGCTGCAGATGGAGCGGTGGCTGCGGCTGCGCCTGCTGCTGCTGCAGCACCAGCTGCCGCACATCCACCGCCTGGGGCAGGTGCTGGTGCCTGTTAGGCGCAGACAACCCATAGTGCGGCAGGGCCACCGGCAGAGGCCCAGCCCGCGGCGTCGTTGGGGACGGCAGCGCCTCTATCGGCTGCAGCATCACCACCTGAGGAGATGCCACAGGGGCCGGCTCGAGAGGCGTTGTGGTGACCCTCTCCCGAGGCGCATGCTGCATGCTGTTGATGAGCCTGTCCTTCTCATGCACCTTTGCCTCCTCCTGTGCAAGCCGGGAGGCCAGTGCGGCGTAGGCATCGTCCTTCTGCTGGAGCTGGTCCTCCAGAGATCGGATCCGCTCCTGCGCTGCGGACAGCTGTGGCTCCATATGTCGCAGCTGCTGCTGCATGTGCCGGTTATCCGCGAGGACATCCTTGAGGCGAGCCTCGAGGTCGGACAGCCTCAGCCTGTCGTCAGAGGAGGTGTCGGCAGCAGTCTGCATTCGCGCCACGGTGTCCTCCAGCTCTGCTATGCGACGCTTGTTGTTGACATCCAGCACCTCCCACCTGAGGGTCGCGTCGTCGAAGCGCGAGGCCTCCTTTGTGGCAACGTCGCCGAGGGACTTCTGCGCACTCGCCAAAAGGTCACGCGTGTTCTGGAGCTCGCGCTCGAGGATGCCGCACCGCATGGCAGAGGCTTCGACATCGCGTTGCCGTTTCAGCGCATCGTCCCCCCTCTCGCGTGCCTCCGACAGCTCCTGCTCGAGCTGTGCAATCCTCCGGTGTGCATCCGACAGCCGCGCGGCGTCGGAGCGCGCACTGTCAGCCTGCTGCTGGGCAGACAGCAGCTCCTCCCTCAGCTTCTCATTCTGCCCCTCCGCCTTGATCCTGGCCCTTTCCCGCATCTGCAGCTGATGCTCAATCTGTGAGTGGCGGGGGGTGGCAGACACCTGGGCGAACCTCAAAGATAAACCTAACAACCGACTTCTTCGGGCGCACCACCCACGCATCTGCCATGCGGGATAACAACATTCTCAAAATGTTTCCTTTGAGGCTCCAAACGTAATTGGCACATTTCATGTGTGTGGGCAGGACATCGGCATCCAGGATGGAAAGCCAAAAGGAAATGACAGATGGTGCGCACGAGACCCTTTCGATCAGAAGTTCATCAGGGATTAAAAACGCTGTTTAGAAGTGCTACATACATCACCTGCGCGGGTCCGCTCGAACTCGAGGCGGTCCTCGAGTGAGAGCATCTTGTCGAAGGCACGCCTCTTCTCGTCCTCGGCAAACCGGACCGCCTCAGCCACACGGGTGAGCTTCTTGTCCTGCCCTGTCGGCTGGTAGTAGTTGAATCCGTCGGAAAAACTAGGATGGTCGTCACGCACAGGGCCTGGGCTCGTTGTGGGCAGTGTGAACTGCGCACTGATCAGCGGCGCGTCGAACGAAGGGGATGGCTGACGAAGAGGCAGCGTTCCCCTGCCCTCCGTCTGCAGCATCTGCCGGTGCGGCCTGGCAGGCGACACATGCCTGATGTGCGACATGCCCTCCCCGCCCGCCACAGCCCCCCTGGGCACCGCGCCCCCTGCCGTGGGATGATGGCGCCCTTCTGGCAAAGGAAAGGTTCGGAGTTTGTGATTTATGTTTGCACGAATCCCAAAAAGAAGGGTGGTGTGCCTGTTGTTTCTCCGGCAAACAGCAAAGGGGGCACTAAAAGATACTCACCGCAGCCTGCCCTGGAGGTGGGCCTCCTTCACCCACCTGCTGCTGCGGCTCGACTCAGACCTGTTGAGTTTGACATTATGATTTCGGGCCGCACCGAGGGTGCCGTGACTGGTGGCAGCACTCTGGCCGAAGTATGTGTGTTGTGCATCACGTAGCTGCTAACACCCCCTTCACCTGCCACATCACTCCCCTTCGCTGAGGTGCGGGGTGACAGCAGTGCTGTCTGGGCTCGCGGGAGTTGTCTGAAGGCACAGAGAGTGGTGTCAGCAGGGCTGTGTGCGTCCTGTCCTGTCCTATCACGAGCCAAAGAAACACATCCAGCTCTCCACAACCGGGACTGCCTGTGGCCAGAAGAGGCACACGACAGTTTCTAAGGCGTGGTGCCGCACCTCACTCTCCGCCTGGCAGGCACACAACGCTGCCTCTCACCGGGGGTCTGGTGGTCTGCTCCCCCACTGTACCAGGAGGGCAACCGTGGAGTATATCCGGTTGGCGTGTTTGGCATGACAGACACACCTCAACCACCGACCAAAAGCACGATGCCCAACCCAAGCTATGGCAAAATTTCAATAATAATACACAAGACAGGGGCTGGGGGGGAGTGGCCGGGCTGGGGGGCAGCGACAATGAGGATGCGTGGATCACGCCCCTCCTCCTCCTCTCTCCTGCAGGGGCAGTGGGGGGTCAGGGGGTTTGATTGTCGAGAGATTTCTGGAGGTGGAAGCGCTGCCAGCGCAGCCGCACCCTTCAGCTGCGGCGCCTTCGCGCGGTAGAGCCCTGCAGAGCAGCCCCGCGAGATGGGGCGTTTCCGCGGGAGAGAGCTGCCTTCGCGGTGATGCCACACCGCTACCGCAGCGGATGCAGGGCGTGACGGTTGCTGAATGGAAAGGCAAGTCACCCAGCACCGGGGGTCAGGAAAATCAGGAGATCCTACTTCCACACCGGGCAACATCATCACCCCCTCCCCCACACGCACCCCGGCACTCAAGCGGAGCTCATCAGATAGCTGAGGGCAGCCAGATCCCTGTCGTCCTGTGCCACTGGGTTCACGTTCACATTGAGCACCCCAACGCACGCTGCGATGGGATGGGAATCGGAGGGCAGCACCATGCTCAGGGCAGCGGATGGGTTGAGCAGCTGCAGCGACTGCAGATCCTGCTTTCCCAGGCGCGCCCCTCCTCCCTTAGAAAAGTGGGATCTGACATCATTCCGGTGCATAATGCGGCTGGACGCCACGCTGCCACTCTGGAGCGCCTCGGGGTCAGTTTGGAGACGAAGAATTGGAGAGTCAGACATGTGCAGCTCGACAGAGGAGGGCAGCGCCACGACACGGCGGAACCTCCCCTCAACGAGAGGGTCAGCCATCACCACATCTGCGAATGTAAACTTCCGGCTGTCCGAACGGAGCTGGTGTGGGCTGCCTCCTGAATGCGGCACAACCCAATCCCCACGCCTTGCCCCGAGCCCACCAATACTGACCCTCTCGCTGAGGCGCCTATTCCACGACACCATGGAGCGGATGACATCCCACGCCATGCCTGAGCCCTCCACAGCCTCTTTAGGGGTTAGGCCTCCGAGACAGCCGATCAGCGCGTTGAGGGCCTGGCGCTCCACAGCCCCGGTGTGGTGGGGGAGGTCGGCTGTGAGGTGGGCCATCAGCTCAGCAGGTTCGGTGCTGTCGCACAGGGCGGAGATAACCTTGTCGACCGCAGCGGAGTTGGATGCGCCGTAGGCGAGGAGGGAGGCAAGGCGGCTTTCAGGGCGTGATTCAGGGCCTGATGCTGCAGAAGCGAGGCGTGGGTCCACAGCATGGTAGTTTAGGAAGCCGAAGGTGCGGAGCTGCTCAACGCTTGCCTGGAGGGTGGCTTCCAGCTTGTGCCTCGCGGCGCCGCGGAGGTGGAGGTTGTGGAGCACGACGGTGGCTTCCAGCTCTGTCGCCGGCCCAGTACGCCCATCATGCGATACCCCACCACTGTCAGTGGGGAGGGTGAACGCAAAAGGAGAGGGTTCCGCGCAGAAATCCCCCATTGCGACACGGCAGACGTTGCGTGAGGCGCCGCGTTTCGCCCCGAGGGCTGCCCCCACAGAGCTGTGGTGGTTTACAGCGTTGATGCCTGCCAGGGATGGGTTCCTGAGGCAGATCCTGAAGGCGGAGGAGCCCTCGGTGGTGGCAGGGGGGCCCACAAGGTCTGGTGTGGAGAAGGTGATGTCCGCAAGGCGGATGTCGCAGGTGTCGGCGATGTAGCGCAGCACCTCGCGCCTGTTGAGGCAGCCCTCGAGCCAGAGGGTGGCGCTGACGCAGGGGTCGGCGAAGCGTTTGGTGTGGTCTGGATGGGGCACGACAGGGATGGCGCTCAGGCAGAGGGCAGGCCTGTTGCTGCTGGAGGAGGGGAGCTCCCGCACCACGCTGGAGGTCCCCAGAGACCACGTGCTGGCGCTGCACACATCGCCAGACCCGATGCGCTCTGTGACCCCACTGGCCTTCAGTGTCAGGTGCTGTGCTGTCAGGGCGGCCTGCCCCACTCTCTTGAGGAGGTCAGGCTGCATCGTGGTGCAGGGCAGTTACCGCATCAACGGGGCCCGCATGATTGGCCTGGGAGGGACGCCTGGGGGAGGGGGTGGTGGTGTGTGTGGTGTGTGTGGATGCCTGGGGCTGCAGACGCAGTAGATAGCAAATGCGATGGGGGGAGGGGAGAGGGGGGGGGGTTTGATCGTCGAGAGGGAATGGAAAGTAAATCTGGGGAGGGGAGAGGGGGGGTAGTGAAAATGTGGGGAAGGGAGAGGGGGGGGCAGGGGTAGTCATAAGCCGGGGCCCGGGCCCCGGATTTTTAAACAGGGAAATTTGCTATCTTTTATCCTCGGCCCTCCACATTTTTTTACCCCACTATCGTGGCCCCTACATTCTTGCACGGTGGACTCCAGCGGCCCTAGCGGGACTCTGGGAGCGGGAGTCTGAGCGGGTGTCAAAGACTCCCGCTAGCGGGAGTCTATACTCCCGCTAGGGGGAGTCTGACTCCCCCTAGCGGGAGTCTTTTCACCTATTTTCATCCATTTTTCCCATGATATAGTTACAGTCTACTGGCGTGGGGGGTAAAATCATGGTGGAAGAGGGATGGGGAGGGGCTTGTTTTGCTTCTGTCAGTTTCCCCGGACTCTGGACTACCTACCTATCCTCCTGGTAGCGGCTACACCTGCGGAGGTGAGCGGTTAGAATTTGAGGTGTCAAAGTGCGGCCATCGCCTGTCGTAGTTGTGTTACACCTTGGGCAAGACAAGCCATCCTGCAGGCCTCATCTTCTTCGTCAGAACTGTCATCCCCCTCCTGCTGTGCGCGTTGGTCAAGCGTGCTCAAAGTCGCCTCGGATGACACGAATGGTGTGAAAGTCGCCCCCAGCGGGATTGGCATTTTGCACAAGCAGAGCGATAATTTGCGGTGTCCTTCGGGGAACCGGGACAGGAAGTAGGGCGCGCTGATGGGTTCAACGAAGTCCTGTGTGTTGCAGTGCACAAACCCCTTCTGCAGCTGTGTCAACTGTGTGCAAAGAACATACACAGCCAATCTATGAGCATGTCGGGTGTGCAGACACGGACACAGGATGACTTCTCTATACCCGAGGATCCCGTCCTGCGACAGGTGCGCAACCTTCCAAGGCATGCCCGATGCGCGCCGCTTCTCTTCTGCCATCGCAAGATCTCTCTCGTAAGTTGCGGAGCTGGCGATTGTAACGGCATCTTTCTTGCGATGTCCGTTCTCTGCTTCTTCAAATTCGTCGTTGTTCTGCAGAGGCACTGCATCTTCTGGAGCCCACCAATGATGGAGACTGTGTACGTAGGCATTGCGCGTTGATCCCTTTTCGGCATGCTCCATCAACCAGTGAAATATATGCCCTGAGATCCGAGCACGCAAGAAGGGAATCCGGGCTGACTCATCCTTGCATCCCCAGAAGCGCCAGGGGATGTCTGCATACCGGAAATGCATGAGGTCTGCAAGGGAGACAAAGAGGTAGCGGAACAAGCCCTTGTAGGTGTGTCCTGTGACAGGCAAGCACGACCTTCCGGAACTGAGCACCTGTCCCATGCTGCGACACATTCAGTGCAAGGTTTGTACAGGTCTTGTCGAATATTTTTTTGTTGTCTCATCCAGCAGGGGTGGAGCTTGAAATATGGGGTTGCGGGCTGGATCGGGTCAGATCGGGTCAGCCAATTTTTTCTTATGGGTTCCCCCCCGGTTCGTCTCAGAGATCAGTGCTCGGGCCCAGCCTCCCGCGAGGTACCGGAACCGATATGCAGCCCCGGACGCGCAAGGACTTGGTTACAAGACAAACACATGCCGTAGGGGGGGTCTGGGAGGCGGAGCTCCCAGCCGCCGGAGGCCACGGTAGTGAACATCTGTGACTTGCGGGCGTACGGATTCTGTGTGAGTTGGCTGCGTCCTCCTGAGGATACTGAGATTCCCTGATGTAAAGGGCTTGGGTACAAGACAGGCACATGCCACAGGGGGGTCTGGGGGGCGGAGCCCCCCAGCCACCGGAGGCCACGGTAGTAAACGTCTGTTGCACGGTACGGGTTGGGCAGCTTCATTTGTCCTCTATTGTGACTGTTTGAGGCCTGTGCTCATGTCGCTGGGGTCACTTTGCTCACGAAACGCCTCCTGGTCACCTTGAGGCCCCAAGGCGAGGAGCCAACTTTTCCGGTTTCCCGAAAATCTATATTTTTTTTTCTTTTTACCCCTGACCTGATTTTTTGTGAGGGCCTGCAGAAAATCAGGTCAGCTGACCCGAAAAAACCCCCAAGCTCCACCCCTGTCATCCAGTACCCTGATCAGCCGCATGGCGAGCCCCTTGCAGTCATGGAGTGCTGGGGTGACGTAGCGGGCATTGGGAAGCACACCTGCCAAGAGGGAGGGGTAGCCAGCCTCTTTCATCTCAGAGAGAGTCAGGTGCGGGTATCGATGCACCTGTTGATACCAGCGTTCTTCTGGGATGTCGCACAGTGAGCATCGGTGCCCTCGCCCCCCGCATCGCCTCATTGTTGCCCACTGCTGATCTATACTCCCGCTAGCGGGAGTTGGACTCCCCCTAGTTGAGACTCCCGAAAAGGGTTAAACCCGGTAGTGGTACCCTACCCCCGCTGGAGTCCACCGTGCAAGGCCGGATCAGCCCACGGGTGGGTTTGAGGAAGAAATCTGGGGGGGCAAATTTTGCTGCGACTTCCGGTTTCACCCGGCCGAACTCCAGCATCTATCCAGACCCACGGTGCCAAGCCGTTCGCCCGTGTCGCGATCATTCGCGGCTTCAGGCTGCCCCCGACGACACGTTTGTATCCTGCACCTTGCCATACTTCGCCTCCACCTTGTATATGACGGAGAGCGCCCTCCTTCCGCATCGTTGCGACTTCCCTGACAGCGAACTTATCCATGTCAGGGAAGACATGGCGATGATTGCGTTGGCCACCTGGGTGCTGTGCTGGTGGAGCTCCTTGCTCAACACCGTTGCTAGGAGCCTTCTAATCCCAGTGTCAGCACACTGCCCCCTTTTTTAACAGGGAAGGCCGTGCAAAAATCATGCACAATGTTCGTCGCCTCCGCAGCCTCGGGACTCTCTGCGCTCTTCTTCTTAATCGACTTTGCCGCCGGCTTCGCTGCCGGCTTCGTTGTCGTCTTCCCCATTTTTGTGAATCAGGTCTGCGAGCTGGGATGGGTGGAAACGTCCGTTTCGTTTGGTGTGGCTGTACTTCAGTGACGAGTGCCACATTGCATAGGTATCATGGGAAAAATGAGTGAAAATAGGTGAAAAGACTCCCGCTAGGGGGAGTCAGACTCCCCCTAGCGGGAGTTGGACTCCCCCTAGTTGAGACTCCCGAAAAGGGTTACCCTACCCCCGCTGGAGTCCACCGTGTGGGACAACAGGCACGGTCACCGAATTCGGACATGGGGGTGTAAGAAACGATGCCCCTCATATCACACCCTCAATCAGCTGACGAAACGATGCAAAAAAACAGGAATGAAGTCGGATTTCCCGTTTTTTTCCGGTTTTTTCCGATTTCGCAGCAGCCTGGGATTTGATGTGGTCGCACCCCCACGACCGCTCTGGATCCCAGGGTGTGTTTATTGTGAATGCTCTCACCACCATGCCTGGGCACTGAACTCCGGAGGCCGGGAGGTAAAAGTTAGAATGCCAGATTTCTTATGACTACACGACGCGGTCTTCACCTCCCGGCGGGTACCCGGCCGGGTACCCGGGTTCCCGCCTCCGGGTACCCGGCCGGGTGGTCCGCCGGGTACCCGGGGGTACCCCCCGGATACCACCGGATACCGGGATCCGGGTACCCGGATCCCGGTATCCGGCCGGGTACCCGGGCGGGTACCCGGCCCGGGAACCCGTGAATTATTGTCCATAACCCAGAGTGTATAGGGGGACCCTTTTCAAAATTTTTTTCGGGGGGGTCCTATTTTGGACGTTTGAGCCCGATTTCGAAGGAATTTTTGAGTTTTGAGCCTATTTTGGGCCCTAAAACGCGTTAAAACGGGTCCCGGAATTTCCGGAAAATGGCTGTTTTTTGGCCTTGGCGAAATTTCGCCCAAACTATTGACCCAAACTTGTCTGGGCCCATAATCGGGTCCTGGTGGTCTGGAACTGTCCATTTTCGAAGGCAGTCGTGAGAAAATCGCGACGTTTCGCCCCGAATTCTCACTCATGTGACCCCAAAAATCAAGCAAATGAGGTTTGCTCCGGCTTACACAACTCCAAATCCGAGTTGTGGAAGCCGGACCTTGTTGTGGGAGAAAATCGGCCAAGTGAGGAGGTTTCTTGTGCGAAATTCGAGCAATAAAGCTCAAGTAATCAAATGCCATGACCCCAACCACAACCCCACCCCCTGCCCTCTGCCCCCCACCCCTGTGCAGGTCATGTGCCCCATCCCATCCCGTGTTGCCTTGTTGCAGATTTTCAAATCGGGAAATTTCAGGTGACCCGATGATAGGGATGTACCCCGAGGGTCTACCTGCAGGGATCCACTTTTTGCTATGCCTGCATTGCTGCTGTTTGCGCTTCTCGCCTCCACACACCACCCTGGGGGGAGGGACAGAGGGCGGAGGGGGCTACACACTTACACAACCGATTCGGTCAAACAATGCCACGTCATCCCCATTGGGGTCCTGGACCGCGGCGTCTCTCCCAGCGAATTGGTGTCGTCATCAGGCAGGCTAAGTAGTTGTCTACACAGGACATTGGTTTTAAGGGGGGTCTGAGTTCTGCGGAACTGGCTTCAAGGGACGCCCCCTCGTAATGACTGGGTGGATGGAGCCAAGTAATACCAGGTGGTCGGACACCGGAACTCTCGGCATTTATTAGTCGCGGGAACTGTGTCCGTGTGGTAGGTGACCCCTTCCGATTCCACTGATTCCACTCTTGAACATGTAGTGTTGAAAGATACTTGGTGTTCTGATGTTTTACAGGGTACTTGACAAAGGAAAGAGGGTGGTCAGTCTTGTGATCCACCCTGAATCCTTCCTGTGAGCAGCAGATCCACAACACCTCGACTTCTTTCAGCGGCTGTATTGATATTGCCTGACACAGCAAACATGATTCAATTGGAGGAACAAGCCTCGTACACCAGCGGCCCAAAAGGTGGATTTCATGTATGGTTTTAGGATTTCCCTTACTACTGATGGTGTAGAGACTACAAAGCCTGACCTGATGACGCCGCCATGAACCTGGGAGACACGCCGCGTGAGAAGGGACCTCGGTGCGGGGTGGCGTGAAGATCCTGCCTGAGTGCCCTCGTCGGGACCCGCGGTAAACCGTGGCGTTCCCCCCGAGGCAAGTCCAGGACGAAGGTTGCAGATAACCGCTGCACCTCTTCGTCCGAAAGGAGCTCACAGGATAGGGGAACTGCCCACACCCCACTCACGACAGCGTATCCGAAAGGTGCACTGCGCGTGTGGTGGCGGTGTCGGGTCCAGACCCACCTCGTTCCCCCATGCCCGTCAGTTGTTGCCCCTCCAGGGGTGGCTGCTGTCTGGCATGGGGGGCGCCCTCCCTGCCTTGCAAGGGAAAATGTAGAACGGCATGCTGCCCGTTTCTTCATTTTTTCACCTTGCCTGGCAGGGGGGGGCCCACCCTCACGGGGGGAAAAAGAGGAACGGCATGCTGCCCGTTCACTCTTTTTTCCTCCCGTCGTGGGTGGGCGGCTACCCGGGTACCCGGGGTATCCGGCCGGGTACCCGGCTGGGTATCCGGCCCGGGTACCCGGGTATCCGCCGGGTACCCCCCGGGTACCCGGGCCGGTAACCGGGACCTCCCGGGTACCCGGATCCGGGTACCCGGAAAGGTGGAGACCGCGTCGTGTACCCCTGGGGGGGGGGGGGGTGTTGCGGTATGAACACGGTGCAGCGCGGCACTCCGGAGGTGTGGCATCCCGGCTTGGATACGGCACAGCACACGTGCAAAACAAATCCAGAAGAAGATGCAAAATCCAAAACCAATAGGCGGCAGTGTAAATGCGATGAGTATCACTCACGCGGCAGGGCTAGGTGAGAGTGCAAGCCAGCGGAAACAGGCAGGCACGAAACCACTTCAGGCAACTTGCGATACGCGTGATCAGTCACCAATGCATCACACGGGCTCTGTGTCCTGCAGTCTGTCGGACAGCATCTGGAGAGACGACGCGGTCATCTTATCCCACTGCACTGTGGGGGCGTCGCCAGGCTGCAGCGCTTCAAAAAGCTTGCGGTACTCAACAGGGGTGATGGACTTCGCCGTGGCAAAGTCGCTACTCGGATCAGACGGCGAGGCACCCTCACGGCACATGTCTTCGGGAGACGACTTGTCAGTGACCCGCCTCAGGGGTAGATCAGACGGAATCAGGGAGGTCGCCACGAGAAGCTGCAGCAGCACGTCCTCCTTGCAGCGCACTGCGAGCTCCCCTGAAGGGCTCACGATGCTCAGCGACAGGATCCCGGTCAGCAGCTCCTCCAGCATCACCGCACCGCACTGCTTGACATCCAACATGCTGAGCGTGTCGAGCAGCACCTCACGCGAGTCATACAAATGGTTGCACACGGCCTGCAGCACGTGCCTTGGTATCCGAGGCTCAACCGACTCCCCAACAGGCACCACGACGTGTGTCCGCAGGATGCAGAACAGCTTCTGGTGGTCGATGCGGTGAATCCCATTCCTGTTGTGCAGCGGGGCCTTTTCGGGGTCGGCAGGAGGCGGCGACAGGCAGTGGAGGTAGCGCGCCAGAGTGAAGGGCCTGTCCTCGTCACTCCCCTGCGGGGCAGCTGCGGCAAACCTGCAGTCGAGCGTCTTCATCACCTTCGCAAACTCTGCAGACGTGCTGGTCCCCCCTTCGAACATCGTAAACACATCGCCGATGTGATGCTTGTGGACATCCAGCGTCTCACTCAGCTCCTGCAGCGCCGCAGGCATCCAATACGGAATCTGCTCTCGGATGGCCTTCTTCGCTGCCTCCCGCTCGCACCGCCGAGCCAACTCATCCTCCAGGATAGCCTGGCTCACCGCCTCCCCTGAGGGGCGTGTCTTGATGTAGCGGAAGGACCGCAGAGGAAGCGTGGCCTGCCTGAGCCTGTTGGCCTCTGTCTGCGCTCGGATCTTATTCTTCAGGGCTGGGATGACAAGCGCGTCGTCGGCGGTGATGCTCGTCAGCATCGGGTTGTGCTGTGCGCACTTCAGAGCGTCTTTCGCGACGGTGGTGCCGATCTCATTGCGGGAGAGGTCCAGCTGCTGCAGGCTGGGGTGATGCGTCACGGCCTCAAGGAGCTGCGATATGTCAGGGGGGCGCAGGCCCAGCCCTGCGACGGAGAGGGACTCCAGGCGCTCGCAGCAGAGGACGATAGGCAGCAGGGGGGCGAAGCCGACGGTCCCGACGTAGGCCCCGCTGAAGTCGAGGGAGGTGACCACCTCATAGCCCCCGAGGGCACTGGGCAATGCCTTCAGGATGCGTTGGTCGACACGGCGTTCCCACCGCGAGCAGGCGGCCTCGTATACCGACCCCAACGACATCTGATCCAGCTCCAGCCCACCCAACACTTCCTCAGCATCTTCCCAAGCAATCACCTCATGAGAGATCCGCCCGGCTGCCATTTCCAGGCAACCTCTGCCATGTAGTGGCTGGCGGGGGTGGCAGGGGGGTTTGCAAAAGGAAGGCGTCGGTGGGTGGGGTGCTGCTTGCGCTTCGAGTTCCTGCCTCCTGGGCCCTGTTAGTGATGCACCAGAATTGGTGCAGCGGATGACGGGGAGGGGGGGTTCATTGAGAAAGGGTTGCTGCTTGGGCTAGACAGGGTGGCAGCTTGGCTTTCACGTGGGAACACGTGAAGCTGTGTGGCGCACCGTGGCTCAGGTCGTATAACCTGACACACCCCACTCCTAACTGGGGACATTTGAGCTTAAGGCCTGCAATGCAGCGAACCTAAAGAGGGAACTGGGCAAATTGAATTCACTTGAATTGTGCCACACAAACACTAGATCTGGGACAGCTTCAGCATCAGCAACCCAAACTCGTCGAAGGATAGCTGGCCGTCACGATCCTTATCACACTGCAGAAGGTGTGGCGAGGGGACTCAGCGCGACGAAAGGTGGCAAAAAAGGAGCTTGGAGGGCGCGTGCCTGTTCCTGAGACTACAGAATCCATCTGCCAGGAGTACTAGACAAACCCCATCAAAACCGCCCAAACTGGCACTGTTCCCTACCAGAGCCTGCAACCCCCACAGCTGAAACATACCTGATTCATTATCTCGTTGACCTTCTGTGTCAGAAAGGACGCGCCCCCCGGCGGACGCAGACCCTCATCGTCAAGCCAGGCGAAGTTCCCCTCCTTTCGCAGCAGTTGGCACATCTCGTCGGCGCTGAGCGTGCCTGATTTGTTCGCGTCATACGCTGCGAGGTAGTCATCCCACTTTGAACGCAGGTACTGCTCACGTTTCGCAAAGTAGTCGTCATCAGGATTGACAGGCTTTGACTGAAGCGGTGCAGCCGCCTGGATATTGTTGACAGGTACGAGGGCACTGGAACCGATGTCATTCGACGCATTACTGTTCACGGTACTCCCCAATGCTGTCCCAGGCCTCTTAGATGCAGTGCGCGCCATTTGCCTTTTCGAGACAGGCGCTGTTGCGGGCCGCGCTGCCTGCGGTAGGATCGGCGGCACGGTGGTCAGCTGCGCTTTCGTGCCTTCCGGCACCCTCGACAGGAAGAGGCGCAAGCTCTCCAGCTCGTTCACCTCCCAGTGGTACCCCTCATCGTCGGTGTAGTGAAACTCTGCCGATCCTGCGGCGAGCTTGAACTTCGCCTCCAGCTGCCGCCTGAGAGAATCGAAGGCGCTGCTGCATGTGGGGTCGATCAGCACCACCTTCTGCCGGGTGTGCCCACGCAGCTTGGAGTAGATAGACTGCGTCTTGCGGGGCGCAGGGGGCGACAGCAGCTCCCCGGCAGCGTTCACCGGACTCGTGACAGACGGCAGGGTTGCAGAACCAGGCCGGGCGCACTTCGCTGGAGACCATGCCGTGTTGACTTTGGGAGGCACAGGCCCTGTGGCTCCTGACGCTACGCTGCGCAGGCAGTCAATGAGATAGGCGACGAAGATATCCTCCTGCTTGGCGTCGATAGTCTTCTCCAGGCGGTCCAGGGCGCTAGACACCGCTGCTGCATCCGCGCTATCGAGGCACTCTGAAGGGCTGCGTGTGGGGTTGAAAGTTTCCATCACGGACACCACAGAGGGGTCGACGTGTGCACGGCGCACCAACTGTGAGAAGCACAAAGTGGTGTACACAAGGCGTTCCCAGCTGTCGCGTTCGACGCGGTTCACCCCGATCTCGAGGACGACGCGCTCTTGCCCTTCCACGTCAGCCAAATCGGTCAGCAGCATCCATTGGTCCATCTCTTGAGAGAAGTACCGAAGGAAGTCTATTGGAACCCGCTCGTGCCGTTCCCGATGTCGCAAGCGACCACGGAGGGCATGTATCAGGTCATCCACATCAGCAGGGAACAGGTTTGAAACCTTCTGCGCCCCGCCCAGGAGTTCCCGGCCCCGGACACATGCTGTCACCATCCCTGGAGGTGGTAGGTCTACTGCCGAATGCATCTCATATGTCAAAGGCACAGGCGATATGATGACTGATGCTTGAAGTACAAAGGGCGTGGGATGGTCTCTGCTTTAGTAGCACCCGAGTCAGGCGAAATTCCGTTTGGCTGGCTCATCTAACACGTGCGTCAACAGTACGAATCGAACTAGCTGTTCCAGGCACGACTCAAATACATGAATGAATGTTGCTGTATTGTGTTAGATCGAAGAATCTTTGCAGGCAAACACTGGCGTGGAAACGCACTGTCCGCCTGGCTCCTGCATCAGTATGATATATATTCCAGGTCCTCTCAAGCACGCCTTCTCCATGTCATCGCTGCTCGAGTTGCAGCATAATCAGGGAAAACTCATCGATACCGATGGTTGTAGATTTGCTGGTGGGTGAGAGGCCAATCCAGCGCAGGGCTTTGTGGAAGTCTTTCAAGGGGTCCGGCTTGACCAACCCGAAGTCATCCGCAACCTGCTGGTGGTATATCTCCTCCAGGTGCTCCAACGACATGCGCTCCGACTTCGCGTGCTGGTTGAACAGCACATACAGCTCCGGGTCCAACGCAGCCGCTTCCTGCGACACCTCCTCCTCCTGAACCAGCACAGAGTCATCCACGTCACCCTCAGCGAGGTTTGCGCTGTGCTCCCACCGCTGCAGGATCCCTACCGCTGCCTCCAACCGCCCCTGCCTGGCCTCCAGTGTGGAGAGCTTCTCCTTGAGAGGCTGTATGAGCTCGTTGTGCTCTGCCTCCAGGTCCTCCATCTCAATCACCACCTGCTCGCGCGTGCGCTCGTCGCTCGTGCCTTTCTTGGAGTTCTCGCCGACGATGGATCTGGGTATCACAAAGCCAACAGTGCTCGCTTCCGCAGAGCTGCTGAAGCCCTCCCCGCCAGCCCCGCCCTTCCCTCTCTCGAGGATGCCGAGCTCCTTCTGCAGGGTGGCGATCCTCTCTTCGAAGACCTGTGTCTCCACCTCGAGGGAGCGGCGCAGGTTGGTGCAGAAGTCTTCCGTGGTGCTCAGCTCGCGGCGCGCAAGCGCCAGTGGGGTGCGCCCGTTGCGGTTGTGCACAGTGGTGCTCGCACCGCACTTCAGGAGGGCTTCGAGCACCGCAGGGTTGCACTCTTCCAGTGAGAGGTGCAGTGGGGCCCTGCCGTACCCTGTGTGTGCGTTGGGGTCTGCACCCTCCCTGACGAGAAACTCGATCATGCGGACATGGCCTGCACAGGTCGCCATGTGCACGGCAGTCAACCCGTCTTCGTTGCGGTAGTTAATGGCAACGCGTCGGCGGCGGCGGCGGCACTGCTCGTCATCCTCTCCATCTCGTACCATGCTGTCGCCAGGGCTGCGGGTGGACGACTCCGCCCCTGACTCGCACCGCTTCAGCACCCTCTCCATCATGCCGGTGTCACCCTCGTGTGCAGCGGTCAGCACACCCGAACCCCACCATGCGTTGTTTAGGACGTCCATCGCAAGGGGGGTGGTGCCTGGAGGGGAGAGATGCAGGCAAGCAAGCCAGCAAGCAAACACAGTGGCAGTGGCTGTGTGCTGTGTGGGGGCAAACCTGCAAGCAAGGGGTGGGGTGCGGGGGCAACGATTCTTGACATTGCTTTGGGCTCGCGACCCCCCACGCCCCAACCCCCCCCCCCACTCGAAAGAGTGGCAGGGTGTGAGGCGCTGGGGGACGGGAAAGAAAACCCGGCACCATCCGCAACACACACACAACCGCAGGCCCGACGTGACAACGGGAGGCCTGGCACCTGGAAACGTTGGGCACCACAGGGCTAGGAGGTAAGATACATAATCGCACGTGGAGACCTCCCGAGAACCATGGAGAAGTCAGGGCTGTATGCACAGGGCGATACCGACGGGGCGACAAGCAGGGGCCTCCCCTTGGCACCCGTCGCAAAGCAGAGGGCTGTGTTTGGCTTCCGTATCAGCTCCGGTTTGTAAGACCCCGGCCCTGGCGTGTCGGAGCGTAACGGGGCAAACGGGACACCAAAGGAGCACTTCGCATCGGGGTCAAGAGGGCCGCCCAGGATGCGCTTCACTATCTTCTTCGCCTTTTTCTTCTTTTTTGCCGACACGTCAGCAGCCTCGCAGTGCTCAACATCGCACGTCGGGGGGCGTGAGAAGTCTTTTGACGGCTGCGGCGGCCGCTCCGTCAGCCAGCTCTCCTTCAGCAGCGGGCGGAAGGATGTATTCGCCATGTTGCTCACACGGCTTGTCCCTGACACATTCGGGTAGTCAGAAGGCCCCGGGGTGCGGACTGGCTTGCGGGGCTTCGGGAACCTCGCACACTTGTCAATCGTGCCCCCTGTGTTGGAACTCTTCCGCAGCAGGGACCCGCCGGATGAGGTGGGGCCCGGTGTCGGTTCCACAACACGGGCCACCTCGTGCACCTGCTTGCGGATCACGACACCGGCAGTGCGCTTCCCTCCCAGCGACGAGGATATGTTGTAAGACCCGGGCCCCGGCACCACCAATCTGTCCCGCACATCAGGTGGGTCGTCAAGCCGGTTTCGCATATGCATCGGGCGGGGCGGCACCTTCTCCATCGCAGCTAACACCGCTTGCATCCTCACCACGGGTGGGGATGGGGGAGGGTGGCTGTGGGAAAAGGCTTGGAGAAAAGCAGGAGAAATGGATGCGGCAGTGGGAGCTGGTGGGAATGATTAGAGTGAATAGGAAGTGGGGGTGGAGAGATGGGTGGACACGGTGGCCTGGTCAGCTGACTGACCAGATTTTGACCAGGTCCAAATCTGACCAGGTCATGACCAAATCTGACCTGGTCATGACCAGGTATGACCTGGTCATGACCATGTCATACCTGGTCATGACCAGGTCATTTTCACCCATTTTAACCGGGGGGGGAACATGTTGAGTGGCCAAGCAGGGGGGACAATTCGCATATTCCGGACTCTCTCCGGCCGTTGTGGAAAGTATGAGTCAAAAGGGTTCAACCATACCCCGAGTCGAGAAAGAAGTCGAAGCTTGAATCATGTTGGGCACAAGGGGAAAATGGTCAAAATTGGCCCAAAACTACCAATAAAATATGCTGCAGTGCAGGGGGGTGGCGGGGGAGGGGAGGGTGGGGTCGGCGACGAAACTTGATGATCAGCAGCTTTGGCCCAAAATTACCAAAAAGGAATGAGGCCCCCTGCCCCCTGCCCAGGTTCCCTGCCCGCCTGGACGCACTCAAGTGCCTCACACCGGGTCCCTCCCCCTGGTGGTATCCCAAAAAAATGTCGAGGAGGTCTGCATCATCCCAGGCCACGCAGAAGGCGTCGAGCTGTTTCACAGCAGCCTCGCGGCGCTGTTTGAAAAGCCATCGCACCACCCACTTTGACAAGGAGTGGGGCAGGAAGCTGACACGGAGTGAAGAGGCCGACAAGAAGAAGGCCAGGACACTGCCCGCAGTCTACTCCATGCGTGTCTCTGGCAACGCGCGTCGGAGGCGGCATGAAGCGCCTCACGAGCGCCGACAAGAACTCGTCTGAGTACGAGGTGCTGACGGAAGCGGGGTGCTCGGATGAGGTGCTGGGAACCGATATGAAGAGGCTGCCCACCGCTCAAAGCGCGGTGGGCAGTACTTCTTCGAAGGCAGCTGAAAAACAACTGACCCCGAACCCCCCCCATCACGCAGATCGGGAGGCATTCGATAGCAGACGCCCTCTTCTACCGGATCATCGTAGAGGTAGGTCCGGGAGCTGACGTGCCCGACGAGCACCCACCTGTCCTCGACGGATCGGTCATGACTGTCACGGTCATGAGGGACCTGCCCTACAAGAGCGAGGTTCCGAATGGTCTGCACGCCCGAACGTTTCACATTCCGGATCCGTTCATTGTGGCGGTGGGGGCAACACCACAGGCAACGCAGGGGCAGGGTGTCGTGACCATCGACATCCAGTTGGTGAACGCGGTGATGAGGCAGGCGGTGGTGACAAAGAAGCCCGACCAGCGGGCGTGCCAGAGGACGAGAGTCCCATCGGCAGTGCCGTAACGGTTGACCACATCTGATTGTGACACTTTTCAAAGAGTGTAAAAGAATGGAGAAGGGAGTGCCCTGCCTTGAATGCCTCAGGACCCTCAGGATCCTCAGAACTGCCACCTCTCCGACGAAGCGTTCGAGAGGGAGAATGGGGAGAGGAAATCGCGGGCCAGGACAACATCTGCTTGTTTCCGGGAGAGGGACCTGATGGTGTTCGAGCTGGCAAACTATGCCAGTTTCGGCAACGACCCCGCAAGAATCTTCGTGTACCCTCTTGCAATACAATGTCATATCGTTGTGCGGGAAGTGCATGACAGCGGGTCCCGTATGGATGAAAAACTTCGATTCGTTTCGGCACCGTCTCAGGGCTCTCGGTAGCAGTCGAGTAACCCCTGTCGGCCCGATCGATTCGCTCGGCAAGTGTTCCGATGGCTGGTTACTGACTGGCGATGCTGCCTGCAACAAACCGCGTGGTCTCCGTATTTGCCTTTGCGACAAGCAGCCGCCGATCCACACCCAGGATGCGAAGGACGGCGTGTTACGCAAGGCAGCACTGGCCTGTGAAGCCGACGACGACAACGAAGATCCCGAAGAAGAGGAGGAAGAAGGAGAAGAATGTGAAGAAGCGGAAGAAGGCAGAAAACTGCTGATCATCAAGTTTCGTCGCCGACCCCACCCTCCCCTCCCCCGCCACCCCCCTGCACTGCAGCATATTTTATTGGTAATTTTGGGCCAATTTTGACCATTTTCCCCTTGTGCCCAACATGATTCAAGCTTCGACTTCTTTCTCGACTCGGGGTATGGTTGAACCCTTTTGACTCATACTTTCCACAACGGCCGGAGAGAGTCCGGAATATGCGAATTGTCCCCCCTGCTTGGCCACTCAACATGTTCCCCCCCGGTTAAAATGGGTGAAAATGACCTGGTCATGACCAGGTATGACCTGGTCAAGATTTGACCAGGTTTTGACCTGGTCAGGGTCTGACCAGGCCACCGTGGAGCTGTCAGGGTAGGGGGGGGGGGGGGGCGATGGTGCAGCTCTTCTACTCTAGGGACCCCTCCGGGTCGAGGCGTTTACAGTGGCGCTGGCACAGGGGGGGGCCCGGCCCGAGTTGAAGTCGGGTCAAGAGCTTGGTTGCCAGGTTGAACAGCATGAAGTGTCTGGGGTTTGGTCACGTTCACCAAAAGGGTGCACTCACAACCACGCCGGGCACCGATACAATAACACGCCCATATATGAGAAGGAAGCGTACCCACCCATCCACCCACCCACCCACCCCTCCCCATCTCGGAGTGTTTAGCTAAGGGAATCGGCAGGAGTTTGGAGCCAAGGCGGTGACCGGGTGTGTCTCCGGTTTGATTTGTTGACTTCTACTTTCTTAGAACCCACACATCCTCTGAATTAGGTTACACTAACCCGCGCTCGCTTCGCCTCTCGCTTTTCGTTCTTCTTTTTTACCCTCCTTCCCTTAATATGTCCTCCATGGCTACACTCCCCGCCAACCTCCAAGCGCTGTCGACGCAGCTGGAGGAGGGGGTAGCGGCTGGCCACCGCTACAAGTACAACGCGCCACCCGACGTCGAGGGCGCGGGCTTGCCGGCCCCCGTGGCAGCGGCTCTGGGGAAGTCGGCATGGTGCCCCTTCCGGTCACTGCAGGCGACGTTTGTCGAGCTGGTGTCCGAATGCCAGGAGGAGGAGGTACCCCCGGAGTTCCTGACGATGCAGCTGCAGGCCCTGTGCGGGGATGGATTGCCCGATGTGGGCAAGTGGGTGGCCGTCAGGGTGCTGGCGGCCATCCACCTGGTGAAGAACTCCGCCGAGGCAGGGGCCGACTCCACCGCGATCCCCCTCAACAAGTCGGTCAGCCACGCGCAGGCTGAGGATGCACATCGTCAGACGCCGCACGCCACCGCAGGGGAAGGGGAGGTGCCAGCCCCTGCTGCCATGAAAGGGTGGCAGCTCAGCGAGCAGGCGTCTGGGTTGATGGGGCAAGTGGTGGTCCTCTCCGCAGCTCCTCCCGGGACTCACGCCGTCAAGCGGTACGCAGGGAAGCTGATGGCTGCGGGGAGTTCGTGCATTCTGCTGCGGTCGTCGTGCTACAACCACGCTGAGGGTTGTGAAGCGCACCAGGGTCCCGACGAGCTGTGGGAGGTTCCAGCAGCGGGCTGGACGTACAGCCGCTTGGTGTCACTTGCGGTGCACCAAACGGAGGCTGCACGCGCGGCGATGGGCCAGATGGAGGGGCAGGCCAGGAAGGCGGTCGAGGAGCGCGACGCGAAGGTGTCCCAGCTCGAGCAGGAGCTGGTTGCGTTGCGGAGGGAGATGCGCGCAACCGCCGCGCTCAAGGACGAGGAGCTGGCGGCAGCTCGGAGGGAGGGGGCGCCGGCTCCCGCAGCGAGCAGCAGCCAGCCGCTGGACGCGATGCGGGTGGACACGGGGAAGGCGGCTGAGGCCCCCTCCCCACCCTCATTTAAGCACCCCGCCACCGCCGCCGACGTCAAGGCCTGGAGGAAGGACATCCTCACCGACCACCAGCTCCTGCTCATGCAGCTGGAGGGCCGGTTGCTGTCGGGGCTCCAGCATCTTCCGGGAGGGAAGACGCTGGACGACATGTTTGGGATGTTGCGGCTGTGGGTGCTCGCGTGTTCGTGGATGCCGGAGTGGATCGACACACCCCAACATGAGCTCGGAAATGTCTTGTTCCGCCACGTGTTAATACAACACGAATTTGTGCGGAACAAGGTTCCTCGTCGGGACCTCGAGCGGAAGCTGGCGGCGGCGGACTGCGAGGTCCACGAGGTGACCCGGGTCGCGGCGACGGTGCGGCCCCCCCCGGCGAGACAGCCCTCGGGTCGTGGGGGGAAAGGTGGTTTTTCGGGAAACGGCCGGGCCGGGAAGGGGCACAAGTGACTACTTCTTTCCCGGCCTCAACTACATCGTCAGTCAAGCAATTTCCCCGTTATTTCTCTCCGGAATCCTTTCCCCACAACCCCTCTCCCTTCCCATCCCCTCTCCCCCCCCAAAACACGTGTACGAGTGTCGCACAACTTCGCCTGCGGCAGGCGACGGATCCGGGCGGCCTACTTCAATGATCGGAGGTATGGTGCTGGACCTCGTGCAGGCCCGGCTGGGAGCCATCCGCCACCGGACCGTCGGGGAGCACTCGGTGGACGAGGACGACGCGGAGGCGCGGGTGCGAGGTGTTGTGGCGAACATGTGGGCGAAGACGACGGTGCAGAACCGGCAGAGCCTGTGGTCCCGCATGTTGAGGTGGATGGATCAGGTGGACCGCACCCTGTCAGCGGACACGGCGGTGCTTTTTGTGGCGGCGACAGGTGTAAAACCGCAGGGGCAGCTGTCCTACACCAAGACGCTGTCGGGGACGTTCAGGCACCTGGGACTCCCCAACCAGCCCCTGCTCTCGTACGCCTCGGCGCTGCGGGCCGTGGGGGCGGCGGTGCCGATCCACCAGGCCGACCCCATCCCGCGGGAGACCTTGCTGGCGTGGGCGTATCTGCAGCCCCCGACCCTCAAGCTGGCGTGCCTCCTGGCGTGGAAGACGGCTTCGAGGTGGGGAGATGTGATTGCCCTGACGTCGTCACAGGTGCTGGAGTGCTCCGGGTCCGAGGTGATATTGGACTGGGGGAGGAGCACAAAGGGGCGCCGCCAGGACCCCTTCACGGCCGCGAAGTTCGTGGTGATCCGGGGACCGGATACGGACGTGATTGCCAGCCTGTTGGGGGCGCTGCGCCCGTTCTCCAGGATCACGGGCGTGTCGACTGCGGGCTTGGATGCGCTGTGGGGGGCTTCGGCAGTGATGTGTGGGTACACCGCCCACAGCATCAAGCGGGGGGCGATCTCCCACCTGCTCGGGCTGATGTCGTCCGGGGTGGAGATTCCCCCGGCCCTGCTGGCGCGCCTGGGGAAACACGAGACGCAGTCGGATTGGTCGCGCCTCACCATCCGGTACGGAGGAAACCGGGTGGCCCTCGCCCGGGCGCTGAGGACGGGGGACGTGACGGTGCACCTCTGAAGAGTGGTCCGTGGAGGGGGCACAGCGTCACGCGCCGGGCCAGCAAGACGCGCTTGCCGATGACCGCCGAGGAGCGGGACTCCCCCCTTCACGTCACGCCCATCACCCCCATGGATGTGGATGGGCTTAGGGGGCGCATGTCGGCGAGCAGGGCACGCCGCTTCGATGAGGTGTGGAAACGGACGTTTTACCCCGACTTGGATGGGTGTGGGTCGGGTGACTGGGCCAGCGGGCGTAGTGCATTCCAAGCTGCACATGCGAGGCTGCTGGTTCAATGTGGTGTGGCGCAGCGGGCGACCGGGCCTGGGTTCATGGAAACTGTCCCCTTCACCGTGTTGGAGGAGAAGGAATCGGGGATGCGCCAGAGGTTTATTCTCTGGACAAAACAGGCCAACGAGAGGCTTGACCGGGACGGTTATGTGGCGGACGTGCCCATCGGGCACATTTCTGAATACCTCGACGCCGTTCACGAGCCTGTGAGTTCCCTGCGGGATTTCAGAACGGGATTCTTCGCGATCGAGGTCCCTGCGGACGCGCGTTGGCTGTTCCGGTTCCAGGCGGATGACGGCTCCTGGTACGAGTTGTCGCGCCTCCCCATGGGACACTGTTGCGCGCCTGAGCTGATGCACTCCCTGGCAGGGGTGATGGCCGGCGACCCGGCGTACGTCAGAGAGGAGCTGGTGGTGCGCGGCGTCATGACCCATGTGTGGATCGACAACATCCGCTTCTCCGGGGAAGAAGGCGCAGTGCGACGGGAGACCGCCCTCCTGGATGCGAGGGCTTTTGAATTCGGGGTGACGTGGAAGGACTCGGATTCTGAGACGGCGGCCCGTGTATACGACTTCCTTGGGGTACGCTTCGACCACACCCTCGGGACTGTTGCGGTGGCATCCCGCCTACGGCAGAAACTGTGGGGCGTGGATTTTGGGTCGTGCACTGCAGGTGAGGTGGAGTCAACGCTGGGACGGCTCTTGCACTCGAGTGCCATCGCAGGCGTCTCACCAGGCCAGTTCTGGTTCGCCTTGAAATACGCGCGCAGGGTTACCAACAACATGAATCGCGGGATCCTGCACCCTCACGACGCGGTGTCAGTTCCCCCGTCGGTGCGCGCGTCCCTCTCGAGCTGGAGGCGGGCGGTGATGGTTTCTAGAGCGCTGTGCCGAGTGGTGTCGGGGACACCGAGCGCGACTGTTTTTGTGGATGCCTCGCTCGACGGCTGGGGCGGCGTGGTAGTTAATGATGCGACGGCAGAGATTGCGATTGTCGGCGGCGCTTGGAAAGGCCAGGCGCGCGGCCTCCATATCAACCAGCTGGAAGCGCTGGCTTTTAAAAATACGATGGCTTCTGTCCCCTCTTCTTTTTCCTCTTTTTCCTTTTCTGTCTTCATTGATAACACCACCGTTTTAGGTGTGGCCCGCCGTAGGTCCTGCATAAAGAACCGAATCATAAACGACGCGGTGGTGCAGGCTTTGGAGACGCTTCGGTCCCTCAAAGCCTCATTTTCACTTGCGTATGTTAAGTCTGCTGACAACCCTGCCGACCTTCCGTCACGTGTCTCCGAGGCCGAGCTTTCTACACCTTCACATTTCCGTGAAGTGTCACTGGCGGTGGGGCGGTTCCTAAACAACTCCTAACTTGCGACGGGGCTGGCGGAGAGGCCTCGTGGCTGTGACACCACAGCCCGGGGCTAACCCCGCTAGTAAGTACAAGTAGGATGAACCTCCCGATAACCCCTCCCTTTGTTCTTTATACGAGGTTTTGTGAGCGTCTATGCACACCGCCAAGCTCTTGCGACCAAGCCAATTCTCGGAGTGTTTAGCTAAGGGAATCGGCAGGAGTTTGGAGCCAAGGCGGTGACCGGGTGTGTCTCCGGTTTGATTTGTTGACTTCTACTTTCTTAGAATCCACACATCCTCTGAATTAGGTTACACTAACCCGCGCTCGCTTCGCCTCTCGCTTTTCGTTCTTCTTTTCCCGCCCTGGTACCCACCCTTTTGTGGTGCCTCTGCTTTTCCTGTAAGTGCACCTTTTCTGCTACTTTTTCCTTGATGGTTGGGGTCTCTGCGCCCCCTTAACTTCTCGCCTTTTGCTTGTTTTTCACACATAGTTGGATGGGCACGTGGTGCCTTCCCTCCCACCTTCCCTCCTGAGGCCTCGTGGCTGTGACACCACAGCCCGGGGCTAACCCCGCTAGTAAGTACAAGTAGGATGAACCTCCCGATAACCCCTCCCTTTGTTCTTTATACGAGGTTTTGTGAGCGTCTATGCACACCGCCAAGCTCTTGCGACCAAGCCAATTCCTCTACCTACAAACAGACACCTCCCCACCCACACCCACCTCAACTTGCGGGTCCTACAGCAGGCCCTCCTCTTGGAGGGAAGTTCGGGAGGACACGCATCCACTCGTCTGCAAAGTACTCCCAGAACTTGGGGGAGGCTTGGGATATGATGTGTGCGGAGGCGGAATAGGTGGCCGACCCACCCGCGGCAGGCACACGCTCCGCAGGGCGCGCACCCGCAGCCTGCACCGACACCCCGCCGCCGCGCCGCTGGGGCCCCGGCAGATGATCCGGGAAGGGGATGGGTATGGTCACCACCGGGTTCCCCTCCCTGCCCGCCTGCTGCGCCACACCCAGCTGCAGCGCCGGCACATGCACCGCAGGCTTGCTCGGCGGCACCGCCGTGTTTGCCAGCGACCCGCTCCCCCACGACTCCGCGGCAGACCGGGAGCGGATCAAGGCCTCCGTCGCGTCGATATGCACACCCGCATCCAACATCTTCACCGCAAGGGTATAGGCCGGAGGCGCACACCCCCCTGACGGCGACACCGACACCCTCCGCACAGGCGAGAGGCTCCTCTGCGGCATATACTGCGCTGCTGCAGGCGACAGGCTGCGCCTCACAGCCCCTATGTCCCTGATGTGCTGCAGAGGGGCCGCAAGGCCCCACTGCTGCCGCAGCGGCACTGGGGAGGAGGCCTGGAGTGGGGAGGTGACGCCTGCTGCTGGGGAGAAGAGCCCCGGCACCGCGGCGGCAGTGGCTGCAGGCGACCCCATGAAGGCATGCGGTGCTGGGGGTGGCGTGGGCAGCGCGTGCGGGGCGTGGCGGAGGCCGAAGGCCTGCGGGGGTGTGCCGCAGAGGGCAGGGGACTCTGCCGACTGCAGCACGTCGCGCACGACATCATCGGGGAGGCCGCTCTCCTGCAGGATCTCCTCCGGTGTCACTGCTGCCCACCTCCGGGAGGAGGAGGCAGCGCCGTGCATCAGGAGGCCCGAGGCCTGTGGAGCACCTCGCGGCTCCCATCTGGTCGGGTGTGTGGTTGAGGTTGTGATGCGTTGTGTTTAACGCTTTAACGACTGACTTGGATAGCGTATCAGTTCTCGTGCATTATTCTCTCGTGGACTTCCTGCACGATGCAGGTCCGCTAATCCAGCATAGCCAACGTTGCGTTGTGATAAGACATGCTGAAACAATGAGGTGGTGCTCAAAAGGAAGTGGGCGTGGCAAAAATATCTGAGGTGGAGGTGGGAGGAAGGAAGGGCAACCTTCGATATACGGACAGGCTCTGTCTGATATCGCGCTCTGCTTGGCCTGGTGGTGCGCTGTGTGAGGCAAAGGTCGGGGCGAGGGGGGTGGGTGTGGGAGGGGGGCTGGGGGCGGTGATGGCTGGGTCGCTCAGCGGGTTTTGTCTCGGGTCAGGCGCCTGGCGTCGGGCGGGAAGGGGGGAAGGTGCATAAAGAAGTAATAATGGCAAAACAGACCACCGCACGGTGGGATCTTGTAAATTTTACATGTAAAAATACTGATTTTTACATGTATTATACATGTATAATACTTGCATGTCAACTATTATACATGTATAATACATGTATATGCCTGAAATATACATGTAAAATACATGTATATCAAGTAAAAATACATGTATAATAGTTGCATGTCAACTATTATACATGTATTTTTACTTGATATACATGTATTTTACATGTATATTTCATGCATTTACATGTATTTTACATGTATAATACTTGTCATGCAAGTATTATACATGTAAAATACTTGCATGGCAAGTAAAATACTTGCATGCAAGTAAAATACATGTATTTTACTTGCATGCAAGTATTTTACTTGTCATGCAAGTATTATACATGTATTTTACTTGTCGTGCAAGTATTTTACATGTATAATACTTGCATGACAAGTATTATACATGTAAAATACATGTATATCAAGTAAAAATACATGTATAATAGTTGACATGTCAACTATTATACATGTATTTTTGCTTGATATACATGTATTTTACATGTATATTTCAGGCATATACATGTATTATACATGTATAATAGTTGACATGCAAGTATTATACATGTATAATACATGTAAAAATCGGTATTTTTACATGTAAAATTTACAAGATCCCACCGTGCGAGCGGGGTGGGGGGGGGTGGGGGGGGGGGGGTGGGGGGGAAGGGGGGGGGAAGGGGGGGGGGTCTCTTCAGAAAACACAAAAATAGACGGTGATGCCAGCCGAATGGCGTTATTTTTTTGGCACATAAGATGGCAGCTCAAGCGATGAGCACGGCCACGACTTAAGCCTGAAGGCACACTTCCCCGAGGGGCACAATCTGCAGCTGAGGGATGGCATGCAATCCTCACCGCTGCATTCACAGCAGGGGGTACTTTATACTTCGGCAAGGAGTCTCCTGACAGGCTTCTCCATAAACCCTGCTCAACTCCCTCACGTGTATCCTACGGATACCAGCCACGGGGGGTGGGTCGGGGAGGCAATGAGGGCGACCTCGGCAGATAGGATGACATGTGATGAACCCCTCACCCACCCCGCCACCCCCCCCCCGTTGCATCGTGCCCTGTATCTCTCGAGACGCCGTCGCATGGCATGCAATGAGGTCGCCAGACCACAGGGGGGGCGTAGTGGGGGGGTTTGATCGTCGAGAGTGAATGGAAAGTAAGTCTCCCAGCACCTTCTTGCAATGTTGGGGGGGGGGGGGACGGCGCTGACTGCTTGAAACAAGATTGGATGCGCCACCCCCGCCACACTTCCTCACGGAGGCCGTTTGTGTGTTCTGCTTTTTTGCTGCGGCAAAAAAAAATAATATGCGCAGGCCAGGAGGCAAGCAGGCCAGCCGAGCACAGTGGATCCTTACAGATTCTGTGCAAGGTTTTCCGAGTTGTCGTTGTGGAGGTGGGGGGAAGGGGTTCACACATGGAGATGGGCCGGATTATTTCGCCAAACTTCGAACGCTGAAGGGAGGGGGGGGGGGAGGGGGGGGGGAAGGGGGCAATGGTGTCGGGGGTGCCTCCACTCCGGGCAAGCTATTTTCTGGCGCTTCCCCCCCCCCCTCACAATTCATATCGAGAGATATGCGGCAAAAATAATGAACCGCTTCTTTTTCCGTCGGCAATGTTGGATTTGCGGGTCGGCATCGAACAGAATGTCGACGAGAGACCCCACTGCAGCGAAGGCCTCCCTACGGGCTGTGACTCTACTTCTGAAGCACTGGCCGGAAACACCCACACAGGCTCTGTAAAGCAGAGAGAGGGGGTAGCACGTGTGTGGGTCGAGATGGAGAGAAATACCATTGTGTGAAGTCAAAATGACACCGACAATACGAACCGAGTGTGTGAATGAATTCGGGGGGGGGGGGTTAATGAAATAGAAGGAGAAGGAATCACAAGAATGATCTCCCTTCACTCATGAATTCGGGGGGGGGGGGGGGAGGAGGGCAGCGGGGGAGCGCGGGGGGGGCGCAAGGGGCACGCATCACACCACCTGCATATTGGCTCAAAACAACCACGGCCCTGATGGAGCAGTGACGCAGAGGAAAGCGAAGTGGACTCCCCCACCCCTTCACTCCAAATGCAGGTGGTGTCCGAGACCTCGTGAGAGGCTGTGAGAGGCTGTTCAGACTGTGTCGCGGCCCAATATGTGGGTTGGTGGATCCCCTCTCGAGCAGCCAGTGCAGCAAACAGGAGGTTGCTACTCAGGGGTTGCACACACAGGTTGTGCTCGGGGTGTGGGGGGGCTTGCTGTTCGACACCTCAGGAGGGGGGGCGGGGGGGTGGGTGGGTGGGGGCAGGGGGGTGAAGGCAGGCGATAAGAAATATTGGCCCGAGGCTTGCTGAGGGATTTTTTTTTCAAGAGGCTAGTTGGTATTTTGCGAAAACTCATTGCGGTCAGCAGATAAGATAATAAAGCGTGACAGCAGCAAGGCTCGGAGCATGGTTTCGTTCATGGCTTTCTCGCGCCACAACCTCGCAGGGGGAAGAAGGGGACGCGGCGGCCAATCAAGTCATGTTGGGTGCGCTGTTTCCTGTCAGCCACCTATGTTCTCCCCCGGTCCTCTTCCCCCACCTGTGGGCGGCATGTGTAGGAGCCGCGTGAACACAATATACGCGAAGTCACCTGTGGTGGTTCAGCTGTATCCTTGGTTGGGTGGGACAAACGAATCGTTCAATACCAACCCTCTCTAAATCTTGAAAGGGGGGGGGTGGGAGGGGGGTTCGCTGCTGCACAGTTCCAGCAAGGAGTTGGCTGTGGGCATGCGGAGCAGAGCTTTGTCACGGTATGTGATGTTTTGCTTCTTCCCCACAGCCATAATATTCGCTTCTGGCTGCGCCATGCGGCGCAGAGCCCGGCGGGGAGGGCTGGGCTGAAGCCCACTGAAACAATGGGCAACACAAAAGACACCTCTTGTTACTTCTTATTGTGTAGAGCGAATCAAAAAGAAATGGACGCGTAAAAAAATAGTACCCAGTGCCTGGGGTGGGGGGGAAGAGGGGTCACATTTCCGTGGGTATTTTGCGGTTGCGCTGTTGGCTGTGGGGAGGGGGGGAGGGGGGGGGGGCTGGCAACCAACACTCTAGCTGACACAACAAAAAATCTTTTCATTGGGCTGTTTGAAAAAAATCCTCCCCCCGCCCCCCCGCATTTTGAGGCTTTTTTGAAAGAGTTTACTCAGCGAACCGCCCATATATTGTGCGGTCACTCGCAAAGCACAGCCACAGCCTCGACCCAAGCATGGCAGACGTCTGGGCACAAGCGAACCCACGAGCAGCCCGGATGATCGGCCAGTCCTCACGGAGTCACCCGTTGACGGAGGCTCGGGTCGAGAAGAGGGGTGGGACAGCGCACGAGCCTAGCCTGCACTGGGGCAGGTTGTTGCGGTCGACAATCCGGCCCCGTCAGACACAAAACCCAAAAAAAAGAACCCAAAAAACCCATGGAGCACCTTGCACGGGTTGAAGGGGGATAGAAGTGACACACTGAACCAGACACAAAACAGGTGCACCGACGACGACCGGTGGACTGACAGACAGACGAAGTGAGACGTAACGTAACATATGAGAAGAGGGATAGCAGGAGGCAGATGGGGGTAGAAGATCGACTACGAACGAGCCAGGCTTTATGAAAGGTTTGAACATTTGTTTTAGCCGGCTTTGAGCATCTCCCGATGAGAGCGGGGGGGCGGGGGATGGGGGGTGAGGTATAACGTAGAATGTAGGGGGGGGTGGTCGGCTGCTGATTCGGGTTCTTCCGGCCAGGTATGGTGGCATTGCCTTCTTGCCACCTTTCTCTGCGGGTGCCAGGGGAAGCACGAAACACCCACTTAGCTGATGCCAACATGGCTGGGGGGAGGCACTGCCCCTTCTGGTCAAGAGATGGGTGCAGAGATTCGGGTAAGATTTTGTCGCAATGGCGCGGTGTTGCTGTATAGAAACCTGAAACAAAAAAAATGCGGTATTGCTTGTCAGCGCAGCCTGTCTCACCGCCCCACATTTATTTTTGAAGGGGGTGGTATTTTTCCTTCAGCCCAGGCCTGGCAACCTCTCACAGGCTCAGGCAGCTGCATAATTATACAGAGGCGATGTGGGTCGGGGTTCGGTGACCCCATCACCCGCCCTGCCCCGCCGCCCCCTCCTCTCTCAGAAATAGCCCACCCACCCACCCAACCCCAAATCCTCCCCCCTCCGCCGTACACACGACCCGCTGTTTTCTCACACAAAAATACTGAACGGCCGAAGAAAAAGAGTGAATCAGATAAACGAACCACAAAAATGTTGCCAAAACTGTGTTTTTCAGCAGATGGGACGGGGACGGGGGGGGGAGAGGGGAATGGGGGCGATGCCCGTTCTTTTGGCATCGACAGCCTGCAGCCTTGGCATTTGGGTGGGCTTACATCAGTGGTGGGGTGTGCACAACGTTGCCCGGAGGCGGTGTGATTCACGGTGCATAGGCGCACTTCATCAACCTTTCGAAGAACTCCCACCCAACAGGGAGAGAACCAGCAGTGCCTCAACATGAGTAAGGCAATACATCTGTTATTTGCAGCAGCCTTGCTGCCTTAATTTTCGCCAGCCTCCTGGTGCCAAATTCGTCTGCCACCACAGGGCCAAGCCTTGGTGCCCCCCTAGTTGGCTGCGATTGCAGGCGGCGTAGATGCGGGGAGCTGGTCAGCGGGAGGGGGTGTGGAGGGCGTGTCCTTCTTCAGGTGGAGCAGGGAGGTGATGGCTGTCCGGCAGATGGGGCATTTGTTCGTCGCCTGCCGCAGGTGGTTGGCGCATTCTCGGCAGAGGCACATGTGGCGGCAGGGCATCACGGTGGTGTCACGCTCCTCCACCATGCACACGACACAGGCGCTGTCCTGCTCGTCCTCCACGTCGTGGATGGATGCCGTCACGGCGCCCGCCGCCTCCTCTGCCACCTCCAGCCCATAGATGTCCTCCAGGCAGTACAGCTCTTTGCCTGCCCACAGGCACTGCCGTGCGCATTCCAGCAGGCTGCCGCTCTTGTTGAAGTAGGTGAACTGCCCTGCCTCGACCTCCTCGTCGTCCGTGTACCACAGCCCCACACAGAGCGCAAACGTGTTCCCCTGTGCCTCCGCCACTTCCTCCGGCAGCACGATGCTCACCTCCACACCCTCGCCCTCTCCGAACTGCGCCGTCTCCACAAGGAACGGCGTGTCGATCCGGAAGTCTTCCCCCTTGAGGTGCTCCTTGCACATGAGGTATGCCTTGGCGGTGCCGTCCGTCAGGGAGTCGACCTCGAAGACCAGCTTCAGGAGAGCGCCGGTGGCGTCGGCCTCGAGCTGTGAGGGGGTGGGTCAGGTAGGGTGTGGGCAGCAGGCGCATCGCACCCCCCCGTTGCATGCGGAGGTAGGGGTGTCGGCACCCCAAAAGATAACACAATAAATCCGCCTTTGTTTGTGGGCACCGTGTGTGGGTGTGCATCCGCACAGTGATAACAGAGTTATGAACCCGCAAGCCCGCAAACCCGACCGCCCAGAAGTTGGTGCGATGTATTCCTGGTAGTGCCCTCACGGGGTACAGGACAGCGCCTGGCTCAGAAATGCCTGAGAACATACCTTGATGCTCTTCTTAATGATGGCAGCCTTATTTTTCACTGTCTTTGACTCCTGCACCTCTGGCCCCTGCACAACCGGCGGTGCTTGCGGGGCGTGGTGGTGGTGCTGGAGGAACGGGTGGTACATGCGGTGCGGCCCGCGCATCGCCATCATGTGCGCACCAGGATAGGCATTCGGCATCGGTGCACGCATCGCCCCCGGCGGGGCCACCTGTGTGTGACGTCGGTATCCAGAACGCCTGCAGGCAGCACAGCACTCTGAAGGACTGCAAGGCAGGACACCCCAATGCGCACAAAGTCTGCGATTCACACTCCCATGCAAGGCTCGAACCCTTCCGGCCATTATCGGATCCCCTCCAACAGGGGGCCAGGCTACACCAGGGCAGTGCCAGACACTACACAACACCACCAAACAGCCCATTGCGACAACAACATCAAAAACAACATACCCTGTGGGGCGCGGGCCGCGTCTGCTGATGTGCTGCAGCATTCTGGCGCTCCCTCTCCCTCCGGCTCCTGGAAGATGAAGCCCCCATCGCTGCGCTTCCTGCAGGGTCTAGCGGGACTCCTGCGGGACTGCCTGTGTGTAGTAGTCCTGCAGTGGTGATGTAGTGCAGTCACACTAGCAAACGAACCCCACCCAGACTGCAACAATGGGAGTGGCGGGAAGGGGGACGACCAACATCTCCTGCACAGCCCGGGTCCACACAAGACGGTGATCCCAGTAGCACAGACATCGAGCCATCTGCACGGCTGTAGGTGTAAACAACAAATTCCACAAGGCTGCCTACAGGCGGGCAGCAATGGGGACAGAGATGCGAGAGACAGGCAAGAAAGCGAAGCCAAACAAAAGGAGGGGCGAGAATGGGTGAAAGGGGCACCTTCCACCTTCCACCCTTCTCACCGTTCCCCCCCCCCCTAGGGGGGGCTAATTCAACCCAAAAAACGGGAGTAAACCCTACTTTTTCACGGAGCACCCCTAAACATGAAACCAATGCTACAAACCGACCCAAACCAGTCCAGAAACGTGTTTCTGGGGGGTTTTGGTGACCTGTGTGGCCCAGAGAGGTCCAGAGATGCCCAGAAACGCGATTTTTTTCAGTTGGCACAGATGTGGTACCAGATGCGGTACCCTGAATGGCCGAGAAAAACAGCCGATGGGCACTGCTTTCTGCAGGCACTGCGGCTTGACGTCATGTGTCACCATTGCATCAATGTAGTCACGCTTGAGCCACTTCGATAGTGTTCCGCCCCCTTCACAGTTTTTAAGATTGGCAAGGAGTGTTTCTCGTGCTTGGCGTGCCACCGTACCTTTTTCACGTACCCCAGGTGGCTGGCACAACATGAACTGCGCCAGCCACTCAGGTGCATCTCCCGGAGGAGGGAGACGAGCTTATCCTCGAGAAGGAAAACGTTCTCGATCCGAGTGGCGCTCAGCTCGCCAGCAGGTTCCTTGTCATTTGCCTTCAATTATTAGAGGTCGTAGGCATTCCGCCCCATTAGAATGGCAAGGGCTGCTATTTGATACTCGAAGTGAGCAGGGCATCAAGTGCTCACTTGGGGGATATCGAGGTCGCTGAGTTATTGCCTCCTCTGAATGGCGTCGGAATGGACCAACACTCCGAGCAGCGTCCTGCTTCCGCCCAGAGTGCGTGCCCACCATCTCTGGAACCTCAATCTACAAGGGATACCAACCTTCTCAGTGCAACCACGAGTGCATTTTGGCCTCTGCCCCCACCCCGTGGTGCTGCTTGTCGCCCCTCGGTACATGGTGATGTTACATCGATCCGCGGCATGAAGTAGAGCTTGACCGATGAACCAATCGGTTGCTTCGACCACAGGTTTCGCTTTATGTTGCAGCAGCCGCTGGAAACTGGCACAGCACTGGTACCACATCTGTGCCAAAAAATTGGAGACGCAAAAAAAGAGCTTTCCGGGCCGAAATTGGGCCTATTTCGGGCAGATACCGAATTTCCGGGGTGATATGGGGTGTTTCTGGCCTTTTGGTGCCCTTGGGGGCCTCTCTGCGGCGAAGTTGAAAATTTGGGTTTACTCCACGGTGGGATCTTGTAAATTTTACATGTATAACTACAAGTATAATACATGTATTATACATGTACAATCATACATTGGGCGTTATTCCGTTACCAGTAACGGTAATAACGTTATTTTTGCGTTATTTTTTGACCCCAAAAAAGGCAGCATTTCCCGGTGAATCTGACCCGAAACTCGGGTCCCTACCCCCCCTAAAAGAATTTTCTTGGGTAAAATATCACTCCAGGGGGCCACTCCGTGATGTCAAAAAATTGGAAAACGTTTTCTCCTAAAATAACGCGTTATTTTTCCGTTATTTTCATGAAAACTTGCGTTATTCGGACAATTTTGCGGGCGGATGGTGTAGTTTTTGGTGGAGATGGCTCCAGAATACCCCCCTGGGACCATTTTTTGGATAATAACGCACGGACATGTCGAGTTTCGTGAAAAAATCATGTTTTTTGGCTTTTTCAAGGCAAATACTGCAGAAACCCCTGCAACCTTGCAGCATCCAATGTTCCTGGAGTGAAATTTGGAGTGAAAATCACTCCAAAATCACTCAGTGTGGACGCAGAAGTGAATCCTTCAGGAATACACCCGCACACCTCACATTGGCGGTGTATAAACCACCTGATATTTTTACTCGTTACGAGCGACGAAGTAGCGCGAAGTAGCGACGTGCCCATTTTTTCCCGGTCCGTTCTAAAATAGTTACGTTCCAAAAGTCCGTTACTGGTGCTGTCAAAGACGCTTCGCACAATATACGCACGAACTACCCAAAGTACGCTCGGGCTACGCACGAAGTACGCAGGAACTACACAATTTGAACTTTCTTGCACCCCCCAGTCATTATTTGCACGCACTCCAGGTCCCATATTTGCACCAGTGCAAATATGAGACCTGGAGTGCAAATATGAGGAATTTCCGAGTTCGTCGTGATGTGCAAAACATGACTGGGTTGTGCAAGAAACCATCATCTGCACCCCGTATCGGCCTCAATTGCACCCTCGTGCAGGTAAAAAAAGGCCTCGGGCCTCCGGCCCTCGGACCGTTTTTTAATTACGCACACGACCTTCGCGCGGAAAGTGTCATTCAGCCCTGCCAAACGTGCTCTACACACCACCCCCTTCATCAGGCAAGTGGGTTTGTAAGGGTGTGTGGAAGCGTCAACGCTCGGGTGCAGGAAATTTACATTTTGGTCGCAAATGGCGTTACACATGCACTATGCACAACGTGTGCACGATTTCGGCAGAACTACGCACAACCAACGCAATTTGGACCTTTCAACAACACCATTCACGGTACTTCGATTTTGGGTGGGAAAGATGGGGCAAGGAAGTGGCAAAAACTGCGAAGAAGGTCGAAATTTTTCACATTTTCATCAGAAACCATATTCAACGGATTCCAATTTTCGGGTGAAATCAAGCAGGTTGGCACAATGGCTCATGTTCACCCAAAAATGCACCTACCAAACCTCTTTTGCTTGATTTTTGGGACGGCATGGGTGATCCAGAGGCCAAAAATCACGATTTTTTCACCAATTCCTTCGACAACGGACAGTTCCAGACCACAAGGACCACATTTTGGGGTCAGAATTTTCTCGGTCAAAAAATTCGAAAAATCTGAAATCTCTCGGAATTTTGAGCATTTTTTGAGATTGGCATGCCCATTTTAGACCCTTTGCGTGGCTCTAAACCCAAAAATTTGCTCGAAAATGGCCTCAAATAGCCTAAAACAGCCCATTCTGGCCACCCCGAAAAAAAAATTCGAAAAGGGTCCCCCTATAGAAGTTGCCCAAAAATACCGAAAATAACGCGGTATTACCGGTAATAACGGTAATAACGTTACCGATAACGTTATTACCGTTACTGATAACGGTATTACCGTTACCGATAACGTTATTACCGTTCCTGATAACGGTAATAACGGTATTACCGTTATCGATAACGGTATAACGCGGAAAAATAACGTTACCGATTTTCGGATAACGTTATTCGGCCGTTCTGGAACGTTATTAACGGTAAGTTATTTTACCGAAAAAATAACGGTATTACCGTTACTGGTAACGCAATAACGCCCGATGTATGTATAATACTTGCATGTCAACTATTATACATGTATAATACATGTATATGCCTGAAATATACATGTAAAATACATGTATATCAAGTAAAAATACATGTATAATACTTGCATGTCAACTATTATACATGTATTTTTACTTGATATACATGTATTTTACATGTATATTTCAGGCATTTACATGTATTTTACATGTATAATACTTGTCATGCAAGTATTATACATGTAAAATACTTGCATGACAAGTAAAATACTTGCATGCAAGTAAAATACATGTATTTTACTTGCATGCAAGTATTTTACTTGTCATGCAAGTATTATACATGTATTTTACTTGTCATGCAAGTATTATACATGTATAATACTTGCATGACAAGTATTATACATGTAAAATACATGTAAATGCCTGAAATATACATGTAAAATACATGTACCGTAAACAGAATAAATCTGGACCGTAAGAAGTCCTGGACGTAATAATGCTGGACCGTAAAAATTCTGGACCCCGGGGGTCCAAACCGATTGGACCTTTTTTCCGGTCCAGAGTGGTTTGCTGTTCCCCCCAAGGTCACCGGGTTTCTGCTCCCGCGGGAAGCGTTCACAAGCGTGAACGGGACTTCCCCAGCCCCTTGACTGATCTGGACCCCCTTCCCCTTCGGCCCCTTGACTGATCTGGACCCCCACGAGTGGGGGTCTGAACCCCACTATCGGGGGTCGTATGGGCACCAATAATAGGCAGTGCAGACTCCCGATATCGGGGGTCCAGACCCCCAATAGCGGGGGTCGCTCTGACCCCGCCCCAGACCCCCGCTCCAGGGGGTGGGGGTCCACCGTGTGAGAAATCGCCATGTATCGCCAAGTCCCCCAAACTGGTCTGGACCGGACAAATTCTGGACCTCGGGGGGGGTCTGGAGGTGGATTGGACCTTTTTTACGGTTCAGATTTATTCTGTTTACGGTACACGGTGGACTCCAGCGGGGGTAGGGTAACCCTTTTCGGGAGTCTCAACTAGGGGGAGTCCAACTCCCGCTAGCGGGAGTATAGACTCCCGCTAGCGGGAGTCTGACTCCCCCTAGCGGGAGTCTTTTCACCTATTTTCACTCATTTTTCCCATGATACCTATGCAATGTGGCACTCGTCACTGAAGTACAGCCACACCAAACGAAACGGACGTTTCCACCCATCCCAGCTCGCAGACCTGATTCACAAAAATGGGGAAGACGACAACGAAGCCGGCAGCGAAGCCGGCGGCAAAGTCGATTAAGAAGAAGAAGAGCGCAGAGAGTCCCGAGGCTGCGGAGGCGACGAACATTGTGCATGATTTTTGCACGGCCTTCCCTGTTAAAAAAGGGGGCAGTGTGCTGACACTGGGATCCATTAGAAGGCTCCTAGCAACGGTGTTGAGCAAGGAGCTCCACAAGCACAGCACCCAGGTGGCCAACGCAATCATCGCCATGTCTTCCCTGACATGGATAAGTTCGCTGTCAGGGAAGTCGCAACGATGCGGAAGGAGGGCGCTCTCCGTCATATACAAGGTGGAGGCGAAGTATGGCAAGGTGCAGGATACAAACGTGTCGTCGGGGGCAGCCTGAAGCCGCGAATGATCGCGACACGGGCGAACGGCTTGGCACCGTGGGTCTGGATAGATGCTGGAGTTCGGCCGGGTGAAACCGGAAGTCGCAGCAAAATTTGCCCCCCCAGATTTCTTCCTCAAACCCACCCGTGGGCTGATCCGGCCTTGCACGGTGGACTCCAGCGGGGGTAGGGTACCACTACCGGGTTTAACCCTTTTCGGGAGTCTCAACTAGGGGGAGTCCAACTCCCGCTAGCGGGAGTATAGATCAGCAGTGGGCAACAATGAGGCGATGCGGGGGGCGAGGGCACCGATGCTCACTGTGCGACATCCCAGAAGAACGCTGGTATCAACAGGTGCATCGATACCCGCACCTGACTCTCTCTGAGATAAAAGAGGCTGGCTACCCCTCCCTCTTGGCAGGTGTGCTTCCCAATGCCCGCTACGTCACCCCAGCACTCCATGACTGCAAGGGGGTCGCCATGCGGCTGATCAGGGTACTGGATGAGACAACAAAAAAATATTCGACAAGACCTGTACAAACCTTGCACTGAATGTGTCGCAGAATGGGACAGGTGCTCAGTTCCGGAAGGTCGTGCTTGCCTGTCACAGGACACACCTACAAGGGCTTGTTCCGCTACCTCTTTGTCTCCCTTGCAGACCTCATGCATTTCCGGTATGCAGACATCCCCTGGCACTTCTGGGGATGCAAGGATGAGTCAGCCCGGATTCCCTTCTTGCGTGCTCGGATCTCAGGGCATATATTTCACTGGTTGATGGAGCATGCCGAAAAGGGATCAACGCGCAATGCCTACGTACACAGTCTCCATCATTGGTGGGCTCCAGAAGATGCAGTGCCTCTGCAGAACAACGACGAATTTGAAGAAGCAGAGAACGGACATCGCAAGAAAGATGCCGTTACAATCGCCAGCTCCGCAACTTACGAGAGAGATCTTGCGATGGCAGAAGAGAAGCGGCGCGCATCGGGCATGCCTTGGAAGGTTGCGCACCTGTCGCAGGACGGGATCCTCGGGTATAGAGAAGTCATTCTGTGTCCGTGTCTGCACACCCGACACGCTCATAGATTGGCTGTGTATGTTCTTTGCACACAGTTGACACAGCTGCAGAAGGGGTTTGTGCACTGCAACACACAGGACTTCGTTGAACCCATCAGCGCGCCCTACTTCCTGTCCCGGTTCCCCGAAGGACACCGCAAATTATCGCTCTGCTTGTGCAAAATGCCAATCCCGCTGGGGGCGACTTTCACACCATTCGTGTCATCCGAGGCGACTTTGAGCACGCTTGACCAACGCGCACAGCAGGAGGGGGATGACAGTTCTGACGAAGAAGATGAGGCCTGCAGGATGGCTTGTCTTGCCCAAGGTGTAACACAACTACGACAGGCGATGGCCGCACTTTGACACCTCAAATTCTAACCGCTCACCTCCGCAGGTGCAGCCGCTACCAGGAGGATAGGTAGGTAGTCCAGAGTCCGGGGAAACTGACAGAAGCAAAACAAGCCCCTCCCCATCCCTCTTCCACCATGATTTTACCCCCCACGCCAGTAGACTGTAACTATATCATGGGAAAAATGGATGAAAATAGGTGAAAAGACTCCCGCTAGGGGGAGTCAGACTCCCCCTAGCGGGAGTATAGACTCCCGCTAGCGGGAGTCTTTGACACCCGCTCAGACTCCCGCTAGGGCCGCTGGAGTCCACCGTGTATATCAAGTAAAAATACATGTATACCGTATTCGGAAAAATACTGGAACGGAAAAATGCTGGAACGGATTTTTTCTGGAACGGAAAATAACTGGAACAAACCCGAGTTTTCGAAACTTGGAACATTATTCCGTTCCAGTATTTTTCCGTTCCAGAATTAGAATATGGGGGAAATTGGCGGGTACTTGTCAGTTTTTCGGGCACATGTGAATCCCACCTCACCCCACCCCATGCCATGGTGGAGGATGGTGGGCCAGCATACCCTTGGGAAAGTACCCGACTCCCAGAAAACGGCCAAGTCCGCGCAGACCCCCCAGAACAATTCTGGAACGGAAAATAACTGGAACAAATGGGGTCTCGGCTGGAACTTGGAACATTATTCCGTTCCAGTATTTTTCCGAATACGGTAATAGTTGACATGCAAGTATTATACTTGTATTTTTACTTGATATACATGTATTTTACATGTATATTTCAGGCATATACATGTATTATACATGTATAATAGTTGACATGCAAGTATTATACATGTATAATACATGTATATACTTGTAGTTATACATGTAAAATTTACAAGATCCCACCGTGTCCCGGTTTTAGCCCCCCCTACCCCCCCCCCCCCCATGAGATGTGCTGAGAACTACCCCAAGGAAACAAGGAACAGGGACACACTACAACCTACGAGACAACGTGACGCCCTTTCAACCCACCCCGCCCTCAGGACAGCCTGGAGGAGGCAGAGAACAAGCAACACCCCCACGCTGAGACGGCACCGGGCGCTGCGCGGGGCCTGCCTGCTGCCCCTCCGGGTTGCTCTGCAGCCCCTCGGCCTCCACACCACCAGCACCCCCCCCAACATCCGATGGGGGCTTTGGGGCTGGTGCTGCAGGCTTCAGAAACACAACATCGCTCGCTGTGTAGACAGCATCGCACACTCCTGCTGCCGCTTTACGGGAGTAGCTCTCGCTGATGCTGTGCGAGGATATGGACTGCATCGACTGTGCGGCGGAGGGAGACTGCTGCTGCGGTGCGGCATCCACGCCTGGGGGGCGTGACCTGGCCAACGTGGGCACCACACCACCCCCAGGCAGCGCCACAGCGAGGTGCGCTGTGGTGCGGAACAGAGCCCAGTGCTGAGGCAGCGCAGCGTCAACTGTCACCGCGAAGCGCAGCGCGGCGCGCCCCGCCCTCCCATCGAGGTGCTGCGGGAGGCACTGCGACAGCCGCGCGCAGAACAGCACCCAGGCATGCGGGCTGAGCAGCGCCACTGGGAATGACGCACGGATGCTGCACAGCAGCCCGGCGGCGGCGGCGGCGGCGCCCCCCTCCGGGCCCACCCCCACCCCCGCCACCTCCACGGCAAACCGCGCCACCACCGAGCCCTGCTGCCTCGTCCCGCAGGAAGGGGTGGCGTCGCTGCCCCGCTTCCGCTTCTTCTCCATCTTCTCAGCTGTGTGAGGGGTCCCCAGCGCGCTGTGCCGCACCACATACTCCAGCCCACGCCTGGCGCAGTGCAGCGGCTCCGACTTGGCGGAGGACTTCGTGAGGATTTTGAGGAACGCCGTTGGGCTGGCATCACGGCATGACTCAGCTTGGGCCCCGCCTGTGTGGCCCTCGTCCGGGCGGGATGGCATCGCGAAGCGCACGTCGCCAAAGGGCTCTGTCCCGTGGGCCCTGAGGTGGGACACCGCTGCCGACATGGCGGGGTCCGAGCTGTCGCACGGCGCCAGGCGGAGCTGGCGCGGGGTGCAGAACCCCCAGTGCCGCCACACCCCTGCGGCGGAGGGCAGCACCTCCGCCAGCGCCATGCGCAGCGAGAGGGTGCGCGCGATGCAGCACGCGAGGTGCACCAGATGCGACGCGATGCCGCGCCTGCGGTACCCCTCCTTCACCAGGAGGTAAGGCATCTCGGCGGTGCACAGCGCAGGGTGCACCGTCATCACGAGGGCCGCCGCGGCGACAACACCCCCGTCGGACCCCCGCGACACCACGAGATAGGTGAGGGTGTCGGCACTGCTGCCCAACAGGGCACGGTACTCCTTCTCCACCTTCGGCCAGCGCTGCGCGAGGAGGCGCTGCGTCATACCACACCAATGCTCCTCCGGCTGCCATGCGGAGGCAGGAAGCGCAGGTGCTGCCGTGCTGCATGCGGCACGGCTCACCACCGGGATGATGCAGAGCTGGCGCGACGGGTCTAAAGGGAGCTCGTGGGGCGGCGGCGCCACCTCCCTGCAGAGGATGGCGCGGCCCGCGTGGAGCAGCGCGTTGCTCTGCAGCATGGCGACGACGGCGAAGGGCACCCCGGTGGGGTAGGGCGCTGCGGCGGGGCAGGTGGTGCCGTGGCCCGCAGGGGGGGGCAGGTCGGGGCCTGTGGAGAGGAGCAGCGTGGCAGCGGCGGGGTGGGAGGCGGAGGCGGAGTGGAGGATGTAGCCGAGTGTGTTGCGCGACGTGAGCTCCAGCGGGCTGTGGTCCGTCCGGAGGAGGAGCAGTTCCAGGATTGCGGCGTGCGCGTGGTAGCGGAGGGCCAGCACGCCTGCCCAGGGGGCGTTGCGGAGGCGGGCAGTGTCGCGGGTGCGGAGGCCGATCAGCTCGACCGTGCCGCTGGACTCAGCTTCGGAGACAGCCTGCAAGGCGGAGCCCCGCCGGGCGTGGAGGCTGGCCAGCTCACGGCTGATGCTGTCGTAGGATGCATTCCATGAGGGTTCGCCGCAGCGAACCCGTGTGACCAGCACCAAGCATCCCTTCCCCATCTGTGTGATGTGTGGTGTGGGGTGGGGTGGCAGTGTAGAACGAAGCACAAGAATGATCACCCTTCACTCGCTATGCATTGTGTCTGAGATCCAGTGTTTTATCCGGCCTGGGGGGGAGGGGTGGAGGAGGAGGGAGCTGCAGCCGCCACTTTTCACCCACGCCGTCCCGTGAGGCTTTGCAATGGCATATGCCCCCCATCTCTGACGACAGCCCTGGGCAAGCTACCTCGGCCAGATGGGCTGGTCTAGGGGTGTTGTTGGGGGATGGTTCTGGAATACCGAGCAGGGAGGCGGGTAGGACAAGCATTCGGCACAAGACGGGGCATCAAGGCCTGTTCGGGTAAGAGTTGCACCGGGCTGGCTGATGGCCTCGCCCGGCCAAAGTAGATAGGGTGAGTGAGATGGGGAGCTGGAGGTGCTGCTCTCGGATGGCACCGTGGTGCAGGTTACACGGGAAGGGGGTGGGGTGGGTTAACGTGTGCAGAGGGCACAGCCCCACTTCTTAACAACGTGGTGTGGCCTGGCCCACACCCAGACACACCACACTGCACAGTATCTTGTTGGATTGCCAACCCTCCGGCTGCTCGGGGCAGCCTTGACGGGTTGCAGCCCCACCCCCACACCCCGCAAAGCACCATCCCCAGCCACCCCTGCTCAGGCCGTAGACGAGTGGAAACTGCCGGCGGGCCGAAGATGCTAAGCCGAGCCCTTCGGTGGCACGATGCGTCGCGAGAGTGATGGTAACCTTTCACGCTCGCCGCTGACCCAGCGTATTGTGGAGTTTGCGAAGCCTCGGTGCTGAACCCGGCTGACAACTGCCATGCATCAGCACACTGCTTGGTCTGACTGGTCAGCGTCAGTTGCTTCGGACTGCCGGAGATACTTCCAGTGGCTGCAAGTCAGCTCGGCTGAAAACCTGCCGGCACATCACACACGGCAGTGCAATGCAGCATCGGCCCTACTGGCTGCCCCACTGGGCGACCCTGCTGTGGACGTCACTGGAAAGGCTTCCGAGTACTCCGTCGTTGCCGCTCCCACACGTGTCGACATCTCGTGCTCCGTCGTGGCGGCCCCGGAGGCCGCACCCCCGGAGGAGAGGGGCAGCCACTGTGTCGACTCGGAGTGCATTGATGCCGCTTGCAGTTCTGTTCGAGTCGGCATAGCACAGCGAGCACGGGCCACATACACAACAATACAACACATGCATGCGTGATGATAACTACGAAGACATACCTCGCAATAGCGCATGGCGGTATTTGAAGAGGAGGAATTTGTCTGTTAGTGATGCGCGCCTGTTGCTCCTATCCAGAACCTCGATGGTGGAGAAGGTCGCGACGCACTGCGGAGGGGGTCAAAAAAAATGGAAGCCAAAATGGTGTGGGTCCTGAAAAGGACACGGGAGAGGTCGAAAGGTAAGGCAAGTCTCAAAAAATGCGAACGGACTCAAACCGGATCATAGTCCCACAGATATCAGCGCCCAAAGGGACGGGTGAGATAATCCACCAGAGCACTGGCATACCGCTCCGAACAGGTTGAAGACACCAACAACCAGCGTCACATATATCTCGGGACGCTCAGAACAAGGGTCCTTTGCTGTGTATGTCTGCACAGAAGGGACGCACTGCTTTTCCACCTCGTGTATGTAGGAGGCGTCCGCTAGGAGGAACGAGACGAGGAGGAAGCAGAGCCAGATCTCTGTGATGTAGCAGAAGAAAGTCCACTTCTCGTCGAAGGGTGTCTCCGTCAGGGCAGAGAGGCACAGCAGGAAGGAGGCCACCGCACCCACGGCAGCGCTGAGGCACCCTGTGATCACGAGGAGCTTGTCGCCGCCCTCCAGCTGCAGGGCCGCCAGGCAGAACAGGGCACACGACCCTGCGAGCTGCCACGCCGAAGACGCGAGGAGGCGGAACCGCACCCACACCAGGTCCTCCTTCGTGAGATAGTCACGCACCTTCCAGTACTTCCGGGTGGCGAACTCGAGGCAGCAGCGTGTCTCGCCCAGCTCGTGGCACCACCTGTCTGGCGTCTCCAGGGAGGACGGCACTGGCTCCTCCTTGCCAGGGTCGTCGTCGTCGTCGTGGCGTGCCATCATGTCAGTGAACTGGTAGTCTTCCGTGAGCTGCCTGACTCTGCGCTTCCTCTCGGAGTGCCTGCTCATCGCCTCGGAGCGAGTGCGGTTGTTGAGCTCCCGGATGAGAGGGTCGTCGCAGTCCTGTGTGTGGAACTCGGCACCCTTCCACTTCTTCACCTTGCGGCCTAGAGGCTGCGAGACGTCTTCCTGGTCAGCCTTCGGCGCAAGGGGGTCGCTGCTGGCCTTGGAGGTCACCAGCATCACAGACACCTTCTCACTGACACGGTCACGGTTGCCACGGCGGCGGTACAATTCGTCGCACTTCACCTGGTGCATCTTCGACAAGATGTCTTCCTGGCTCCCCCCGAAGGCCTGCTTGAGGAACGCATAGAAGCGGCTATGCTTGCGCGGCGAGCGCTCCACCACCTCGTTGAAGGCCCCAAGCGCCCCCTGGTCCAGCCGCTGCAGGGAAGGGTCGCAGAACGCACTCGATGTGGAGGGCTCAGACGAACAATACACGTCACCCCGCGACATCAGGGCACCCAGGCACCCACCACAGCCCTGGCGTGCCGCTGGCACTAAGTGTGAGGCACCCCCTGGTGTGGCGGATGGCGGACAACAGGCAAAACCAACACGGTGCTGGAAGCGACACAGACACAATAATCAAAGGTGTGGCATTGCTGAAGGCACCGCCCACAGATCGGAATGGGGCATGGGTGGGGTAGCTGGCAGTGGGAGGGGGCCCTCTCCGCACTCACTGCGCTGATTGCGGTTGTAACAAACGACGCCGCAACGCCTCGCCCAGCACACACCCCGGGGAGTCGGGTGTGCGATGAGGGAGGAGGCCCTGCACCACCAGGTCTGACAACGCCCTGCTCAGTTACTTTTTAAAGACTGGGCCGCAAGCGGCAATGCGGCAATCCTGGCCTTTCTAAAACCCTGTGCCTGGAATTTTGACCGAGTTAGATAAAATTTTCAGTGCAATCCTTCAGCACCTCCCCCCTAGATTTTTAGGTTTTCTTGACCCAATGGTCGAAATCTGCGACATAGTGGAAATCCCGGGGACATGTCGAATTCGAAAATTTTGGGTTAAAAAACCCCAGGGGGGACCCTTTGGTTTCACCCCCTGTTGGGGGGCCTGGTGGGCGTTCAGGTGAGCTGCGACCCTTGGTTCTGACAGAGTGCAGCAATGGTAATCAACCGTCGTGAACGTACTTTCGTGCCGGCATGGCTATTCATGGGCACCGTGGCATGTCGCCGCATCCGTTCCGATCACAAGTGCCAGAGGCAAATCAGGAGTCCTGGTCCAGTGCAGGCACCTGCGCTGCAGATACCCAAGGGACTGTTGTGCACAAAAATGCACACACAAGGACATCAACTGACCGAGGCAATGCAGCTCGCAGCCTATCGATTCGATTCGGGGCACAAGCCTCACGAGCTGGTCACGCGATACCACGTTACTCTGCGTGGCGTATTCCGTGCAGCCGAAATGGCTTGGGCAGCAGTGCACAGGGGACCTTCTGCTGCACTGCGACAGGACAACCCAAGCACGTGCCGCGTACATCCAGAGGTGAAGTTGGATGAGGAAGATCAGTGGCTTCTGGGAGGAAGAGGGCGACCGCATCCACGTCGCGGATAACACACTCAGCACACGAGCGGGCGTTGCAAGAAATCCCCCATGTGTAAACAGGGGAAATCGGGCTTTTAGGGGATCCTGGTCAGGAATAAAAATTTCCACACATATTTTTCGACTTCCTGAGGCCAAAAACCGGTGTTCCTGGACCCAGATGTGACATCTGGATGACATAATAAAAATCCAGAGTGCCTTAGAGGCGCGCGGGACATTTTTTTGGGGTTCGTGACTGGGGACCCCCTATTTTGGGGGATTTCCCGTAGGTGGAAAATGTCGATTTTCCAATTTTAAATCACTCTGGGGGCACCTGCGGGGCCATATTTTGCATTTTCAGACAGGGGACATATACCCTACAAACCCGATTTTCGGGTTTTTTGACCATTTTATGCCTTGTGCGAAAACGTGATATTTGCGCTAACCAGGCTCCTGGTCTCTAGCAAAGAAGACTGTTGGCAGCGCATGTGTTCACCCATGTACCCCACAGGTAGAATCATCCAAACTGCTTTCCCAGCCATAAGTGTTTACATTATTCGGTTCCATGCCAGGTGATTTCGGTTCTCCTTGTGTTTCCCCCCTCTCCCCAGCAAGTTTTATTCGGAAAGTGTGTTCGTTGCGATGCGCCATGCCAGCCATCCACCTCTTCCCCCAGCCCCTCCCCCACACAATATACCCCCCTGGGTTCTGTTGCCAAAAAAAGCTTTTTTAGGCTTTTCCGAGCGATTGTGACACCCACACCTTGGGCACACAGGGCAAACCCCTCGTCAGACGGGGCGTGGGGAGGAGGGGAGGACGGTGGCGATGATCGATGGCGGGTGTATATAATTCGTTCTATGGCTTCGCAAAGCGAAGCTTCAATCCCAAGCTCCCCACCCCCACCCCCTCCACCCATACGAAAACCCCTCGCATAAATACCGGGCCATGGGGCATGGCAAGGAGGGAAACTCTCACGAACTAATGTTCGAACGGCAAGGCCCAGGCCTAGAATCAGAAGAAGAGGCAGGTATTTTGCAACAGCGTAGTCTTGGTTGGAGTTGCGGCCATCTTTTGCCCAGAAAAATGTGAAATGCGCCGTGGGTGGGAGGAGAATTCCGCAAAGAAAAATCATGCCACACAGTGCTGGAGACTGCTCCTGAGCTGTGGGGTACACCCCCACCAACACAAGAGGATGTGTGTGGTATTCAGCATTCTCTGAGAGCATCACGCGAGAGACCAACACTGCCGTCCACGCCACGTTGGGTTTCCAGCATTCGGGTGGAGCAAAGCTCACCTGTGCTTCAAGATGCGATGGCACACCACTGACATGCTGCCGAACTCCACTCTGCGCATGCGCTCTGCACACAGCTTCTTCTCGTTTTGGAGAAGCTAGGACACAGCACGACAGACAATTCAAGCGAGCATCTCCCCCCTCCCCCACTTCTGTTCCGCGAATGCGCTGTGTAAGTGGGACTCTTCGAAGCCTGCCCACCGGAAAACCGCCACCACAAGCGCATGCCCTGAAAGCTGTCCCTGGCCTGAGCACAAGGGGGTGGGTGTCTTCACCGAATGCCGCTGTGGCAAGCATTCTCAAGGGGGGATGCGCTGTTGCAGTGCAAACGGTGGCCAGGGGGGTCCCCCCCCGGCACATCACCCCGGTTATGGAGGGGACTGGAATCACGCGGACGGCGGGGGCATGTGACAGAGCGACGCACACATCACACCCTGGCGAGAGGTCGCGCGCCTGTGGATAGGGGTGGTGTGGGTGTTGTCGGTGCTCTCACCAGGGCAAAAACAAAGAATGTTGATGCAAAGTTAACAAATGGGCAAAGGGAGGTGCCGTTTTGTCGGCGGGTGTTGTGTGAGATGATCTGCATGCAACATCCCGGAACTCCGTTGTGCCGAAAACATGACCAGAACAGGACCCCCTTCACAACGCTGCATGGTCTTCGAAGGCAGCTCTGACATACCTCATCGTGTTCTGCACGTTCTCAAACAGGTCCTTTGCCTTCTTCTCCCCGTTCCTATCGTTCTCATCGAAGCAGGCCTGGGGCTTGGTACAAGTAATCTTGCTGGCATCCAGCGACTGCTCCAACCCACCTGCGTACTTCGTGTTGAACACATGGTGTGCCTCGGAATACAACTGCCTGTCGAACAGGTTGTCGCGCGCGATAGTGTCAGTGGCACGGTGCGACCACTCCAGCTCTGCCTGGTCCTCATATGGCGAGCAGGAGAGGTAGGTCCCTGAGGTCAGCCCCAGCAGCACCATCCTGTGGAGGGGAGGGGTTCGAATAGGGAGGGGTCTGTGGCACAGTTTGTTTTGGCTTGTGTATGTGTGGGACTTTTGCATGGTGGTTTGCAACGTGATTTGGTGGCAATGCACTCCGTCGCCGTGAAATGATGCCCGATGGTTCATGCGTGCGGGTCAAGGAGAATGTACCCGTTGTTCCAAAGAAAAGAATGACGTGGATTGCATACAGTCCCATCGCTGACTTCTTCTCAAGATCCTCCTCAATCATGAGCATGTCCAGCTTCTGGAGGTTCTGCTTTGCCTTCACGACATCCTGCTCAGTCGCAGCCTGGTCCACCGGCACACCCGCCAATGCCTTCACCATGGGGTTGTTCGCAGACTCGCACTGGCTGCGAGCCTCAGGCGGGAGCTTGACGTAGTCCTCCAGGGTGAACTTCTTCCCCTGCCCCCGCATCTTGTCCTTCAGACGCCCCTTGCAGCGGAAGTCAGACTCAGCGGTGTTGACTTTCCCCACAGACTTGTAGAAAGACCTCACGAACCGTGCCAGCGGCTGTGGGTTGGGGATTGGTGTATATGCCACACAATTCGAGACATTTGTGAAAGCATGGCACTGCGTCCACCCGCCGATCCAGATGCCCCTCCCCCAGGCCTCTGGCTAATTCGGGTCGAACGTTAAGTTTCTCCGTGCCGGGGGGGGGAGGGCAGTGTAGGTATAATACAGGTCCCCAAAATCTGCATCCTGTTTAATACAGTTTAATACAGTTTAATACAGTTTAAGACAGTTTAATACAGGTTTTGTACACTATAGTACCCTTGTGTGCAGGTCATGGGGGCAGAGGGGGTGTCGCTTCTTTGGAGAGGGGGCCCGGCCTGGAAGTAGGGGTTCTCTACAACACGGCTGAAGATGAACCGACACCAGGCGATGTCGATCATTGCCCTCTCGCTGGCTGAGGGCAGGGGAACACCGAGCGCCATCCGCTTCGCCGGTCCTGGGCCGTCAGTCCCCGGGGCCTTCCTCTTCGGGGTGGTGGTGGGGGCGTCCGTGGCCTTCTGCTTCACGGCCTCGGGGGCCTTCTCGCAGCCCCGCAGGTGGCTCTTGAGCCGCGATGCGGACTTCCCCGAGGCGCGCAAGCCACAGTGCTTGCACTTCGTCGCCTCGGTGAACTCACCGTGGCTCCAGCAGGCAGGACGTCCCCCCGACATTTTTCCCAGGTGCAAATTTCTCGGGCGCGCTTCGCGCGCCCGAGACTACGCGGAGATGGCCACTCGCATACGCTCAAGGACTTGCGAGACAGGCACACGCTACAGGGGGGGTCTGGGGGGCGGAGCCCCCCAGCCGCCGGAGGCCACGGTAGTGAGCATCTGTTCCTTGCACGTGTCAACGACTTGCTGCACGAACTTGACAGACAGCTCTTAGACTCAAGGCGGCTCTGCACCGGGGCTGAACATGCTCCCCAGCCAGGAGACCCCATTCCTACTGGTCCCCAGGGAAATCTCCCCCCGCCCCCGCTAAAAGTGACCCCCCAGGGGGCCCAAACTGCGGGGGGGGGGGGTCTTTGACCCCCCCCCGACCCCCCTTAGATTAGGCCCTGTGATGGATAATCCTCCTGTGTGGGGGTCTGTGTGGTGCCGTACCTGCAGTGACAAACGTACCTTGTACTAAACTCAAAAAGCGCCGAGTTTAATACAGTTTAATACAGTTTAATACAAACGTGTTTAATACAGTTTAATACAGGGCCTGCCTACACTGGGGGAGGGGGGGGGGGGGGGGCTACCCTACCCTACCCTAGGGTTGGGGCCGCCGGGGTCCCAGATTTTTTGGTAATTTCCAGGTGTGGGTAGGGGGACCTTATCGAATTTTTTTTCGAGGGGTGCCCATTTTGGCGATTTGGGCCCGATTTCGAGGGTTACGGGTGACCCTAGACCCTACCCAACCCTAGGGTTGGGGTTGGGGTTAACTCCAGACCCTACCCTCACCCTAGGGTTAGGGTTAACCCTAGACCCTACCCTGGGGTTAGGGTTAACCCTATACCCTACCCAACCCTAGGGTTAGGGTCAGGGTTAACCCTACACCCTACCCAACCCTAGGGTTAGGGTTGGGGTTAACCCTAGACCCTACCCTAGGGTTAGGGTTAACCCTACACCCTACCCAACCCTAGGGTTAGGGTTAGGGTTAACCCTAGACCCAACCCTACCCTAGGGTTAGGGTTAGGGTTAACCCTAGACCCTACCCTAGGGTTAGGGTCAGGGTTAACCCTATACCCAACCCAACCCTACACCCAACCCTACCCTAGGGTTAGGGTCAGGGTTAACCCTAGACCCAACCCTACCCTAGGGTTAGGGTTAACCCTAGACCCTACCCTAGGGTTAGGGTCAGGGTTAACCCTAGACCCAACCCAACCCTACCCTAGGGTTAGGGTTAGGGTTAACCCTAGACCCAACCCAACCCTAGGGTTAGGGTTGGGGTTAACCCTATACCCTACCCAACCCTAGGGTTAGGGTCAGGGTTAACCCTAGACCCAACCCAACCCTAGGGTTAGGGTTAGGGTTAACCCTATACCCAACCCAACCCTAGGGTTAGGGTTAACCCAACCCAACCCTAGGGTTAGGGTTAACCCAACCCGACCCTAGGGTTAGGGTTAACCCTACACCCTACCCAACCCTAGGGTTAGGGTCAGGGTTAACCCTAGACCCAACCCAACCCTAGGGTTAGGGTTGGGGTTAACCCTATACCCTACCCAACCCTAGGGTTAGGGTTAACCCTATACCCCACCCAACCCTAGGGTTAGGGTTAGGGTTAACCCTATACCCAACCCTACCCTAGGGTTAGGGTGAGGGTTAACCCAAGACCCAACCCTACCCTAGGGTTAGGGTTAACCCTATACCCTACCCAACCCTAGGGTTAGGGTTGGGGTTAACCCTATACCCTACCCTCACCCTAGGGTTAGGGTTAACCCTATACCCAACCCAACCCTAGGGTTAGGGTTAACCCAAGACCCAACCCTACCCTAGGGTTAGGGTTAGGGTTAACCCTATACACAACCCAACCCTAGGGTTAGGGTTAACCCTATACCCTACCCAACCCGAGGGTTAGGGTTGGGGGTTAACCCAAGACCCTGCCCGACCCTAGGGTTAGGGTTCACCCTAGACCCAACCCTACCCTAGGGTTCGGGTTTGGGTCAGGGTGAACCCTAGACCCGACCCAACCCTCGGATCAGGGTTGGGGTTAACCCTATACCCTACCCTAACCCTAGGGTAGGGTCTAGGGTCAACCCTGACCCTAACCCTAGGGTTGGGTCAAGGGTTAACCCTAACCCTAGGGTTGGGTAGGGTCTAGGGTTTACCCTGACCCTAACCCTAGGGTTAGGGTAGGGTCTAGGGTCAACCCTGACCCTAACCCTAGGGTTGGGTAGGGTCCAGGGTTAACCCTAACCCTAACCCGAGGGTTGGGTAGGGTCTAGGGTCAACCCTGACCCTAACCCGAGGGTTGGGTAGGGTCTAGGGTTAACCCTAACCCTAACCCTAGGGTTAGGGTAGGGTCTAGGGTTAACCCTGACCCTAACCCTAGGGTTGGGTCAAGGGTTAACCCTAACCCTAACCCTAGGGTTGGGTAGGGTCTAGGGTCAACCCTGACCCTAACCCTAGGGTTGGGTCAAGGGTTAACCCTAACCCTAACCCTAGGGTTGGGTAGGGTCTGGGGTCAACCCTGACCCTAACCCTAGGGTTGGGTCAAGGGTTAACCCTAACCCTAGGGTTAGGGTAGGGTCTAGGGTTAACCCTGACCCTAACCCTAGGGTTGGGTAGGGTCTAGGGTCAACCCTGACCCTAACCCGAGGGTTCGGTAGGGTCTAGGGTTAACCCTAACCCTAACCCTAGGGTTGGGTCAAGGGTTAACCCTAACCCTAACCCTAGGGTTAGGGTAGGGTCTAGGGTTAACCCTGACCCTAACCCTAGGGTTAGGGTAGGGTCTAGGGTCAACCCTAACCCTAGGGTTGGGTCAAGGGTTAACCCTAACCCTAACCCTAGGGTTGGGTAGGGTCTGGGGTCAACCCTGACCCTAACCCTAGGGTTGGGTCAAGGGTTAACCCTAACCCTAACCCTAGGGTTAGGGTAGGGTCTAGGGTCAACCCTAACCCTATCCCTAGGGTTGGGTCAAGGGTTAACCCTAACCCTAACCCTAGGGTTGGGTAGGGTCTGGGGTCAACCCTGACCCTAACCCTAGGGTTGGGTCAAGGGTTAACCCTGACCCTAACCCTAGGGTTAGGGTAGGGTCTAGGGTCAACCCTAACCCTAACCCTAGGGTTGGGTCAAGGGTTAACCCTAACCCTAACCCTAGGGTTAGGGTAGGGTCTAGGGTCAACCCTAACCCTATCCCTAGGGTTGGGTCAAGGGTTAACCCTAACCCTAACCCTAGGGTTGGGTAGGGTCTAGGGTCAACCCTGACCCTTACCCTAGGGTTGGGTAGGGTCTGGGGTCAACCCTGACCCTAACCCTAGGGTTGGGTCAAGGGTTTACCCTAACCCTAACCCTAGGGTTGGGTAGGGTCTGGGGTCAACCCTGACCCTAACCCTTGGGTTGGGTTGGGTCTAGGATCAACCCTGGCCCTGACCCCTGGGTTGGGTAGGGTCGTGTTGGGTCGGGTTATGGGTACCCAACCCTCACCCTAGGGTAGGGTTGGGTCGGGTTGTGGGTACCCCCGACGTGCTGTAGGGTAGGGTAGGGTAGGGTAGGGTAGGGCCCCCCCCCCCCCCTCCGGCCCAACGTTAAGTCCGGCCCCAGAATTAGCCAGAGGCCTGCCCTCCCCCCATCCCCCTTTTTTGCCGTTTGCCATACTCTTGTTGCAACCATGGTCGTCACAATCTTGGCATCTGGTGCAACCTCTTTGAAGGGACCTTTCCGACCAAACTCCTGCTTGAGAGCTGCAGCTTCGTCGAATGTGCGGATACGTGTAAACACGATGTCTTTGTTTTGCTCAGTGTTCTTGAAAGCGAAGGAGCCGTGGCGATCGCCGAAGGTACACTCAACCGTCGAAGCCCCAGTTGATGGAATGGAAATAAGCCTGTGTGTGATGAGGACCGTGGGTGATGGAGGAGAATCATTCTCCGGTATCACTCCGCATCAGGCGGTTGCTCTCCGATCTTGCATTTCTTGGAATCCCCCCCCCCCCACCACCCCCACCCCCGCCCCGCGCAAACTGGCGCCTTTCAAGGGGACCGAATCCTTCTCGCGACACCACCACCCACCTGCAAGACAAACTCCCTGCACCCTGCACGAGACATACGCAAGGACATATTTCTTCTTCTCATACACTGCCGCAACGACAGGTGGCTTCGCTGTGGGTGGCGGCGTTGGGACGCCTCCCATGTGATCCACCTCATTGCCTCCGTCAACAATTGTTTGCTTGCTCTGATCCGCGAACTCTTTTGCAATCCTCTCCGCCTCCGTACGCTCCTTGTCCTCCACCGTTTTCTCCGGGATCGAGGGACGCACCTGGTTCTCATCCGATGGGGGCGGTGTCGGGTCCAGCTCGTCGGGGCTGACGGGATGCCGCTTCCGTGCCTCCTTCAGGATCTCGTTCCAATGCCCAGGGGACACGCGAGCAGCTACCCCATCATCAGGTCCCGACATGGCAATCAGATCCACACGGTCCAGCCCGTAGGACACCAGTTTCTCTTTGTATATCGATACGCGGACGTACTGCAGCAAGTCATCCAGCTGTAGGGGGTGATGTGTGGTGGCAGCAGGGCAGACAGCCCCGGTTGCAAACACAGGCAGAGGGGCGTGGTCTAACTGAGGCCCGCAGGTAGGGGCGGCGGAGAGGGGCCACCAAGTTGCAAGGGGTGATGCAGAAGCATAAAGCCTGGTTCGGCAAAAGCCCAAGAGCCCTGGGTGAGGGGCTGTTGGGCTGCGAATCAGTTTTGGAAGTGTGTACCGGACAGACCGGCTTTGAATTGCGAGACAAGATAGCGCAGGGACGACAAGGGGGGGCAGGGGAACCACCTTCTGCGTGGCACGGGCTCAAGCCCCGGAGAGGGGGAACAACCGGGTTGTTTTGTGTGTGCCAAATCCGGGGCAAAACAAAAAAAGCAACCCCACACAGCCTGATGGGGAGGAGGTTGTATTATTGGTTGCCCAAAAAAAGCGGTCCTCCCCCCCCCCCTCCCATCCCCATCCCCACTATATTATTTGACACTTTTTGACAGGCAGCCCCGTGTTGCAGTCAAACGTATTCACCTCCCAGGGAAGCAGACCTGTCTCTCGTTCTCTGCTGCTGCGGCAGCCGCCTCGCTGGGGCTGTATGCCCCGTCGTGCCGCACAGCAGCCCCTCCTGACACGGTCTGCGTCAGGGCATCTGCAGCAGACCTGGAGGAGGTGGGAGGTGGAGGAGGGCATTGGGTTGTCGAGAGTGAAGGCAATTTGTTTGTGCGCACCTGTACGTGTATGGGTGTCCATACGTGCGCTGCCAACAATCTTTTTTACCGTGACCTGAGCAGGTTATAGCAAAAAAAAACTCCCCGCAAAACAAGTGCCCCAAACCCCTCGCAATGGTTATCTTTCTTGCAGTCACCACACCAGGTGTGCTGCACCAGGGTGGTGGGGTGGGGGGGTAGTGAAATCAAATTTGAAGGGAGCCAAAGAATGATCACCCTCAGGGGTATTCCTAACTTTCCAGGGTCGGGGGAAAACTGGGTCGATGGGGGGAAAAGGGGGGGGAGCTGGGCAAAGACTGTCAAAAAGGGGGGTAAAATTTTTTTCGCGCGCTTCGCGCGCGAAACGTGCGCGCTCAGCTAGCAGCTCCATGGTGGCCCGTGTTTTCTTCGCGCCCATTGCATCTGCAACTTCCTTGGGGTGCAGGACCTCCCCATGATTGACGGGGTGGGCAGCATGACAGACGATGGCGTGTGTGCGATGACGTGTGTGACGATGACATAACATCGACCCACAAGGCTTTTTGGGACTCCTCCTGAAACAGCTGCGTGATGAACTCATGAACATGACGCACAGTGTGCGTCATGTTCAAAAGATGGCATGACACGCAGGATCCAATAGGCTACCTTTCAAACGGGGGGTACCTGTCCCTGCTGAACAAACACAGGGCACACGGGGGGTCTGGGGGGCTCTGCCCCCCAGCCGCCGGAGGCCACGGTAGCGAACATTTATTCCTGGCGGGCGCAGATTCGGTGTGAAATGGTCTGCATCCTGAGTGGCCAGACCCTATCCGATGTGACGATAAATTGTCGGGCAAGGACACGCCACAGGGGGGGTCTGGGGGGCGGAGCCCCCCAGCCGCCGGAGGCCACGGTCGTGAACATCTGTTCACAGGTTGACAGGATCCATGTCATGTCAAGCCAGAGTCGGTGGGTCGATGGGGTGGTGGGTTGAGGGGATTGACCCACCAACCCACCGACCATCGACCCATCAACCCATCGACCCACCGACCCGGTGGGTCGATGGGTCGATGGAAAAAGTGGGGGGGGGAAACCGGTATTTGGTGGGTCGATGGGTCGATAGTTAGGAATTGCCCTGGATCACCCTCACTCGTGGGGTGGGGGGGGGGGGGGATTCTGTCTTTGAGATGTGAGTACAATCGAGCTGTGGAACAGTGAAGAGAAGGCTAAAATGAAAAATCCCTCCTCACCGACCCCCCCCCCCACCCCTTCCTCCCCCAGTTGGGCTGTGACCAACCTCGTTGCAAAAACAACAAAGTTATCCCGTGGCTGGAGACACACCTTATCCCTGACGGGAGCAGCCAGTTGGTGGAGGGGAAGAACGGGACACCCATCGCCAGCAGCAGGGCGAATGCGAGCGCATAGTTGGGCCGCTGCTTGGGCTGCGCGGAATCCCTCCTCGCATTGTCATCCTTCTTCGACGAGGAGAGGGGCGCCGTGCTGTCCGGCATCACCACCTTATAGATGAGGAGGGCTGTCAGGCACAGCAGCAACACCAACACCAGAGGCGACCGGCGTGACTTGGGAGCCTGCTGTGGAGAAGCAATGGGGAAGGGCACCGCAACAGGCTCCGGGGTGATCGATGCAGCCTTCTCCTCCTCCTTCAGGGCAATCATGCGGGTGGTGCTGTAGTTCACGTCAGGCACCTCCAGGCCCGGCGGCAGCAGCAGCCTGTCGATAGCGTAGAGGATGCCATCCTGCGCGGGCTGGATGCTCCCCTTCCGCGTCTCCACCTTGCCTTCGCCGTTGTTCAGGTCGATCGCACCCGATGCATCCTTCTGGTAGGCAAGGAGGCTCGCTTTCCCATCGTGAACATCGAGGGTCTGCACCACACCCGGCACAGCGAGGTCATCCGGGGAGACGTACTTCCCGTGCACAATGTGGTACTTCAAGATGCGCAGCACCTGATCCCTGTCCTTTGCCAGGAGGGTAGAGAGGCGAGTCCCATGCAGGCCCAGGCCAGCACGTGCCATGGCCTTGTTGGTGGGGACAAAGAGGGAGATGGGTCCCGGCTGGGTCAGACCCAGCTCCTCTTTGAACTCCCACACGGTGACGTAGAAAGCCCGGAGGTTGTCCTTCTTGTGGATGATGCTGAGCAGCGGCTCTGTCGGGAACCACCCGGGGTAGGACAGGACACGGTCCACAATATGCACCATGGCGACCTGGCCTGTGGAGGGGCCGACGTTGATCTGGGTTATCTCAGACTGCCCGTTGATGACGACTGTGTTTCCACGCTGCTCCAAAAGGATCTTCTTGCCGTCGTAGAGAGTGCTGGCCATCCCTGCGTAGGCAGCGGGGACATCCTCAGGGCGGATGTAGTCAGCTGCAGTGACAATGTGGTAGCCGACGAGTTTGCGGATCGCCTCTTCGTCCTTCTCCAGAATCCCCTGCACACCCGACACGAGAAACTCCTTCACAGCCGAATTCTTCGGCACGAATATGGTGTACGGCCCCTTCCCCTTCTCGAGATGCTCCATCACCTCCTCCGTCTGCTTCAGCCACCCCAGGAATATGCTGAGCTGGTCCCTGCTCTGGAGATACTCCAGCACGGTCTCCCCGCCAGAGCTGGCCATCATGCAGGCGAGCAGCACCACCCGGAGGGCGTTGCACATCATTGTGCCTGTGTATGCCCTGCCTGCAGGCAGGGTGTCCGACTGCAGGGAGTGGGTTGGGTTCGGCTCTGAGGCAGCAGCAAGGGGAAACAGAGAAAGGGTGGGAGAGAAGGACAGAGAGAGCAGGGAAGCACTGGTGCTTCTTTTGGTTGGTCAGTCGGTTGGCTTGTCAAATGTTGTGGGCATGCCAATGACAAGCAAGGACGGCCGGTGCGGGGTAGGGGTCAAGAGGCAGAGAGCAAGGATGTGACTGTGGCAGTGTGTGAGGAAGATGTTGACAGAGTCGGAAAAAGAGCGGGAGGGAATCGACTCTTTCGCTCTTGATGCAGGTCGTGTGCCCGAGGTCTCTCATGTGATACCCGGCTTGTGTGTTGTGATGTGGCAATGTGGGGGCGGGGCGGGGTGGGGCGGGTGGAGGTGGGGGGGGGAGGCCGCTGGGGGTTTGCGCAAAAAATTATTTGCGGAACAAAAGAAGAGAGGTGGGCAGCCAGAGTCGATTATTCGCTGGTTCGGCCTGTCGGTTGCGACTCAGGAGTGCCCAGGGCAAATACGGATGCGACATCTATCGGCTGTCTTCAGCGGGGGGGTGGGAAGGGACAGCGCTGTTGAGAAAGGGGACGTGGGGCGTGGGGTGGGTGGGTAGGGGGCTCACTTGCGACATAAAAGTCTCTGTACTTTCAATGTGGCCACGTCACTGCGTGCGCACACGCGTGTACCCAGGCCACTGATATTGATACACTAGTTCGTCTTGAGTGTGCTTAACGCAGACGGCGTGCCTCACGCTCCGTCTCCATGAGCGCCAGGATGTCACCCAGCTTGATGGGCCCCTTCACGTTACGGATGATGTTGCGCTCCGAGTTGTCGTCCATGATCTTGGCGCGCACCTGCGTCACACCACCACGCGACCCCGTGCGGCCGATCACCTTCAGGACCAGCGCCAGCTTGGCGTCACCGGTGACAACACCGTCCTCGTGGTCGTTCGCCGTCACGTCCTTCGCGTTGGTCGACATTTTTGAAGAGGGTCGGGTTGACGCTGCAGATGGGGTGTGGTGTGAAGAGAGAGTGGGGAGGGCACAGAACAGGCGGAATGTGGGTAAACTCTGAGGTATATGGGAGGCAGGGGTGTAAATAAGGCCGACTCCCGACTCCCGACTCGGGCCGGATTTTTTGGGGTTGGGAGGGTTGCCTTGCTTCCCTTAGGGAATGTGCAGTATTAGGCACCCCATGGCCAAAATGACCCCACTGCGATCCGCACAGACTCCAAATATTCAAAAGAAAGGGTTTTTGGAACACCCGAGGAGGGGGGTCCCGATGGGTGGGTGGGGGTGTGGGGGGGTCCCGCTGGGTGGGGCATGGTGTGTGCCTCCCAGTCATCTTCTTCATTACCGGTCTCTGAACTGGGGTGAGTTCATTGCCAAACCACTGCTGTGAATACGGCGCCCCTTTCCCGCCCCTTATGCCAGATTCTGGCAGCTTCCAAGAAGAGTTGTGTTCCCGCCCCCTTCAGGTGGTTGAGCATACCACAGCGCACACGTGCACACCAACACACACTCCACACAGATACGTCACACGCAACTGTTGCGACACACAACATGCCTCAGGTAGAGGCAGTAGTGTTTGACTCACAGCCAAATACTGCTGCCGTGAGTGAGGTGCTCGCAGCGTTTGGGGCGCTGCGGGCGAATGGGGGGTTGGCTGGGACATCCAACATGGCGCTGTCGTGCGGGTACGTCGCGTGCTTCTTCGCGGACCACCTCGCACGCGGGAAGACCCCGCAAGCGCCGAGTCGGTCCGCCCTGACCGAATGGTGGGCGACTGCTGGAGGTTCCATGGGACTCTCCACGGCAGAGGTGGCCGCACGCACGACCGTGCTGCGCAACGGCGAGGAGGCAGTGCCCCTCAAGAACACCGAGGTGGAGCGGTGGGCGGGGTCCCTGAGGCACGTCACACCTGTCAGGGTCCTCACATTTATGCGTGAAACAGGGCCGCAAAGTGCACAGCTGTTGCTCAATGAGCACAGGCTGCCTTTAGTGACGGTGGTGTTCATCCCCTCCACGGGGCCCGTGGGCCATTTCTTTGCCATCCGGCTGAGGAATGCCGCAGCGCCCACCCCCCCCCCGGTTGTTCTGTCGTGGGCTCGGCCGAAGGCCCCGGTCCTGGTGGCACCCTCTCCGACGTTCTACGAGAAGAAAGGCCACGCCTACTGCCGAGTGTGCGTTACTGCTGTCGACAGCAAGCTGATCGCGAAGCCGAAGCAGAAGAACAAGACGCTCTACATCGACGGGAGAGTCCCATACCGCACTCCTGGTGATGAGAGAAAGTCGCGGGTGGCTCACCAGACGAGTGACTTCCACCTGACGTGTGAGGCTTTGCTGAACCGCCGGCCTGCCGCGCGCATGTGTGTCACAGCAGCGCTTGCGCTTGTGTCTGTGCTGCAAACCGTTGCAGCTTCATCTCCGCCTGGCCGTGACAGAGCGCCGATTGTGGTGCCCGAGCTGCAAGAGGAGGAAGTGACGAACGACGAGCTCCGTCACGGCCTCTTCACCTGGCACTCCCGGTTGTACGTGGACATCCGGGGGGGGCGGCCGCATGCGTCGATCATTGCGGGGCTTGCAGCAGAGCGGCTTCAAGGTGTTCCACTCCCTCCCAATAACCAATACCTCAACCGCCCCCACATCACGGCGATGTTAGAGGTGTGGAAGAACATGGTCGTTGCAGAGTCCATCGCGTCTGTGTCACGAACAGTTCAGGAGGGCATGCCGCTGTTTTTGCTCCTCGATGGCAGCGAGGTTGGTGGTGAAGAATCATACACGTTCCGCCTGCGATGGGTGTCGGACGACTGCCGTGTTGTAGAGCGCTGTCTTGGGCTTGTGAGTATCGAAGCTGCAGCAGCGAACGCGGACCAGGCCGACGGTGATGACGCGGACCTCTCTGCGAGTGGAAAAACCCTCTTCGACATGTTAGTATCTCTTCTTCATGAATACGGTCTTCAAATCCAGCATCTGTGCGGCATCATCGCAGACGATGGAAGTGCGATCTCGGGGCAGAAGACGGGGCTGCATGGTCGCATCGAGGAGGCAGTCGGTGCACCATCCCTCTACATCAAGGATGTCGGCCATCGCATCCAGAACTGTGTGGAAAAGCCGTTGAAAACTGACCCTGATTTCAAGTACGTCAGTGATACGGTGCGTGCTGTGCAGACCATCTTTCGCCAATCGGGGCTGATGCGGCGTACCTTGAAAAGGGCTGTCATGAAGAAAGGGGGGCGCGCGTACAAGCCATGCGGGTCGTGGCGGATCCGCTGGCAAGCAAAGTGGTGTACTTCGTTGCGGAAGGCGGGAAAAATGCGCGAACACTGGGTGACTCATCTGCGAAACGACCAACTTCACAGCCGTGCTGCATCTTCCAAAAACAAGACTGCTTCACAGAAGGGAGCCCGCACCAGGGCCCGTCGGGCGCTCGCGACAAGGCTGCAGGGCGCAAAGTTCAAGCGGGCGCTTGAGTATTTCAGCAAGTTTTTTGAACTTGCAAAGCGCCCCCAGCTTGTCGCTCAGTACCGCGCAGAACGGGGTGCCAATGTGATCCCCTACCTGCTTGAGGCTCAACTCCAACTCCGCGCATTCGGGGAGATGAAGAAGAACTGGCGGCCTGGATGCCATGGCGAGCTGGTCAAAGGGCTGCACCCAAAGAGCATCCTCTGTGATCATTCCTATGCAGCAGCGCTCGTGGCAGGTGTGGCATACGCGACCGGTGTCACAGACAGCAGTGCAAACGAGCAGTTCGAAAGCCTCTACTACATCATGAACAACACCGAGGCAACATCGACTGCTATGGAGCACTGGCTGTACATCAAGGAGGGCCGGATTCGGGATGATGCAGAGCTCTCCTTTGCCAGCTTCTGGAAGCTACGCCAGGAAGAGCTGTGCTCCCGCCCCGACTACCTCCCCACACTCCGTACCATTCGCGGGGCACTCTGCATGGCGTCGCCGACGAGCTCGGCATGCGAGGGGGACTTCGGGATCCTCCGGAACCGCACACCCGCCCAGCGCAGCACAGTAGGGGTGGAGAAGCTGAGCGACGAGCTGCTTGTGAAGCGCTGCGGCCCCGACCCCGATAATGTGGAAGCCACTCGGGATTTCATCCACCGGGGTATGCGCATATTCTTTGCTGAAAGACAGCGGCGGGCACCTGGTGGTGGGAGGAAGCGCAAGGCCGAAGATGAGAGTGAGCCGCTCCACGACATCGCCAAGCGACTTCGTCAGTCTGAGATCGACATCTTCGCGGAGGAACCTGAGGAGGACGAGGAAGAGGAGGAGGACGAGCTGGAGGAACTGGAGGAGCTCGAGGAGGATGAGGAGGACGACGACGATGACGACGAGGAAAGTTAGATTGTGTGTTACCCATCATGTTGTGTAAATATGGTTGGAGAGGTCGGCTCCTGGGTTCGACCGCCTCCCCCTTTTTGCGGGTTTGCTGTTATTCCTTCCCCTGACCCCCTTTTGTCAGCGTTATGGCGCCCGAGGAGTCTATCACTGCCTCTCTGAGTGCCGCTGCGACCCCTTTCCCCTCTCCCCTTTTGTTCGTGGGCTGCCCCCTGTGAATGGTAGACTTACCTACAGCCCCTTGTTTGCCGCCAGCACGGAGCCAAGCAGCTCAACCCCGGCCGTGCGCGGTTTGTTTGCCCTAGAGCATTGTTGTTCGTGGAGTACGTGTCATTGTGCTAAGAGCCCGGAGAAGCAAAGTCGAATCTGCTGCGCTAGCCTCACCAAGCAGCCACAGTACTACAGGATGCGCGCAGGATTGAGTAGGGTTTGAGACCGCCCGCCCCCCACCCCCCCACCCCAGGTACCTTAGGTGACTGTAAATAACCGACTCCCGACTCCCGACTCCTGACCCCCAAACCTTATTTACAGCCCTGATGGGAGGGAGGGGTGGGGCGGGGGGGTCGGGGGGGAACCACAAGGGGCAGTTTTCGCGAATTCTTCTTCTTGCGCACGCCGAGTGCAAACCAAGCGTCAACGCATCACCATCACCACCACCTCCTCCTCCCTCAAGGGATCCACCATCAGATTCCAACGCTTCCAAACCACCAGAGGGTCATTCTGTCAAGGTGTGCCAGTGAGGCGCCAGTTGTCCACAAGGCTCGCTTCTCCACGCGTTAGGGGGAAACACAGCCAAAACAACACGAGATAGACTAGAAACTATATCATGTGCTAGACAGGGCGGCATGTGGATGGTCCATACCACTGCGATGCCCGTCGATGTGCACTTCCCGACAACCAGGACCTCACCTCACCTCAATGACCCCCCGACACCTCTGAGGGCAAGCCAGGCAAGCCTCTGCCAGAATTCACCCTCCCTCCCGCGACCAGGCCGGGACTGCTGGACTGCGATCAGACCCCCGCCGGCACCCAAAACCCCCCCACACCCCCCACCCCCACCCCCCACTCGACCGGACTCCGTCAGAGGCGATACACCACCACGTGGCCCCCGATGCCAGCCTCAACAGGAGTCGGTGTGTGGGGGATCCAGACGGACTGCTGATACCCCATGCCACGCAGCCTGGCGTCGAACAGCCTTACCTGGTGGGACGACACCAGGAAGTAGGCGGGGAGGTGCGCACGGGGCCGTCCGAACACCTCTGCCAGGTGTGGGGATGCCATGCTGCGTGACACAGTCGCGTCGCCCGGCCGCTCCTGCTGCTGCTGCTGCTGTGGGTAGAGATAGTCAAACACGCCTGCAGGGTCTGCATCAAAAGCCTCCTGCTGCGTGGGGCAGGGCGCGTCGGCATGCCGGGAAGCCAAACCGGAACCACTGCCAGACTGATCACCCACACCCCCTGCGCCACACCCACCCTGCCCAACAGGGGCGCAGCCAAACTGGTTCAACACACCGACACCTGTGCCGTGGAGATAGGACAGCCCCGGCGTCGCATAGCACGGGAGGAGCGAATCGACTGACACATCCCCAACCACCCCCCTGCCCCGCCCTGCGGCATCTCGGGCGATGTAGTCTATCGCACCGACACCCCCTGCCTGGTGGATGTGCCCAAAGTAACCCGCAGCCAGGGCGTTGGTCAGCACGATGCCCAATGCAGAGAGGCAAGCCCCCAGCGGGAAGGCCTGGGGTGCATCTGGCTGGCCCTCCCCCCTGCTCGCAGGTCTCCGCAAGGCGAGCAGGGGTGTCACGATGTGGTCGGCGCATGGCACGGCACCCAGCAGCAGCAGCAGGTAGAGCACGGGGTGCACAAACCGGAACTCCTTATGCTGGGTTGTGGAGTACAGCGACGTCACGAGCAGCGCCAGCAGGAGGAGGCCGAAGGGCAGGGCGCTGCCCGTTCCTCCGGGGGGGCCAGGCCTCCCCAACCCCCGCACCGCATGGGCAGCACCACAGGCCACAAGGGGGAGCATGGTCCCCACCATGGCGGTCAGCCCCTGCGTGAAATACCAATGCCAGGGGTGTGTCCCGAAGAGCGCAGACTTCCCCTCGATGAAGTTGAACTTGAAGAACTCCCAGTGGCTGAAGTAGACCCTCCCGGAGCACGCCGCGTCCATGGCGAGGGTGGCTGCAACCCAGAATGCGGCGCAGCGTATGGCGTCGACGATGCACCTCACCTTCCCTTCCCTGAAGGGGCTTGCGAGGTGGTGTGCAGCGCAGATAGCCCACACCACCGCAGACGTCGGGCGGATTACTGTCGACATGCCAGCAATGTGGAAGAACCAATAGAGATCCCCCCTCTGTGCGCGTGGGGAGAGGAAGACGAGCAGGCCCCAGAGGACCAGCGCCGCCTCCAGGCTGTTGGAGAAGGTGCGCACCGCGCAGTAGTAGTTAAACCAGTTGCAGAGGCTCAGGGCAAGCGCTGCGAGAGGGGCGTGTGGGTTGACTGGCTTTCTCTCCGAATCCTGCATCCGGAGGGCAAGCCGGTAGACGAGACAGTCCGCCGCAGCGGCGATAACGCCCTGCAGGACGCGGGGTGCATAGACGACATACAACCTCGTGTCGATGCCGAGGTGCCTGCCTACTGCGAAGAGGCTTCCAAAGAGCATGGGGTGCAGCCAGCTCCGCAGCCCTGCCTCCCACTCCCAGGTGAGCGTGCCCCTCCCGTATGCCATGTGGTAGCCCACCTCAGGGCCCTGCCAGTATTCATCGGGTGGCCCTGAGGTGCTCAGGCAGCATGCGTTGGCAACCCGGAAGGCCAGCACGGCGGCGAAGTAGGGGAATGGCATCGAGAAGGGGTGGGGGTGGGGGTGGGGGGGGCGAGATGCAGCGATGAAATACGGGATGCGAAGTCGGGTGTGTGAGGAGAAGGCGCTCACCACCTCAGAGGGATTCCCTGTCCAGATCTCATGGAGGGACGGTCGTCGGGAGGGGGCAGGGATGCGTGGGTAGAAATGAAGGGGCAGGGGCAGGCGGGGAGTGGTTGCTGCGTGTGTAACTCTGAGAGACATGTGGTAGTGGATGGGATTTCACGGGAGACATCGCGAGACATCGCGAGACATCGCGATGACGGAGCAGTACTGTATATTGCGACGCCCAGCCTGTGCCGTGTTGGCACACTGTATATGACTCCATCAGAAGGTGCCAAGTGAGTCAGGGAGAGAGGATGGGTTAGAGGGCGGAAGTGGAAGGATCACCGCCACTGGCTAGACATACGGCAGGGATGTGCGACACACACCCCACCACCTGGCACCCAGAGGGGAGGGAGGGGGGGGGGGAGGTTATGAAAATAGTGCACGGCACCCCCACCCCCCTAACCAACTAAAGCATGTGGCGGTTGCCCGTGTGAGGTTGCATGCACTCCACAACATATGCAGCGCATGCACCCACACGATAGTCTGCTTTGGGATCGACAAGCCACATCCTGACGTGCGAGACACCCGGGAAAGTGAATATTTTTTGCAAAGTGTCAGTGACACACACACACGTGAACCTCTTATAGGGTGCAGAGCACACACTCGCCCAATACACTATCTCATAACTGAGTATGGTGTGAGGGGCAGCCGCGCCTCCAGTGGTTACCGGAAGGTAACAACGGCACTTTGTCTCTCAGGGCAAAATCACCAGCTCCCGCCAGTACTCTCGTTAGTAGGGGAGTCGTCGGAAGGCTGGGACACGCAGCAAGGAGCGTCTGAAGAGACGGACGCCCGCATAACCCACACCCATCAGGAAGACTGAGACGCATAGAAGGGCAACGTCAGACTCGGCAGGTGTCATCCACGGCGATGGGTCGGGGTTGCTGAAGAAGGCCGTGGTGTCGCAGGAGTCAGGCACAAAGCAGGTCACATTCTGACCCACCGTGTAGTTGCATCCGAGGGGCATGCCCTCAAGCGTGCTGTTTGCGACATGGGTTTCATTGCAATGCTCGGAGGTCAGGTCGATGAGGCACGACGCCTCCTCAGCTGTGTGGTTGCTCACCCCTTCGACAAGGCACATCGACTCTGTGTAGGACCCGGGGCGCTTCATCCCCAAGACGACCATCGCCCCGACGATCAGACCGACAAACCCAGTCAGAATCATGAAGCACACAGGGCCAGACCCCTGCATGCGGTCCAGGACGGGGGCCCATATCGGTTGCTTTCCAGGCCGACGCCCCACCCACGGGCCGTGTACGGTATCTTCGCGATACTTCGTCATACTCCCTGCATGGGTAGGAGTGGGTGTGGACTGAAGCAGTGTCGAGAAAGGGGAGGGGTCGGGAAATGTGTGCGTGCAGTGGTGGTAGCAAGTAAAATGCGGGCGGGTGGGAGCTGGGGGGCGGGGGGGCGCCGGTCAGACCTGTCCAAAGAAACCACAATCGGGCATGGCTTCCCCGGTTCATGTAACAGAAACCGCATCGGCGCCTTGCTGTCTGAGACGAGGCGAATCTGGCGTGTACGGATCTTCGGCACCCATACAACCTATCTGTTCTTTTCAGGAGCCACAAGCCACAGAGCTCGACTGCCAAAGCTCTGCCCTTCCTGATGCCTGATGCGATAGCAAGGGAACATTCCATAATACGATGTGTTAGGGAAAATAATTGAGGAACGAGGCACAGCAACAAAGGCGTCGCCGGGAGAGTTGAAAAGTAAGGAATCGTTTGATCAATGGAAGACAAAAGTCATCCCTTGTTATTGCTGTGGTTTCTGGTACCCCCGATCGCCAACGGCCTGACAGCACAGCAGATACTGTGCTGGAAAGCCAAGACGAGCGAGGGCAACAGGAATCAGCAATGGCGTTGAATGCCGGCAAAATTGCAAGTTCGAAGAGTTTCCTGTTGCACTACTTCACCGGCGACACATTATGTATTTTGATGATGGCTAAAAGTATATTCTCTCGCTTAGCAGAGGTTTGTATCTTGGGCCAATGAGAAAGCCCTTTCCGTGAACTGATTTGGTGGCCTCCAGAGAAGAAGCCTGGATAAAACCGATGATCGACAGGCGGCTTGATTTTCCCGAGCCGGGTCGGCCAAAAGACAAGGCTGTCACAGCAACCCTTGTGGCACTGAGAAGGCAAGACATAAGTGTTGTTAGCGACAGGGAGTGGCATTCTGCACCCTCCCTTCCCAGAACTCATTAATTTTAGGAACGGTCATTAAAGATTCCCCCCCCCCCTCCGGGGGGGGGCCGCGCTTCGCGCGGCCCCGCACCCCCCCCCCCCCCCGGCCGCGCTTCGCGCGTCCGGAGTCCGGATTCCCCCGCCATTAAAGATCCTCGCCAATCAGCGAAAAGGCCAAAAATGACCAAAAAAACCGGTTTTTCTGTTTGCCATTTTAACAATTCCTAGAACTTTTAGTTGGATGGAGAATGGTCACCGTGAACTCAGATGTCCAAAAACATGCCATCCTATACCCTAGACATGTCCGAACGAGTGATTTTTAAATAGCAAACCACTTTTTACGCACCACCCTACCAGAGTACCCAGTGGACCCCCCCCCTAAGCCGCAGGTAACGGTGGAAGCAGCAGGTAACGGAGCAAGGTCGGGGGGGGAGGGTGACGACAGGCGCGGGGTGACAGTAAAAACATTAAAGATAAATCTTTAATGGTGCCCCTGATTTACCCCTTTTTCACTACGCACAAACTACGCAATCTGGGGGGGGGGTCTCGCTTTTTGGTCCCCCCCCAGTTTTTTTTGGTCCCCCTTTCTGTGTGGCTACTGAGACAGGACTGGAGGCACTGCGCTGACCGAGCAAAAAATTATTGCCAGAACTCACTATACACCGTACGAAAGAACGCACGACATGTGGGGCGGGACTCCAGAAACACCTGGGCAAGGTTGCCCCATGCCCAGAAACACCTGAGAAGGAAGTGAGTTCCAGGAGCCGCGTAGAACACCCTCGAGATTGTGAATGATGATACGATCACAGCCTTCAGGGCGCTGCGAGGTGCCACCCGGAAGGTGGCCCTTGACATCAAGGAGAGCGTCGGCCGAGGGGTCGACGAAAAGCTGAAGAAGGCGCTACTGGCACTGGATCCCGCGGGGTATACGGAGGTCACCGCCACACAGGCAACCTCCGCTGACAACGTCCAGGAGACGTTATCCGAGGGGATCACAACGGCACTAGAGATCTGTGTCACGGGATCCAGGCGCCCACTCTCCCTCGACGGTCTGGGGATTGTTGTTGGGTATGGTGTCGTTTCCTGCAGCTGCAAAAAAGCGTAGCAACTGTGCTTCCTTCTTCCTTAATGATGCGTTGACGCTTCCACCCGGAGGAGCTGAAGCAGGCACCGCTTAATGATGCGTTGATGCTTCCACCCGACGAGCTGAAGCAGGCACCGCGCCAAAGGGCACCCCCAAAGAGACCTGCAAAGACTGCGTCGAAACCCGCACCGAAGGCTGCCAGCGCTGCAGCACCTGAAGAACCTGCAGCACCTGAAGCGCCTGCACCCTCACTGACCCCGGAACAGCAAGAACTCCTTGAGTTTGGGGTCCCGGCATAGAGACAGAGAATGGCTGAGTAAATCAAAAAATGAGACCCCCCCCCCCCCCCTTTTCACTACGCACAAACTACGCAATATGGGGTCGTCAGGGGCACCATAATTTAATGATTTTTTTTTGTGAAGGTCATTAAAGATTTCCCCTCCCCCTCGCTCCACGTCGGACAGGACACCTATCGGTGCAGCACGCCTCTCAGGGCAAGAGGACAGTATCAGTACAGCACACCTACCGGTGCAGCACGCCTCTCAGTACAAGAGGACAGTGTCGGTACAGCACTCCTACCAGTACAGCACACCTATCGGTGCAGGACACCTATCGGTGCAGCACACCTGTCGGTGCGGCACGCCTGTCAGTACAGGACACCTATCGGTGCAGGACACCTGTCGGTGCAGCACGCCGATCGGTGCAACACGCCTATCAGTACAGGACACCTATCGGTGCAGCACGCCTATCAGTATAGCACACCTACCGGTGCAGCACGCCTGTCAGTACAGCACACCTATCGGTGCAGCACGCCTACAGCACACCTGTCGGTGCAGCACGCCTACCAGTACAGCACACCTATCGGTGCAGGACACCTATCGGTGCAGCACGCCTATCAGTCCAGCACACCTGTCGGTGCAGCACGCCTAGCAGTACAGCACACCTATCGGTGCAGCACGCCTATCAGTATAGCACACCTACCGGTGCAGCACGCCTGTCAGTACAGCACACCTATCGGTGCAGCACGCCTATCAGTACAGCACACCTATCGGTGCAGCACGCCTATCAGTATAGCACACCTACCGGTGCAGCACGCCTGTCAGTACAGCACACCTGTCGGTGCAGCACGCCTATCAGTACAGCACACCTATCGGTGCAGCACGCCTATCAGTACAGCACACCTGTCGGTGCAGCACGCCTATCAGTACAGCACACCTATCGGTGCAGCACGCCTCTGAGTGCAGCTGGATCTCCGCCCATTAAAGATCTGACCAGGCTGCCCAGGCAGAAAACTGAGTGACGCGTTTAATTGCCCAAAACAAGCTCAAAACCCAAGAATTCCTTCGAAAACGGGCTCAAAAGTGAAAAGTAGGACTTTCCGAAAAAAAAAATCGAAAAGGTCCCCTTAGCAGAAGTCGGATTATTGGACCCAAAAACCGAGAATCTGGGTCCAGACCTGACCTCCAGGGACCTCCCGGGGCCGGGCGGTTTTGACCCCCCAACCAGCGAAAAGGCCAAAAATGACCAAAAAACCGGTTTTTCTGTTTGCCATTTTAACAATTACTAGAACTTTTAGTTGGATGAAGAATGGTCACCGTGAACTCAGATGTATGACACCATACGTTGTTGGGTATGACACCATACCCAACAACAATCCCCAGACCGTCGAGGGAGAGTGGGCGCCTGGATCCCGTGACACAGATCTCTAGTGCCGTTGTGATCCCCTCGGATAACGTCTCCTGGACGTTGTCAGCGGAGGTTGCCTGTGTGGCGGTGACCTCCGTATACCCCGCGGGATCCAGTGCCAGTAGCGCCTTCTTCAGCTTTTCGTCGACCCCTCGGCCGACGCTCTCCTTGATGTCAAGGGCCACCTTCAGGGTGGCACCTCGCAGCGCCCTGAAGGCTGTGATCGTATCATCATTCACAATCTCGAGGGTGTTCTACGCGGCTCCTGGAACTCACTTCCTTCTCAGGTGTTTCTGGGCATGGGGCAACCTTGCCCAGGTGTTTCTGGAGTCCCGCCCCACATGTCGTGCGTTCTTTCGTACGGTGTATAGTGAGTTCTGGCAATAATTTTTTGCTCGGTCAGCGCAGTGCCTCCAGTCCTGTCTCAGTAGCCACACAGAAAGGGGGACCAAAAAAAACTGGGGGGGGACCAAAAAGCGAGACCCCCCCTTTTTTTTAGGAGAGGGGGCCCGGTGCCTGCGCGCGTCCTGTCGTACTGTGGCTGCTTGGTGGGGCTAGCGCAGCAGGTTCTACTTTTGCTTCTACGGGCTCTTAGCACTGTAACATGAACTACACAAACAACAAAGCTCTAGGGCAAACAAACCGCGCACTGGCCGGGGTTGAGCTGCGTGGGGCTCCGTGCTGGCGGCATGAACAAGGGGCTGTAGGCAAGTCTACCATTCACAAGGGGCAGCCCGCTGGTGAGGGGAAAAGGGGGCGAGGTAAAGGGGGGGGGGGGGGGCAGGGGGGGAGAGGCGAAAGCGACTGACAGCGAGGGCGTGGACCGACTCCGCTGGCGCATTCACCGGAAGAAAGGGGAAGGGGGCACGGGGGTGGGGAACGGGAGGGGGGGGGGGGAGGGGCGAAAGGAAAGAGGGGGGTAGGGGGGGGGGGGAGCCGACCTACGGCTATCTCGCTCCCCTGGCGGCCCTACTCCCCTGGCTCTGGGACCCCTGGGAACTCCGCTGCGAAGACCCCCGCGCCCCTGGCCGGCTCGCCCGCGCCCGCTTGCCTGCCCGCGCCCTCAGACGACAACAGACCACGTTGTACGCCTCCGCCTGTGAGGCCTTGTCATCCCCCAACTCGGCCCACCAAGCCTGAATGGCCCGGAGCGCCGCCTCCTGCTCCTCCTGCGGTCGGTGCACGTCGGGGCAGAACTGCTCCTCCCACTCCCCCACCGTCGTGGCCCCGTCGTCCTCATCCATCTCCTGACCACGCTGCGGCGATGCCGACTCCCGCTTCCGCTTCGGCTGCGACGACATCGAGGTGGCTGGTGCTTGCGCAGGGTTGGAGCCTTCCTCGGTGGCGGTCGGGTCGGAGCGGCCGGTGGCCGGGGCGCCGGTGGGTGCAGGAGGGGGATCACCTTCTCGTCGAGGGGGATCACCCTGGTCCTGCGGCTGCGGGACCCTCGCAGGCGGCTCCTCCGCGTCCCGAGGCCCCAGATCCATACAGGTCTCCCCCTGCTCCACGCATTCCCCACACGCCCTGCAATCGCAACCGAAACAACGCCAGTGTTCGACTGCGGTATCCACCGCCTCTGCACAGCGGGCACAGTAAAAGCGGCGGCGCGACGGCTGGGACGGCACCTGGCACATGGGGAGGCCCTGCTCCCCCCCTGGACAGCCAGTCCGCCCCAACACCGGCGAGGGGGCGAGGGCAGACACTGCCTCCGCCAGAGGTGGGGGCACCAAAAGGGGGGTGTAGTGCTTTCCCTGATGCTTGACTCCAAGCACTCCGACGAAAGGCTTCACCCGGGGGCGGTGGACCGTGGGGGGCGCTTGATCAGATAGGACCACCACAGCCCACCCCGACCCCAGCGCAAGTCCATGTACTGCTACCTGGTCCGCCCAAGAAGCCTCGTCCCGGCTACCCTCGACTCGCATGGCCGCAGCCCAGGACTCGCTGTTCGGCTCGGCCCGAGCACAAAGGCCTGGGTCACGTAGCACCGCCTGGACGGCTAGCCTCCGCATGCCCGCCGCCGAGCCTCCCATAATGAAAGCCGCCGCATCGAAGAAGCAGTCGCCTGGTGTGAAACGGAACCCCGTGCACTCCTGCATCCCCAAAGACCGTTGCAGCCTGGACAGACCGTCCCCTCCCCCTGGGGCCCGGCCCTCCAGCAAAGCCTTTGTCAGTGCGGTGCTCGCCGGGGGCGGAGGAGGGGGCTCCGCTTGCCCCGGCGGATGAGGGGCCACCCCTTGGTCCTCGCGTGGCAGAGGTAGTGGCGTGCAGACGCACCTGGTGTCGTCTTCGCCCAGCTCACAGCAGGTCGGGCACACCATCCTCGAGCAGTGACCACACTCCCCATGGTGCACGGCCGTGGTGAAGAGCGACGCACAGAACTGACAGCAACCCGGTGACCCCGACACATCCACGCGCCCCGGGATAACCGGGCCCTGCGGCACCTCGACCTCCACACACTTCGTGTATGTGACCTGTTCCACCACCTGGTCCGGCACCGTGACCGGCTTGAACCCCCCGTCCACGCCGCCCACAAAACCACCCTATACACTCCACATGTCCGCCAATAGTTTAAAAAATAGGTTAAATGCGGTTTTTCATGCTACCCCAGCAGAGTACCAATGGAGACCCCCTATGTAACGTAGGCAAGCAGGAGGGATCAATTCCAATCGGGGGGTGGGTGGGACTCGGGAGCGGGGGTACAGTAAAAACATTACAGGGGGGGGTCAAATAAACGTACTTAGTTGAATAGTAGTACTTAGCCGAATAGTAGTACTTATTTTTTTGGGGCTCTGGGGCACGTTGGGCCGTTGAATAGTAGTACTTACTTTTCACCCTTTTTTTTTGGGAAAATTTTCCGTTTTTTTTGAGATTTTCTTTTTGGAGACACACAAATCTGCAAACTTTGGGGCAAGGAATGGGGACAACGGGGTCTATTGGTGCCACTTAGGGGAACCAGGGTGCACGGGGTCCGTAGAGGGGGGAAGTGACCTACGCTCAAAGATATGTCGTGACGAAGGGAATCGGGGCATCCCCCCTCAGACACATACGGACGGGAAACCAGCGAACCCGCAAACTCCTGCGGTCCAGAGGCATCAGAACCACTGCTGAAGACCGCAAACCCGGAAACCCGCAAACTCCTGGGGTCCAGAGGCGTCAAAATCACTGCTGAAGAGCGGCGCGCATTAAACGACTCCTCATCTACGGCGTCCGCAGTCCCTACCACCAACGAGAAGATGTGGACGGATGGCCCCAGACACACCTCACCATAGATGTAGCCTTCGAGGACCAGCTGAGCCCACCCCCCACCCCCCGCAGCCCCCTTCCCTGACGTTGTTTGACATTCTCTCCTGTTGTGCAGCACTGATCAACACACGCCCGCAAACCCGCAATCCAACTGCCCAGATTTCACCATCCACCAACAGAGCCAATAGCTTCGGCTGGTGTCCGACATAATGATGACGTCCGATGCTTTCATGTGCCTCCTGCTGATGGAATGCCTCCTGTTCAAGATATTCGAGGATGGGCCACCGCCATGCGCTCCCCGGCCTTCCTTCAACCAACTGGCCCGGGCCAGGGCACGCTGCAATGGCCCGATTTTTTCATGGCCGAAGACACAAGCCAAACCTTCAACCAACCGGTCCGCGCCGAAGACACAAGCCGAACCTTCAACCGACTGCTCCACGCCGAAGACGCAAGCCGAACCTTCAACCGACTGCTCCGCGCCGAAGACACAAGCCGAACCTTCAACCGACTGCTCCGCGCCGAAGACACAAGCTAAACCTTCAACCGACTGCTCCGCGCCGAAGACACAAGCCGAACCTTCAATCGACTGCTCCACGCTGAAGACACAAGCCAAACCTTCAACCGACTGCTCCGCGCCGAAGACACAAGCCAAACCCATTCCAGTCCTTCGGGGTGGGTGTGAGGCACAGCCGACGGAAGCGCACGGAGGCGGCCCCAAAAGGGCCGAGTTTTTAAAAGGGCATTCCTCAAAGAATGTCAAGGTGGGGTACTGGCTGACGACGAGCGACGTGGGGAACCTGCTGGTTCACTACCTGCAGCCCGCTGGTGTAGAAGCAGTGTCCCGTGTCGCCAACCCCCGGTATGATCCGGTGAAAAACCCGGACGGTACTCGTTTTTTTGAGTACTGCCAGTTCGAGAGCATCACAAAAGGGATGAAGCGCTATCCAGCTAGTCCCCAGGGTGTGGCGTTCTGGGAGACAAAATCGGAGTGGCAGGGTTGTGTGGTGAACACACACAACAACACAGGCCTCCACTGGGTCTTTTGTGCTTTCCGGGAGGATGAGTGTATCGTGATTGACGACCACGCGATCATTCACGGTTCTCCACTCGCCAAGAGCCTCGAGCAGAAGTTCAGCACTGTCCGTGTGGTGTTGAGTGGGATGCAGAAGGACGCGTAGTCGTGTGGGATTCAGGCCGTCCGGCATGCAACACACTTTTTCCCCACACGGATTCATCAGCTGTCTTCAGCTGCTGATATCGAGCGGGAGGTCCAAGAACGCCAGGCACCCTCCAAAGACGATCTCAAATCTGTGCTCCGTGATCTTCGGGAGCTGTTGGCTGCGGAGACCGCGTGCGCGATTGTGGTTTCTGCGAGCAACGACGACGCTGGACCGAACGACGACACTACCTCAGAGAACGATGACGCTGACTCAGAGGGCGGCGCTGGATCGAATGGCAGCTCTGAGAGCACCTGCGACGACGACGACGACGACGACATCGAAAAAGTCTCTGTTCTCGAAGAACTCGAAAAGAACGGCTCTGATGACGGGAGTGGGGACAGTGGGGAGGGAAGGGAGGAAGGGAACACGGGTGGGGAAGGGAACACGGGTGGGGATACCGAGAGTGCAACGAAGGGGGAGACCCCTTCCCCGGATATTGTGCTCTCGGTTGAAAACCTAAAGGAGTTTTTGGGGGGGGAAATTAAGCACTGCAGGGCCCCTTCAAAGGTTGGGGATACAACCCGCCGGGCCTGCTACACGTCCCACTACAAGCAGGCTGTAGCCTCCTTGTTGTGGGCTGGGCTCCCGGTGATGGAGACCATGCGTGCTTACCTTTTTGCTCCTCCTACTCCTCCTGGTAACCCTCCTATCCAAGTGAACCGGGACCAGTGTTCGACAACGGCAACTCGTTGGAAGAGAGACTTTCCCAAGGATAAGGCGATGAAGAGCCTCCCAGCAAATGATGGAAAAACACATGCCAAAAGAAAGGCGGGGGGGGGGAGGTCGTGTTTCTTTCCTGAGGTGGAGGCCCACGTGCTTAAAGAAGTGGGAGAACGGCGGAAGAACGACTTGCCAACGACGCGCCGCAAAATCAAGGAGCTTGCCATGTCCTTTGTTCCCTTCCCGAAAGGCTTCCAGGCTTCGGTGGAGTGGATTGACGGTTGGGCCAGGAGAAACAAGTTTCAATTTCGTACTTCGCGCATTGCCAAGCTTTCTCTTGAAAAAGCCCGGGTCCAGTTGCACAGCTTCTGGTCCACCATCAGACGCCTCTCCATCGGGTCCGAGCTGCTGCACAACCCCTTTGGTACTTTTGACCTGGTTGTGAATGTGGATGAGTCTGCCTTGTACAAGAGCTCTACCCGCAGGAACAAACTGTTGTGCTACACCACTGACACCAACATCATGGTCGATACCGATGCTGGCAAAAATAGATTTGCCACGTTGATTGGTGCTGTCACGTTCAGTGTGAAAGCCAGGACCATTCTTGCGACAAAGCAGTCGATCGTTTTTAAAGGTGCGGGCGAGAGGATAAAGAAGGAGGAGCATCAGATTCACAAAGACTCGGGGGTTAACTGTACTTTCCAGAAAACCGGCTGGGTCAAAGAAGCCGAGTGGCGGTGGTGGATTGACAGCGTCTTGGCCCCCATTTGCAAAAACAAAAACGTGCTTGTCATTTATGACTCGGCGACAACACACATTGCACCAAAAAATGTTGCGTACTTGCACAGGAAGACGGGGGCGAAGTCAGCGGTCATTCCAGGTGGGTTGACAGGAACAGTGCAGTACCTTGATGTGCATGCATTTGCACCATTCAAGGCTGCCTTCCACACTCACCTGGAAGGGCTCAAGGACAAAGCCCGTCTCGAGATAAAGAAATCAACAGCCGAAGGTTTTCGCCAGGATTGTCGCTTCACAGAGAGGTGGTACCGCGAGGCCATGTGCACCTCTGTTGGAGCTGTTTGGGGAAAGTCGGTGGAAAGTGTGAGGGGGGAGGTGGTAGCCGAGCGCTTGCGGGATATGGGGTACGTGCTGAAGGTGTCGGGTGAGGAGGACGGGTTCGTGAAGAGCTCCCTTTGTCCGGACCTCACCTTCGCACCAAGCACAGAAACATCCCCTGAGGCTGGTGGTGCGGACCTTGAACCTGGGTTGGACGGGAAGGCAAAAGAGAGCACAGAGAAGCAGTCCACCCAAAAGAAAGTTGTGTCTCAGCCAACCCAACAGTCAAGCATCTTGGCATGGGCGAAGCCGGTTCGTGTGAACTCTCTCACACAGACACAGCCTTCCCAGTCCTCCCAGTCCTCCGAAAAGAAGCGCGCAGCGTCCCCGACCACCCAGACTCCCAACAAACACCGCAGGCTCTGCAAAGGGTGTAGGAAGCCTGGGCACAACATGCAGACTTGCCCCAGCAAGCCCAAGAACTTGAAGAAGAAGTAAGTTGGGGCGTGCTGGTTGTGGCTTGTCTTTTTCACATCTTTTTTTTAAGCATCAACGCACCAACCAACCACCGACAGTGAAGCTGACAGCTCTGATGAACTGTGTATGCTTTCACTAACTCAACAAGAATGTCAACCAGGGGGGGGGGCAATACAAATCAAAACGGTACGAAACCAAATGAGGGGCGAGTGGTAGGACGAGAACAGAGCGGATACTCGACCGGAAGGCAGAAGAAGTGAGAGACGGACGACAGCAGTGACCAGCGCGCCCCTGGTGGACCAAACAGCCCCGCAGAGCCCCTGCAAACAGCGTTTTTAGGAAAAGTTGAATAGACGTACTTAGTACGTCTATTCGCTCGCAAACTATTTATTAATTTTCTGGCGAGGTCGATTTAGGCCCGCGCGTTCGCCGAATAGTAGTACTAAGTACGTTTATTTGACCCCCCCCTGTAATGAATTTCTGAGTCTGCCCCCGCTCGACCTTTGGGGCTGGCATGGCCTCCCATCATGAAACCGACATTCGATGGCGTTTGCAGGGGCGGGTCGTCCGTACCGGATATTCCTGTGAAACTGGGACTTTGAAGAATCCAGACTGGCTCACACCCCCTGCGAACACTCCAGCTTTGAGTTATGCGGACCAGCACAAACCTTCCAAAGGAGACTCAAATACATGTGGCGGTATGTTTTTCAAGGAAAAGAAATCAGAAAGCAGGCCCTAGCAGTGCCGTGTGTCCTGATGTGTGCAGCAGGGCACGGCCAACACAGCAATAAATCCCAGGGTGCTCCTTAGCAACAAACATTGCGGCTTTTACGGGGAGGCGTCTCCGTGTCGGCGCACGGCAACCCCCACCCGCGTAGCGGGAAGAAACGGCGCCAAAAGAAAACCCGGCAGGCACTGATGTGCGGTCATCCCGAAGTGCGATCAGTTCTGCAATAAGTTTTCAGTATTGCAAAAAAGCTTTACCATCGTCGAGTCACGCAATACAGCCCGTCATGCCTTCCTTCCTGTTCTGGGGGAGAAGTTTCGGGTTTCAGGGGCGGGGGGGGGGGGGGGGGGGGGGAATGCCGAGGCATTGTATCCGCCTAGGGGCAATAGGGCAACAAAATGCCCAACAAATGCATAACGGTGGGGACGGGGTAGTGGCTGATTGAGGGAAATCGGCTGAGACCTTCCCGCAAACCACGGAAAGAAAGAAGGGCGGCTGTAAACAAGCACTGGCCTCATATTAGTTGTCAGTGATTATCTCCGCCACCGGCAAGCGCCAATAAAAGAAATTGCCGTTCGCTGTGGCAAGCTCTGACGCACACAGAGGCGGATCACAGAAACTGCAAACTACAAAGCCATGGCCGCCTGCAGAGCCACCCACACACAGGGGAAAGCCGCACCCTCAACGCACAAGCCCTGGAACCACCCCCCTCCGCCCTCCCTCCCGCCCAATGTGGCCCCAGCGTAAAAAGTGCGGCAGGCTCGACAATGCCAATAAAAGATAGGTCCGTTGTTCTGTGCGCCAAGGCAGGGCACACCACAGCCCGATGCTGTCTTTGTGGCCCCGAAGCGCTTGCCCCCTCCCCTTTGTGCGACACTGGCAGGGGCCCTGCCTGATGGAGAGACGATAGGTTTTGAGGTGCCCAAATGCACCACTGCCTCCGAGTGGGCGGTTGCGACGAGAGTTCAACCGAAAGGGGCTGATGTGAGGACACGGATGTGTTACGCTCCCTCTCCGCACCAGACTGATCCCCAACACCAATGCGACTCGCTTTCTACAGTTGAACGAATGCCCCTTTATGGCGTAGGAATCTCTCAGCTCTGAGATTGTGGCTTGGTGTGTTTCAGCAGGGGAAATGGCTGCAATTGGCTCTGAGAGTCTACCTACAATGCTGGTCTAGAGCTTGTCCGATCTATCTCTGAATAGGGCACTTGGCGAGCCCAAAATACTGCGAGAGAACATTCACATATTGCCAGCAGGACCAACACCAGGTGGACCACACCCCATGCTGTCTCGCTGTGAGAAAGTATTCAAGCACGGACACACACACACACTCCCCCCCCCCCCACCCTGTCGCCACCCCCCTGAGATTATGTTCCGTTCAAATAGACATGTTTGCGTAAGAAATGCCTGCCCGCTGGGGCTTGGGCGGTGAAGGGGATGGGGGCGGGGAGGCATGTGTGAATGTGCCAGTTGAGGAGCAGCAAAGATAAAAGACGGGGAAAGGGTTGAGTGTGATGCAGCCCGGGGGGGATGCAAAGCTTCATTTGGTTCATCTTTTATTACCGGCATTGGTTCATCTTTTATTACCGGCAAGAAAAATCAGAGAGAATTTTCGGCCAGGTACCCTCAGCAGGGCCCTCACTCCACAAAACTTATCGACGAACTCGTTTGAATAGTACCGAAGCAGCAGTAAGATGGGGAGGAGGGGAGCGAGCCGTTCAAGAAAGGGTTGAATTCCTTCAAAGCAAGCATCACGATTTATTCAGCCCCGCAAGGTGAAAGGGGGGGGGGTTTGATTGTCGAGAGTGAAAGCAAAAGCAAGTCTCCCAGACCCGCAAAGTGAAAGGGTGGGGGGGGGGTGATGTTACGAACAAAGTGAAAAACAGCTAATAAGTGAGTTTTGTTGAATTGTTGTTGGGGGCAGGTGCAGCGATATAGCCCCGAGGGCCGCATAACGAACGACATATTTGTTTTTTTACGAATGGGATCCTCGGCGTCATGCGGAGGAAATCACACCATTCAACAGACAAACCACTCAACACGTGCTGATTTTTTTCGCGACGGAACACCTGTGGGATGTCTCATCGGCAATCAGGTCTTCCCATATCTCCTCAGGAAGGCAATCCCGAAGGGCTCAAGAAGGGGCAACTGCAGCTGTGATACCGCAAGCCAAACGAGGTGCCGCAGCACATGACTTGCGTACGTTTCTTTGTCAATCTGACTAGGGGAACAGGGGCACACACCCGAACGCCTCGGCAGGGTGGGGGGGGTATTGATATAGAAGTAGAAGGAAGCACAAGGATGATATCTCTTCACTCGTTATGCAGGTTGTGTCTGAGATGCAATGCGATGATCTGGCCTGTGTTGTACCGTGTGGGCAAAATTGGGCTTTGTTGGCGTGAATGGTGGTGGTCGTTATCGTTATCGGCGATCACACTCTCAAAGAGGAGCTTCTCGCCACAGGTGCCTGCTTTGAGTGCACTGAGCAGTGAGAGCAGTCTCCCAGCATTATTCACCGCGGAAGCACGCCCACAGATGGAATACTGTAAGGGTTCAACTTTCACCTTGATCAAAACCCGCAGACGTGTGATTACTTTTTGTGTTGGTGTTACATGAGAAGGTGGCGGTCACTCTACTGGCACATCTCAGATGCTGTACACCGTCATCGGAGAGTGGGGCGGCTGCTGCACAGTCCTCAACAGCGATGATTCTGCTTCAGCATCTGAGGCCATACACTCGCAAATTTCGTCAAGCGACAGGACATTGCGCCGTGAATGCCACCAGTACACCAACCCAACGACAATGGCCAGCACCACCACCACTGCGATTAAGACGATGACCCAGAGCGACTGTGTCCCCTCCGACGGCACAGGCGTGTCTGGGACACGCGTGACACCGACCCCCACGCCGGGTCCCGTGTGCGGTGCAGCTGAAGCAGTCCCTGGTGCAGCTGTGGGTGGCACTTCCGTCGCAGGCGTCCCCGGCTGTGAAGTCACCGGCACCGCTGTGCCCTGGACAGGGGTTTGTGGCGAGGGCGTGGTCACAGTGCCAGCTGGCCCAGGGGTGGGTGGCAGCGCCGTCACCACCGGCAAAGGCATCGCAGACTCGCCTGGGGTGGGTGGCATTGGAGTTTGCCCTGCAGGCGGAGACGGGGTTGCCGGCACAGCAGAACCCGGCTGCCCGGTGGACGGCACCGGGGTTGCTGGGGTGCCTGGGGGCACTGTCTGTGGCGAGGGCGAAGGGGGCGCAGGAGAGGCATTCGGGGCAGTGGTTTGTGGGACTGCAGTTGCTGGCGACGGAGACTGTGGGGCCGGGGAAGTTGCAGGCAACGAAGGGAAAGGGGTCTCAGTCTGCGGCACAGGGGTCAGAGCAACAGGGGCTCCGCTCTGCGGAATTGTGGGTCCCGACGTATCGGGAGACACGGTCAGCGGCGCAGGAGTGACCGGCGCCTGTGTGGGAGGCGGCACGGTCTGTGGGGTAGAAGTGGCAGGAATTGATGTTGCCGGAGACCCTGTCCCTGGAGCAGGTGTGAGGGGCACCGGTGTCACTGGGGCAGGAGTTGCGGGCACCATCGTGGCAGGAGAGGCTGTCTGTGGCACAGGTGTCACTGGCATCGATGTCGCAGGAGACGCTGTCAGTGGTGCAGCCGTCGGTGGTGCCGGTGTGGCAGGAGTTTGGGACTGGGGAGCCCCAGTCGCAGGTGACACAGTCTGTGGTCGGGGGGTTGAGGGAACCGGCGTCGCAGGAGACGCAGTCAGCGGCACAGGGGTGACTGGCGCCTGTGTGGGAGGGGGGACGGTCTGGGGGGTAGACGGCGTTGATGTTGCCGGAGAAACCGTCCCTGGAGCAGGTGTGATGGGCACCGGCATCGCTGGCGACAGAGTGACTGGGGCAGGAGTTGCAGGCATCATCGTGGCAGGAGAGGCTGTCTGTGGCACAGGTGTCACTGGCGTTGATGTCGCAGGAGACACTGTCAGTGGTGCAGCCGTCGGTGGCGCCGGTGTGGCAGGAGACAGTGTCTCGGGCGCAGTCGTTGGTGGTGCCGGTGTTGCAGGGGACGTTGTCTCTGGGACAGGGGTGGCCGGCGTCTGCGTCGCAGGAGCCGCAGTCTGCGGTGAAGGAGTCGATGGAGAAGGTGTCGCCGGTGCCTCCGTCGAGGGGGCAGGTGTTGATGGGGCGTTGGTGGAAGGAGCCACACTCGGGGGTGCTGGTGTCTCAGGAATGGGGATCTCAAACTCTGCCCACACAAGATAGTGGTCGGACACAGCCTTGGTGATACCGTCCCGGTAGATGCCATAAGACCGGTACAGAGGCAGCGCTGCTTTGTCCAAAAGAATCCTGTCGTAGGGGCAAGTCGATACGGCGACTGTGGTATCTTGGTGATGGGGGATGACCCAGGTCCACGAATCAAACTCCGTCTCTTTCACGGCATTGTAATAGCTGCACCCTGCATTCAGGTCACCCAGCACAATCTTTGGACCCTTGAAGGAAACACGTTGGATGCTGGATTCCAATGCCTTCAGCTCTGCCTGCACATCGGATGGTTTGATGTGGATGTTCCAAATACCAAGCTCCGTTTTCGCAGGACCAATTTCGAAGATCACGACGAACGGGGGTCGCTCCCACCTATCAGAGCTGTCGGGGTTGTAGTCAGTGGTGCTCTTCACAGAGGCCACGGCCGGCCGATACGCAACACCGTATTGCTCCTTCGAGTTGGAGCGTCCTGCACGTGAAGAGACAATGCATGTGTACTCCGACCCGAGGTCCTTGCACAGCTGCACAAAGGCTGTGTTGGAGACATCGCGAATTTCCTGCACAAACACGATGTCGTACTGCTTGATGGTTGAGACGTACTTGGCCATCAAGGTGGCATCTTCAGCTTTCGTTGTCCCAAACACTTGGATATTCCAGTTGGCAATCTTGACGGACAGGCTTGGTGGCGGTGCCGGTGTCGACGGGGCTGGGGTCTTGGGTCCGACATCGAATTTGGCCCAAACGAGGTAGTGGTCTGAGAACGTTTTCTCAATACCCTCGCGGTACACACCGTACTCAACGAAGTCTGCAGCGGCTGCTGCGTTTCCAATTATTCTGTCGTAAGCACAGGACGAGGCAGCTACCGTTGTATCTTCGTACTGATCGATAAGCCAAGTCCAAGATTTGAACTCCGTACCTGCTGAGGGCGTGTAGTAGCCACAGTCGGCATTCAGATCCCCAAGGATTACATTCTTCCCACCCATGCCCGAGGCAGTGATTGCCTTTTCCAAGGCCTGGAGCTCAGTAGACACCTCAGAAGGTTTGATGTGGATGTTCCAGAATGTCATCTCCTCCTTCGTTGGGCCAATTTCAAAGGTGACGACGTACGGGGGTCGCTCCCACCTATCAGAGCTGTCGGGGTTGTAGTCTTTGCTGCTCTTCACAGAGGCCACGGCCGGTCGATACGCAACACCGTATTGCTCCTTCGAGTTGGAGCGTCCTGCACGTGAAGAGACAATGCATGTGTACTCCGACCCGAGATCCTTGCACAGCTGCACAAAGGCTGTGTTGGAGACATCGCGAATTTCCTGCACAAACACGATGTCGTACTGCTTGATGGTTGAGACGTACTTGGCCATCAAGGTGGCATTTTCAGCTTTCGTTGTCCCAAACACTTGGATATTCCAGTTGGCAACTGTGAATGCCGTTGCCGCTGCGAGTACTGGGAGCAATGCGACGGGCATCACCCAACCGAGCCTGTAGAGGAGGGGATGTGGCACGTCACATGTTCCGTGTCACAAGAGCACGGGCAGCCAGCGGGGGCAACAATGCGGAGAACGGGGGGGGGGGGGGGGGGGTAGGGGGGGTCATAAGCCCGTACAAAACCAAAATTTTCGGCATACCATCAGAGCCGCCCTAATACCTGATCTGACCCGAAAATCCGACCCATACCCCCCCGGAAACTGTCTGGGGCCCACTTGTGACACCTGATACGCACTTTTGTGATGATTTTTTGGGGTCCTAAAAAATGTACCTCAGTTTCGTACCTTGCCTTTGTACCTGAACCACTCCCGACCGCATTATTTCGTTCTTTGCAAGGGAAGGGTGTCACTACGCTCACTCAGCACGCCGAGCAACACATGCCGCGTGCCCAGGGCCTCGCAGAGGTGTCAGATGCTGCTGCAGAGGAGTACCTTGCTCGAAAGACGCTCGCCAAACGGGAGATGTGCGGGGTCTCGGCAGAGAGCGTTGTGGCAGACCTGCGTAAAAAGAAAACGGCACACGACATCGGTGAGGCGACATTATTTCGGGCGCTCCGTCGGGCTGGGTACATAGGAGAGCGAGTGGGACGTGGTGACGACAGATATATGCAGTGGTGCATCAACTGCACGCACGTGCGGGAAAAGCGGCGTTCCTTGCTAGCCAAGAAAGATGTCACCTGCACTCCTACTCCTCCCACTCCTCCTGCTCCTACCCCCACACCAACTGATGTGGGCAGTGAGAGTGATGGCAGCTCCAGAGCAGCAGATGATCTAGGAAGCAATGAGTGGGTCAGCCGGGCAGACTACCTCAGTCTGTACCGGAAGTACGAAGCGTTGCGGGCCCGCCACCACCGCCTCCAGGAGAGGACCCGAGGGTTGAGAGTAGGGTTGTACAACGCCAGGGGAGGGTATTCCCCTGGCGTTGAGACATCCCTGGCGACCTTGCGGTCGCACTGTGTGGGGGCTGAGTCGGCAGGCAGATGCCGATCCAATGACCTTGTTGAGTCCCCACATGGTACACTCTCATACGTGTTGTCGAGACTGCGTGGTGTGCATATCCTGCGGGGCGCAAATTACACAGCACAATCATAACCACTTCGGCTCTCAGGGCGTACAATATCCCAATCGTGCCTTCACAGGCTAAGATCGACGAAGCAAAAGCATCTACAACGCTGCCTACTAATGCCGATGCAGCCTCCCAGGCGTACGAAGTACTCACAATGACCCATATGCGATCGAAGTACTACACCCAGAAGGTGGCTGAACTCATTCTGCTGACGCAACAACACAACATTCCCACTAATCAGGTCAAGAAAGACCTTGCCGAGGCACTGGGGAAGGCAACATGCGTGCCACCTGAGCCAGAACCACCGCAGAAAAGGCAAAGAACGAAATAATGCGGTCGGGAGTGGTTCAGGTACAAAGGCAAGGTACGAAACTGAGGTACATTTTTTAGGACCCCAAAAAATCATCACAAAAGTGCGTATCAGGTGTCACAAGTGGGCCCCAGACAGTTTCCGGGGGGGTATGGGTCGGATTTTCGGGTCAGATCAGGTATTAGGGCGGTTCTGATGGTATGTTGAAAAATTTGGTTTTCGTACGTTTTTAGGGGGGCTTATGACCCCCCCTAGGCATACTTGTACCCCCATATGGGGAAGGCCAAAAATATGGGGAAAATATGGGGGGAATATGGGGGGTTTTTCAAGTCCTGTTCCCCCATATTTCCCCCATATGGGGGATATATGGGGGAAAACCCAGGGGTTCCTCAGGTGGAAGCAGTCAGCAAACAGTTCTCCTCGTTCTGCTTTTCACAGGGTGTGAAGTCAGCCACTGACAGGGGACGTCTAGCACCTTGCAGTGCCATCTCACCTCGTCGCTTTCTGCAGAGAGGAAACGCCCGGCTGAAGTGCTCGAGTCAGACCACAAAAGGTGCTGTGAGAGTGCCGACCGCCACTTTCTTCAAGTCTGAGTAGCGGTCATCAGAGCATCCTGTACAGTAGTCCTGTCTTTGCTGGCAGAACAGTTGCGTCCTGCAGCCAGTCCTTGTACTGGCCTTCACAGGTCTCATTCCACCCGGAAGATGCAGCTTGAACATGTCAAGCTGCCTGGTGACGAGCGTCGACTCCGACTTTTCGGCGCTCGGAGCGGTCAAAAGCGGCGGAAGCGCCTGACACCCCAGAATGCACTGCTTGTGAATTCCCTTGTCTAATTAAGGATCCCAGGGGGCAGTTCGCAATCGCAAACACACCAGAGGAGGAGGACAGCGAGTGTGAGAGTGACGTGCCGGACAGGACTTCAAAACACAGGAGTGTGTGTTGTGAGGAGCTGTTAACCCTGAACGCGCTATGTGTGTCTGTGCGTATGTGTCCACCACCGCTGCCGCTGTCACTGCGGTGCCCCGCCAAACCGGGAAGCGTTCGCTCTCCGCTGCCGCTGTGTCGGCGCAGGAGAGGAACAGGAGGTCGGTGCGACCCACCTGGGGGATCTTCCAGGGGGGGCCAGACCTGGCCACACCTGAACGAGCGCGCACCTCCCCAGGATCGGACTCCTGGAGGATCCCCAACAAGGCATGAGGCCGGTTTCGACGCGCACTTCGTGTGTGTCTGTGCCTGAGTGGTTTGATGTTCTCCCGTTGCAGCACGAATACCCCCATATCCCCCCATATGGGCCCCATATTTCCCCCATATTCCCCCATATTTTACCGGGTTTTCCCCATATTTTCAGCCTTTTTCCCCATATGGGGACGGGGTTTTGAGACCCCCCATATTTCCCCCAAATTTAGGGGGTTCCCCATATGGGGGGACAAGTATGCCTAGGGGGGGGGGGGGTGCGAAGGGTGCAGAGTGGGGAGTGGGGTGGAGGGAACAACATGTGCCACTCACGTAGAAAATCCGGCTCTGGCGAGGAGCAGCAGCACGAAGGAAATCGGTCATCTATGACCAGGGTCGCACACAGATAACGAGACAGAGTTCGGAGCGGCAGCAAAGCCGCCATCAACACAATACGTCACTTACTGATCAGAAGCGCGAGAAACTGGTCAACAAAAGGAATCTCGAGGCGGGAGGAAAATGTGAGTCTGCGGTGCGTCTAACATGGCCCACATTGTGTGTGCATGCGGTGGTCACAATATTATATGGAGATCTCCCTTCTTGGTTTGAGACTCGAGTTGAACCGTGTCACTGCTGTTCTGCCCCCCTCCCAGCGCGAATTTGCGACTCTGACGGTGCGTCGACTCTTTCACGCACAGGGAAAACCCTCGCCTGACGAACAAAAAGAGTTGCCTCTTTCATGGCATGCTGCCTCCGCAGAAAGAGAAGCAACAACCCCGCTGGTAATAGAGGAGGTGGAAAGGGGAATCTATGGGAACGACAGCCCGAAGTTGAGCCTCCACAGCGTCTGCATGATATGCAGACATCCCAAATATGAGGCGACCCAGGTGTCTCCTGTGCACTGGAGGCAAGAACACACGGGCTGCATGCAGAAGCGGCTAAACGGCTACAATGGGTGCAGCAAGAGCACAAAAGCAGGATTAGTAATCAACAGCACATCTGGGAAGGTATCAAGATTTGAGTCGGGAGATCGTTCTGTGAATGGCGTCTCCGAGGGGAGGTAATCACCTCACCGCTCAAGCGGGACAAGTTGAAGAGGTACCCAGCGTCTTCGATATCATATGGGGGAGGGTCAGGGGGCGCGACATGTTGAATGAGATGGCACAGTTGCCGTACACCGCGACGTCGATGTCAGGATCCCAGCACTCGTGCAAGATGATCTCACCTCTGGCGATGTGGTACGCCAGGCGATCCGTGTGGCCAGTGGGGTACCGCGCCTCCCCGTCACGTACAATCTTGTCGATAGCTTCCTTCGAGTTGAGATGGGGAGCACCCTTGCGCACATTGACAGACTTGAGATCGTCCAACACTGTGACACTGTCAGGGTGGGACATGGCGCGCAGCTGGTAGAGGTCTTGCATCAGAATCTCCTTGTTGCCATCCAGCGACACGAAGTCACATTTGAAGCATGGGTTGACGTTCCGGAAGGTTGGCATGGTCACACCGCTATCACCCCACGAGATGTTGAACTGCGTTGGATACTTCTCCCGGAAATACCCTTCGGCAACGATGCCCCAGAAGGTACCAGGCTGCAACATATCAAAGACCTGCATGGTGAACGGCTGGTGATCCCGTGCTGCAATCAGCATCAACAACGCTGTTGAATGCCCTGCAAGCATCCCGATTTCGCACATGCTGATGGGCTTTCCCTGACTTCTGCGTGCTTCGCGCCGCCGCACAAGATACTTGTGGTAAAACCGCCACTTGTTGGTCAACGATGCAGTGATACCCCAACCACGTCCGGTAATCCCAACACCACCTTTCTGAATCGCCCTCTTTGTAAGCTTGCTCATAGAGCGCCCCTGGAACTTGAAGTGTCTGGAATCGAGTTCCTCAAGTCCGTCCGACAACCGCTTCACCTCAGGATCGGTCGGGTTGAGTGAGTACAACTGGTTCCTGACCTGTGCACGATGGCCTTCCCTTCGGTACCCATGCTTCTTGAACTTGTCCCAGTCAGGTGACGCGATAGCTGTTCCGTTCAGCGGGTGATACTCAAACAGCTGCGAGGCAGGAAGCCCGCGCGACTCCAACACCTTCAGCCACCGTTCCTCACTGGTTGTCTCGCTCAGCGCCTCGACATCGATCGGCTTGTCTTCGGTGAAGCCGCTGATCTCTGCGGACGAAACCCCTGCCAGAAGGCCTTCTGACACATCACCACCCCCCTGTTCGTTCTGGCCCAAGAGGGAACCACCACCGGCCTGCCCAACAGACGCTGGGACAGTTTCCCGGCATGGAGGTGGGGCCTGGCAGACACATTGGCAGGGCTGGGGTGGCGCGAGAGGCACTCGGGTCTCTGTCAGCACGACCACGACAACTGTGCCCATCACGAACCATGGGGCGCTCCGTTCCATCAGATGGGATCTTGGGGCACTCTGCCCCGTTGGTGCCTAGGTGTGGGTCGGGTTGGATGCTGCAGAAAGATTGTGGCAGGCAGGATGTGCAGGTGGGGGAGTGGTAGATGTACTGTCGCCGAGCGAAGTCTGTAGTCTAATTCACACACACACACACGTTAATCTTTTTAGTTTAGTGTAGGAGGCACCGAGCGAGCTCTAGTACTGCCTCCACTGTCACACACACACACACACACTTCCTGTGCTGACAAAGGTGGTCCTCCTTTTGCTCGAGTTGGCCCTGGGACCAGTCGGGGCCGGATGGGCAGCGAAGTATAATAAGAAAGATCAGGGTTGCATGTGTGCCAAACCCGGGCAAAACAAATGCAACTTCATCACCTGATGAGGAGGTTGTGTTTGTTGCCCAAGCGCTGACTACCCATATTTTGTGACACTGGCAGGCGCCGTGAGGCAGTAAATCAACAGCTGGGGGTGTGTGCTGCAAGTTGATCACTTCTTGAGGTGGGTAACCCCGCACGGGTCCTACCCCACCCCGACATGGGGTATGTGTGTGGGGTGATGTTTGACTGTCGCGAGTGAAAGCAAAGGCAAGTCTCCCGTGTGTGTGTGTGTGTGGGGGGGGGGGGGGATGGAGGCTCCCGTGCGACAAACGACCAGCAGGGACAGGATTCTGCGACGGCTGAACCAGCGCTGTCACGCACTTGCAGACTACACCCATCACTTAGTGCTGGCATTTATGGGGAAGGGTCGGCACATGGCAATTGTTGGGACAGCGGGTATCAACTGGCACAGGTGAGAAATTATTAATTAGCTTCTGCGGCTGGTCATCGTGAGTGATTTGGGTGTCCTGCCCCGTGGGGGTCCATGGGCGAACACAGACTACCAACAGTCTTTGCTAAGAGGTCAGGGACCTCGATCCCGCAAAAGAAAACCGGGTGTTGCCCTCTGATAACAACTCCGTTCATATGGAGACTTCGCAGTCAGTGTACTGCTCCAGGCACAGCAACAAGATACCAAGCATGTCTCGACGGTGTAAGAAGAACGGGTAGACCTAAGGGGCAAACATGCAGTCATTTGGGGTGCAGGTTGATGCAGGAACGACCTTGCCTGGAAGTGACCGTGGCCAACACACATGCCGGTCCAACCACACGCCAAACAGATTACTTCGAAGCCTAAATCTGAACTGGGGCACTCAACAGGGCAGGACACATGGAAAGGAAGAGGAGTGTACTCGCTACAGGCCTCGGACGACCGAGTGACATATTAGGAAAGAACGCAACGGCACAAAGGAGGGGTGGGGGTTGAGGCACCTCCTCGTCAGTCAGAGGTCACCGGGCATGGTCTCGTCGAGTTCAGAGTCGCCTCAAGGGTGACAGGGATGCTGAGGGGGCGCGACATGTTGAATGAGATGGCACAGTTGCCGTACACCGCGACGTCGATGTCAGGATCCCAGCACTCGTGCAAGATGATCTCACCTCTGGCGATGTGGTACGCCAGGCGATCCGTGTGGCCAGTGGGGTACCGCGCCTCCCCATCACGTACGATCTTGTCGATAGCTTCCTTCGAGTTGAGATGGGGAGCACCCTTGCGCACATTGACAGACTTGAGATCGTCCAACACTGTGACACTGTCAGGGTGGGACATGGCGCGCAGCTGGTAGAGGTCTTGCATCAGAATCTCCTTGTTGCCATCCAGCGACACGAAGTCACATTTGAAGCATGGGTTGACGTTCCGGAAGGTTGGCATGGTCACACCGCTATCACCCCACGAGATGTTGAACTGCGTTGGATACTTCTCCCGGAAATACCCTTCGGCAACGATGCCCCAGAAGGTCCCGGGCTGCAGCAGATCAAAGACCTGCATGGTGAACGGCTGGTGATCCCGTGCTGCAATCAGCATCAACAACGCTGTTGAATGCCCTGCAAGCATCCCGATTTCGCACATGCTGATGGGCTTTCCCTGACTTCTGCGTGCTTCGCGCCGCCGCACAAGATACTTGTGGTAAAACCGCCACTTGTTGGTCAACGATGCAGTGATACCCCAACCACGTCCGGTAATCCCAACACCACCCTTCTTGATCGCCTTCCTCGTCACCTTGTTCTTTCCGGAGCGACCGTGGAACTTGAAGTGCCTGAAATCGAGTTCCTCAAGTCCGTCCGACAACCGCTTCACCTCAGGATCGGTCGGGTTGAGTGAGTACAACTGGTTCCTGACCTGTGCACGATGGCCTTCCCTTCGGTACCCATGCTTCTTGAACTTGTCCCAGTCAGGTGACGCGATAGCTGTTCCGTTCAGCGGGTGATACTCAAACAGCTGCGAGGCAGGAAGCCCGCGCGACTCCAACACCTTCAGCCACCGTTCCTCACTGGTTGTCTCGCTCAGCGCCTCGACATCGATCGGCTTGTCTTCGGTGAAGCCGCTGATCTCTGCGGACGAAACCCCTGCCAGAAGGCCTTCTGACACATCACCACCCCCCTGTTCGCTGTTGGTCTGATCTGCACTCTCCGCTGATCGAATGAGCCCAGCGCACGGCGGCGCCGTCTGCTGCTGACAATGGCAAGGCGGCGGTTGCATTATCGGAATGCCAGACTCTGTCACAAATAACATCACGGCAGTGAGAATCACGATCCATGTAATTGAACGACCCATCCCCCCCCTCCAAAACAGTGGCGCAAGATGTAAGTTCTCAGCCACCGTAACCTGTCAATATCGGGAGGATGAATCGGCTGTCTCGGGTGGGCAGACGAGGGATCGTCAAAGACCTTACAACAGAAGATCGTCCCGATGGAGATGGCGTCCTTCCGGGAGCGCCAGCGATGTGAGTGTTGTTGGCTGCATGACAAGGGGTTTGGTACAGAGAGAACTGCCAGTACAACGGGGGGGGGGGTTGATTGTAGAAAGTAGCGTATTTGCGTACAGTACAGCGGGGGGGGGGGGGTCTACTGCACCTACACGGTGGGATCTTGTAAATTTTACATGTATAACTACAAGTATAATACATGTATTATACATGTATAATACTTGCATGTCAACTATTATACATGTATAATACATGTATATGCCTGAAATATACATGTAAAATACATGTATATCAAGTAAAAATACATGTATAATACTTGCATGTCAACTATTATACATGTATTTTTACTTGATATACATGTATTTTACATGTATATTTCAGGCATTTACATGTATTTTACATGTATAATACTTGTCATGCAAGTATTATACATGTAAAATACTTGCATGACAAGTAAAATACTTGCATGTAAGTAAAATACATGTATTTTACTTGCATGCAAGTATTTTACTTGTCATGCAAGTATTATACATGTATTTTACTTGTCATGCAAGTATTTTACATGTATAATACTTGCATGACAAGTATTATACATGTAAAATACATGTAAATGCCTGAAATATACATGTAAAATACATGTATATCAAGTAAAAATACATGTATAATAGTTGACATGCAAGTATTATACTTGTATTTTTACTTGATATACATGTATTTTACATGTATATTTCAGGCATATACATGTATTTTACATGTATAATAGTTGACATGCAAGTATTATACATGTATAATACATGTATATACTTGTAGTTATACATGTAAAATTTACAAGATCCCACCGTGTAAAAAGCGTGTACATTGGAGGATCCTTGAAATCGGTAGTGGACAGTAGCGGACAGGGCGGACATTTCCTTGTGGAAAAAGTGCCCGGAAAAAAAATTCGAAAAGGTCCCCCAGGCGTGTATCTATTTCACGGAATGAAAATAGGAATTTGGGGAAAAAATATTTTTCTGCACTATTTTTTTGCACTTTTTTCCTTTGGATTTTATTGTGACCCTACTTGGTATTGGCAGAATTTTTTTATGTTCCCGGTCTTGGATGTGCTCAAACATTCAAAAGAACACATTTTCCGTGGCCAAAAATTTTTTTGCACCCGGAGGTGGGGATGGGGGTGGTGGTCACTACTTTTTTGCACCATTTTCCTTTGGGTTTTATTGTGACCCTACTTGGCATTGGCAGAATTCTTTTATGTTCCCAGTCTTGGATGTGCTCAAACAGTCAAAAGAACACATTTTCCGGGTGAAATGGAACACTATCGACACATGTCACTCAACACGGGGGAATGGGGAGGGGAGAGGTTGTGGTGAAACGCACACACCTCGACCTGTGATGAGGTGAGATGTGGCTCTGCAATTACGGCACTACGCGTGCCGTAAACTCGAATGACCTGCTTTCTCCGTGTTCCATTTCCTCCTTCATTGCATGAGGCTACAAAATGGAACACTATCGACACATGTCACTCAACACGGGGGAATGGGGAGGGGAGAGGTTGTGGTGAAACGCACACACCCAACCCCCTAGGACCCCTAGGGACTGAGGAGCTCCGCTCATCAGCTAAGATGGCCCCGTGCCGCCAGCATGGCACACAGCTCCGTCTGGTCCCTTTACAGATCGATGACGACCTCGCCCCGCGCACCCCTCGTGAAGGGATCGGCCTTCTGCTCGTGGGTCGGCACCCACTCGGGCAACACCTGCAGCTGCGCCGCTGCAGCGACGTCGAACAGCACCTGCAGGCACCTATTGGCGACGTAATTGCCAGAGTGCCCCTTCAGGATGCTCCGCACTACCGGGAGGTTGTCGACCTTCAGTCGCAGCTTGCACCGCCGGCGCCCCAGCCGGGAGGCCAACCGCACCCCCAGTGCAGCGGCCCACATCTCCTTGATGTAAATGTGTGCTGACGCTTCGCCGGCCCCGAAGGCCCCCTGCGCCACCTCGCCGGTCTCCGCAAGCGCCGCCCACGCGCGTGATGACGCGTCTGTCCACACTGTGCACTCCTCGTCGTATGGAGCCTCCCGGTCCACCCACCGGTTCTCCGCGATCGCCTGCAGACATACGCGCGCGTCCCAGACCGCACTCGGCTGCATCCTGGTGGGCTCGTCCCACGCGTTGTTGTTCGTTGATACATGCCGCGCGATGCTGCGTATGGCCCCGATGAGGTTTGGCGAGTAGCACAGATGACGGCTTCGTGTGTACGTCCACCACACGATGGCCCCCGTCACCTTGAAGAATGCCCGGGGTGTTGCCTCCCCGGACAACACGTTCTGCACATGCACCGCCTCCAGCAGCTGCGCCACCCATTTCTCCGAGGAGCGGAACCTCTTCGTCGGCCCCCGCAGGTCGAACTCCAGCCCGAAGGCCGCAAACTGTCTCTGGGGTTGCCCCTCGGCCTCCTCGTGCAGCTCGACTCTCGCGTAGGCACACCTCTGCTTGAACTCGGTGTATCTCCTCGCCGCCTCCTCCTCGCTGCCCCCGAGGATGATGTAGTTGTCCACCCATGCGACGTTCCCCGGCCCTGCGAGAACCCTCGAGATGCGCTGCGCTATCGATGGGCTCCACGACCACCCCATGCACAGCACCTTCAGCCACAAGTCGAGTGTGCCGCCCCTGCCATCTCCCAGGCGCATGCCGAAGTACTTCCGGATCGGCTTCGCGAGGGGTATCTGGTAAAAAAATGATACTCCATCCGCGATCACGGCTGCATCTGCGTTCAGCACTGCGTCGATCACGTCCCTGATGCGCGGCAGCCGCATCTCAGGGGGGCGCCTCATCGCGGCGTTCAGCTTTCGTGCATCGACCACCAGCCGGAGATCCCCTGCCTTTTTTGCCACTGTGAAAGCCGGCATCGTCATCTGGGGGTCCCCCTGCATCGGCTCCACCACCTCCCATTCGAGCAGCTTGTCCGCGTGCTGCCGCATGTGCCGCGAGGTGCCCCTCGCCATCCTGCCGCCTGTCGGCTTCGTCAGCAGGCTCTCGAAGGCGTCGAGTGACGTGATGACGTCCAGCACATCTTCAAGCTCCCCGTGGAGGTCCAGGCTGCGGACCGCGTCGAGGGCCATCCTGTTGGATGATATGGGTGCCAGCACCCCCCCCTCACGTTCGGCTTCCGGTCGCACCTGCGCTCCCTCCACCTCCACGGAGAAGTCCCCGCCGTACCCGATGTCCAGCCCAGCACTGCACGCCTCGTCCCCCTCGCCCTCGGGGTCGTATGCGTAGGCACACATCCTCAGGATACCCTCGAAGTTGCTCGGCTTGGCGAGGTGGGCGGCGCACGACGGGAACGCCCCAAGAGCCCTGGGGATGCGCCCCGCCGCTAGAGCTGGCGTGATGTAGTCGCGGTCTCCTCCACGAGACGAGTCGCGGCCAGTGGGGCGTACTGCAGCAGCCCCTCTGTCGTCCGGTGGCGGGTCAGCTTCTGCACCGCTCGCAACTCGAGCCCCTTGTGAATCAGGTGGTGCACTGCCCCCCTGCGTAGACTGTGTGGCGTCAGCGCGGGGTTCACCCGTTTTACCGCCCGGGACACCTTGCTGTACGACACGCCTTGAACCAGGCCGCCGTCCCGGTTCTTCCGCATCGTCTTCCCCAGCACACCGTTCAGCTGCGTAGGCAAACACACCCCTGTAGTCTGTCCCTTCGCGAACGGGTCGTTCTTGGTGCCCCTCCAGGTTATAGATACCACCCCGTCGTTCTTCACCCGCACCTCTCGGGTTGCAATACTCTTCACGTCCGAGCACCTTGCGGCCCCGTGCCACATCAGCCCCAGTGCCAGTCGCACCTCGGGGTCCCGCTCGTCCCGCATCGCCTGCTCCACTTCTGCCTTCGTCGCCGGCACCGCCTGTGTCCGGGGCACCTCCGCCCCCATGCGCCTCAGTCCCCGTCTGAACGCGTCGAGCTTGTGCGAGTGCACTGTGTCCTCCAGCATGTGGCGGTGCGCGGACGACACGGCGTAGCTGTAGGCCAGCCCCGAGGATGGCAGCACGTTGTCGACAGACATCTTCTTGGAGACCCACAAGATGATCGCCGTCCCCGTGTCGATGGGTCCCTCGGCGGCCTCCCAGGCCTGACGGAACTCCTGGAACCGCCGGTAGCACGACGCGATGTTGTCCCATGTGGAGTTCGCGAGTGCCCGGTCCAGAACGGCGTTGGCTGCAGACACGACTTCCCCCCTCGTCCCGTCCGGGAGGGTTGCTGTCTCTGACATCCGCGGGCGTCCTCGAGTTGCTGGCCCCCTGCGCAGCCACCGCTGCAGCCCCGACTCGATTGTGTGGCCTTCCGCTGTCGGGTCCCGCCCCTGGGATCCCGTCTGCTGCACTGCTGGGCCGGCCCGCTCTGTCGCCTGCTCTCTCCGAGCAGTGTTGGTGACCGGCCACGGCCTGTGTGGCGTCATCCCGTGATCTTGCTGCGCCATTTGCTCCCCCTGAGCACTGGGCTGTATTCTTACTAACCACGGTGTGCGTGGATTCTGCTCCCCCTGAGCTTGATGCACCGCTGGCTCCCCTTGAGCACTGGGCTGTGTGATTTTCGTTTTTACTAGCCACGGCGTGCGTGGATTCTGCTCCCCTTGAGCTTGCTTCGCCGCTGGCTCCCCTTGAGCACTGGGCTGTGTGATTTTCGTTTTTACTATCCACGGCGTGCGTGGTTTCTGCTCCCCTTGAGCTTGCTTCGCCGCTGGCTCCCCTTGAGCACTGGGCTGTGTGATTTGCGTTTTTACTAGCCACGGCGTGCGTGGATTCTGCTCCCCTTGAGCTTGATGCGCCGCTGGCTCCCCTTGAGCACTGGGCTGTGTGATTTCCGTTTTTACTAGCCACGGCGTGCGTGGATTCTGCTCCCCTTGAGCTTGATGCGCCGCTGGCTCCCCTTGAGCACTGGGCTGTGTGATTTCCGTTTTTACTAGCCACGGCGTGCGTGGATTCTGCTCCCCTTGAGCTTGATGCGCCGCTGGCTCCCCTTGAGCACTGGGCTGTGTGATTTCCGTTTTTACTAGCCACGGCGTGCGTGGATTCTGCTCCCCTTGAGCTTGCTTCGCCGCTGGCTCCCCTTGAGCACTGGGCTGTGTGATTTCCGTTTTTACTAGCCACGGCGTGCGTGGGTTCTGCTCCCCTTGAGCTTGATGCGCCGCTGGCTCCCCTTGAGCACTGGGCTGTGTGGTTTGCGCTTTTACTCGCCACGGCATGCGTGAATTCTGCTCCCCTTGAGCTTGTGGCACCGCTGGTTCCCCTTGAAGTGTGGACTGTGTGTGCAGTGGCGGTGTGTCTGAGGGAGGTGTCGCCGGCCCGCACAACCCCGGCTCTCCCTGCGCAGGTGTGGCTTGTCACTTGCCCCACTTGGATCCCTTGTTGAAGCCCTTGTTGAAGCCCTTGTTGGATCCCTTTCCCCCCTTACCTCCCTTCGGCACCACTGGCCTCTCTTCCTCCTCGTCCCACGCGCCCTCGGTGCGGCGCCGCTTGTTGTTGGCCTTCTCCTTCTCGCCCTCGCTCTGGGCTTGGCTCTGGAGCGACCTGAATAGTTGCTCCGTCAGCGCGCTTGCCGGCATGCCCTCCAGCCGCCGCTCCCAGTGCAGCTGCGCCGCGAGCCCGTACCACTCCCGGAGGCGCAGCCCCTCCAAGCGGACCAGGAGGTTGTGGGCAGCTTGCACTGCCTCAGGCTTCGTCGACACGATGGGGATCAGGATGTCCAACACGGAGAGCGCGACCCGAAGTTCGTGCTGGGCCCCGGTCGCTGCCGCAGCCGCATCGTCCGCCCCCTTCCCGAAACGATCACGCAGTGCCCTCATAGCCATTGCGTGCAGCGCTGGCGACTGCATCCGGTGGCGCCATTGCTCCACCACCGTGATGCGGGTGCCGGTCAGCCCCTCGCGTTCCAGCTTCGCCTGCCGCTCCTTCCTCTGCATATCATCCAAGACCTCCTCCAGAATTGCCTTGGTGTTTGGGTTATCCACACCCCTCATCAACTCCCAGAGGTCCCTCACCTTGGGCGTAGCGTCACTCATGTTGGCATCGGCGTCGCCCTCGTCCTCCTCCTTGAGGGTCCATGTTGCCTCACCATTGTGGAGATACAGCGCGCAGAGGGGGCAGACCCAGTGTGGCTCCATCCACTGGTCGGTCATCTTCTCGACCGTCTGATCCCCCGTGCCCTCCATGTAGGCCTTCAGGCAGCTCTTCGTCGTCCGCCTTCCACACATGCGACACACAGACGAGTGCGCGTCGGAGTGCAGCGCCCCGCACTCCGGAAACACGCAGTCGGGGGTGCCGTCCACCCCCGCTGCGTTTCCCGGAACAACCGGGGTCGGAACATCGATCCACGCCTGGTCGATGATCACGGTTGCGTTCCGGTCCGGCATTGTGTTGTTTGGTTGTTTGGGAGAGGTTGTGAGAGTTGTGGTGAAACGCACACACCTCGACCTGTGATGAGATGAGATGTGGCTCTGCAATTACGGCACTACGCGTGCCGTAAACTCGAATGACCTGCTTTCTCCGTGTTCCATTTCCTCCTTCATTGCATGAGGCTACACAAAAAAACGTTGCACCTGGGGCGTGGAGAGGGGGGTCGGAGGGCGGTGGTGTGAGAGGCTTGCTCTCGAGCTCAAACCAACAGATGTTCACTACCGTGGCCTCCGGCGGCTGGGGGGCTCCGCCCCCCAGACCCCCCTGTGGCGTGTCTTTGCGCGACAATTTATCGTCCCCCCATGCGACATGTGCTATCTGTCAGTTGTGTTGTACTTGAGCGTATGCGACTATGGAGCCAGGCCAACAGACGTTCGCTACCGTGGCCTCCGGCGGCTGGGGGGCTCCGCCCCCCACACCCCCCTGTGGCATGTGCCTGGTCTTGGAGCCAAGCCCTTGCGCGTACGGGGCTGCGGCATGTCGGTTCCAGCACCCTCGCGGGAGGCTGGGCCCGAGCACTGATCTCTAAGAGACGAACCACCTTGCGAATGCGATCGGGTTTGCGGGCTTGCGGCCATGACATCTCGAAAGGGTCGTCGTGGGCCCGTGATCATGTTTCGGGTTCGACTTGGTGGGCATCCGTGGCGATTCGCGGAACCACGTGTATGTGTGCGAGGAAGCAAAGAGATAACACACCAGGAGCCACGCAGCACCAGGTCGACCTGGATCTGATCGAGCTCAGGGGGAAGGAAGCACAGTCACCAAAGTGATATCACCGCCGGCCTCAACCACCAAACTGCAACCGCAGAAGTTCCGCTATTCTCACAAGGGAAGGCGCCCTGGGATGTAGCAGTGATTTGTGTGCAGCGCCATCAAGTGACACTGACCGCCTTGAACAGAGAGGTAGTGTACAGATGGCGATCAGTGAGAGGGCGTGCTGTGTCCTTCCAGTGATCTGAGTAGGTACCGTACCAGGTACCGGGGGGTAGTACCCCCTGGTACCCCCAAAATGGTCGTTTTCAGTTTCGCGAAATTTGCATTTCCGGAGTTTTTCAGAGCTGTGGTGGGGTCACTTTGCTCTGGGAGATGAGTTTTTGGCCATTCAAATTTTTTTCGATTTTCCTACACGGTGGACTCCAGCGGGGGTAGGGTAACCCTTTTCGGGAGTCTCAACTAGGGGGAGTCCAACTCCCGCTAGCGGGAGTATAGACTCCCGCTAGCGGGAGTCTGACTCCCCCTAGCGGGAGTCTTTTCACCTATTTTCACTCATTTTTCCCATGATACCTATGCAATGTGGCACTCGTCACTGAAGTACAGCCACACCAAACGAAACGGACGTTTCCACCCATCCCAGCTCGCAGACCTGATTCACAAAAATGGGGAAGACGACAACGAAGCCGGCAGCGAAGCCGGCGGCAAAGTCGATTAAGAAGAAGAAGAGCGCAGAGAGTCCCGAGGCTGCGGAGGCGACGAACATTGTGCATAATTTTTGCACGGCCTTCCCTGTTAAAAAAGGGGGCAGTGTGCTGACACTGGGATCCATTAGAAGGCTCCTAGCAACGGTGTTGAGCAAGGAGCTCCACAAGCACAGCACCCAGGTGGCCAACGCAATCATCGCCATGTCTTCCCTGACATGGATAAGTTCGCTGTCAGGGAAGTCGCAACGATGCGGAAGGAGGGCGCTCTCCGTCATATACAAGGTGGAGGCGAAGTATGGCAAGGTGCAGGATACAAACGTGTCGTCGGGGGCAGCCTGAAGCCGCGAATGATCGCGACACGGGCGAACGGCTTGGCACCGTGGGTCTGGATAGATGCTGGAGTTCGGCCGGGTGAAACCGGAAGTCGCAGCAAAATTTGCCCCCCCAGATTTCTTCCTCAAACCCACCCGTGGGCTGATCCGGCCTTGCACGGTGGACTCCAGCGGGGGTAGGGTACCACTACCGGGTTTAACCCTTTTCGGGAGTCTCAACTAGGGGGAGTCCAACTCCCGCTAGCGGGAGTATAGATCAGCAGTGGGCAACAATGAGGCGATGCGGGGGGCGAGGGCACCGATGCTCACTGTGCGACATCCCAGAAGAACGCTGGTATCAACAGGTGCATCGATACCCGCACCTGACTCTCTCTGAGATAAAAGAGGCTGGCTACCCCTCCCTCTTGGCAGGTGTGCTTCCCAATGCCCGCTACGTCACCCCAGCACTCCATGACTGCAAGGGGGTCGCCATGCGGCTGATCAGGGTACTGGATGAGACAACAAAAAAATATTCGACAAGACCTGTACAAACCTTGCACTGAATGTGTCGCAGAATGGGACAGGTGCTCAGTTCCGGAAGGTCGTGCTTGCCTGTCACAGGACACACCTACAAGGGCTTGTTCCGCTACCTCTTTGTCTCCCTTGCAGACCTCATGCATTTCCGGTATGCAGACATCCCCTGGCACTTCTGGGGATGCAAGGATGAGTCAGCCCGGATTCCCTTCTTGCGTGCTCGGATCTCAGGGCATATATTTCACTGGTTGATGGAGCATGCCGAAAAGGGATCAACGCGCAATGCCTACGTACACAGTCTCCATCATTGGTGGGCTCCAGAAGATGCAGTGCCTCTGCAGAACAACGACGAATTTGAAGAAGCAGAGAACGGACATCGCAAGAAAGATGCCGTTACAATCGCCAGCTCCGCAACTTACGAGAGAGATCTTGCGATGGCAGAAGAGAAGCGGCGCGCATCGGGCATGCCTTGGAAGGTTGCGCACCTGTCGCAGGACGGGATCCTCGGGTATAGAGAAGTCATTCTGTGTCCGTGTCTGCACACCCGACACGCTCATAGATTGGCTGTGTATGTTCTTTGCACACAGTTGACACAGCTGCAGAAGGGGTTTGTGCACTGCAACACACAGGACTTCGTTGAACCCATCAGCGCGCCCTACTTCCTGTCCCGGTTCCCCGAAGGACACCGCAAATTATCGCTCTGCTTGTGCAAAATGCCAATCCCGCTGGGGGCGACTTTCACACCATTCGTGTCATCCGAGGCGACTTTGAGCACGCTTGACCAACGCGCACAGCAGGAGGGGGATGACAGTTCTGACGAAGAAGATGAGGCCTGCAGGATGGCTTGTCTTGCCCAAGGTGTAACACAACTACGACAGGCGATGGCCGCACTTTGACACCTCAAATTCTAACCGCTCACCTCCGCAGGTGTAGCCGCTACCAGGAGGATAGGTAGGTAGTCCAGAGTCCGGGGAAACTGACAGAAGCAAAACAAGCCCCTCCCCATCCCTCTTCCACCATGATTTTACCCCCCACGCCAGTAGACTGTAACTATATCATGGGAAAAATGGATGAAAATAGGTGAAAAGACTCCCGCTAGGGGGAGTCAGACTCCCCCTAGCGGGAGTATAGACTCCCGCTAGCGGGAGTCTTTGACACCCGCTCAGACTCCCGCTAGGGCCGCTGGAGTCCACCGTGTATATCAAGTAAAAATACATGTATACCGTATTCGGAAAAATACTGGAACGGAAAAATGCTGGAACGGATTTTTTCTGGAACGGAAAATAACTGGAACAAACCCGAGTTTTCGAAACTTGGAACATTATTCCGTTCCAGTATTTTTCCGTTCCAGAATTAGAATATGGGGGAAATTGGCGGGTACTTGTCAGTTTTTCGGGCACATGTGAATCCCACCTCACCCCACCCCATGCCATGGTGGAGGATGGTGGGCCAGCATACCCTTGGGAAAGTACCCGACTCCCAGAAAACGGCCAAGTCCGCGCAGACCCCCCAGAACAATTCTGGAACGGAAAATAACTGGAACAAATGGGGTCTCGGCTGGAACTTGGAACATTATTCCGTTCCAGTATTTTTCCGAATACGGTAATAGTTGACATGCAAGTATTATACTTGTATTTTTACTTGATATACATGTATTTTACATGTATATTTCAGGCATATACATGTATTATACATGTATAATAGTTGACATGCAAGTATTATACATGTATACATACATCGGGCGTTATTGCGTTACCAGTAACGGTAATACCGTTATTTTTTCGGTAAAATAACTTACCGTTAATAACGTTCCAGAACGGCCGAATAACGTTATCCGAAAATCGGTAACGTTATTTTTCCGCGTTATACCGTTATCGATAACGGTAATACCGTTATTACCGTTATCAGGAACGGTAATAACGTTATCGGTAACGGTAATACCGTTATCAGTAACGGTAATAACGTTATCGGTAACGTTATTACCGTTATTACCGGTAATACCGCGTTATTTTTGGTATTTTTGGGCAACTTCTATAGGGGGACCCTTTTCGAATTTTTTTTTCGGGGTGGCCAGAATGGGCTGTTTTAGGCTATTTGAGGCCATTTTCGAGCAAATTTTTGGGTTTAGAGCCACGCAAAGGGTCTAAAATGGGCATGCCAATCTCAAAAAATGCTCAAAATTCCGAGAGATTTCAGATTTTTCGAATTTTTTGACCGAGAAAATTCTGACCCCAAAATGTGGTCCTTGTGGTCTGGAACTGTCCGTTGTCGAAGGAATTGGTGAAAAAATCGTGATTTTTGGCCTCTGGATCACCCATGCCGTCCCAAAAATCAAGCAAAAGAGGTTTGGTAGGTGCATTTTTGGGTGAACATGAGCCATTGTGCCAACCTGCTTGATTTCACCCGAAAATTGGAATCCGTTGAATATGGTTTCTGATGAAAATGTGAAAATTTTCGACCTTCTTCGCAGTTTTTGCCACTTCCTTGCCCCATCTTTCCCACCCAAAATCGAAGTACCGTGAATGGTGTTGTTGAAAGGTCCAAATTGCGTTGGTTGTGCGTAGTTCTGCCGAAATCGTGCACACGTTGTGCATAGTGCATGTGTAACGCCATTTGCGACCAAAATGTAAATTTCCTGCACCCGAGCGTTGACGCTTCCACACACCCTTACAAACCCACTTGCCTGATGAAGGGGGTGGTGTGTAGAGCACGTTTGGCAGGGCTGAATGACACTTTCCGCGCGAAGGTCGTGTGCGTAATTAAAAAACGGTCCGAGGGCCGGAGGCCCGAGGCCTTTTTTTACCTGCACGAGGGTGCAATTGAGGCCGATACGGGGTGCAGATGATGGTTTCTTGCACAACCCAGTCATGTTTTGCACATCACGACGAACTCGGGAATTCCTCATAGTTGCACTCCAGGTCTCATATTTGCACTGGTGCAAATATGGGACCTGGAGTGCGTGCAAATAATGACTGGGGGGTGCAAGAAAGTTCAAATTGCGTAGTTCCTGCGTACTTCGTGCGTAGCCCGAGCGTACTTTGGGTAGTTCGTGCGTATATTGTGCGAAGCGTCTTTGACAGCACCAGTAACGGACTTTTGGAACGTAACTATTTTAGAACGGACCGGGAAAAAATGGGCACGTCGCTACTTCGCGCTACTTCGTCGCTCGTAACGAGTAAAAATATCAGGTGGTTTATACACCGCCAATGTGAGGTGTGCGGGTGTATTCCTGAAGGATTCACTTCTGCGTCCACACTGAGTGATTTTGGAGTGATTTTCACTCCAAATTTCACTCCAGGAACATTGGATGCTGCAAGGTTGCAGGGGTTTCTGCAGTATTTGTCTTGAAAAAGCCAAAAAACATGATTTTTTCACGAAACTCGACATGTCCGTGCGTTATTATCCAAAAAATGGTCCCAGGGGGGTATTCTGGAGCCATCTCCACCAAAAACTACACCATCCGCCCGCAAAATTGTCCGAATAACGCAAGTTTTCATGAAAATAACGGAAAAATAACGCGTTATTTTAGGAGAAAACGTTTTCCAATTTTTTGACATCACGGAGTGGCCCCCTGGAGTGATATTTTACCCAAGAAAATTCTTTTAGGGGGGGTAGGGACCCGAGTTTCGGGTCAGATTCACCGGGAAATGCTGCCTTTTTTGGGGTCAAAAAATAACGCAAAAATAACGTTATTACCGTTACTGGTAACGGAATAACGCCCAATGTATGTGTATAATACATGTATATACTTGTAGTTATACATGTAAAATTTACAAGATCCCACCGTGTCCCGGTTTTAGCCCCCCCTACCCCCCCCCCCCCATGAGATGTGCTGAGAACTACCCCAAGGAAACAAGGAACAGGGACACACTACAACCTACGAGACAACGTGACGCCCTTTCAACCCACCCCGCCCTCAGGACAGCCTGGAGGAGGCAGAGAACAAGCAACACCCCCACGCTGAGACGGCACCGGGCGCTGCGCGGGGCCTGCCTGCTGCCCCTCCGGGTTGCTCTGCAGCCCCTCGGCCTCCACACCACCAGCACCCCCCCCAACATCCGATGGGGGCTTTGGGGCTGGTGCTGCAGGCTTCAGAAACACAACATCGCTCGCTGTGTAGACAGCATCGCACACTCCTGCTGCCGCTTTACGGGAGTAGCTCTCGCTGATGCTGTGCGAGGATATGGACTGCATCGACTGTGCGGCGGAGGGAGACTGCTGCTGCGGTGCGGCATCCACGCCTGGGGGGCGTGACCTGGCCAACGTGGGCACCACACCACCCCCAGGCAGCGCCACAGCGAGGTGCGCTGTGGTGCGGAACAGAGCCCAGTGCTGAGGCAGCGCAGCGTCAACTGTCACCGCGAAGCGCAGCGCGGCGCGCCCCGCCCTCCCATCGAGGTGCTGCGGGAGGCACTGCGACAGCCGCGCGCAGAACAGCACCCAGGCATGCGGGCTGAGCAGCGCCACTGGGAATGACGCACGGATGCTGCACAGCAGCCCGGCGGCGGCGGCGGCGGCGCCCCCCTCCGGGCCCACCCCCACCCCCGCCACCTCCACGGCAAACCGCGCCACCACCGAGCCCTGCTGCCTCGTCCCGCAGGAAGGGGTGGCGTCGCTGCCCCGCTTCCGCTTCTTCTCCATCTTCTCAGCTGTGTGAGGGGTCCCCAGCGCGCTGTGCCGCACCACATACTCCAGCCCACGCCTGGCGCAGTGCAGCGGCTCCGACTTGGCGGAGGACTTCGTGAGGATTTTGAGGAACGCCGTTGGGCTGGCATCACGGCATGACTCAGCTTGGGCCCCGCCTGTGTGGCCCTCGTCCGGGCGGGATGGCATCGCGAAGCGCACGTCGCCAAAGGGCTCTGTCCCGTGGGCCCTGAGGTGGGACACCGCTGCCGACATGGCGGGGTCCGAGCTGTCGCACGGCGCCAGGCGGAGCTGGCGCGGGGTGCAGAACCCCCAGTGCCGCCACACCCCTGCGGCGGAGGGCAGCACCTCCGCCAGCGCCATGCGCAGCGAGAGGGTGCGCGCGATGCAGCACGCGAGGTGCACCAGATGCGACGCGATGCCGCGCCTGCGGTACCCCTCCTTCACCAGGAGGTAAGGCATCTCGGCGGTGCACAGCGCAGGGTGCACCGTCATCTTTTTCCCGTACAAAACCATGAAAAACCAAGTGTCACCCAATGGGAAATCTATTTTTTGACTTTTTTTGTGGAATCGGATTCCACTCGGTTTTTCGATTCCGGAATCGGATTCTCGATTCCAGGAATCCGATTCCCTGCAGCCCATGGGGTGGATTTCGGTCGCCCACCAAAATCCATTTTATGGCCCAGATTCGCGAAAAAAATACAACTAAAAAAACGCAAGCAGAAAAATGACTACCTAATTTGGCTCGCGGAATCCACGATGACCATTATTTCGCACTGAATCGTCAATCTAAGCATGTTCCTGCCCTCATTTCGCCAGACCCCATTCACTGCTCAGCAAGAAGTCTCGGTAATCCGACGACTTTGCGAAATCGAGGCTCATCCGAGGTGAAAAATCACGAAAAATCGCATTGTCTTTTTCCCGTACAAAACCATGAAAAACCAAGTGTCACCCAATGGGAAATCTATTTTTTGACTTTTTTTGTGGAATCGGATTCCACTCGGTTTTTCGATTCCGGAATCGGATTCTCGATTCCAGGAATCCGATTCCCTGCAGCCCATGGTGGTGCCACTAGTGTGTGACGTTCACTCGAGGATACAACGCATCACAATGAATCAGCAACCGTGGACCGAGTACAATACGCTCTCTGTGGCTGGTGTGGGGGACAAAGGCAGTGCCTGTGCCGCAGGCAGGGAGGTACATATACAAGCCAGAACACATCGAAGACCTGGCTCATGCCACCTACATAGCGCCTGACACCCACCGGATGACGTGGTTGGCAAGCAACATGCATTGCAACCCTCAGATGTGGTGTGTTGGGGCATTTTCTTTTCCAACCTCCCACACAGTGGCACTGTCCGGTACCAAACGGTGGCACAAAATTTAGGTACCCCAATTCGGGCACCTGAGGTGCCCGGAATGGTGGAAAAGTGGGGTTCGATGGGTTTCCGGACCGATCTGGGGGGGTTTGGAGGGTTTACGGGGGCTTTGGGGCCTCTGCGCCGGTTTTTTGAAAAATCGTGTTTGTCACCCCCATTTGACCCCCCCTAGGGGGGGGGGGGGGGCGGGGGGCGTGGGGGGCGGAGCCCCCCACATGGGGGGTCCGGGGGGCGAAGCCCCCCGGAAAATTTTTTTTTCGGCCAAAAAATTTTTTTTTTCGACATGTCGAAAATCCGGCCACCCTGGGGCAGCAGCCTGGACTGGTGGCCACCCCAACCAAAAAAAATCCGAAAAAAATCCGAAAAATATCGGTGTGGCACCCCAGAGGGCCCGATTTTCGGTTTAGTCGGCCGAAAAAAAAAATTTTTTTTCGGCCAAAATTTTTTTTTTTCGACATGTCGAAAAATCGGTAATTCAGTACCCCGGGGGGGTATGGAATCTGGGAACCTCGACCTGGCGACTACGGGTGACTACGCGCGACTACGACACAATGCGATTTTTTGCGAAAAAATCGATTTTTTTCGAAAATCTTACTCTCTTTTCCCCAGCCGAAAAACCGCGCGTAAATCGCCTAAAAGTGACTAAGAATGACTAAATTTCCATACCCCCAATACATGTATATACTTGTAGTTATACATGTAAAATTTACAAGATCCCACCGTGGACGGCGCGGTGGGGGGGGGGGGGCAGACAGCCCGCCGCAGGCGCCGGAAATTTTGGACCTGCCGTGTCTCGCCGTTGTTCTTCTATGATGCCTGGTGGTCCTGTGTGTGTGGGGTGGGTTTTGGTGCAGTTCCAGCCCGACACGGGTTGGGTTGTCGAAAAGTCAACTGGTGCGTTGGGGTTTGAGGGTGGGAGGGGCTGCTCGTTCACCGTTTGCATCTCTCTCGTCAATCCGCTCACTTGTCTCTCCTGTTCTTCTCTGAGCGGTCGCTGTTCTTTTTTCCTTTTTTTGGACAGGGGATGAGGGAAGGGGAAACAGTTTGGGGCTGGGTGCTTTCCGAGGAATGCACCAACTCAAAAAAAAAGAAGAGAAAAACGACAATGGAGACAGTAGAGGGGCCTTGACTTTGTGTCCAAATCTGTCATGGAACACGTCCTTTATTACCGGTCCTGAAACCATTATTACCGGTTTCCTGCAGAAAGTCCATAAGCCAAGAGGTAATAATAAACCACTTTACGAGACTTAAAGGCGATATTATTGACCATTCGGTAATTAAAAAGTTTTTATCAAAACTAGGAAATAAAGCAGTCACAGGAATATAGCCTGGGTTTAGTGACTTCATCCATTATTTACACTCAGCTTTCTTATTACCGCAATATTGAGGGCAATAATGGAAATCTTTATTTCCTGGAAAAAGCGGCTGGGGGCAGGGGCGGTGTGGGGGCGAGGTCCTGGCCAGTTTGCTTGATCCACATTGCTCCTACTCGCTACAACACTTCACAGGGGCTAGAGGGCATCACCTCGGCAGGTTGACGTTCAGATCCACAGTCACCCTGCTCTGGCTTGGCGCTCCCGTCGTCGTCCCCTGTGCAGGCTGGCTTGACATCATGTGCGCGACGTTCCGCTGGTGTGTCGTGGATGCATCAAGGTAGAGCTGCGGCGTCGATTCTCCGCGCCAGCCGAAATGCCTGCGGAGATCCATGGTGGACGCGCCGCCATTGGCCGCTGCCAGCGCGGCGGAGCGTCTCATGCTGTGCCCGGTGTATCCCTCCGGGTCCTTTTCCAGGCACAGCGCAATCTTCCGTGGCAGCCCGTAGAATTGGTTTCGCCCGATGGGCGAAGCGAGGAACGCGCTGCCGGCCTTGTTGATGCGTCTTGCGACAGGCCCCGTCACGAGGTCCGACAGAGAGAGGTGGGCCAGATGGGCCTTGAGGACGTCGTAGAACACAGCTTCTTCGTTCAGCATCTTGGGGACCACAAACGACCGTTCAATCGCGACGCTTCCCTGCTTTGCACCGTAGAACTTCACGCTGATCTGCTCATCTTGGACGGTGATGTTTTCGATCGACAGGTTGCGGAGTTCAACGCAGCGCATCCCACCGAAGAAGGCCAGCACCACAAGCGCACGATCCTGCTTGCTCGCCAGCGACCCGGTGCCCTTGTCCATGTAGTCCTGCAGTTCTTGAAAAGAGAAGGTTTTGGCTTGTTTGGTGGTGTAGCCCTTTGTTTGATTCTTCACGTACTGGTGGAGGCGTGGCATCTTTGTCTTGATCATGTTCCCGTGGACAATCTTGACCTTGAAGTTGATGATGGAGTAGTAGTTCCAGATTGACGATGCGGCAGAACCCCCCTGCAGCTTGGCCTTGAGATAGCCCTTGATGTGCTTCTCGGAGTAGATTGTCTTCATGGAACGAACCCGGGGAGCCTCCTCAGCGACGTACGCCTCGAAGTCAGTCAGTCGATCGGTGTATGCCTTCCTGCTGCGGACTGGCATGAGGTCACCGTCACTTGATGTGCTGCTGCTGCTGTCGCTGTCATGATCGGCGGCGCGGGGCATGATGTGTGTGATGTTGCGTGATCTGTGGAGGTTGTGGCTCTGGTACTACGGAGGCTTTCTGCAGGTAACCGATTATAATGGTTTCAGGACCGTTAACAAACTACCATATAACCGGTCCTAATTGAGTACTTTCTGGATTTCGGGAAATTACGTCCCCTCAGCAAGGTACTCGGGTGTTTTTGTTCCCCTCGGGAAGGCCCTCGGGCTTCGCCCTCGGGCCTTCCCTCGGGGAACAAAACACCCTCGGACCTTGCTTCGGGGACGTAATTACCCTCAATCCATAAAGTACTTTATTATTACCGGTAATAAATAGCTATTATACACGTTACCGTTCCTCAGAGAGAAGCCGCAGAATGGCAGAAGAAGAATGGTGGCTTCGCTCTGATGTTGGCAAAATGTCTGTGCCCAAAGCCCCCAAAGGGTCAAAAACTAAAAACTACAAGAATGGCAGAGGGTCCCAGAGGGTTACATGCATGTACCCGGAAGAGTGTGGGTTGAGAATATGACGACCCAAATTGGTTCATAGCTTGCGTAGACTGTGTTGTTGTGGTGTACAAGAGCCAAGATACTCACCATTTGCAGGTGGCATCTTCGCCAGGCGGTGTAAAACATCAAGAAGGATACAATATTTATGTCGTATAAACAATGGGGCGAGAGTGCGAGGGATGGAATTTATAAGAGAAGAACACGGCACTTTAGTTGGACGAACGGCACCCCCCCCCCCCCCCGACCCCCGCCACACTTACCAGCAGATCTGCCCCCCGACGCATACTGTCTTTCTTCAAACAAATGCAATGGGGGGGGGGGAGGTGATCGGTAAGAATATCCGTTGCATTATTTTGAAAATAAGCATGGGGGGGGATTAGAAGAAAAGGTGAAGTGAGCGGAATTAGAGAAACTGGGGGGGGGGGGGGGGGGCGGAATTAGAAGAAAAGGTAAAGTGGGAGGGGGGGCGTGAGGACAGAAAACACTGATGGCGCCTTGCACTTAGTCAAAAACAGAAAGGGGGTCGAAGCTTCCAGCCCTCTGTGATTCGGGCTGAGTACTGGTTTGTCCTTGCGATTGGGACGATGTCTTCTGCGACACCATCTCTGTTCTCCTCCTCTTCCGGTCATTCTTCAGCTTGTGGAAGCGAGGAAAGTGCTCGGGGTGCAACTCTTTATAGTTTATGGCGAGGAAAACACTGTTGTCAGCCCGAGCCCCGCCCAGTGACGCACGATGTTTGTTGATCGCCGCAGACAGGCGTTTGAAGTGCCTTTCTACCGTGGCTTCAGAGTGTGCACTGGCCCCCAGGGAACGGGCGAAGAGAGCAAGGTTCATCATTTTGTCTATAAAACTTTGGTTTCCCCAGAAATCCTCGAAGGTGTGCTGCGTGCTGAACCCCCGCAGAACGTACTCTCCCACTTCTTTTTTCAAAGAGGCTTCGAGCTCTTCGTCCGTGATCTCGTCGATGCCCCCATTGCTCCGACTTCTCGTGTAGGGAACAAGGTAGTTCATCAGACAGTCGATGGATGCTTGCCGGTCTTCAGATTCCCACATCCTTTGGTTGTTTGCTGGGTCCAAAAAGTCAAAAAGCTGCACCGCATCAAAAGAAAAATTTTTACACGTCCGAACCTTGATGGTGTCGATGAAAGCATGGGCATCCCGCAAATTTTCCCCGTCGTATCCTTCCTCCTCGATCGTTGCTTCGATGACGGGGACAAGACTGTTGAGGCGCCCCATGAAGGTGCGGAAGTTTGAAGCATCTCCCTGCAGGAGGTCTGTGGTGATGGCAATGGGGCGCGCCATGTTCAAAAAAAAATCTGTGTCGTACCAAAAGACCGCGTCGTTTCTGTCGGCTGCGAGCATGCACTCTTTCAGGGACATGAGGCGCATGGCACAGTCATACAGACTGTTCCAGCGGACAGACGTAGGACGGACAACCCCTTTCTTTTTTGGCCCGGTCTGGTTTGCCATCAGCACCTTGTGCTCGTCATTTTTTTTGGTGCTGTACCGCTTGACCATGTCCAGGACTTTTTCACGCCATTCCTTGAGCCGGGGGATCTTTTCAACAAGATCCCCCATGACGAGTTGCAGGCTGTGAACGGAGCACCTGTAGGACAGGATGCCCTGTGCACTCAGGGAGTGGGTGGCCTCCTGGAGAGCTTCGTTTACCATGGCTTCATTCTCTGGGTTGTCCTCTTGGCAGGTTGGGTCCATGTCTTCCATGCATTCAAAATTTTCCCCTGGGCAAGTTTCCTGGATGTCGAGTTCGAGGTCGTGGATCTTTGCGAGTGCTTTTTGCATCGTGGATGCGTTGTCAGCAACGACGCTGAACACACGGATGTCGTGTGCTGCGAGGTCCTCTATGCATTTTTTTAAAATCTTCAGGACGTATTCTGCGTCGCATTTGTCCTTGATTTCTTGGTTTTGGAGGTAAAGTGCCCTCGTTCCATCGGTGATGGCAAACCCCAAAAACCCACGCTTCATGACCGTTGCACCATCGAGCATGAGGAACACATCTTTCCCGCAAAGAGACGCGTACATCTCTTCGCGTGTCACCTCAGCAAGATGGTCCACCCGAGCAGCAATCTCTCCCTGGAAGAAATTTTTTCCCTTCAAGAGTTCCCCCTTGACAAAAACCTTGCGGAAAGGGGAGTTTGAGGCCATGTGCGAAAATGGGAAGTTTTGGTCTGCAAAGGAAAATGCCAGCGTGTCCTCGTACGTGGAGAAACCAAATGCGCAACCATCGTCTGTCTTACCTTCGTTGACACCCTCCTCCCGCTTCTCTGGTTCTGCAGTTTTTCCCCCTTGCGTGCCCGTGACCTCCCTGTAAATTTCGGGGTGTTGTCTGGCAAAATGGCGAGGAAGGTTCTTGCGGACATCTCCCTTGAGGATCTGTTTGCAGGGCTTACATTTCCATCCACCAGAGCTTGTTTTTTTGAGGTAAGTGTTCATCAGCGTGTCAGTGACGGAACCCGGCTTGGCCCCCTGCTTGGCTTTTGTTTGTTTGGATGGCTTCTCGGTTCCCTTCCCCTTACCCTCCTCCCCATCTGCCCCCTTCTTCTTCTCATCGCATTTCTTCTTCTTTTTTTTTTTTCGCGTATCCGTCAGGTGGACCACCGGGTGGGGAGAGATCCGGTGTGAGGCACTTGGGTCCGTCCAGGTGGGCAGGGGGAACCTGGGGGCGGGGGGCCTCAAAACCCGTCTTCTTCTCGATTCCCTTCCCCTCCTTCCCCTTCCCCTTCTCCCTCTCCTTCTCTGTGATTTTCCCTCCCTTCTTTTTTTCGCACCCACCCTCCCGGAGCAAGACCCCCCTCCCTGACGCTTCCCCCCCGTCAGTTCAGGTTCATCATCAGTGTCGTCAGCATTCGAGTCAGAGTCAGAGGCGGAGTCAGAGTCAGAGTCAGAATCAGAGTCGTTCCCAGCAGAGCTGCAGCTCCCCCCGTCCATGTCGCTGTCGCCATCACTGTCGCCGTCGGCAGCAGCACTTCCGTCGGCATCGCTGTCACCCGTAGCGCCGCCGCTGGCGTCCTGTGGCTCGCGCTTCCGCTTGCCACGGTGCGGGAGCTTCTTGAAATCTAGCCCCAGGCCCTGCGAGGCAAGCCACTCTTCCTTCTCCAACCCGTCCACGATGCGCAGACAGCACGTCTTGTTCTTCCTGTTGGTAATTGGAAGGTCGAATACAGCGCCCGGCATGACGTCGTACACCACCTGCACCTTCCTGCCAGGGGCGGAGAAGAGGGCACCCGTCCAGGTGTGCGGCGTCTTCTTCTCGTCCACCCACATATGCTGGAACACCTCATCGCCCTGCAGGCTGGCGGTGAATGCACCAACCTGAGCAGCGGTGAGTGTCGACTGTGTCATGACATGGGCTGCATTGAATCGGATTCCAAATAAAAATCTTCGATTCCGGGAATCGTGGAATCCGGATTCCGAATCAGAATCCGGATTCCACGATTCCAGAAAAAGAGTGGAATCGGATTCCGGAATCGAAAACGCCGATTCCAAAATTGTGGAATCCGATTCCGGAATCGAAATCACCGATTCCGGAATCGTGGAATCGGTGGAATCCGATTCCAGAATCCAGAATCGGATTCCACCGATTCCGGAATCGAGAATCGGATTCCGGAATCTGACCCAAAAATGTCGAAAAATGGACAAGTCGTAGGGGGACCCCAACACCCCATATACCCCCTTCTGGGACCAAAAAGTGCACGAAAGGGGTTAAAACGGCTTAATTCGTTGATTTGTTGCATTTCCCTGCTAAAAAACGGTTTTTGTGTGGGCGAGTAGTTGTAGAAAATCGCGAAAAATGTCAAAAAATCGAAATTTTCACAGAGGCCCAAAAACGTGTTTCTGGGTGAAAAATGGGCCCAAAAACCGATTTCTGGCCATTTCTGGGTGGTTTTTGGGGGTTTCCGTCCATTTTTCAGCCATTTTTCTGGTCAGAACCCACCCAGAAGCCCTTAGAAAATGGCTGGTGGCAGTTTTGGGTCGAATTGAACAGAAGGACGAATTGCTCACCAACTCTTTCGATACATGAAAATTTGGGCATTTTCCGTTACGCTCAACACATTCGCACACCATGCGAAAATTTCGAATTTTTGGCCGAAAAATCCGGTTTTTGGTTGGGCCAGGGGGCTGGCTCTCCGTCCCTGAAGTGTCCCTGAATACTTCCGGCCAACACAACGGCAACACAACATACGAAACCACGCCTGAAAATTTCCGGCGCCTGCGGCGGGCTGTTGACCCCCACCCCCCCACCCCTGCCGAGGATTTCTTCTGAGAATGGCGCTCCAAAAGTGCCGAAAATTGGCAAGACTTGGTCGAAAAAGTTGATTTTCGGTACACCTTCTTTTGTCGACCCAAAAATTTCCGGCGCCTGCGGCGGGCTCTCTGCCCCCCCCCCCCCCCGCACGCGCCCGGAGAGTGCGCGGCCCAGGACGTGTTCTCCCGAAAAAAGTCGATTTTCGGTACACCTTCTTTTTAGACCCCAAAAATTTCCGGCGCCTGCGGCGGGCTTCCCCCCCCCCCTCCCCCGCACGCACACGTAAAGTGCGCGGCCGAGGATGTTCTCCCGAAAAAAGTCGATTTTCGGTACACCTTAACAAAAAAGGCCCAAAATATTTTTCGCCTCCGGCGGGGTTGGGGGGCGGAGCCCCCCAAACCCCCGGCGCCGGGGCGGCGCCTACTCGGCTTCGCCTCTCTTCGCGAAGTCTCGGTAATCCGACGACTTTGCGAAATCGAGGCTCATCCGAGGTGAAAAATCACGAAAAATCGCATTGTCTTTTTCCCGTACAAAACCATGAAAAACCAAGTGTCACCCAATGGGAAATCTATTTTTTGACTTTTTTTGTGGAATCGGATTCCACTCGGTTTTTCGATTCCGGAATCGGATTCTCGATTCCAGGAATCCGATTCCCTGCAGCCCATGGGGTGGATTTCGGTCGCCCACCAAAATCCATTTTATGGCCCAGATTCGCGAAAAAAATACAACTAAAAAAACGCAAGCAGAAAAATGACTACCTAATTTGGCTCGCGGAATCCACGATGACCATTATTTCGCACTGAATCGTCAATCTAAGCATGTTCCTGCCCTCATTTCGCCAGACCCCATTCACTGCTCAGCAAGAAGTCTCGGTAATCCGACGACTTTGCGAAATCGAGGCTCATCCGAGGTGAAAAATCACGAAAAATCGCATTGTCTTTTTCCCGTACAAAACCATGAAAAACCAAGTGTCACCCAATGGGAAATCTATTTTTTGACTTTTTTTGTGGAATCGGATTCCACTCGGTTTTTCGATTCCGGAATCGGATTCTCGATTCCAGGAATCCGATTCCCTGCAGCCCATGGGGTGGATTTCGGTCGCCCACCAAAATCCATTTTATGGCCCAGATTCGCGAAAAAAATACAACTAAAAAAACGCAAGCAGAAAAATGACTACCTAATTTGGCTCGCGGAATCCACGATGACCATTATTTCGCACTGAATCGTCAATCTAAGCATGTTCCTGCCCTCATTTCGCCAGACCCCATTCACTGCTCAGCAAGAAGTCTCGGTAATCCGACGACTTTGCGAAATCGAGGCTCATCCGAGGTGAAAAATCACGAAAAATCGCATTGTCTTTTTCCCGTACAAAACCATGAAAAACCAAGTGTCACCCAATGGGAAATCTATTTTTTGACTTTTTTTGTGGAATCGGATTCCACTCGGTTTTTCGATTCCGGAATCGGATTCTCGATTCCAGGAATCCGATTCCCTGCAGCCCATGGTCATGATGTCATAAGGACACCTGCGAGGAGTGAAGTGCTGTGAATATCATTCCAAATGAGAAAAATACAAAATGCAAGGCAATGCATGTTACTATTAGCTATTAGGATCACAATGTAAAAGGATACCGCATTAGTACCGGAAACCGAGCTTTGTTTACGAAACCAATTTCAGGAAATATTGGCTGTCCACGAAATACTCTCTTCTCAAACAATCTAACAAATACAATGCCAAAGCTCGGTTTCCAGCTTGATAATGAAATAGAGTGCTGGATTGATTCCTTCACAATCCTCTCTTTGTGAATAAAGTTCCAAAAAGATTTTCCAAAATAAGTCTCAAGACAGAAATCTGGTATGGCCTGTGTCTCCCTAAATAGGATCAAGACAGAAATCCAGTATGACCTGTGTCGACTATCCTCAAGACAGAAATCTGGTATGGCCTGTGTTTCCCTAATTAGGATCAAGACAGAAATCCAGTATAGCCTGTGTCGGATGTTTGCAAAGTGAGTCTCAAGACAGAAATCTGGTATGGCCTGTGTCTCCCTAATTAGGATCAAGACAGAAATCCAGTATGACCTGTGTCGACTATCCTCAAGACAGAAATCTGGTATGGCCTGTGTTTCCCTAATTAGGATCAAGACAGAAATCCAGTATAGCCTGTGTCGGATGTTTGCAAAGTGAGTCTCAAGACAGAAATCTGGTATGGCCTGTGTCTCCCTAATTAGGATCAAGACAGAAATAGAGGAGGCATAGCAAACGGAAATCCCTAACAAAATTTTGTCTCCGAAATTATTTTGGCCAATTTTCTCCCGAAAAACCTAGAAACCAGACCCACCGCACATCGAGAATGTCATTTTTCGGTGATTTCTGGGGTCTGGGGGCCTTTTGCCACCCTCCCGTGCCTCATCATGTGTTGATCCCTCCTTTATTAATTGTCAGGTAGGTAACCCTGCACGGGTGTTGTCACCGTTGATCACTCTTTATTAACTGTTAGGCGGGTAAACCCTGCACGGGTGTTGTCACTGTTGATCGCTCTTTACTAATTGTTAGGCGGGTTAACCCTGCACGGGTGTTGAGCCCTCTTTGTTAATTGTCAAGTGGGTAACCCTGCACGGGTGTTGTCACTGGTGATCACTCTTTACTAATTGTTAGGCGGGTTAACCCTGCACGGGTCCTGGCCCGTGCCTGTGTGTGTTGGGGGGGGGGGGGGTAGTGAAATAGAAGTAGAAGGGAGCGGAGCACAAGAATGGTGTGTTGGGGGGTGGGGGAGCTCTTTCCAACATGTCCGCATCTGCATTAAAACCTATTGTCTCTTTGTGCCCCTCACCACTCAACCATAAAGGTTGCCCTGCCTTGGGAACAGGGAATGGGGTTTAACACGTGTGGCGGTCCTGTTGGATGGAGTGCACATGGAACAGTATGGTGTGGGAATGTATCGTGACTTGTGAAAGGGAGAGTGGGTGGGGGTGGGGGCGGGGGGGGGGGGGGGCGGGGGGCTTCCTTCAGCGATTCCAGTGAGCTGCAATCCCAAGGCTGTCCTTTCAAACGCTTGCCAAGGCGTACGCCGTTTAGGTGTGGACTATTGAAATAAAAGGAAAACGAGGCTTTGGAAAAAGCCAAACTGATCGAATGGAAGATTGAAGGATGGGCAAAGTTTGTTGAAAGTAACATGGGGGGGGGGCAGTCAAGAAGTGGGGGCTTGATTGTCGAGAGTGAATGGAAAAGTGAAGTGGGGGGGGGGGGGGGTTTGATCGTCGAGAGTGAATGGAAAAGCAAGCCTCCCAGCACCTTCTTGCAATGTTAGTCCTTTTTGTAGTCACTACCACTACACCAGGAGTGGGGGGGGGGGGGGGCAACCCCTTGATTGGCCTGTGTCAGGTCCCAGCTCTTGTTGAAACAGAACGCAAACCCTTGCGATGTGTGGCTTCCAAGTTGGCCTGTGTCCCTTTGATCCACATGAAATGATCCCCAACCCCAGCCTGACCCAGGTTAGCCAGGGTCACACGTCTGTCTGGAGGAAAATCCTGGAGGGTGGTGTCAATGGAGGTGAAGTTGTAAGAAAGGGGGACATAACTGTTAAATCCTGAAGCAAAGTCATCATGATTACCAGGATAAATCATGTTCGTGACGACTGTGATCAAGACATTCTTCATTGTGGAAAGAACAGAAATTTCGTCATCCTCTGCATACCTTCTCGTTCTTAAACGGGTAAGCACGTATGGCTCACTACCGTCGTCAAGGGGTTGGCAGGGATGGTACGGGAGATTTCCCCACATTCTCACCGCCTCCACTTCCGGTTGCACCTCTCTGCATGAAAGAGAAGCCGCCATTGCAGTCACAAAATTGACGGCTTCTTCGCGAAGGGAAGCGCCCCCACGTGGGTTGCCTGTGAGACATTCATGAAAAGCATGAAACAGGCAATTCCCATCACCAGGCACATTGACTGTGCTCAGGGAAAACAAGAGAAGACGTTGCGTGAGGGTATCATGACGAGACGCGGGATTGTCGATGCCCTTGTCAGGTACGTGGGGCCTCCGTGGACCGGGACAGGGGAGTGCCATGGGGACCGCCTTCCTCCGCATATCCTCTTGCTCCATTTGTTCTTGTGCGTTTTCCACGTTTGGACCCATGTTCTGAATTCTATAAAAAACACTTGAAGCACGGGAAAAGTCACGCTCAGTGGGGAGGTGGAGGGAGTAAAAATTCGTTTGGGTATCCTGCCGGTACTGGTAAAGGAAGATAGTAGGGAGAGAAGCCGTACTTCCTGCTTCCCAGTTCTTTGCCTTCTCACACCATGTGCGAGGCCGTAACTCCCTGACCCTGGGTTTACCTTCCTTGTTCTGAGTAATAATTCTCAAGCGAATCTGGTGCACATTCACAAAAAAATGCAGGGCAAAAGAACCACCACGTTGGGTCACCTTTTCATCTTCCGCCGCTTTGCACATACTCTTGCGCCAGTGAACGAGAGACTGGTGCCTTTCATGTACGGGCAGGTTCTTCTCCCCCTTCTCTTCAAAAACAGAAGCAAGGGTATCCTTGTGTATTTTCATGAGGTACACCTCCAGGTCGTGTTTCATGTTTGTTGCGTCACCAAAGGCACTCTCACGCAGAGCGCGGACTGACTGGTACGCAGAAAAACGGTTGAAACGGAGGAGGGAAAGAAAAAAGCCGTCACCTTCCTGCACAGTATCTGTGACGGGGAGATGGTGGTATTTCGAAAAATACAGCAGGGTCTCTGGGATGAGGTGGCGTTGGGAAGTTGCTGGAATGTATGACTCGTCACTCAGTTGAGCCGTATCATACCTCCCATGTCCAAGGCGCCCCTTCTTGTCTCTTGGGGTCTCTGGCACCTGGGAGAGGTCAATGACTTCAGTCCCCCCAAACCGTTTTCTCTTCCGGACTGTGGGCCCGCTCCGAACAACAGAACGCGACTTCACTGCCACAGGGAATGTGCGCCTGGGTCGGGTGCCAAAAAATTGTGCCTTGGTGGTGGGGAGGACACCTTTCGGCACAAGTTTAAAAACTTCATATGCATGGCTTTCCCGATCCAGATCCCCTGCGGCAATGGCGCGCTTGGCAGTGTCCGTGTCGTGAACCACCCAATAAAGCGTTTCGCGCGGATAGGCGTGCAGTTGGGCTGGAGTCAACTTCTGCAATGTGGCAACGGTGTCTTTGAGGGGGAAGGCAACCATCCAATGCAGAGTTTGACGGTTAAAAAAAAAGAGGGCTGGGGAAGAAATAGACTGAGGATCATCAACAAAGGTATTTTTTTTACTTACCGGCAGAAGCCGATAGCCATTGTTCCGGAGTCCACTTGTGTGCTGTTCGATGGCCCGTTGCATCGTTGCCAGCGTGAACTTACCGGTCCAGTGAAAGCTCTCTGGATTGACCTCGTGTTGCAAAACCTGCATCTCCCGGAAGGTGAGAAACTGGATGCCACACTCACCCAAAAACCAGTTGAGGGAAGCCCAACCCCCCTCGTGCGTGGACTCCGACGCATGCAACACACCATCCTTCTGCCGCCCACAACCTGGAGAGGCGTGGAGGCCGAGAGGAAAACAATGCTCATTCAGGAGAGCGATCCTAGCCGCCCCAACATCATTTGCCTCAGGATCAGCCTCATCACCCACCTCCACCTCCTCTTCCTCCTCCTCCTCCTCCTCCACAGCATCCACAGCATCCACAGCCTCCTCACCATCCTCACAACCCTTGCCATCCTCACCCTGTCCCTTCTCCTCTTTCAACGCAGCAGGTGCAGTCTTCACTCTCCGGTAGAGCTCCGTGATTGTATCTACCACGGAGGGCGAGATGGTGTCGGGGAAGGTGCGGGCCTTCAAGCCAAGGGTCTCCTCCACGGCCTCGACATGGCCACTCAACTGCTCCGTCCAGTTGCGCAGGAGGAGGGCGGAGAGGTCGCGCTTCGTCTCCCCAGCCTCCACCTTCAGGCCCGCCTTGGCCAACAACGCGAACAGGGTGGGGGCGTCGAGGCGGCCCAGCCGCTCCCTCGGCTGCAGCTGCTGCCCCTTCTCCCGCAGAATGGGGAGGATTCGCCCCCACTGCGTCAGGGCAAAGCGCACACGGACGTCGTGCGACGCAGACGAGACAGCGTCGGACCCCCACGGCTTCAGCCCCGCCTTCCGCAAAAATCTGGACAGCGGTTTCGAACGAACCGGAAGGATGCCAACTGCCTCCTTCACGGACTTCAGCCGCTCCACCCAGACACGGGCATCCGCAGAGCCAGGGCCACACAGCTTCTCAGCAAAGCTGCGTGTCAGCGCCTCCTTCTGCCGCGCCACCTCCTTTCCCTTGCTCATCGCCGTGACAGGGATGGCGTGGAGGGCGCAGAGGCGGACGAGGTCAGGGTGGGCCACCCCGCTGACGGCCTTCAGCGCAGCCGCAGAAGCCCCCGTGGCGGTGTTCGCCGCGGCCTCGGTGTACATCCCGCCACGGGTCTTCTTCCGCGCCCGCTTCGCCTGGCGCAGCAAACGGCCGTACCTGTAAGGCGATGGAAAGGAATGGTTGTACGACGAATCACACTGAAAACAGGAAATGGTGATAATGAAGTAGTCTTCTTCGTGACTTGGAAAAGTCATGAAGAAGAGAGGAAGAGAGAATGACAATGAATGAGATAAAAAAAATCTATCGGTTCTGACTCTGCCAGCATATGTTGTTGCGATGTAAAAAAAAAGAACGAAGGGAGGGGAGAAAAAAGGAGGCTGAAGAGCCTGCATACCTTGCGTTGTTGCAGTTGCCATAACCCAACAGGAAGCGGTTCACCTTGCTCTGGGTAATCCCAGACAAGGCAGCAGAAGAGAGGTTGGGGGCCCTCTGCGCCAAGAACGATGCATTCCCAGCCACACACTCTGCGAGGTCTTGTGTGGAGGGTAGCGAAGGGAGGTCTTCGGGTGATGCCGACGCCATTGCAGCTTCATCGTAGCCGATGAACCTTGCCAATGTGCTCGCAAACCCCTGGATGCAGGGAACCCAGACCTCCGCAAATACATCGTGGTGATCCTTCACCACCTCCAACGCCTCAGCCCGCCCCACCTCCTCCTCACCGTGGCGGGGTTGTCCCCAATGCTTCCGCAGGGCAGGGAAGTCGTTGTCGGCGGAGTCGGCGCTCAGGTCGCGGGCGAGGAGGTGCAGCGGCCTCAGCACACCCCATCCCGCCTCGAAGTTGACCTCGAGGCGGCCCGTCTCCTCGTTCAACCGCCTGGGCTTGAGGTCGTTGAGGAACCTCAAGTACAGGCTGCCAATGAAATGGCAGGCTGCACAGTAGGCGGCGACGGTGGGGGTCCCCAGAAGAGTGAGGATCTCTGTCGCAGTCGGGGTGAACCGCTCCTCTCTCACCATCTCCAGGATGGAGGCGGAGAACTTGAGGAGGCGGGAGCACTGCTGAGGACGGGCATGCCACTTCGACCCCCGCTCACGGGCAAACCCCAGGCCCCGGGGGTAGCGCATGTCAAGTGCTTTCCCAAGCTCAGCATCCACGAAAATGACCCCGGCGGTTGACCGGCCGTTTGTCGGGTCGAGGACTGCAAGTACGCTGGCAACGTTGGCTGCCGGGTCGACCCGATGAGACATCATCAAGGCCTTCCCCGCCGTCTGCACTGCGTACTTCAGTGCGCCTCCAACCTTATGGTGCATGCACCGTAGGTGGACGATGGCGCCCCCCGCGTCCCTGGTCGCCTTCGCCTCCGTGCTAGCATGGTCGCTCAGGGTGGCGTTGCTAATACGGAGCTTGTGGGCGGAGACTATGCGGCGGACCGCCTGCAGGTTGGAGGTCTTCCCTGCAGCCTTCCCGTTCTTCAGGGGGAGGGCGGAGGCGCAGGCCCCGCGTACGCGATTCTCGTCTGCAGCGACGTGGGCGGTGACAACGTGCAGCGAGACACTACTCCGGCCCAAGGAGGAGGTGGCATCGTGGGCGAGGGAGAGGGTGGCCTTCTGCCGGTCTTTGCCTAGGCCCCCTCCGCCGGTCTGCGTCCTCGCGACATCCTCCAAGAAGACGGCGAAGGAAGCCGCTCCGCTCGGGATCTCGAATTCGCGGAGCGTCCAGCGAGAGGGGATCGGCATCTCCACCCCATCGCTCAGGAGCTTGATGATGTCGCGCAGCACCCTGCGCGACGACTCCTGACCGATGCCAGCCATCCGCAACTCCAACAGCGCCCGCAGCACCTTCATGGGGTAGGGCTCGGTGCAGGACTTCCGGCCCGTCACCCCACGAAGAACAATGTCCCCCTTGCGCCCGAGAACCTCGTGCGCAGCAGCCAACTCCTCCGTCAGCTGCGCAATGCGGTCCTTCGCCCTCAGCAAGGCCTTCTGCAAAGCCTTGACCTGCAAGACCCGCTCGGGGAGGGTCTTGGAGGGGCGCCCCACGGGGGCCGGCGGAGGCGTGCCCTGTCCGACGAAGTGGAGGCTGCACGGCCGTCCCGGCACTGCATTTCCGATGCAGTACTTCTTCTTCATCCCCCGGGTATCACTACCCTTCTCGTGAGGATGCAGAGCAGAAGACATGCAGTCGGCGTTCTCCTTCACCAGGGAGAAGAGGGCGGTGTCCGACACCTTCGCACCTGCGGGCAAGAGGGAGCGCAGGAGAGTCAGGTACTCGGCGCTGCTGATGCAGCACCACCCCTCACCAGCAGCCACAGCGTCACGCAACGCGTCCATCGCAGTCGCAACGGGGGAGTCGGTGTTGGCGTGGGAGGCGGAGTCAACGGGGCAGGCGGAGTCGGCGAGGTCGGCGAGGTCATCGAGGCTGGCGAGGTCGGCAGGGTCACTGCACACAGAAGAACCAATGTCGACATCGTCGGCGGGACTCGTCGGAGACGTCGGTGGGAGCGCGGCAGGCAGAGGTTTCGGCGGCACGGGAGTCGGTGACGGAGGCGCCTCAGGCTCATCAGGCTCGTCGTTGCCAGCAGCAGCAGGACCCCGCGTGACCGCCGAGATCACGCTCTGCGAGACGGGATCCGCATCCTCGGGGTGGGGGAGGAGCGCCGCCTGATCAGCGAGATCATCGGGCTCACCCAGAGGAGCGATCAGGACATCGTCGGGGAAGCAGCGGCCCGGGGACGAAGCAGTCAACTGCCGGATTGCCTCTTCGGAGGAGAGGGGATTGGGCCGACGGATATCTGCCAAGCAATACATCTTCTGCACGCCGTTTGAGGTCCGGCTCGTTACGGGTTTCGGCCATCCTGCGTTGCGGAGAAGCGCACCCGCGACCTTCCCCGTAGTCTCGTCTGGGATACCCTGCAGCTTGCACGCTTCCGCGAAGGTAACCAAGCCGGACATTATCAGAAGCTGTGGAACGTGCCAGTGCCTGCAGTGGGTTAGTGCTGTGTGAGCAACGTAGGTGCAGCAAAGTTAAAGTTAAGCAGTCTGCTGAGGGGTCCGCACACAACATCTGGGAGGCACGCAGAGTGACCGAGAGTGGAGGGGGCAAGGGGAGACACCGTTCTGTTTCGGTTACAATCGGTTACATGCCAAGAACAATCGGTTACAATCGGTTACATGCCAAGAACGATCGGTTACAATCGGTTACATGCCAAGAACAATCGGTTACAATCGGTTACAATCGGTTACATGACGAGGGCAATCGGTTACAATCGGTTACATGCCAAGAACAATCAGTTACAATCGGTTACATGCCAAGAACGATCGGTTACAATCGGTTACATGACGAGAACAATCGGTTACAATCGGTTACATGCCGAGAACAATCGGTTACAATCGGTTACATGCCAAGAACGATCGGTTACAATCGGTTACATGACGAGAACAATCGGTTACAATCGGTTACATGCCGAGAACAATCGGTTACAATCGGTTACATGCCAAGAACGATCGGTTACAATCGGTTACATGCCGAGAACAATCGGTTACAATCGGTTACATGCCGAGAACAATCGGTTACAATCGGTTACAGGCCAAGAACAATCGGTTACAATCGGTTACATGCCGAGAACAATCGGTTACAGGCCAAGAACAATCGGTTACAATCGGTTACATGCCAAGAACGATCGGTTACAATCGGTTACATGACGAGGACAATCGGTTACAATCGGTTACATGCCGAGAACAATCGGTTACAGGCCAAGAACAATCGGTTACAATCGGTTACATGCCAAGAACGATCGGTTACAATCGGTTACATGCCAAGAACGATCGGTTACAATCGGTTACATCCCAAGAACAATCAGTTACAATCGGTTACATGCCAAGAACGATCGGTTACAATCGGTTACATGCCGAGAACAATCGGTTACAATCGGTTACATGCCAAGAACGATCGGTTACAATCGGTTACATGACGAGGACAATCGGTTACAATCGGTTACATGCCGAGAACAATCGGTTACAATCGGTTACATGCCAAGAACGATCGGTTACAATCGGTTACATGACGAGGGCAATCGGTTACAATCGGTTACATGCCGAGAACAATCGGTTACAATCGGTTCCAGGCCAAGAACAATCGGTTACAATCGGTTACATGCCGAGAACAATCAGTTACAATCGGTTACATGCCAAGAACGATCGGTTACAATCGGTTACATGACGAGGACAATCGGTGACAATCGGTTACATGCCAAGAACAATCGGTTACAATCGGTTACAGGCCAAGAACAATCGGTTACAATCGGTTACATGCCGAGAACAATCAGTTACAATCGGTTACATGCCAAGAACGATCGGTTACAATCGGTTACATGACGAGGACAATCGGTTACAATCGGTTACATGCCAAGAACGATCGGTTACAATCGGTTACATGACGAGGACAATCGGTGACAATCGGTTACATGCCAAGAACAATCGGTTACAATCGGTTACAGGCCAAGAACGATCGGTTACAATCGGTTACATGACGAGGACAATCGGTTACAATCGGTTACATGCCAAGAACGATCGGTTACAATCGGTTACATGACGAGGACAATCGGTGACAATCGGTTACATGCCAAGAACAATCGGTTACAATCGGTTACATGACGAGGACAATCGGTGACAATCGGATACATGCCAAGAACAATCGGTTACAATCGGTTACAGGCCAAGAACAATCGGTTACAATCGGTTACATGCCGAGAACAATCGGTTACAGTCGGTGACCTACCGAGAACAATCTCGCATCCTGGAGCAACCTATTGGCAGACCGTCCACAACCGTCTACAGACGAAAAAGAGACGTACCGTCCCCATCGTGACCAACTGGGGGTGTTTTTTGGGTGTGGACGGTCCGCCCGCAGCCTAGCAACCTCCAGTAACCTCTTGGCAGACCGTCCACAGCCGTCCACAACCATCCACAGCCATCCACAGCCGTCCACAACCGTCCACAGGTGAAAAAGTGCCAGAACACCCCAATATTGACCACCTGGGGGTGATTTTTGGGTGTGGACGGTCTGCCTGAGGCCGTAGAATGCGAAAAAACCGATTTTGGTACTCTATTGGCCTGTGGTGGCCCGTAGAAATGGAGTGTTTGCGATTTTGAGCCATTTTCCTAAGGAAACTGGCCCAGTTGGCTGGAAAATGTGAATTTTTGAATTTAAAATGCAACATCGAGCATTTAGAGAGTGTGGACGGTTGTGGACGGTCGTCCCGGACCGATTTGGGACCACTTTTGGTATAGGGTCGAAAAGACAATGCGATTTTAAAAAAATAATTTTTTAGACAGCCAGGTCAGCAGGCTATGCCTCCTCTAACAGAAATCCAGTATGACCTGTGTCATGGGCTGCAGGGAATCGGATTCCTGGAATCGAGAATCCGATTCCGGAATCGAAAAACCGAGTGGAATCCGATTCCACAAAAAAAGTCAAAAAATAGATTTCCCATTGGGTGACACTTGGTTTTTCATGGTTTTGTACGGGAAAAAGACAATGCGATTTTTCGTGATTTTTCACCTCGGATGAGCCTCGATTTCGCAAAGTCGTCGGATTACCGAGACTTCGCGAAGAGAGGCGAAGCCGAGTAGGCGCCGCCCCGGCGTCGGGGGTTTGGGGGGCTTGGCCCCCCAACCCCGCCGGAGGCAAAAAATTTTTTGGGCCTTTTTTGTTAAGGTGTACCGAAAATCGACTTTTTTCGGGAGAAGACGTCCAGGGCAATGTGACAATGGCGACTGTCGCTCAGCGATTCAGCGACTGTCGCTTTTGGCCCAGCGATCGTCGCCAGAGCGTTTCTGGACCGAAATTTCGGATTTCATTTCCGGAAAATTTCCGGATCGTGGTGGGGTCACTTTGCTCTGGGAGATGAGTTTTTGGCCATTCAAATTTTTTGACATTTCCCCCCCGTTGTCTGTGGACTTTTTTTTTAGGAGAGGGGGCCCGGTGCCTGCGCGCGTCCTGTCGTACTGTGGCTGCTTGGTGGGGCTAGCGCAGCAGGTTCTACTTTTGCTTCTACGGGCTCTTAGCACTGTAACATGAACTACACAAACAACAAAGCTCTAGGGCAAACAAACCGCGCACTGGCCGGGGTTGAGCTGCGTGGGGCTCCGTGCTGGCGGCATGAACAAGGGGCTGTAGGCAAATCTACCATTCACAAGGGGCAGCCCGCTGGTGAGGGGAAAAGGGGGCGAGGTAAAGGGGGGGGGGGGGCAGGGGGGGAGAGGCGAAAGCGACTGACAGCGAGGGCGTGGACCGACTCCGCTGGCGCATTCACCGGAAGAAAGGGGAAGGGGGCACGGGGGTGGGGAACGGGAGGGGGGGGGGGAGGGGCGAAAGGAAAGAGGGGGGTAGGGGGGGGGGAGCCGACCTACGGCTATCTCGCTCCCCTGTCGCTTTTGGCCCAGCGATCGTCGCCAGAGCGTTTCTGGACCGAAATTTCGGATTTCATTTCCGGAAAATTTCCGGATCGTGGTGGGGTCACTTTGCTCTGGGAGATGAGTTTTTGGCCATTCAAATTTTTTGACATTTCCCCCCCGTTGTCTGTGGACCACCCAAAAATGAAATCGAAAACTGGAAAAAATGAAAAATCCGAAAAGTTATTTTCTCGAAAAAAGTGGGTTCGTGGGTTTCGTTGTTTCCCACAACCCCGAAAAAAAATTTGGAAAAATTTTCCGAGTGGTGGACTTTTTTCTCACAAAAGTTTTTTTTCGATTTCACTTTTCGGCCCTTATGAAACTTGGCCCGAAAACTCGATTGGCCAAAAACTCATCTCCCAGAGCAAAGTGACCCCACCACGGTCCGGAAAAGTTCCGGAAATCAAAGTTGGAAAAATGGGTGAGCGACTCAGCGACAGTCGCTACACCCGTCGCAGTCGCAATCGCTGAATCGCTAGCGACTGTAGCGCTACTCGAGCGACGGTGTAGCAATTGTCACATTGTCCAGGGCAGTGATCTGAGTAGGTACCGTACCAGGTACCGGGGGGTAGTACCCCCTGGTACCCCCAAAATGGTCGTTTTCAGTTTCGCAAAATTTGCATTTCCGGCGTTTTTCAGAGCTGTGGTGGGGTCACTTTGCTCTGGGAGATGAGTTTTTGGCCAATCAATTTTTTTTCGATTTTCCTTAGGAAACGTGGACCAGCCCAAAATGGAAAATGGAGGGGGGGTACTTCGAACCTGAGGTCAAAAAAATTTTGCGACCAACCAAACTCATCTCCCAGAGCAAAATGACCACACTACTGGCCGGAATTGATCCGGAAATTCCTAATTTCTGAAAATTTTTGGGCTGGGACCCAAGTCTGGATTTTCGAAGTCCCGGGGGGTACCGGGGGGTAGTACCTGGTACGGTACCTACTCAGATCACTGTCCAGGGACGCGCACTTTACGTGCGCGTGCGGGGGAGGGGGGGGGGCAGCCCGCCGCAGGCGCCGGAAATTTTTGGGGTCTAACAAAGAAGGTGTACCGAAAATCAACTTTTTTTACTAAGTCTGACCAATTTTCTGCACTTTTGGAGCGCCATTCTCAGAAGAAGTCCTCGGCAGGGGTGGGGGGGTGGGGGTAAACAGCCCGCCGCAGGCGCCGGAAATTTTCAGGCGTGGTTTATTATGTTGTGTTGCCGTTGTGTTGGCCGGAAGTATTCAGGGACAATTCAGGGACGGAGAGCCAGCCACCTGGCCCAACCAAAAACCGGATTTTTCAACCAAAAATTCGAATTTTTTTCATGGTGTGCGAATGTGTTCAGAGTAACGGAAAATGCCAAAATTTTCATGTATCGAAAGAGTTGGCGAGCAATTCGTCCTTCTGTTCAATTCGACCCAAACTACCACCAGCCATTTTCTCAGGGCTTCTGGGTGGGTTCTGACCAGAAAAATCGCTGAAAAATGGCCAGAAACCCCCAAAAACCACCCAGTAATGGTCAGAAATCGGTTTTTGGGCCCATTTTTCACCCAGAAACACGTTTTTGGGCCTCTGTGAAGGGAGGGAGGGGAGGAAGGGGGGGGGGGTTATGTTGTTTCTAACCCAGACCTGCTGTGCAGAGCCCGGGGGAGGGGGTGGCCAGCCCCTGTCTAACCATTCACAACGGCCACCTGCACACATCTATGAAAGGGGGGGGGGGGAAGGTCCCGGGGGGGGGGGGGGGGTGGTGGGGGTGGGGACGCTGCTCCGCCTACTCGCCCCGCTCCACCTCCGTCTGCAGCTTGCGCATGTAGACGCGCAGGCTGACCCCCGGCTCCCTCGTCTGGTTCCCGGGCTCGGCCTGCGCGCCCCCTTGCAGGATGCGCGCCTGCAGCCACTCCGCCGCTACGTCACCTGCCACCCTGGGCGAGAGGGGGCAAAGGCCATAGCTGGGGTGGAAGCAGTGCCTCCACGCCTCGACGGTGCGGGGGATGGCTCCTCCCATCGAGACGCAGGGGGCCATGCCGCGGGCCCGCGCTACCACCCCCTCGGCCCAGACACGGGACGCCGCAAGCTCCTGCAGAGCGGGGATGTTCGCCGCGGGCGTCTCGTCGTCCCCGTAGGCGTCGATGGCCTGGAGGTCGTCCTCGGGCTCCCACACGTTCGCCGGGTCGTCGTCGAACTCCATGGGGCCCGCCGCGTCACCCTGACGCAGCTCCTCCAGGCGTCTCGAGGACGCGGCCGTCCGGCTGCGGCGCTGCCCGTCCCGGCGGGCCTGCGCGGCGTTGCGCATCATCGTCGCAGCAACCCCCTGGATCCCGCCAGCCCCACCGGGGGCTGTTCCGCCAGAGGTGCCAGAGGGGGCTGTGTTGAAGGTGTGGGAGCCTCCGCCCTGGCGGCGCCGCGCGGCCTGAGCGGGGCCAGACGGCTGGGCGCCTGCCGCCGTGATCGGAGCCGCAGAGGGCACACCAGAGGGGGCTGTGTTTGAGGTTTGGGAGCCTCCGCCCTGGTGGTTCTCTGTGGCCCCCGACCCCGACGGCGGGCACTCTGCATGTTGGGCCTGCCCCTGCATGGGGGCTGGGGCAGCCCGGGAGGCACTCTCCGCCGGGGGCACGCTGTGGCCGTGGGTCGCGGAGGGCGCACCAGAGGGGGCTGTGTTTGAGGTTTGGGAGCCTCCGCCCTGGTGCATCTCCACGTCCTGGCCGGGAGCGACCGGCTCCTCCGCCACTTCCTCCTTCACCCGCGTTGGATGGTGCGCAGCCCCCGACGAGTCGTGCGGGGCACTCGGCTGCCTGGGCCCCATCGGCGTGTCGTGCATGCGGCTCGGGATGGGCTTCCGCCGGCGGGGGCGCGCCCGGGCGGACTCCAGGACCTCCCGCAGATCCGGGGTGACCGCGGGTTGCTCCGCAGGGTCTGGAGCGTCGACATCCACCGCCACCCGGTCAATGTAGCCTGGGCACCGCTCACCCCGCACTGCGCATGACGCGCACACTTTGCGCCAGCATCTGCCACACGCGTGATGCCTCGCGGAGCGGTCGAACGGGCGGCGGCACTTCTCGCACTCCTCCACCTGGCCCGCCGAGCCCCCCTGACGCACCATCTGCATGGGACTATCACCATCGCACCCCGTGACATCCGCTGCCATCGGCTTCGGGGGAAGACCCGCCAGGTGCTGACGCATGGGCTCCGGCATAACTAGGGGCACGTAGTGCCCATGTTGCCCCCCCGTCCTCCGCAGACAGTGGGCGTCCACCACTGCACCCGCACCTACTGGGGACAGAAGCATCGGCTGGTGGTTGTCGATGAGCACGAGGACGACGCATCTGGTCACGCGCGCAGCCGCCGCCAGGGCGATGAAGTCCGCCCAGGTGCGCACGTCGTCGCTCCCTGCGCGCATCATCTGCTCGGCCCACTGGTTCGGACCCTCCTCCACCCGCATCCGGAGGTCCGGGTCGCGCATCGCCCTGCGGACTGCCTCTTGGCGCAGCCACCCGCTGGATTGCTTCACCGATCGGGCACCCAGCGTGGCCAACGCATCAAAAGCACAGTCCCCCACCCGGAACGACCACCCGTCCGGCTCGACCAGGCCCAGCCGCGCCTGCTGCTGCAGGGACGACAAGCTCAGCCTCCCGTCCGTCTGGCCGCGCCACTCCAGCAATTGGGCCAGGGGGTCAGCCGCCACCCCACCCGCCGGCTGCGGGAGGTCCCCCTCCGCGGGGGGAGGCGGCGGGCGTGGGCGGCGGGGAGGGGCAGGTTCGGGTTCAGGGGTCGGCTCCTCGGGGCCCGCCGCGTCATCCGGGTCACACATGAAATCCTCCGCGTCCATGTGCCCGTCGAAGTGTGGCGCGGGGGCCAGGTCCGTGTCAGGCGCGAAGAAGTAGTCCGGCTCCACGCCCACCAGCGGATCCGGCAAGACCCGCTCCCGAGTCTGACCAGAGCGCAGGTCCGTGCACAGCGCCCCCCTGCGGAGCGACGACCGCCCCACCGCCCGCATCAACGGCACCACTATCCGCGCCGCCCAGGAACGAGTGAGCTCGGCCCTGTCCCCCAGCTTGTGGTCCACCGCGAAGCTGACCAAGTGCCTGAAGAGCCGCACGGCCTCCGGACCCATCCCGCCCGACTGCTCCAGGGCGAACGCGGAGAAGGCGATCTCAACCTCCTGACACCGCGCCCCGTGCTTGCGATGCTTGGATGCTTCAGCCCGCGACGCGGTGTACCCCCGCGCTCTCGCCGCACCCTGCCTCGCAGACTCCGCGCACGTCGACCACACGGTCACGTCGATCGCCCGGCCCCGCGACTCACCTATGCCGCACGGGAGGAACACGTCAGCCGGCTTGCCCCCGCCCAAGAGGAGGTGGTTGGGCTCCAGCTGGGGGCCGAGTCCCGCGTCCCGCGCCAGCCCCAGCACCCCGAGCTTCACCGCGTCGTGGCGCTTGATGCGGTCCGCCGATGCCTGGCAGCTGAACACATGGGCGCCCAAGACGTCCATGGCGTCCCCGCACTCGTGGCACCGCGACCCAGGGGCGAAGACGACGAGGCCCAGGCGCAGGCGAGCCGCCACTTGGTACTCCTCCCTCCCCATCGCAAACTGTTGTTCTGGCGTCACCGTCACCCACGCCCCTGCGCCTGGGAGGGACGCGGACAACTGACGCCCTTTACTCAGCACGTCAGCCTCCGCCAGTAGGGTCTCGTGCTGCCGGCTGATGATCGCCAGGGATAGGTCGCGCTGGCGGAGGGGCTCGCCCGGGCGCTTGTGAGGGTCCACCCAGTCCGCCTCCGCCACCAGCTCGTTGTGGGCGGTCGCTGCCACGCGCCACGCATCCGCATCCCAACGATATCCGCTGTCCAGCTGCACACATAGGGGGAAGAAGGAGCTAGCCGCCGCCAAAGCCGCAGCGGTGATGTGGTCCTCCGACCTCCGAATGCCCATACCCCCTAGCCTGACGGGCAGGGCCGCCTGGTCTCGCGCATCGTCAGGGAGGGTCCCGTCCCTGTCCCCGAGCACAGATGCCAGCACCATCCCGATTTCCTTGTCATACTGGCGAAGGTATTCTCTCCCGGCGTACCCAATTGCGCGCATCTGGAAGACCAGCTTGCAGAAGCCTTCACAGTGTCGCAGGAGGGTCATGGCCACTTGCGCGTCTTGGAGGTGGTGAAGCTGGCGCAGGTTCGGGATGAACTTCTCTCTCAGTTTTGTATCCATCACCCGCTCGCAGAATTCCGCATCCCCCACCGGAGCCCCGAGGAACTCGAAGTTGTGGTGGAGGAGGTCCATGCGAGTCGCGCGCTCCTTTTCCGTCGCGGCTACATCAAGGCCCGCTCCCCGGAGGCCCTCCACCGAGTGCCCATTCAGCGAGATCACTTCGCATTTGCGGCGTGCCACCACCAGGCCCAGCTCCGCGCTCCGCCGCTCGAGGATCGCGAACGCGTGGCCGACCGCCCCGGGGGAGCCCATCAGCGTGCCATCGTCCAAGTACCACACGCTGCCCTCCACCCCCGGCAGCTTGCCTAGGTCCTCGGTCAGCTGGCGGATGGCCAGGGAGAACAGGAGCGGCCCGAGGGGGTCCCCCTGCTGTACCCCCCTCTGCGATTCGAGCACTTCGCCACGGTATATCAGGGCTGAGGGCGACGCGTAGCACCACTCGACCCACGCCGACAGCTCCGGGAGGTCCCGCCTGACAGCATCGATGAACGCCTGCCTGTTAACCATGTTAAAGGCGTTGGCATAGTCGATCTTCAGCAGGACCTTGTCCGCCCCCCTGTTGCGCGCCGCGAAGTCCTTCACGACCGCCGTGGCCGCCTCCAGTCCGCCGTCCACCGCCACTCCTACTTGCCTCCCCTTCAGGAGGAGCTTCCCAGCCTGTTCCCTGACGTCTGCGGTGAGGGTTTTGGCCACCAGGCGGCGGAGGGTCTCCCCAACCGCGATCGGGCGGATCCCCGCGTCTGGCTTGGGGAGCGCGACCAGAGACGCGCCCGCGATGTGCCGGGCCAGCTGCGGGGGGGCCTCGCCTCTGCGCAGGACATTCACCACCGCCGTGAGGGCCGGAAGCACATCCACTCCCTCCACCTGGACGAGCTCCCGGAGGTGGTCCGCCCTCAGGCCTGAGGGGCCGGCGCCCGTGCCCCTCGGTAACCCCTTCAGCGCTTTAAACACCTCGGCGGGGGTGGCATCCGCGGGCACTACCCGCGTCGCCGCGGAGATGGCTGGGCTGTCCGCTTCCGGGTGCATTGCTAGGAGCTTCGCTTTCGTGGCAGGGGTGGCAGGCGCCAGGCCGGCGCTCCTGGTGCGCGCCATCGCCGCCGAATACCGCCCTTGTCTCGCCGCTTGCACCACCGCTTCCTCCGTCTCCTCCCATGTGGGGGCAGCCTCCACCCGTCCCGGGCCCGGGGCTTCCGTCCGGGCCCGGCGCCAGAGCTCCGACGCGCGTCCTTCCCGCCAGAGGATGATCGCCTCCTCCCGGGCCCGCTTCGCCAGCAGCTGCTTCTTCTTCCCTCCACGGTAGGTGCGGAAGAGGGTTTTGGGCACCAAGAGGAGGCGGAGCCACGCCGTGGTGCTCGAACTATTCGCTGCGACATCCCACAGGGCCTGGCTATAGGCTACCGCCGCCGGGCGGAGGATCGCCCCGGGGACCGACAGCGACACCCCCACTCGCTCCGTGTGGATGCTCTCAAGGGGAGGGAGGCGACCCGCATCCGCTGCCTCCGCCGCAGAGGGTGCGCGCCTGTTCGGCACCACAGGGGTCGCGCCACGTGGGCGGCACTTCACGCAGGAGTCCAAGGAGGTGCTCATTACCTTCGAGCACCACATGCACTTCTTCATGCCCAGCAGACGAAGCGCGCTCGGCGGGAACTCCTCACCCTGGTCTGCGTGCGCCTGGGCGTGCTTGCGGAGCGTCTCCTTGGACGAATACGGCGTATGCCGGTGGAGAGCCGAGCCCGCGCAGGCCGTGAGGGGGCAGAACCAGCGGCGACGCACATCCCCCAGGCCCGCCCCTTCTGCCTCCTGGGCACCCTCCCCTAGGGCCGCCGGGCAGGCGTCTCGACACGTGGCTGGGCTGAGGTGGGCCGGCGCCGCGCTCTCTCGAAGGGCCCTGCGTCGGGCAAGGGGCATGGCCACTCCCTCGTAGTGGTTGCCAGAGAGAGCCACCACCCTGACATCTGCGGGGGCTGGCCCCTGCTTCTTAGGGCGCCGCGGGTCCACACGGATTGCCTGACCCCTGCCCTCCTGCACCACCACCACTGACAAGTCCCACGCTCCCGCCGCCAGGTGCAGCGCGAGGTGGTCCCCATGCGCCGCACCAGCCAGGCCCGCCCGATACTCCTCGACCCGCCTGGCGTCCCCTAACAAGTGAAGCAGTTGAGGTTTCACCGAGGCGTCCCCTGCACGCCGGGACAGCTCGGAGCGCATGCCCACTATGTCGTCGTGGGAGGGGAGGGCGGCCGTGGGCGTGAGTGCCGCGAAGAGGCAGTCCCCTGTCGCCTGATTCGGCACCCTGGACCCCCCGAACTGCGACAGGACCTCGTCCACCCCAGTCCAGTCCTCCTCCATCTCCAGGTCCCCACCGCACAGGTCGCGCGGGCCGAGGAAGAGCGGGGGGCGCTCTGACGTTGCGCACAGGAGGCGGGTCCGTCTCATGGGCTGTACGGAGCGCCACAAGTCCAGGGTCACCGCGTCCCGCATCTCCGACTCCCGCAGCCGCGCTGCCGTCACGGCCACCTCCACCCCAGCCCAGACGAGACACGCGAGCGACAGGAACCCCAGCCCCCAGACCCCGCCCGACAGGGCCCCCGCCGACGCCAGGACCGGCAACACCTCTGCCACTCGCTCCGCCCGACTCACCCGACGCAGCGCGTCCAGCCCGGCGCCGATCCGGTCCTCCGAGCGGCGGACGGAGGCAGGCAGGAGAACCTCCAGGCGCGGCCTGCGGGCCACCCATCGGGATCGCCTGCGGGCCCTCCACGACCAGCGAGGGAGCCAGCCGCGTCGGTTGGCCAGGCGGCGCTGCCGTACCATCGCCGAGCCCACCAGCACCCACCCGCCCGTCGCCAGCCCGTATGCGGACGCCGCCACCACTCCTGCCCGTAGATCGCTCGCAGATAGGACCTCAACCCAGAGCGCGCCGGCGGCGATCACGGCCGCCCCGCCCAGGCCCGCCGCCAGCCCGCACGCCTCCGTGAACCCCGGGAGCACACCCGCCGCCCTGCCCGACACCCTCAGCCAGCGCACCACCCGGCTCACCCGCCCTAGGGCCCAGGAAATGCCCCGCGCCGCTCTTGATGGGGACAGCCCCGCAGCCAGCAGTACGGGCAGGACCCCCAACCCCCACCACCAGGCCCAGGCCGTCTCTCCCTGTAGTGCGACCCACCTAGGCTCCCAGACGAAGACGAACCCCCAGCACGCAGCAGCTGACGAGGCCCAGGCGCGTTCCACCCCGCCCGCCACCACCCAGCAGCACCCTCCCACCACCGCTGCTCTCCACGCTTTCGACTGCCCCCACACACTGTGCATCAGCCTCGTCGCCCGTCTCCGCCCGACTGCCCACCAGCCTCGCGCCCGGCACCGACTCAGGGCAAATACAGCCGGCCACCAGCTCCAGCCCAGCGTCCCCGCCACCACCACCGCCCACCCAAGAGTCGCCCTTACCCAGCCAACCCCCCAGTACCCGCCCAGGGGGGGGAGCTCGGGGGAGGGGGGTGGAAAGACATAAGCTGGGAGGGGGGAGCCCGGGACGGGGGGGGGACCACACGACACTCCCTCCCACCATCCCCCACAACGCGGGCAGAGCCCATCTCGTCCCCCCCTGTCAGCTATCACGCCGGGGGCGCCGTACTTGGCCCCGCGGGGGCGGCTAAGCGGCTTCCGCCGCTCCAGAGGCCCTGCGGGCGTGGTCTCTGCAGCGGTGACCGCCGCTGCCTGCTCGGGGGGGGGCCGCGGCCCTTCCGCAGCCGTCGGGGAGTGCCGTTGGGGGGTGCATGAAGCCGGTGGGTCAGACCGGTGTGCTGTTGTTGGGGGGGGGCCCGTGTGGGCCCCGCCCTCCCCCGGCTCCGCCTGTCCCGGTGCTGCCGCCGCCGCCGCAGCCGTTGCTGCCGCTGCTCCCGCCGCTACCGGGGGCGACCCGGGCTGCCCACGTGCGGGGGGTTGCGACCCCCGCGCCGCTGCCGCTACCGGGGGCGGCCCGGGCTGCACTCGTGTGGGGGGCTGCGACCCCCCCGTCTCCCTCGCTACCGGGGGCGGCCCGGGCTGCTCTCCCGCTGGGGGCGTGAGCGCCGCCACCAGCAGCGCCATGAGGGCCCACTGCCCTCGCCTCCTCGCGTGCCCACGGCCGGGCGCATCTCGCGCCTCCATCACGACTCGCGCTCGCGTGCGTCGGGGGTGGGAAGGGGGGGACTGGGAAGGGAAGGGGAACAGAGCCCGAGGGACAAGTGGCCCCAGGGGGAGTGGTTTTTTGCTTGGGGATACGCTATTAGCCCAACCAGCCCTCCCGACTCTGCCCGCCCGCAAGTTCAAGAAGAAGTTTGGAAAGGGGAAAAGGGATGGGGGAGAGGAGGGAGAGGGAGGGGTTTTTGAAAGGGGAGGGGAGAACCCAACCGACCAGGGGGGGGGGGAGCGCGAGTGTGTATACCAATGAAGTACAGAAACTGTAGCTTAAGAAATCGTTGGTGATTTTTTGACATTTTTCGCGATTTTCTACAACTACTCGCCCACACAAAAACCGTTTTTTAGCAGGGAAATGCAACGAATCAACGAATTAAGCCGTTTTAACCCCTTTCGTGCACTTTTTGGTCCCAGAAGGGGGTATATGGGGTGTTGGGGTCCCCCTACGACTTGTCCATTTTTGGACATTTTTGGGTCAGATTCCGGAATCCGATTCTCGATTCCGGAATCGGTGGAATCCGATTCTGGATTCTGGAATCGGATTCCACCGATTCCACGATTCCGGAATCGGTGATTTCGATTCCGGAATCGGATTCCACAATTTTGGAATCGGCGTTTTCGATTCCGGAATCCGATTCCACTCTTTTTCTGGAATCGTGGAATCCGGATTCTGATTCCGAATCCGGATTCCACGATTCCCGGAATCGAAAATTTTTATTTGGAATCCGATTCAATGCAGCCCATGGCACCACCACCCGCCATCCGAGAGCTGTATTGACTTTGCGCCCTTCCGTTGCATTCACCTCGCCACGCATATTGCACCGTTCAGTACCAGTGCTCTTGGGCCAGGCAAAGTAGACCGCAGCAACTACCAATTCTGGCACAATGGGTACCACGACAGCGCACTTCGTGTGTTCCCGGAATGTACAGCTCGTGTTGCAACAGTCGTTGTCAACACATCCCGGTTGTGGAGCACTGCTGCACAGGAATCACACGACCATCTGGACTTGTTCCGTACCTACAGGCAGCCTCCCGGTGCATGGTGGCAGGGAGGTACATATACAAGCCAGAACTCATCGAAGACCTGGCTAATGCCACCTACATAGCGCCTGACACCCACCGGATGACGTGGTTGGCAAGCAACATGCATTGCAACCCTCAGATGTGGTGTGTTGGGGCATTTTCTTTTCCAACCTCCCACACAGTGGCACTGTCCGGTACCAAACGGTGGCACAAAATTTAGGTACCCCAATTCGGGCACCTGAGGTGCCCGGAATGGTGGAAAAGTGGGGTTCGATGGGTTTCCGGACCGATCTGGGGGGGTTTGGAGGGTTTACGGGGGCTTTGGGGCCTCTGCGCCGGTTTTTTGAAAAATCGTGTTTGTCCACGTAAAAGGGTGGCATTTGACCCCCCCTACCCCCCCCCCCCCACCTCCCACCTCCCTCCCGGCCGGGGGCCGGTACGGTCGGTCGTCGGCTGCGCCCAAAGGGCGTGCGGTAGCCGATGCCCTTTTGTGCTCGCCTCCTCCCTCCCACACCTCTTTGTCCTCTTTCATGACGCGTCACCCTGCCTCCACGCTCTGACTTCTGTGACCCGCATGCCGCGTTGAGAGCAAGTCTTCCGTGTGCTGTCACCGAGACCAGGCCACTATCTGCTCTCAGGTTGGTAGCAATGGCCTTTTACCTGATGTCAAGCCCACGTGACAAAGACTCGTGCAGCTGAGGTCCTGGCTGGTCTGTCCTGTTGTCTGGGATCCTGTTCCCCCCCGCACCCCCCCTTCCCACACATGTCTGGTGCGTCGGTCGCGGGTTTGTGGCGCATCGGTCCTTTGGCCTGCCGGGCCTCCCCCCCGCACCCCCCCTCCACACGCGAACCGGTCCCCCTTTTTCAATTGCGACCCGGTTCCCGTGTTGTGTCGCGGCCCTCCCCGCCTCGCCTCCGACAGACTCTCCCCACAGTTGACGACGTGGGCAAACGGCGCCGACATCCTCTCATCACTTACCGTATTCTCATCAGGACGGTCGGTTTCCCTGACGCCACGACCACCAATGTGCTCCGATGCTTTTTGAAGGAGGTAGTTCATCCCCGACTCAGGCGTTTGCGGGAATGAGCTCGCCCACTTCTCCTGGAGGAGTACGCACCACCCGGTCGTGGCGCACCCGCACCCGCTGCACACCGCACATGACGAGTTGCGGTAGCAGCCGTACCCCACACAGGTTCGAGTGGTTTGCCATGGTCCTGCTCACGACGACCTGCAGGTCACCCGTTCCTGTCGTGCACGGGCAGGCAGTGCCAGGAGGTGGTGGCCTCGTCAATCTGGCAGGGTTTGAGTTTACCGGGGCGAGGCACTCCACTCTGGGTCTGCTGTTTGTGATGTAACAAGCAGGTCTGGCGGGGTGTTCAGGGTTCGGAGTGGCCCTCCTCGTTGGCATCCGTGCAGCAGCGCTATCGCGTCCCGGAATGCCCCGTGTCACACCGGTGGGAACAGGGGCCAGCACCGCCATCTCGAGGAGGACCCGGGCCGTTCTTTGGATTCTTCACAGTCGCAGCCTCCGGCTTGTCGTTGTCCGTCAGCGTAGCGCCCACCCAGCCTGCAGAGATCTTGCACCGTCTTCAACAGCAACTTTTGACCCGACAATTTTTGGGGCATTTTTTCACCAAAAAAATCACTCTGCGCGCCAAGTCGAAGACTTGTTTGGGGACTTTTGGTGTCCCCAATTTTTCAATTTTCGAAAAATAAGCTCACTTTGCTAAACTGGACCCAACTCCCCACACTCTTTTTTAAGCGAAAAACAGCAAATTTCGGCCGATTTTTTCTCATTTTTTCTCATTTTTTTTCACCGACTTTTCCATACCCCCATTATACATGTATAATACTTGCATGTCAACTATTATACATGTATAATACATGTATATGCCTGAAATATACATGTAAAATACATGTATATCAAGTAAAAATACATGTATAATACTTGCATGTCAACTATTATACATGTATCTTTACTTGATATACATGTATTTTACATGTATATTTCATGCATTTACATGTATTTTACATGTATAATACTTGTCATGCAAGTATTATACATGTAAAATACTTGCATGACAAGTAAAATACTTGCATGCAAGTAAAATACATGTATTTTACTTGCATGCAAGTATTTTACTTGTCATGCAAGTATTATACATGTATTTTACTTGTCATGCAAGTATTTTACATGTATAATACTTGCATGACAAGTATTATACATGTAAAATACATGTAAATGCATGAAATATACATGTAAAATACATGTATATCAAGTAAAGATACATGTATAATAGTTGACATGCAAGTATTATACATGTATTTTTACTTGATATACATGTATTTTACATGTATATTTCAGGCATATACATGTATTATACATGTATAATAGTTGACATGCAAGTATTATACATGTATAATACATGTATATACTTGTAGTTATACATGTAAAATTTACAAGATCCCACCGTGTCTGTAATTCTGCTGACAAGGGCGCGCGGAAAGTCTCCAAAGGTTCCCGAAAGAGGCACTTTTTGGCCGGAAAAGTCGATTTTCGGTACACCTCAACAAAAAAGGCCCAAAAATTTCCGGCGCCTGCGGCGGGCTCCCCCCCCCCCCCACACGCGCACGTAAAGTGCGCGGCCCGGGACGTGTTCTCCCGGAAAAAGTCGATTTTCGGTACACCTTACAGGGGGGGGTCAAATAAACGTACTTAGTTGAATAGTAGTACTTAGCCGAATAGTAGTACTTATTTTTTTGGGGCTCTGGGGCACGTTGGGCCGTTGAATAGTAGTACTTACTTTTCACCCTTTTTTTTTGGGGAAATTTTTCGTTTTTTTTGAGATTTTCTTTTTGGAGACACACAAATCTGCAAACTTTGGGGCAAGGAATGGGGACAACGGGGTCTATTGGTGCCACTTAGGGGAACCAGGGTGCACGGGGTCCGTAGAGGGGGGAAGTGACCTACGCTCAAAGATATGTCGTGACGAAGGGAATCGGGGCATCCCCCCTCAGACACATACGGACGGGAAACCAGCGAACCCGCAAACTCCTGCGGTCCAGAGGCATCAGAACCACTGCTGAAGACCGCAAACCCGGAAACCCGCAAACTCCTGGGGTCCAGAGGCGTCAAAATCACTGCTGAAGAGCGGCGCGCATTAAACGACTCCTCATCTACGGCGTCCGCAGTCCCTACCACCAACGAGAAGATGTGGACGGATGGCCCCAGACACACCTCACCATAGATGTAGCCTTCGAGGACCAGCTGAGCCCACCCCCCACCCCCCGCAGCCCCCTTCCCTGACGTTGTTTGACATTCTCTCCTGTTGTGCAGCACTGATCAACACACGCCCGCAAACCCGCAATCCAACTGCCCAGATTTCACCATCCACCAACAGAGCCAATAGCTTCGGCTGGTGTCCGACATAATGATGACGTCCGATGCTTTCATGTGCCTCCTGCTGATGGAATGCCTCCTGTTCAAGATATTCGAGGATGGGCCACCGCCATGCGCTCCCCGGCCTTCCTTCAACCAACTGGCCCGGGCCAGGGCACGCTGGTAGCCGAGCGCTTGCGGGATATGGGGTACGTGCTGAAGGTGTCGGGTGAGGAGGACGGGTTCGTGAAGAGCTCCCTTTGTCCGGACCTCACCTTCGCACCAAGCACAGAAACATCCCCTGAGGCTGGTGGTGCGGACCTTGAACCTGGGTTGGACGGGAAGGCAAAAGAGAGCACAGAGAAGCAGTCCACCCAAAAGAAAGTTGTGTCTCAGCCAACCCAACAGTCAAGCATCTTGGCATGGGCGAAGCCGGTTCGTGTGAACTCTCTCACACAGACACAGCCTTCCCAGTCCTCCCAGTCCTCCGAAAAGAAGCGCGCAGCGTCCCCGACCACCCAGACTCCCAACAAACACCGCAGGCTCTGCAAAGGGTGTAGGAAGCCTGGGCACAACATGCAGACTTGCCCCAGCAAGCCCAAGAACTTGAAGAAGAAGTAAGTTGGGGCGTGCTGGTTGTGGCTTGTCTTTTTCACATCTTTTTTTTAAGCATCAACGCACCAACCAACCACCGACAGTGAAGCTGACAGCTCTGATGAACTGTGTATGCTTTCACTAACTCAACAAGCACCACGGACTAGTCGCCCGGACGACTAGTCGGGACGACGGGTGAAATGACGACGGGTGAAACGACGGGTGGCACCCGTCGACTCGACGGGTGGACCCGTCGAGTCGACGGGTGGCACCCGTCGGCACGACGGGTGAACCTGCTGAAACGACGGGTGTTCCAGCCATTTCCTGTTGATATGGGCCAATTTCCATTGAAAACTAGGGGAGTACCTTGCATGGCATCAGGTTATTTTTCACGCCGAACTATCTTCCCTGCACAGACCCACCCCCCCATTACTTTCCATTTACAATTCCTAGTTGGTGAAGGGGCTGCCCACCGGTGGACCACCAGGAGGGGGGTGAGCCATCCAGGTGGGCAGGGGGCCTGGGGGTGGGGCCTCAAAACAACTCCCTCCCACGACGTCACTCCGCTCTCGAGGACAAACAAAATCACCTACGTACCTGAACTGCCAAACACCCCCCCCCCCTCACTTACGGGTGCGCGGATCTCATGTGCTCGTCGCGCTTTACAGTGGTTTTAAAGAGCTCGAAACAAACACAGCAACGCTTTTTCAGCACGCGCGAATGGTGACTGAGGTAGTGCTGGCTCAGTCCCTTCGGTTGTCCGTTTGCCGCACTCCTGGCATGTGACAGTGCAGGTCTGACACGGCGCGTTGTTTTGCGGCCGATGTGCAGCATCATAATGCGCAAACAGTGCTTCTCTCGTGTGGGCAACTTTGGAGCACACAATGCAGATATGCTGCTGCACAGGCACTGTACCGGATGGCGTTGGTTCTGGCACTTCTGGCACATCCTCGCTGTTGCCCCAGGATTTGGACTTGCAGATGCATGCGAGCAGCGTTGCCTTTGGAGTGGTATTTTCCGGGTCGCCCAGAAATTGTTGGCCCCATCGCCCCCTTTTTGTGACGTGAGATCCAAGGCCGAGGGACTCGAGTCTCCGCTGCAGTGCTGCCGTTGCTCCCTTCCAACAAGCGTTCCTCGCAGTGACACGGCGGCAAAGCTTTATCGCGCCGAACTTCAGGAGGGTCGGTTGGTCCAGCAGGCCGCACCCCTTGCCTTTGGTCCTCTGCATTTCGAAGAGCAGCAGGTCCCGTTCGGCGGTCTGCTGCGATGTCACCCTCAGGGCATGGCGTTTGGAGACGCCATTCCCCCTCTCCAGTTCCTCGTCACTCAGGGCGAGGGGGTGTGCATCTTCTGGATCAAACCAGTGGCTCATCGAATATGGATATACCGTATACCTACCACCCCCCGTGTATATGTCACCCCCCAAAAGGGGTGTGTTTATGTCACCCCCAGGCGGCCCTGGCGGGGGGTGACATGCACTAACCTGCCACCCCCCGTGTATATGTCACCCCCTAAAAGGTGTGTTCATGTCACCCCCCTCCCGATTTTTGCACCTGGGGGGGGGTGACATATACACGGGGGGTGGTAGGTACGTAAATATTTTGGAACGTAAATATTATGGAACGTAAATATTTTGGAACGCTGGTGGGTTGGCGTTCCAGATTTTTTTCGTTCCATAATATTTACAGGGCTTTCTGCGACTCGGGGACTTGGACCAGGTGATCGGACGGCATACAGAGTCCCTGACGGGACCTACTCGTGCACTTTTCGCGCGATTCCTGAGCCAAGCCATCCTCACCACCGAGTCCCCAACTGGCCCTGTAAATATTTTGGAACGTAAATATTATGGAACGGACCGGGCAAAAATGGGCCCGTTCCATAATATTTACGTTCCATAATATTTACGTATACGGTATGTAACACCACGCCCCTCGGATGTTCTCCCAGGTGACACCCACTCCAGGACAAACACAAGGATGTGCATTGCGATGAGCGAGAAGATGAACTCTTTCGCGCACTTTCCCTCCTGGTGGTACTTGATGGGGATGTCGTTGTAGCGGAAATGCACAAGCATTTCCATTACAATACAGAGTAGATGCTGCACCCCTTCGTCTTGGCAATGGTGAGTAAGCGACTCAGAACATCTCTGACCTGGTTTCCCGTCATGTTGGAACACGTTGAGCTGCCAAGGACAGCCTTCTGCACGGCAGGTCCATCAGGCAAGATCTCTGCGAGTATTGCGATGAACCCGTTTATGTCGTGCAGGGGGTGTGATCGTGTACGCTGTGGAGGTGAACACCCCTGCGTACAGGCTCTCAAACCCAGCTTCATGAAGTTCCTGGATGCTAGCCCTGTGGCAGGCGTGGAGCTGTTTCAACCAGTCATTTCGTGGTGTGGTACAAAACGCGCTCCTGTGCGAAGATGACCCCATCTTACTAAATGCCGACCACAGCTCAAGATGGTCCCCTGCTACCCTAAGCAGGCGAGCCGAAACATCACGTTCGCCTTTTCGAAAACCCCTCTCTGCACTCTTGCGATTTGCTTCAGGAAGTTGAACGTGAACCACGTTCTGTACTCATCCTTCTGCTAATCGGCAACTGTCACCAACCGTGTTGCGAAGGCACCGTCGAAAATTCCTACGGCCAGCCTGCTCTGCTGGGTCTTCTGTGCCTGTTTCTTCTCCGCCTCGTACAGCTTCACCATAGCTGCAGTGCCGCGGGGCAGGCGTCGGCCATCTCCTTGAGCCCTGTCGGGTGGTCCTTCCCGTTGCTCTTCCGGAGGCCCAACCCGACAAACTCGATGTCTGACCCGCTATTGACACGGGCAGCGTACATCGTGCGACCCTCCTTCGCGGTCGACTTGCTGATCACCCCACCCCCCAGCTTCTCATACTTTTTGTACAGGGCAAGACTGATGATGGGATCAGTCGACTTGATGGTAGTATTCGCCAGCTTGCCGAGAAGCTGCTTCAGGGCCATGTGGCTCAACCCATCAGCATCACGCTCGACAACATACGTGTTGATCCAAGCACGTACAAACACCGTCATGTCCACAGCGCTGGCGAGGGCCTGCGCTGCAGTACGCTTTGCCGCTGGCATTGATTGGTGCATGGGCTGCAGGGAATCGGATTCCTGGAATCGAGAATCCGATTCCGGAATCGAAAAACCGAGTGGAATCCGATTCCACAAAAAAAGTCAAAAAATAGATTTCCCATTGGGTGACACTTGGTTTTTCATGGTTTTGTACGGGAAAAAGACAATGCGATTTTTCGTGATTTTTCACCTCGGATGAGCCTCGATTTCGCAAAGTCGTCGGATTACCGAGACTTCTTGCTGAGCAGTGAATGGGGTCTGGCGAAATGAGGGCAGGAACATGCTTAGATTGACGATTCAGTGCGAAATAATGGTCATCGTGGATTCCGCGAGCCAAATTAGGTAGTCATTTTTCTGCTTGCGTTTTTTTAGTTGTATTTTTTTCGCGAATCTGGGCCATAAAATGGATTTTGGTGGGCGACCGAAATCCACCCCATGGGCTGCAGGGAATCGGATTCCTGGAATCGAGAATCCGATTCCGGAATCGAAAAACCGAGTGGAATCCGATTCCACAAAAAAAGTCAAAAAATAGATTTCCCATTGGGTGACACTTGGTTTTTCATGGTTTTGTACGGGAAAAAGACAATGCGATTTTTCGTGATTTTTCACCTCGGATGAGCCTCGATTTCGCAAAGTCGTCGGATTACCGAGACTTCTTGCTGAGCAGTGAATGGGGTCTGGCGAAATGAGGGCAGGAACATGCTTAGATTGACGATTCAGTGCGAAATAATGGTCATCGTGGATTCCGCGAGCCAAATTAGGTAGTCATTTTTCTGCTTGCGTTTTTTTAGTTGTATTTTTTTCGCGAATCTGGGCCATAAAATGGATTTTGGTGGGCGACCGAAATCCACCCCATGGGCTGCAGGGAATCGGATTCCTGGAATCGAGAATCCGATTCCGGAATCGAAAAACCGAGTGGAATCCGATTCCACAAAAAAAGTCAAAAAATAGATTTCCCATTGGGTGACACTTGGTTTTTCATGGTTTTGTACGGGAAAAAGACAATGCGATTTTTCGTGATTTTTCACCTCGGATGAGCCTCGATTTCGCAAAGTCGTCGGATTACCGAGACTTCTTGCTGAGCAGTGAATGGGGTCTGGCGAAATGAGGGCAGGAACATGCTTAGATTGACGATTCAGTGCGAAATAATGGTCATCGTGGATTCCGCGAGCCAAATTAGGTAGTCATTTTTCTGCTTGCGTTTTTTTAGTTGTATTTTTTTCGCGAATCTGGGCCATAAAATGGATTTTGGTGGGCGACCGAAATCCACCCCATGGGCTGCAGGGAATCGGATTCCTGGAATCGAGAATCCGATTCCGGAATCGAAAAACCGAGTGGAATCCGATTCCACAAAAAAAGTCAAAAAATAGATTTCCCATTGGGTGACACTTGGTTTTTCATGGTTTTGTACGGGAAAAAGACAATGCGATTTTTCGTGATTTTTCACCTCGGATGAGCCTCGATTTCGCAAAGTCGTCGGATTACCGAGACTTCTTGCTGAGCAGTGAATGGGGTCTGGCGAAATGAGGGCAGGAACATGCTTAGATTGACGATTCAGTGCGAAATAATGGTCATCGTGGATTCCGCGAGCCAAATTAGGTAGTCATTTTTCTGCTTGCGTTTTTTTAGTTGTATTTTTTTCGCGAATCTGGGCCATAAAATGGATTTTGGTGGGCGACCGAAATCCACCCCATGGGCTGCAGGGAATCGGATTCCTGGAATCGAGAATCCGATTCCGGAATCGAAAAACCGAGTGGAATCCGATTCCACAAAAAAAGTCAAAAAATAGATTTCCCATTGGGTGACACTTGGTTTTTCATGGTTTTGTACGGGAAAAAGACAATGCGATTTTTCGTGATTTTTCACCTCGGATGAGCCTCGATTTCGCAAAGTCGTCGGATTACCGAGACTTCTTGCTGAGCAGTGAATGGGGTCTGGCGAAATGAGGGCAGGAACATGCTTAGATTGACGATTCAGTGCGAAATAATGGTCATCGTGGATTCCGCGAGCCAAATTAGGTAGTCATTTTTCTGCTTGCGTTTTTTTAGTTGTATTTTTTTCGCGAATCTGGGCCATAAAATGGATTTTGGTGGGCGACCGAAATCCACCCCATGGGCTGCAGGGAATCGGATTCCTGGAATCGAGAATCCGATTCCGGAATCGAAAAACCGAGTGGAATCCGATTCCACAAAAAAAGTCAAAAAATAGATTTCCCATTGGGTGACACTTGGTTTTTCATGGTTTTGTACGGGAAAAAGACAATGCGATTTTTCGTGATTTTTCACCTCGGATGAGCCTCGATTTCGCAAAGTCGTCGGATTACCGAGACTTCTTGCTGAGCAGTGAATGGGGTCTGGCGAAATGAGGGCAGGAACATGCTTAGATTGACGATTCAGTGCGAAATAATGGTCATCGTGGATTCCGCGAGCCAAATTAGGTAGTCATTTTTCTGCTTGCGTTTTTTTAGTTGTATTTTTTTCGCGAATCTGGGCCATAAAATGGATTTTGGTGGGCGACCGAAATCCACCCCATGGGCTGCAGGGAATCGGATTCCTGGAATCGAGAATCCGATTCCGGAATCGAAAAACCGAGTGGAATCCGATTCCACAAAAAAAGTCAAAAAATAGATTTCCCATTGGGTGACACTTGGTTTTTCATGGTTTTGTACGGGAAAAAGACAATGCGATTTTTCGTGATTTTTCACCTCGGATGAGCCTCGATTTCGCAAAGTCGTCGGATTACCGAGACTTCTTGCTGAGCAGTGAATGGGGTCTGGCGAAATGAGGGCAGGAACATGCTTAGATTGACGATTCAGTGCGAAATAATGGTCATCGTGGATTCCGCGAGCCAAATTAGGTAGTCATTTTTCTGCTTGCGTTTTTTTAGTTGTATTTTTTTCGCGAATCTGGGCCATAAAATGGATTTTGGTGGGCGACCGAAATCCACCCCATGGGCTGCAGGGAATCGGATTCCTGGAATCGAGAATCCGATTCCGGAATCGAAAAACCGAGTGGAATCCGATTCCACAAAAAAAGTCAAAAAATAGATTTCCCATTGGGTGACACTTGGTTTTTCATGGTTTTGTACGGGAAAAAGACAATGCGATTTTTCGTGATTTTTCACCTCGGATGAGCCTCGATTTCGCAAAGTCGTCGGATTACCGAGACTTCTTGCTGAGCAGTGAATGGGGTCTGGCGAAATGAGGGCAGGAACATGCTTAGATTGACGATTCAGTGCGAAATAATGGCCATCGTGGATTCCACGAGCCAAATTAGGTAGTCATTTTTCTGCTTGCGTTTTTTTAGTTGTATTTTTTTCGCGAATCTGGGCCATAAAATGGATTTTTGGTGGGCGACCGAAATCCACCCCATGGGCTGCAGGGAATCGGATTCCTGGAATCGAGAATCCGATTCCGGAATCGAAAAACCGAGTGGAATCCGATTCCACAAAAAAAGTCAAAAAATAGATTTCCCATTGGGTGACACTTGGTTTTTCACGGTTTTGTACGGGAAAAAGACAATGCGATTTTTCGTGATTTTTCACCTCGGATGAGCCTCGATTTCGCAAAGTCGTCGGATTACCGAGACTTCTTGCTGAGCAGTGAATGGGGTCTGGCGAAATGAGGGCAGGAACATGCTTAGATTGACGATTCAGTGCGAAATAATGGCCATCGTGGATTCCACGAGCCAAATTAGGTAGTCATTTTTCTGCTTGCGTTTTTTTAGTTGTATTTTTTTCGCGAATCTGGGCCATAAAATGGATTTTTGGTGGGCGACCGAAATCCACCCCATGGGCTGCAGGGAATCGGATTCCTGGAATCGAGAATCCGATTCCGGAATCGAAAAACCGAGTGGAATCCGATTCCACAAAAAAAGTCAAAAAATAGATTTCCCATTGGGTGACACTTGGTTTTTCACGGTTTTGTACGGGAAAAAGACAATGCGATTTTTCGTGATTTTTCACCTCGGATGAGCCTCGATTTCGCAAAGTCGTCGGATTACCGAGACTTCTTGCTGAGCAGTGAATGGGGTCTGGCGAAATGAGGGCAGGAACATGCTTAGATTGACGATTCAGTGCGAAATAATGGCCATCGTGGATTCCACGAGCCAAATTAGGTAGTCATTTTTCTGCTTGCGTTTTTTTAGTTGTATTTTTTTCGCGAATCTGGGCCATAAAATGGATTTTTGGTGGGCGACCGAAATCCACCCCATGGGCTGCAGGGAATCGGATTCCTGGAATCGAGAATCCGATTCCGGAATCGAAAAACCGAGTGGAATCCGATTCCACAAAAAAAGTCAAAAAATAGATTTCCCATTGGGTGACACTTGGTTTTTCACGGTTTTGTACGGGAAAAAGACAATGCGATTTTTCGTGATTTTTCACCTCGGATGAGCCTCGATTTCGCAAAGTCGTCGGATTACCGAGACTTCTTGCTGAGCAGTGAATGGGGTCTGGCGAAATGAGGGCAGGAACATGCTTAGATTGACGATTCAGTGCGAAATAATGGCCATCGTGGATTCCACGAGCCAAATTAGGTAGTCATTTTTCTGCTTGCGTTTTTTTAGTTGTATTTTTTTCGCGAATCTGGGCCATAAAATGGATTTTTGGTGGGCGACCGAAATCCACCCCATGGGCTGCAGGGAATCGGATTCCTGGAATCGAGAATCCGATTCCGGAATCGAAAAACCGAGTGGAATCCGATTCCACAAAAAAAGTCAAAAAATAGATTTCCCATTGGGTGACACTTGGTTTTTCACGGTTTTGTACGGGAAAAAGACAATGCGATTTTTCGTGATTTTTCACCTCGGATGAGCCTCGATTTCGCAAAGTCGTCGGATTACCGAGACTTCTTGCTGAGCAGTGAATGGGGTCTGGCGAAATGAGGGCAGGAACATGCTTAGATTGACGATTCAGTGCGAAATAATGGCCATCGTGGATTCCACGAGCCAAATTAGGTAGTCATTTTTCTGCTTGCGTTTTTTTAGTTGTATTTTTTTCGCGAATCTGGGCCATAAAATGGATTTTTGGTGGGCGACCGAAATCCACCCCATGGGCTGCAGGGAATCGGATTCCTGGAATCGAGAATCCGATTCCGGAATCGAAAAACCGAGTGGAATCCGATTCCACAAAAAAAGTCAAAAAATAGATTTCCCATTGGGTGACACTTGGTTTTTCACGGTTTTGTACGGGAAAAAGACAATGCGATTTTTCGTGATTTTTCACCTCGGATGAGCCTCGATTTCGCAAAGTCGTCGGATTACCGAGACTTCTTGCTGAGCAGTGAATGGGGTCTGGCGAAATGAGGGCAGGAACATGCTTAGATTGACGATTCAGTGCGAAATAATGGCCATCGTGGATTCCACGAGCCAAATTAGGTAGTCATTTTTCTGCTTGCGTTTTTTTAGTTGTATTTTTTTCGCGAATCTGGGCCATAAAATGGATTTTTGGTGGGCGACCGAAATCCACCCCATGGGCTGCAGGGAATCGGATTCCTGGAATCGAGAATCCGATTCCGGAATCGAAAAACCGAGTGGAATCCGATTCCACAAAAAAAGTCAAAAAATAGATTTCCCATTGGGTGACACTTGGTTTTTCACGGTTTTGTACGGGAAAAAGACAATGCGATTTTTCGTGATTTTTCACCTCGGATGAGCCTCGATTTCGCAAAGTCGTCGGATTACCGAGACTTCGCGAAGAGAGGCGAAGCCGAGTAGGCGCTGCCCCGGCGCCGGGGGTTTGGGGGGCTCTGCCCCCCAACCCCGCCGGAGGCGAAATTTTTTTTGGGCCTTTTTTGTTAAGGTGTACCGAAAATCGACTTTTTTCGGGAGAACATCCTCGGCCGCGCACTTTACGTGCGCGTGCCGGGGAGGGGGGGGGGGGGAAGCCCGCCGCAGGCGCCGGAAATTTTTGGGGTCTAAAAAAGAAGGTGTACCGAACAGGGCTGTTCCTAACTGGGGGGCTTGTTCCCCACTTTCAGGATTCTGAACTTTTTTTCTAAGAATTTTTGTAAGGGGGAAAAAAGTTTTTTTCTAAGAATTTTGTTAGGGGATTTTTTTTCTAAGGTTGTTTCGCAGAGGAAAAAACGTTTTCTAAGTTTTCCCCAGTCGACAGGGCGCGCACAAGGATGGAAGGGAAGTCTGTCCCCCGTACCGTTCGCCTTGCTGGCCAACTGGAGAGCCAGACGTTCACTACCGTGGCCTCCGGCGGCTGGGGGGCACCGCCCCCCAGACCCCCCTGTGGCATACGTCTCGTACTCAAGTCCTTCGAATCCCATCAGGTCGGGGTCCAACCACTCCAGTCGCCTCTGAGGACGCAGCCAACTCGCACAGAATCTGTACGCCCACACGAACAGATGTTCGCTACCGTGGCCTCCGGCGGCTGGGGGGCACCGCCCCCCAGACCCCCCTGTGGCATACGTCTCGTACTCAAGTCCTTCGAATCCCATCAGGTCGGGGTCCAACCACTCCAGTCGCCTCTGAGGACGCAGCCAACTCGCACAGAATCTGTACGCCCACACGAACAGATGTTCGCTACCGTGGCCTCCGGCGGCTGGGGGGCTCCGCCCCCCAGACCCCCCATGTAGCGTGTGCCCGTCCATCTATCTCACTTCCCCGGGTCCAGTGCAGCATAGGAGGTCAGCACCACATCCATGAAGCGCTTCTTCGAAGCCTGACTGACATCGGACAGGAGGTCGGGCTTCCCCACCTGGGAGGTACACTTGCCGCGTTCGCGACATGCGTGACACGCAACACGCTACCTGAAACGTGAGTGTGCCTTGCTAACACGAGCATTTCAACGGTCTGCCGACGACCGTTCCCCAAACCAGTAAACCAGCAGTTTTGGAAAATCGGAGAGATCACCCTACTGTGCTGAGTATGGTGCGCACCACTGCAAAAATCCCCGGGAGCTTTTGGGCTTTCAGACCTGAAGGGGCCAGCAGGTGGGTGGCGTCGGGGAGTGGCAGCTTTGTAACTGTCCTCCAGCTGCTGGCATGTCCAGCCCTGCGAGAGTGCCAAGGTGTATTGAGTCCCTGCGGAGCACAACCCCCGATGAGAATGAGTGCCAGATGATCCTCATTCATTTTCAGCTGTAACGCGCATGAGGGGCACTCTCTGCCGCAAGCATCTCTGGGCATCACCCGAGAGCTGTCACATGATGACGCGGAGAGAAATCAGAGAAAAAGTCCCGCCTGACGGGCACGCGCCTGGAAACTGTGGGGGGGCGAGCAAAAAATCCCTTGTAAAAATTCTTAGAAAAAACCTGGTTCCCCGACCCAAAAAACCTGGAAAAAGGGCTCGTTCCCCGCCCAGGCCTGGTACCGAAAATCGACTTTTTTCGGGAGAACACGTCCTGGGCCGCGCACTTTCCGTGCGCGTGCGGGGGGGGGGGGGGGCAGAGAGCCCGCCGCAGGCGCCGGAAATTTTTGGGTCGACAAAAGAAGGTGTACCGAAAATCAACTTTTTCGACCAAGTCTTGCCAATTTTCGGCACTTTTGGAGCGCCATTCTCAGAAGAAATCCTCGGCAGGGGTGGGGGGGTGGGGGTCAACAGCCCGCCGCAGGCGCCGGAAATTTTCAGGCGTGGTTTCGTATGTTGTGTTGCCGTTGTGTTGGCCGGAAGTATTCAGGGACACTTCAGGGACGGAGAGCCAGCCCCCTGGCCCAACCAAAAACCGGATTTTTCGGCCAAAAATTCGAAATTTTCGCATGGTGTGCGAATGTGTTGAGAGTAACGGAAAATGCCCAAATTTTCATGTATCGAAAGAGTTGGTGAGCAATTCGTCCTTCTGTTCAATTCGACCCAAAACTGCCACCAGCCATTTTCTAAGGGCTTCTGGGTGGGTTCTGACCAGAAAAATGGCTGAAAAATGGACGGAAACCCCCAAAAACCACCCAGAAATGGCCAGAAATCGGTTTTTGGGCCCATTTTTCACCCAGAAACACGTTTTTGGGCCTCTGTGAAAATTTCGATTTTTTGACATTTTTCGCGATTTTCTACAACTACTCGCCCACACAAAAACCGTTTTTTAGCAGGGAAATGCAACAAATCAACGAATTAAGCCGTTTTAACCCCTTTCGTGCACTTTTTGGTCCCAGAAGGGAGTATATGGGGTGTTGGGGTCCCCCTACGACTTGTCCATTTTTCGACATTTTTGGGTCAGATTCCGGAATCCGATTCTCGATTCCGGAATCGGTGGAATCCGATTCTGGATTCTGGAATCGGATTCCACCGATTCCACGATTCCGGAATCGGTGATTTCGATTCCGGAATCGGATTCCACAATTTTGGAATCGGCGTTTTCGATTCCGGAATCCGATTCCACTCTTTTTCTGGAATCGTGGAATCCGGATTCTGATTCGGAATCCGGATTCCACGATTCCCGGAATCGAAGATTTTTATTTGGAATCCGATTCAATGCAGCCCATGCCTGTGTCGACTATCCTCAAGACAGAAATCTGGTATGGCCTGTGTTTCCCTAATTAGGATCAAGACAGAAATCCAGTATAGCCTGTGTCGGATGTTTGCAAAGTGAGTCTCAAGACAGAAATCTGGTATGGCCTGTGTCTCCCTAATTAGGATCAAGACAGAAATAGAGGAGGCATAGCAAACGGAAATCCCTAACAAAATTTTGTCTCCGAAATTATTTTGGCCAATTTTCTCCCGAAAAACCTAGAAACCAGACCCACCGCACATCGAGAATGTCATTTTTCGGTGATTTCTGGGGTCTGGGGGCCTTTTGCCACCCTCCCGTGCCTCATCATGTGTTGATCCCTCCTTTATTAATTGTCAGGTAGGTAACCCTGCACGGGTGTTGTCACCGTTGATCACTCTTTATTAACTGTTAGGCGGGTAAACCCTGCACGGGTGTTGTCACTGTTGATCGCTCTTTACTAATTGTTAGGCGGGTTAACCCTGCACGGGTGTTGAGCCCTCTTTGTTAATTGTCAAGTGGGTAACCCTGCACGGGTGTTGTCACTGGTGATCACTCTTTACTAATTGTTAGGCGGGTTAACCCTGCACGGGTCCTGGCCCGTGCCTGTGTGTGTTGGGGGGGGGGGGGTAGTGAAATAGAAGTAGAAGGGAGCGGAGCACAAGAATGGTGTGTTGGGGGGTGGGGGAGCTCTTTCCAACATGTCCGCATCTGCATTAAAACCTATTGTCTCTTTGTGCCCCTCACCACTCAACCATAAAGGTTGCCCTGCCTTGGGAACAGGGAATGGGGTTTAACACGTGTGGCGGTCCTGTTGGATGGAGTGCACATGGAACAGTATGGTGTGGGAATGTATCGTGACTTGTGAAAGGGAGAGTGGGTGGGGGTGGGGGCGGGGGGGGGGGGGGGGGCGGGGGGCTTCCTTCAGCGATTCCAGTGAGCTGCAATCCCAAGGCTGTCCTTTCAAACGCTTGCCAAGGCGTACGCCGTTTAGGTGTGGACTATTGAAATAAAAGGAAAACGAGGCTTTGGAAAAAGCCAAACTGATCGAATGGAAGATTGAAGGATGGGCAAAGTTTGTTGAAAGTAACATGGGGGGGGGGCAGTCAAGAAGTGGGGGCTTGATTGTCGAGAGTGAATGGAAAAGTGAAGTGGGGGGGGGGGGTTTGATCGTCGAGAGTGAATGGAAAAGCAAGCCTCCCAGCACCTTCTTGCAATGTTAGTCCTTTTTGTAGTCACTACCACTACACCAGGAGTGGGGGGGGGGGGGGCAACCCCTTGATTGGCCTGTGTCAGGTCCCAGCTCTTGTTGAAACAGAACGCAAACCCTTGCGATGTGTGGCTTCCAAGTTGGCCTGTGTCCCTTTGATCCACATGAAATGATCCCCAACCCCAGCCTGACCCAGGTTAGCCAGGGTCACACGTCTGTCTGGAGGAAAATCCTGGAGGGTGGTGTCAATGGAGGTGAAGTTGTAAGAAAGGGGGACATAACTGTTAAATCCTGAAGCAAAGTCATCATGATTACCAGGATAAATCATGTTCGTGACGACTGTGATCAAGACATTCTTCATTGTGGAAAGAACAGAAATTTCGTCATCCTCTGCATACCTTCTCGTTCTTAAACGGGTAAGCACGTATGGCTCACTACCGTCGTCAAGGGGTTGGCAGGGATGGTACGGGAGATTTCCCCACATTCTCACCGCCTCCACTTCCGGTTGCACCTCTCTGCATGAAAGAGAAGCCGCCATTGCAGTCACAAAATTGACGGCTTCTTCGCGAAGGGAAGCGCCCCCACGTGGGTTGCCTGTGAGACATTCATGAAAAGCATGAAACAGGCAATTCCCATCACCAGGCACATTGACTGTGCTCAGGGAAAACAAGAGAAGACGTTGCGTGAGGGTATCATGACGAGACGCGGGATTGTCGATGCCCTTGTCAGGTACGTGGGGCCTCCGTGGACCGGGACAGGGGAGTGCCATGGGGACCGCCTTCCTCCGCATATCCTCTTGCTCCATTTGTTCTTGTGCGTTTTCCACGTTTGGACCCATGTTCTGAATTCTATAAAAAACACTTGAAGCACGGGAAAAGTCACGCTCAGTGGGGAGGTGGAGGGAGTAAAAATTCGTTTGGGTATCCTGCCGGTACTGGTAAAGGAAGATAGTAGGGAGAGAAGCCGTACTTCCTGCTTCCCAGTTCTTTGCCTTCTCACACCATGTGCGAGGCCGTAACTCCCTGACCCTGGGTTTACCTTCCTTGTTCTGAGTAATAATTCTCAAGCGAATCTGGTGCACATTCACAAAAAAATGCAGGGCAAAAGAACCACCACGTTGGGTCACCTTTTCATCTTCCGCCGCTTTGCACATACTCTTGCGCCAGTGAACGAGAGACTGGTGCCTTTCATGTACGGGCAGGTTCTTCTCCCCCTTCTCTTCAAAAACAGAAGCAAGGGTATCCTTGTGTATTTTCATGAGGTACACCTCCAGGTCGTGTTTCATGTTTGTTGCGTCACCAAAGGCACTCTCACGCAGAGCGCGGACTGACTGGTACGCAGAAAAACGGTTGAAACGGAGGAGGGAAAGAAAAAAGCCGTCACCTTCCTGCACAGTATCTGTGACGGGGAGATGGTGGTATTTCGAAAAATACAGCAGGGTCTCTGGGATGAGGTGGCGTTGGGAAGTTGCTGGAATGTATGACTCGTCACTCAGTTGAGCCGTATCATACCTCCCATGTCCAAGGCGCCCCTTCTTGTCTCTTGGGGTCTCTGGCACCTGGGAGAGGTCAATGACTTCAGTCCCCCCAAACCGTTTTCTCTTCCGGACTGTGGGCCCGCTCCGAACAACAGAACGCGACTTCACTGCCACAGGGAATGTGCGCCTGGGTCGGGTGCCAAAAAATTGTGCCTTGGTGGTGGGGAGGACACCTTTCGGCACAAGTTTAAAAACTTCATATGCATGGCTTTCCCGATCCAGATCCCCTGCGGCAATGGCGCGCTTGGCAGTGTCCGTGTCGTGAACCACCCAATAAAGCGTTTCGCGCGGATAGGCGTGCAGTTGGGCTGGAGTCAACTTCTGCAATGTGGCAACGGTGTCTTTGAGGGGGAAGGCAACCATCCAATGCAGAGTTTGACGGTTAAAAAAAAAGAGGGCTGGGGAAGAAATAGACTGAGGATCATCAACAAAGGTATTTTTTTTACTTACCGGCAGAAGCCGATAGCCATTGTTCCGGAGTCCACTTGTGTGCTGTTCGATGGCCCGTTGCATCGTTGCCAGCGTGAACTTACCGGTCCAGTGAAAGCTCTCTGGATTGACCTCGTGTTGCAAAACCTGCATCTCCCGGAAGGTGAGAAACTGGATGCCACACTCACCCAAAAACCAGTTGAGGGAAGCCCAACCCCCCTCGTGCGTGGACTCCGACGCATGCAACACACCATCCTTCTGCCGCCCACAACCTGGAGAGGCGTGGAGGCCGAGAGGAAAACAATGCTCATTCAGGAGAGCGATCCTAGCCGCCCCAACATCATTTGCCTCAGGATCAGCCTCATCACCCACCTCCACCTCCTCTTCCTCCTCCTCCTCCTCCTCCACAGCATCCACAGCATCCACAGCCTCCTCACCATCCTCACAACCCTTGCCATCCTCACCCTGTCCCTTCTCCTCTTTCAACGCAGCAGGTGCAGTCTTCACTCTCCGGTAGAGCTCCGTGATTGTATCTACCACGGAGGGCGAGATGGTGTCGGGGAAGGTGCGGGCCTTCAAGCCAAGGGTCTCCTCCACGGCCTCGACATGGCCACTCAACTGCTCCGTCCAGTTGCGCAGGAGGAGGGCGGAGAGGTCGCGCTTCGTCTCCCCAGCCTCCACCTTCAGGCCCGCCTTGGCCAACAACGCGAACAGGGTGGGGGCGTCGAGGCGGCCCAGCCGCTCCCTCGGCTGCAGCTGCTGCCCCTTCTCCCGCAGAATGGGGAGGATTCGCCCCCACTGCGTCAGGGCAAAGCGCACACGGACGTCGTGCGACGCAGACGAGACAGCGTCGGACCCCCACGGCTTCAGCCCCGCCTTCCGCAAAAATCTGGACAGCGGTTTCGAACGAACCGGAAGGATGCCAACTGCCTCCTTCACGGACTTCAGCCGCTCCACCCAGACACGGGCATCCGCAGAGCCAGGGCCACACAGCTTCTCAGCAAAGCTGCGTGTCAGCGCCTCCTTCTGCCGCGCCACCTCCTTTCCCTTGCTCATCGCCGTGACAGGGATGGCGTGGAGGGCGCAGAGGCGGACGAGGTCAGGGTGGGCCACCCCGCTGACGGCCTTCAGCGCAGCCGCAGAAGCCCCCGTGGCGGTGTTCGCCGCGGCCTCGGTGTACATCCCGCCACGGGTCTTCTTCCGCGCCCGCTTCGCCTGGCGCAGCAAACGGCCGTACCTGTAAGGCGATGGAAAGGAATGGTTGTACGACGAATCACACTGAAAACAGGAAATGGTGATAATGAAGTAGTCTTCTTCGTGACTTGGAAAAGTCATGAAGAAGAGAGGAAGAGAGAATGACAATGAATGAGATAAAAAAAATCTATCGGTTCTGACTCTGCCAGCATATGTTGTTGCGATGTAAAAAAAAAGAACGAAGGGAGGGGAGAAAAAAGGAGGCTGAAGAGCCTGCATACCTTGCGTTGTTGCAGTTGCCATAACCCAACAGGAAGCGGTTCACCTTGCTCTGGGTAATCCCAGACAAGGCAGCAGAAGAGAGGTTGGGGGCCCTCTGCGCCAAGAACGATGCATTCCCAGCCACACACTCTGCGAGGTCTTGTGTGGAGGGTAGCGAAGGGAGGTCTTCGGGTGATGCCGACGCCATTGCAGCTTCATCGTAGCCGATGAACCTTGCCAATGTGCTCGCAAACCCCTGGATGCAGGGAACCCAGACCTCCGCAAATACATCGTGGTGATCCTTCACCACCTCCAACGCCTCAGCCCGCCCCACCTCCTCCTCACCGTGGCGGGGTTGTCCCCAATGCTTCCGCAGGGCAGGGAAGTCGTTGTCGGCGGAGTCGGCGCTCAGGTCGCGGGCGAGGAGGTGCAGCGGCCTCAGCACACCCCATCCCGCCTCGAAGTTGACCTCGAGGCGGCCCGTCTCCTCGTTCAACCGCCTGGGCTTGAGGTCGTTGAGGAACCTCAAGTACAGGCTGCCAATGAAATGGCAGGCTGCACAGTAGGCGGCGACGGTGGGGGTCCCCAGAAGAGTGAGGATCTCTGTCGCAGTCGGGGTGAACCGCTCCTCTCTCACCATCTCCAGGATGGAGGCGGAGAACTTGAGGAGGCGGGAGCACTGCTGAGGACGGGCATGCCACTTCGACCCCCGCTCACGGGCAAACCCCAGGCCCCGGGGGTAGCGCATGTCAAGTGCTTTCCCAAGCTCAGCATCCACGAAAATGACCCCGGCGGTTGACCGGCCGTTTGTCGGGTCGAGGACTGCAAGTACGCTGGCAACGTTGGCTGCCGGGTCGACCCGATGAGACATCATCAAGGCCTTCCCCGCCGTCTGCACTGCGTACTTCAGTGCGCCTCCAACCTTATGGTGCATGCACCGTAGGTGGACGATGGCGCCCCCCGCGTCCCTGGTCGCCTTCGCCTCCGTGCTAGCATGGTCGCTCAGGGTGGCGTTGCTAATACGGAGCTTGTGGGCGGAGACTATGCGGCGGACCGCCTGCAGGTTGGAGGTCTTCCCTGCAGCCTTCCCGTTCTTCAGGGGGAGGGCGGAGGCGCAGGCCCCGCGTACGCGATTCTCGTCTGCAGCGACGTGGGCGGTGACAACGTGCAGCGAGACACTACTCCGGCCCAAGGAGGAGGTGGCATCGTGGGCGAGGGAGAGGGTGGCCTTCTGCCGGTCTTTGCCTAGGCCCCCTCCGCCGGTCTGCGTCCTCGCGACATCCTCCAAGAAGACGGCGAAGGAAGCCGCTCCGCTCGGGATCTCGAATTCGCGGAGCGTCCAGCGAGAGGGGATCGGCATCTCCACCCCATCGCTCAGGAGCTTGATGATGTCGCGCAGCACCCTGCGCGACGACTCCTGACCGATGCCAGCCATCCGCAACTCCAACAGCGCCCGCAGCACCTTCATGGGGTAGGGCTCGGTGCAGGACTTCCGGCCCGTCACCCCACGAAGAACAATGTCCCCCTTGCGCCCGAGAACCTCGTGCGCAGCAGCCAACTCCTCCGTCAGCTGCGCAATGCGGTCCTTCGCCCTCAGCAAGGCCTTCTGCAAAGCCTTGACCTGCAAGACCCGCTCGGGGAGGGTCTTGGAGGGGCGCCCCACGGGGGCCGGCGGAGGCGTGCCCTGTCCGACGAAGTGGAGGCTGCACGGCCGTCCCGGCACTGCATTTCCGATGCAGTACTTCTTCTTCATCCCCCGGGTATCACTACCCTTCTCGTGAGGATGCAGAGCAGAAGACATGCAGTCGGCGTTCTCCTTCACCAGGGAGAAGAGGGCGGTGTCCGACACCTTCGCACCTGCGGGCAAGAGGGAGCGCAGGAGAGTCAGGTACTCGGCGCTGCTGATGCAGCACCACCCCTCACCAGCAGCCACAGCGTCACGCAACGCGTCCATCGCAGTCGCAACGGGGGAGTCGGTGTTGGCGTGGGAGGCGGAGTCAACGGGGCAGGCGGAGTCGGCGAGGTCGGCGAGGTCATCGAGGCTGGCGAGGTCGGCAGGGTCACTGCACACAGAAGAACCAATGTCGACATCGTCGGCGGGACTCGTCGGAGACGTCGGTGGGAGCGCGGCAGGCAGAGGTTTCGGCGGCACGGGAGTCGGTGACGGAGGCGCCTCAGGCTCATCAGGCTCGTCGTTGCCAGCAGCAGCAGGACCCCGCGTGACCGCCGAGATCACGCTCTGCGAGACGGGATCCGCATCCTCGGGGTGGGGGAGGAGCGCCGCCTGATCAGCGAGATCATCGGGCTCACCCAGAGGAGCGATCAGGACATCGTCGGGGAAGCAGCGGCCCGGGGACGAAGCAGTCAACTGCCGGATTGCCTCTTCGGAGGAGAGGGGATTGGGCCGACGGATATCTGCCAAGCAATACATCTTCTGCACGCCGTTTGAGGTCCGGCTCGTTACGGGTTTCGGCCATCCTGCGTTGCGGAGAAGCGCACCCGCGACCTTCCCCGTAGTCTCGTCTGGGATACCCTGCAGCTTGCACGCTTCCGCGAAGGTAACCAAGCCGGACATTATCAGAAGCTGTGGAACGTGCCAGTGCCTGCAGTGGGTTAGTGCTGTGTGAGCAACGTAGGTGCAGCAAAGTTAAAGTTAAGCAGTCTGCTGAGGGGTCCGCACACAACATCTGGGAGGCACGCAGAGTGACCGAGAGTGGAGGGGGCAAGGGGAGACACCGTTCTGTTTCGGTTACAATCGGTTACATGCCAAGAACAATCGGTTACAATCGGTTACATGCCGAGAACAATCGGTTACAATCGGTTACATGCCGAGAACAATCGGTTACAGGCCAAGAACAATCGGTTACAATCGGTTACATGCCAAGAACGATCGGTTACAATCGGTTACATGACGAGGACAATCGGTTACAATCGGTTACATGCCGAGAACAATCGGTTACAGGCCAAGAACAATCGGTTACAATCGGTTACATGCCAAGAACGATCGGTTACAATCGGTTACATGACGAGAACAATCGGTTACAATCGGTTACATGCCAAGAACGATCGGTTACAATCGGTTACATGCCAAGAACGATCGGTTACAATCGGTTACATGCCGAGAACAATCGGTTACAATCGGTTACATGCCAAGAACGATCGGTTACAATCGGTTACATGACGAGGACAATTGGTTACAATCGGTGACATGCCGAGAACAATCGGTTACAATCGGTTACATGCCGAGAACAATCAGTTACAATCGGTTACATGCCAAGAACGATCGGTTACAATCGGTTACATGACGAGGACAATCGGTTACAATCGGTTACATGCCGAGAACAATCGGTTACAATCGGTTACATGCCAAGAACGATCGGTTACAATCGGTTACATGACGAGGGCAATCGGTTACAATCGGTTACATGCCGAGAACAATCGGTTACAATCGGTTACAGGCCAAGAACAATCGGTTACAATCGGTTACATGCCGAGAACAATCAGTTACAATCGGTTACATGCCAAGAACGATCGGTTACAATCGGTTACATGACGAGGACAATCGGTGACAATCGGTTACATGCCAAGAACAATCGGTTACAATCGGTTACATGCCGAGAACAATCAGTTACAATCGGTTACATGCCAAGAACGATCGGTTACAATCGGTTACATGACGAGGACAATCGGTTACAATCGGTTACATGCCAAGAACGATCGGTTACAATCGGTTACATGACGAGGACAATCGGTGACAATCGGTTACATGCCAAGAACAATCGGTTACAATCGGTTACATGACGAGGACAATCGGTGACAATCGGTTACATGCCAAGAACGATCGGTTACATGACGAGGACAATCGGTTACAATCGGATACATGCCAAGAACAATCGGTTACAATCGGTTACATGCCGAGAACAATCGGTTACAGTCGGTGACCTACCGAGAACAATCTCGCATCCTGGAGCAACCTATTGGCAGACCGTCCACAACCGTCTACAGACGAAAAAGAGACGTACCGTCCCCATCGTGACCAACTGGGGGTGTTTTTTGGGTGTGGACGGTCCGCCCGCAGCCTAGCAACCTCCAGTAACCTCTTGGCAGACCGTCCACAGCCGTCCACAACCATCCACAGCCGTCCACAACCGTCCACAGGTGAAAAAGTGCCAGAACACCCCAATATTGACCACCTGGGGGTGATTTTTGGGTGTGGACGGTCTGCCTGAGGCCGTAGAATGCGAAAAAACCGATTTTGGTACTCTATTGGCCTGTGGTGGCCCGTAGAAATGGAGTGTTTGCGATTTTGAGCCATTTTCCTAAGGAAACTGGCCCAGTTGGCTGGAAAATGTGAATTTTTGAATTTAAAATGCAACATCGAGCATTTAGAGAGTGTGGACGGTTGTGGACGGTCGTCCCGGACCGATTTGGGACCACTTTTGGTATAGGGTCGAAAAGACAATGCGATTTTAAAAAAAATATTTTTTTAGACAGCCAGGTCAGCAGGCTATGCCTCCTCTAGCCCCTTGCAGTCATGGAGTGCTGGGGTGACGTAGCGGGCATTGGGAAGCACACCTGCCAAGAGGGAGGGGTAGCCAGCCTCTTTCATCTCAGAGAGAGTCAGGTGCGGGTATCGATGCACCTGTTGATACCAGCGTTCTCACAGTTTACTGAGGGAATATGACCCAAGGCCATTGGCAGCAGACACCCCCATCCCCCTCATCACCCCTGACACCCCACAACCCCAATCCTGTTGCCTTTCCCCTCTCTCTCCCCCCATGTTGTGCCCATGCACCTTCCCGGGACACTTTGTATATAACTTTAACACCACACCACACAACACCCCCTTCATCAGGGTAATCTCCCCGCGGCCAACACTCTTCGTCTTGTCCGCTTTCTTTTATTGTCCCACCCTCCATCCCCCGGACCTCGCCTCAACAGCCTGAATTGGCGGTTGTCGCGGGATCTCTTAACCCCTTCGCGTTGCAAGTGAGGAAAAGCTGAACCGGAAGTCCCCCTTCCCCCTTCCCATCAACACCCCCACTACCCATTGCCTTTGCCATTCTTGTCGTTGCGCACACACACCACCAGGAGAACTATAGCCGAGTCGACGTGTGTGTGCCCCCTGTCTGCGATAGCCGGCCAAGGTATGATTCTTCTGGGATGTCGCACAGTGAGCATCGGTGCCCTCGCACTGCTGATCTATACTCCCGCTAGCGGGAGTTGGACTCCCCCTAGTTGAGACTCCCGAAAAGGGTTAAACCCGGTAGTGGTACCCTACCCCCGCTGGAGTCCACCGTGCAAGGCCGGATCAGCCCACGGGTGGGTTTGAGGAAGAAATCTGGGGGGGCAAATTTTGCTGCGACTTCCGGTTTCACCCGGCCGAACTCCAGCAAGAAGACATGGCGATGATTGCGTTGGCCACCTGGGTGCTGTGCTGGTGGAGCTCCTTGCTCAACACCGTTGCTAGGAGCCTTCTAATGGATCCCAGTGTCAGCACACTGCCCCCTTTTTTAACAGGGAAGGCCGTGCAAAAATTATGCACAATGTTCGTCGCCTCCGCAGCCTCGGGACTCTCTGCGCTCTTCTTCTTCTTAATCGACTTTGCCGCCGGCTTCGCTGCCGGCTTCGTTGTCGTCTTCCCCATTTTTGTGAATCAGGTCTGCGAGCTGGGATGGGTGGAAACGTCCGTTTCGTTTGGTGTGGCTGTACTTCAGTGACGAGTGCCACATTGCATAGGTATCATGGGAAAAATGAGTGAAAATAGGTGAAAAGACTCCCGCTAGGGGGAGTCAGACTCCCGCTAGCGGGAGTATAGACTCCCGCTAGCGGGAGTCTATACTCCCGCTAGCGGGAGTTGGACTCCCCCTAGTTGAGACTCCCGAAAAGGGTTACCCTACCCCCGCTGGAGTCCACCGTGTACCTTGGCCGGCTATCGCAGACAGGGGGCACACACACGTCGACTCGGCTATAGTTCTCCTGGTGGTGTGTGTGCGCAACGACAAGAATGGCAAAGGCAATGGGTAGTGGGGGTGTTGATGGGAAGGAGGAAGGGGGACTTCCGGTTCAGCTTTTCCTCACTTGCAACGCGAAGGGGTTAAGAGATCCCGCGACAACCGCCAATTCAGGCTGTTGAGGCGAGGTCCGGGGGATGGAGGGTGGGACAATAAAAGAAAGCGGACAAGACGAAGAGTGTTGGCCGCGGGGAGATTACCCTGATGAAGGGGGTGTTGTGTGGTGTGGTGTTAAAGTTATATACAAAGTGTCCCGGGAAGGTGCATGGGCACAACATGGGGGGAGAGAGAGGGGAAAGGCAACAGGATTGGGGTTGTGGGGTGTCAGGGGTGATGAGGGGGATGGGGGTGTCTGCTGCCAATGGCCTTGGGTCATATTCCCTCAGTAAACTGTGAGAATCATACCTTGGCCGGCTATCGCAGACAGGGGGCACACACACGTCGACTCGGCTATAGTTCTCCTGGTGGTGTGTGTGCGCAACGACAAGAATGGCAAAGGCAATGGGTAGTGGGGGTGTTGATGGGAAGGAGGAAGGGGGACTTCCGGTTCAGCTTTTCCTCACTTGCAACGCGAAGGGGTTAAGAGATCCCGCGACAACCGCCAATTCAGGCTGTTGAGGCGAGGTCTCCGCCTGCCCCACCGCGAGTGAAGAAGCGCCGCACCGCAAGTGAAACCTGGTCCCGGGTTTCGGGAGAAGAAATGCAAGAGGGGGGGATACGGGAAGGGAGATCTGCCGGATTGGCAGAGGTGTGGACGTATCCAACGGAAAAAGACAAAACCTGGAGGGCTGTGAGGTATTCTACCGCCTCCAGGACGGACTTGTTAATAAGATGGCAGGCGGCACACAGCCGCTTGCGCACAACAGCTGCCACGGTCGTATTGTCGACCCAGATCTCTACAGCCCCCCCGCACACAGACCGGGGAAGGGCTCGCACTGTTTTGTTGAGGGCCATCGCCTCGAGAATGTTAATGTGCAGCTGGGACTCGGCTGCGGTCCACGAGTCACCAATGACCTGCATTTCTTGTGTAAAGGAATCTATTAAGACGCCACCCCAGCCCTTGAGGGAGGCGTCAACAAAGCAAGTAAAAGACGGGGGTGTGGACTGAATAACTCTTCTGTGGGGGGGAACACGCGCAACCCCCACACACACACACCACTGCCGCAACTCCCGGCAGACCGATGGGGGGATCCGCACAGGGTCAGGCGGCCGAAGGACCGCCCGGTTCAAAAAATTAGTCACCCGGCGGAGGAACTTGATCCCAAACCAGAACCTCCCCGGGGACACTCCCGAAATGGCGCTGGCGTGGAGCAACCTTCCACCCAGCGACTCCAGCTCACCAGCCGTCACCCTCTGCCAGTCCACGCTGTCCAGCTTCGCCATCAGCCTGTCCGACGGAGACACGGTCTGGGCAGCATGGTCGAATGCCACCCCGAGAAACTCGTAGACCGTCGCCGTGTCCACCGAGTCAGACGGCTTCCATGTCGCAGCGCACGCCGCAGCCACCTTGTCCATCTGCCGCGTCGCCATTTCGACACTGGTGCGGGGGCCGGTCAGACGCACGTTGTCGATCCAGACGTCGACCCCCACCTCAGGCGCAGTGCAGAACTCCTGGCGGACGTAGTCCCGGTGCCCACCCACAACAGCAGCCAAAGTGTGCATCAGCTCGGGCGCACAACAGTGGCCCATGGGCAACCTCAGCAGCTCATACCAGTCCCCCGACTCGTCAGCGAAGCGGAAGAACCTCCGTGCAGGCGCAGGGATGGGGATCTGATAAAACCCGCACTTGAAATCCCGCGCCGACCCACACTCCGCAAACACCGCGTCGAGGTACCCCGAGATGTGCCCCAGGGGGACGTGTGCCGTGTAGGACTCCTCCAGATCGTCGTTTGCCTGCTTGGTCCAGAGGATGAACCTCTGCCGCAACCCCGACGGCTTCTCCTCCATCACAGTGAAGGGCACGCACAGGGAGGGGCCCGGGCCCGACGCAGGCCCAGCCACTCCGTTCTCCACCAGCAGCTCCGCATGCTTCTGTTGTAGATGCGAGGGGCGGGAGCGCCCCTCAGAGGGAGAAGGAGTAAAAGTGCCCGGCGGGGGCGCATCAGGGAACGTCAGCCGCCACACCTCGTCGAACCTGCGCCTCACAGTGGCGGTCATCCTCGCCCGCAGCGCCTCGACGTCCATCTCCGCCACAGAAGACACATGCAGGGGCGCACGGCGCTCCTCCTCCGTCGCCGGCAGCCTCGACTGGTGCGCACGCCGCGTCATCGAGTGCAGCCCCCGCTGCTTGCGGCAAAAGGACTCAGGGTCGGCCATCACAGATGCCGTGTCACCTCCTGCGTCCGCAGCGCCCTCGCCATCTCCGTGGGGCACCCCCCGTAGCGGATGGTGGTGCTGGAGAGGCCGCTCTCGCCGTGGTGCTTCGCGAGGCGGCCCACCAGCATCTCCGACAGATCCGCTCCCGACCCGATGAGCCCGAAGAGGAAGGTGAGTGCCCCGCGCTTCACGCTGTGGCCCGAGTAGTCCTCCATCTCCGGTGTAGCCCGCCACATCGCCGTCACATCTGCCGTCGAAACCGCCGTCAGCCGCTCGAAGGGGCGCAGGCGCGTCACCAGCTCCGCGATGAGGGGGGTCAGGTCCCCGCATATCACCGTCCACTTGGAGGGGGTGAACGGGTTGGCCCGGCGGCCCTTCGGGGAGGTGTGCCAGTCTATTATCACCTCCCCGGGCTGCACTGCGATGTACTGCTCCGAGGAGAGGGAGCACACCTCCCCCCACCGGCTGGCGGTCTTCCACGCCGTCAGCGCCGCCAGCTGGAGGTGCGGCTGCTGCTGCAACGCCCACGCCACGAGCACCCCCTTCGGCATCGGCGTCGCCTGCCGCTGCGGAATGGCCCCGCCGGCCGCCCGCAGCGCGCTTGCCAGGCTGAGGAGGGGCTGCTGGCCGAAGCCGAGGTGCCGCATTGTCCCGGAGAGCGCCTTTGCGTAGGCCAGCATCCCCTGAGGCGACACCCCTGTCGCCAGCACGAACAGCATGGCGGTGTCGGCGTCGACTTCTAGGCCGTGCTCGTTGGCCCATCGCACCAGCCTTGCCCACAGGAGCTGCCTCTGCGACGAAGTGCTTCTTGCCCACATCCCCGCCACCACGGCCTGCAGGCGCTCCACGGCCTCCCCGGGGGCGACCTCCACCTCTCCCGTGCGACGCGCCGCCACGCCCCCGACCCGAGCGGCCACGTGCCGCATCATCGCCCTCCCGAAGAGCGATGGTCTCCCGCTGGCGGCGCCGGATGCGCCTGAGGGCATTGCGGGCCCTGGCTGAGCGGGGTGGGGTCGAAGGGAAGTGGCGGGTGGAGGAGAAGTTGCTGAGGTGTTGTTGTTGTTGATGTTGTTGGTTGTTTTGTTGGTGACGTTGTTGATGATGTTGTGGGCGGGTGCAGGGGGGTGTGTTGGGCGGCGAGGGGCGGGGTGATGTAGAAGCGTGAGGGGGGGGTGGGTCTGAAGCCGGAAGGTGGGCAGTCACGCGCGCCCGCCCCCGGCCCTGCCGTTTCCCGGCGCCCTCGCCGGTGCCTTCGCCGCGATGCGCTGCTGGGGGGCCCGAGCAGCGGCGCGGGGGCGCGTGTGTTGTTGTTGTGTGTGGGGGGCGGCGGCCCCCGGCCCCACAGCCGCAGCCGCCCGCATCACCGGGTGGGAAGTGGGGTCCTCCTTCGCAAGGTGCCGCTCGATGGCGGCGCGCGGCACCCTGTCGCGCACGAACGCGACCTGCAGCAGCACCTGTCGCAGCAGGTGATTCCCCAGCTCCCGCTGGGGAGTGCGCCCCCAGCCAGACACGTACGCCGTGGCAAGAATCCACAGGCGCAACGCTGCGAACGCCTCATCCAGGATGCGGCCTCCAGGGAGGTGCGACGACCCCGACACCCAGCGGGTCTCCAGCTGTAGCACCAGATACGGTGCGTCGGACTCGATCAGCGAATCCCACTCCAGGACGTCGGCTGCGTCCGCGGGGTGTCGCTCCGACCCGGGGTACGGCATCCCGGCAGACATGGCCATGGGGGACGGCGGTGCTGGCGGAGACGGTGGCGGGTGAGCCCACTGCTGCTGCTGACGTTGCACATGGTCCTGGTGCTGCCGCAGGCGAGCATCCAGCTCCAGCCGGAAGGACCTCGTCTGCTCCTCCGCACGCTCGCGGAACTCCTGCGCCTGCTGCTCCAGCGAGCGTTGCATCGCTTCCTGCGACGCCGTCACCGCGCGGGTGGCGCACTCCGTCTGGTGGACAGACATCTCCACCAGACGGGAGTACTGCCACCCGTCCGCCGGCATCCTGTACAGGACGTCGGGCCCGCGGTGCTGCTCCGTGTCGGATACGTAATTGTACGCCTCGGACAAGCGCACTTCGTACCCCGCAGCGTTCCCCTCCTCGTCATGCGCCTGCGACAGGCGACCAGCGAACCGCCGAAACGGCTGGCTCCCGTCGACGGGTGCACAAGAGTACACCACGCAGGCGTCGACGAGAGCCGCCGCCTGGTCCCCGAGCATGCGGGCGGTCATGATCTCAGGGGCGGGAAGCCCCTGTCCTGCCGTCGCGGCCGGCGACGTCGCCCGCACCCTCGCCGTACCGACCGCTGATGGGGTGTACCCGTCGAGGTTGATGCAGTCCGGCGAGGGAGGTGGGAGAGACATGGTGTCGGGGTGGTGAGAGTGTAACAATAAAAGAAAGCGGACAAGACGAAGAGTGTTGGCCGCGGGGAGATTACCCTGATGAAGGGGGTGTTGTGTGGTGTGGTGTTAAAGTTATATACAAAGTGTAGAGGAGGCATAGCCTGCTGACCTGGCTGTCTAAAAAATTATTTTTTTTAAAATCGCATTGTCTTTTCGACCCTATACCAAAAGTGGTCCCAAATCGGTCCGGGACGACCGTCCACAACCGTCCACACTCTCTAAATGCTCGATGTTGCATTTTAAATTCAAAAATTCACATTTTCCAGCCAACTGGGCCAGTTTCCTTAGGAAAATGGCTCAAAATCGCAAACACTCCATTTCTACGGGCCACCACAGGCCAATAGAGTACCAAAATCGGTTTTTTCGCATTCTACGGCCTCAGGCAGACCGTCCACACCCAAAAATCACCCCCAGGTGGTCAATATTGGGGTGTTCTGGCACTTTTTCACCTGTGGACGGTTGTGGATGGCTGTGGATGGTTGTGGACGGCTGTGGACGGTCTGCCAAGAGGTTACTGGAGGTTGCTAGGCTGCGGGCGGACCGTCCACACCCAAAAAACACCCCCAGTTGGTCACGATGGGGACGGTACGTCTCTTTTTCGTCTGTAGACGGTTGTGGACGGTCTGCCAATAGGTTGCTCCAGGATGCGAGATTGTTCTCGGTAGGTCACCGACTGTAACCGATTGTTCTCGGCATGTAACCGATTGTAACCGATTGTAACCGATTGTTCTTGGCATGTATCCGATTGTAACCGATTGTCCTCGTCATGTAACCGATTGTAACCGATCGTTCTTGGCATGTAACCGATTGTAACTGATTGTTCTCGTCATGTAACCGATTGTAACCGATTGTTCTTGGCATGTAACCGATTGTAACCGATTGTCCTCGTCATGTAACCGATTGTAACCGATCGTTCTTGGCATGTAACCGATTGTAACTGATTGTTCTCGGCATGTAACCGATTGTAACCGATTGTTCTTGGCCTGTAACCGATTGTAACCGATCGTTCTTGGCATGTAACCGATTGTAACTAGAGGAGGCATAGCCTGCTGACCTGGCTGTCTAAAAAATTATTTTTTTTAAAATCGCATTGTCTTTTCGACCCTATACCAAAAGTGGTCCCAAATCGGTCCGGGACGACCGTCCACAACCGTCCACACTCTCTAAATGCTCGATGTTGCATTTTAAATTCAAAAATTCACATTTTCCAGCCAACTGGGCCAGTTTCCTTAGGAAAATGGCTCAAAATCGCAAACACTCCATTTCTACGGGCCACCACAGGCCAATAGAGTACCAAAATCGGTTTTTTCGCATTCTACGGCCTCAGGCAGACCGTCCACACCCAAAAATCACCCCCAGGTGGTCAATATTGGGGTGTTCTGGCACTTTTTCACCTGTGGACGGTTGTGGACGGCTGTGGATGGCTGTGGATGGTTGTGGACGGCTGTGGACGGTCTGCCAAGAGGTTACTGGAGGTTGCTAGGCTGCGGGCGGACCGTCCACACCCAAAAAACACCCCCAGTTGGTCACGATGGGGACGGTACGTCTCTTTTTCGTCTGTAGACGGTTGTGGACGGTCTGCCAATAGGTTGCTCCAGGATGCGAGATTGTTCTCGGTAGGTCACCGACTGTAACCGATTGTTCTCGGCATGTAACCGATTGTAACCGATTGTAACCGATTGTTCTTGGCATGTATCCGATTGTAACCGATTGTCCTCGTCATGTAACCGATTGTAACCGATCGTTCTTGGCATGTAACCGATTGTCACCGATTGTCCTCGTCATGTAACCGATTGTAACCGATTGTTCTTGGCATGTAACCGATTGTCACCGATTGTCCTCGTCATGTAACCGATTGTAACCGATCGTTCTTGGCATGTAACCGATTGTAACCGATTGTCCTCGTCATGTAACCGATTGTAACCGATCGTTCTTGGCCTGTAACCGATTGTAACCGATTGTTCTTGGCATGTAACCGATTGTCACCGATTGTCCTCGTCATGTAACCGATTGTAACCGATCGTTCTTGGCATGTAACCGATTGTAACCGATTGTCCTCGTCATGTAACCGATTGTAACCGATCGTTCTTGGCATGTAACCGATTGTAACTGATTGTTCTCGGCATGTAACCGATTGTAACCGATTGTTCTTGGCCTGTAACCGATTGTAACCGATTGTTCTTGGCATGTAACCGATTGTCACCGATTGTCCTCGTCATGTAACCGATTGTAACCGATCGTTCTTGGCATGTAACCGATTGTAACTGATTGTTCTCGGCATGTAACCGATTGTAACCGATTGTTCTTGGCCTGTAACCGATTGTAACCGATTGTTCTCGGCATGTAACCGATTGTAACCGATTGCCCTCGTCATGTAACCGATTGTAACCGATCGTTCTTGGCATGTAACCGATTGTAACCGATTGTTCTCGGCATGTAACCGATTGTAACCGATTGTCCTCGTCATGTAACCGATCCTAACCGATCGTTCTTGGCATGTAACCGATTGTAACTGATTGTTCTCGGCATGTAACCGATTGTAACCGATTGTTCTCGGCATGTCACCGATTGTAACCGATTGTCCTCGTCATGTAACCGATTGTAACCGATCGTTCTTGGCATGTAACCGATTGTAACCGATTGTTCTCGGCATGTAACCGATTGTAACCGATCGTTCTTGGCATGTAACCGATTGTAACTGATTGTTCTTGGCATGTAACCGATTGTAACCGATCGTTCTTGGCATGTAACCGATTGTAACCGATTGTTCTCGTCATGTAACCGATTGTAACTGATTGTTCTTGGCATGTAACCGATTGTAACCGATCGTTCTTGGCATGTAACCGATTGTAACCGATTGTTCTTGGCCTGTAACCGATTGTTCTCGGCATGTAACCGATTGTAACCGATTGTCCTCGTCATGTAACCGATTGTAACCGATCGTTCTTGGCATGTAACCGATTGTAACCGATTGTTCTTGGCCTGTAACCGATTGTTCTTGGCATGTAACCGATTGTAACCGATTGTTCTTGGCCTGTAACCGATTGTAACCGATTGTTCTCGGCATGTAACCGATTGTAACCGATTGTTCTCGGCATGTAACCGATTGTAACCGATCGTTCTTGGCATGTAACCGATTGTAACCGATTGTTCTCGGCATGTAACCGATTGTTCTCGTCATGTAACCGATTGTAACCGATCGTTCTTGGCATGTAACCGATTGTAACCGATTGTTCTCGTCATGTAACCGATTGTAACTGATTGTTCTTGGCATGTAACCGATTGTAACCGATCGTTCTTGGCATGTAACCGATTGTAACCGATTGTTCTTGGCCTGTAACCGATTGTTCTCGGCATGTAACCGATTGTAACCGATTGTCCTCGTCATGTAACCGATTGTAACCGATCGTTCTTGGCATGTAACCGATTGTAACCGATTGTTCTTGGCCTGTAACCGATTGTTCTCGGCATGTAATAGAGGAGGCATAGCCTGCTGACCTGGCTGTCTAAAAAATTATTTTTTTTAAAATCGCATTGTCTTTTCGACCCTATACCAAAAGTGGTCCCAAATCGGTCCGGGACGACCGTCCACAACCGTCCACACTCTCTAAATGCTCGATGTTGCATTTTAAATTCAAAAATTCACATTTTCCAGCCAACTGGGCCAGTTTCCTTAGGAAAATGGCTCAAAATCGCAAACACTCCATTTCTACGGGCCACCACAGGCCAATAGAGTACCAAAATCGGTTTTTTCGCATTCTACGGCCTCAGGCAGACCGTCCACACCCAAAAATCACCCCCAGGTGGTCAATATTGGGGTGTTCTGGCACTTTTTCACCTGTGGACGGTTGTGGACGGCTGTGGATGGCTGTGGATGGTTGTGGACGGCTGTGGACGGTCTGCCAAGAGGTTACTGGAGGTTGCTAGGCTGCGGGCGGACCGTCCACACCCAAAAAACACCCCCAGTTGGTCACGATGGGGACGGTACGTCTCTTTTTCGTCTGTAGACGGTTGTGGACGGTCTGCCAATAGGTTGCTCCAGGATGCGAGATTGTTCTCGGTAGGTCACCGACTGTAACCGATTGTTCTCGGCATGTAACCGATTGTAACCGATTGTAACCGATTGTTCTTGGCATGTATCCGATTGTAACCGATTGTCCTCGTCATGTAACCGATTGTAACCGATCGTTCTTGGCATGTAACCGATTGTCACCGATTGTCCTCGTCATGTAACCGATTGTAACCGATTGTTCTTGGCATGTAACCGATTGTCACCGATTGTCCTCGTCATGTAACCGATTGTAACCGATCGTTCTTGGCATGTAACCGATTGTAACCGATTGTCCTCGTCATGTAACCGATTGTAACCGATCGTTCTTGGCATGTAACCGATTGTAACTGATTGTTCTCGGCATGTAACCGATTGTAACCGATTGTTCTTGGCCTGTAACCGATTGTAACCGATTGTTCTTGGCATGTAACCGATTGTCACCGATTGTCCTCGTCATGTAACCGATTGTAACCGATCGTTCTTGGCATGTAACCGATTGTAACTGATTGTTCTCGGCATGTAACCGATTGTAACCGATTGTTCTTGGCCTGTAACCGATTGTCACCGATTGTCCTCGTCATGTAACCGATTGTAACCGATTGTTCTTGGCATGTAACCGATTGTCACCGATTGTCCTCGTCATGTAACCGATTGTAACCGATCGTTCTTGGCATGTAACCGATTGTAACTGATTGTTCTCGGCATGTAACCGATTGTAACCGATTGTTCTTGGCCTGTCACCGATTGTAACCGATTGTTCTCGGCATGTAACCGATTGTAACCGATTGCCCTCGTCATGTAACCGATTGTAACCGATCGTTCTTGGCATGTAACCGATTGTAACCGATTGTTCTCGGCATGTAACCGATTGTAACCGATTGTCCTCGTCATGTAACCGATTGTAACCGATCGTTCTTGGCATGTAACCGATTGTAACTGATTGTTCTCGGCATGTAACCGATTGTAACCGATTGTTCTCGGCATGTCACCGATTGTAACCGATTGTCCTCGTCATGTAACCGATTGTAACCGATCGTTCTTGGCATGTAACCGATTGTAACCGATTGTTCTCGGCATGTAACCGATTGTAACCGATCGTTCTTGGCATGTAACCGATTGTAACTGATTGTTCTTGGCATGTAACCGATTGTAACCGATCGTTCTTGGCATGTAACCGATTGTAACCGATTGTTCTCGTCATGTAACCGATTGTAACTGATTGTTCTTGGCATGTAACCGATTGTAACCGATCGTTCTTGGCATGTAACCGATTGTAACCGATTGTTCTTGGCCTGTAACCGATTGTTCTCGGCATGTAACCGATTGTAACCGATTGTCCTCGTCATGTAACCGATTGTAACCGATCGTTCTTGGCATGTAACCGATTGTAACCGATTGTTCTTGGCCTGTAACCGATTGTTCTTGGCATGTAACCGATTGTAACCGATTGTTCTTGGCCTGTAACCGATTGTAACCGATTGTTCTCGGCATGTAACCGATTGTAACCGATTGTTCTCGGCATGTAACCGATTGTAACCGATCGTTCTTGGCATGTAACCGATTGTAACCGATTGTTCTCGGCATGTAACCGATTGTTCTCGTCATGTAACCGATTGTAACCGATCGTTCTTGGCATGTAACCGATTGTAACCGATTGTTCTCGTCATGTAACCGATTGTAACTGATTGTTCTTGGCATGTAACCGATTGTAACCGATCGTTCTTGGCATGTAACCGATTGTAACCGATTGTTCTTGGCCTGTAACCGATTGTTCTCGGCATGTAACCGATTGTAACCGATTGTCCTCGTCATGTAACCGATTGTAACCGATCGTTCTTGGCATGTAACCGATTGTAACCGATTGTTCTTGGCCTGTAACCGATTGTTCTCGGCATGTAATAGAGGAGGCATAGCCTGCTGACCTGGCTGTCTAAAAAATTATTTTTTTTAAAATCGCATTGTCTTTTCGACCCTATACCAAAAGTGGTCCCAAATCGGTCCGGGACGACCGTCCACAACCGTCCACACTCTCTAAATGCTCGATGTTGCATTTTAAATTCAAAAATTCACATTTTCCAGCCAACTGGGCCAGTTTCCTTAGGAAAATGGCTCAAAATCGCAAACACTCCATTTCTACGGGCCACCACAGGCCAATAGAGTACCAAAATCGGTTTTTTCGCATTCTACGGCCTCAGGCAGACCGTCCACACCCAAAAATCACCCCCAGGTGGTCAATATTGGGGTGTTCTGGCACTTTTTCACCTGTGGACGGTTGTGGACGGCTGTGGATGGCTGTGGATGGTTGTGGACGGCTGTGGACGGTCTGCCAAGAGGTTACTGGAGGTTGCTAGGCTGCGGGCGGACCGTCCACACCCAAAAAACACCCCCAGTTGGTCACGATGGGGACGGTACGTCTCTTTTTCGTCTGTAGACGGTTGTGGACGGTCTGCCAATAGGTTGCTCCAGGATGCGAGATTGTTCTCGGTAGGTCACCGACTGTAACCGATTGTTCTCGGCATGTAACCGATTGTAACCGATTGTAACCGATTGTTCTTGGCATGTATCCGATTGTAACCGATTGTCCTCGTCATGTAACCGATTGTAACCGATCGTTCTTGGCATGTAACCGATTGTCACCGATTGTCCTCGTCATGTAACCGATTGTAACCGATTGTTCTTGGCATGTAACCGATTGTCACCGATTGTCCTCGTCATGTAACCGATTGTAACCGATCGTTCTTGGCATGTAACCGATTGTAACCGATTGTCCTCGTCATGTAACCGATTGTAACCGATCGTTCTTGGCATGTAACCGATTGTAACTGATTGTTCTCGGCATGTAACCGATTGTAACCGATTGTTCTTGGCCTGTAACCGACTGTAACCGATTGTTCTTGGCATGTAACCGATTGTCACCGATTGTCCTCGTCATGTAACCGATTGTAACCGATCGTTCTTGGCATGTAACCGATTGTAACTGATTGTTCTCGGCATGTAACCGATTGTAACCGATTGTTCTTGGCCTGTAACCGATTGTCACCGATTGTCCTCGTCATGTAACCGATTGTAACCGATTGTTCTTGGCATGTAACCGATTGTCACCGATTGTCCTCGTCATGTAACCGATTGTAACCGATCGTTCTTGGCATGTAACCGATTGTAACTGATTGTTCTCGGCATGTAACCGATTGTAACCGATTGTTCTTGGCCTGTCACCGATTGTAACCGATTGTTCTCGGCATGTAACCGATTGTAACCGATTGCCCTCGTCATGTAACCGATTGTAACCGATCGTTCTTGGCATGTAACCGATTGTAACCGATTGTTCTCGGCATGTAACCGATTGTAACCGATTGTCCTCGTCATGTAACCGATTGTAACCGATCGTTCTTGGCATGTAACCGATTGTAACTGATTGTTCTCGGCATGTAACCGATTGTAACCGATTGTTCTCGGCATGTCACCGATTGTAACCGATTGTCCTCGTCATGTAACCGATTGTAACCGATCGTTCTTGGCATGTAACCGATTGTAACCGATTGTTCTCGGCATGTAACCGATTGTAACCGATCGTTCTTGGCATGTAACCGATTGTAACTGATTGTTCTTGGCATGTAACCGATTGTAACCGATCGTTCTTGGCATGTAACCGATTGTAACCGATTGTTCTCGTCATGTAACCGATTGTAACTGATTGTTCTTGGCATGTAACCGATTGTAACCGATCGTTCTTGGCATGTAACCGATTGTAACCGATCGTTCTTGGCATGTAACCGATTGTAACCGATTGTTCTTGGCCTGTAACCGATTGTCACCGATTGTCCTCGTCATGTAACCGATTGTAACCGATCGTTCTTGGCATGTAACCGATTGTAACTGATTGTTCTCGGCATGTAACCGATTGTAACCGATTGTTCTCGGCATGTCACCGATTGTAACCGATTGTCCTCGTCATGTAACCGATTGTAACCGATCGTTCTTGGCATGTAACCGATTGTAACCGATTGTTCTCGGCATGTAACCGATTGTAACCGATCGTTCTTGGCATGTAACCGATTGTAACTGATTGTTCTTGGCATGTAACCGATTGTAACCGATCGTTCTTGGCATGTAACCGATTGTAACCGATTGTTCTCGTCATGTAACCGATTGTAACTGATTGTTCTTGGCATGTAACCGATTGTAACCGATCGTTCTTGGCATGTAACCGATTGTAACCGATTGTTCTTGGCCTGTAACCGATTGTTCTCGGCATGTAACCGATTGTAACCGATTGTCCTCGTCATGTAACCGATTGTAACCGATCGTTCTTGGCATGTAACCGATTGTAACCGATTGTTCTCGGCATGTAACCGATTGTAACCGATCGTTCTTGGCATGTAACCGATTGTAACTGATTGTTCTTGGCATGTAACCGATTGTAACCGATCGTTCTTGGCATGTAACCGATTGTAACCGATTGTTCTCGTCATGTAACCGATTGTAACTGATTGTTCTTGGCATGTAACCGATTGTAACCGATCGTTCTTGGCATGTAACCGATTGTAACCGATTGTTCTTGGCCTGTAACCGATTGTTCTCGGCATGTAACCGATTGTAACCGATTGTCCTCGTCATGTAACCGATTGTAACCGATCGTTCTTGGCATGTAACCGATTGTAACCGATTGTTCTTGGCCTGTAACCGATTGTTCTCGGCATGTAACCGATTGTAACCGATTGTTCTTGGCCTGTAACCGATTGTAACCGATTGTTCTCGGCATGTAACCGATTGTAACCGATTGTTCTCGGCATGTAACCGATTGTAACCGATCGTTCTTGGCATGTAACCGATTGTAACCGATTGTTCTCGGCATGTAACCGATTGTAACCGATTGTTCTCGTCATGTAACCGATTGTAACCGATCGTTCTTGGCATGTAACCGATTGTAACCGATTGTTCTCGGCATGTAACCGATTGTAACCGATTGTTCTCGTCATGTAACCGATTGTAACCGATCGTTCTTGGCATGTAACCGATTGTAACTGATTGTTCTTGGCATGTAACCGATTGTAACCGATTGCCCTCGTCATGTAACCGATTGTAACCGATTGTAACCGATTGTTCTTGGCATGTAACCGATTGTAACCGATCGTTCTTGGCATGTAACCGATTGTAACCGATTGTTCTTGGCATGTAACCGATTGTAACCGAAACAGAACGGTGTCTCCCCTTGCCCCCTCCACTCTCGGTCACTCTGCGTGCCTCCCAGATGTTGTGTGCGGACCCCTCAGCAGACTGCTTAACTTTAACTTTGCTGCACCTACGTTGCTCACACAGCACTAACCCACTGCAGGCACTGGCACGTTCCACAGCTTCTGATAATGTCCGGCTTGGTTACCTTCGCGGAAGCGTGCAAGCTGCAGGGTATCCCAGACGAGACTACGGGGAAGGTCGCGGGTGCGCTTCTCCGCAACGCAGGATGGCCGAAACCCGTAACGAGCCGGACCTCAAACGGCGTGCAGAAGATGTATTGCTTGGCAGATATCCGTCGGCCCAATCCCCTCTCCTCCGAAGAGGCAATCCGGCAGTTGACTGCTTCGTCCCCGGGCCGCTGCTTCCCCGACGATGTCCTGATCGCTCCTCTGGGTGAGCCCGATGATCTCGCTGATCAGGCGGCGCTCCTCCCCCACCCCGAGGATGCGGATCCCGTCTCGCAGAGCGTGATCTCGGCGGTCACGCGGGGTCCTGCTGCTGCTGGCAACGACGAGCCTGATGAGCCTGAGGCGCCTCCGTCACCGACTCCCGTGCCGCCGAAACCTCTGCCTGCCGCGCTCCCACCGACGTCTCCGACGAGTCCCGCCGACGATGTCGACATTGGTTCTTCTGTGTGCAGTGACCCTGCCGACCTCGCCAGCCTCGATGACCTCGCCGACCTCGCCGACTCCGCCTGCCCCGTTGACTCCGCCTCCCACGCCAACACCGACTCCCCCGTTGCGACTGCGATGGACGCGTTGCGTGACGCTGTGGCTGCTGGTGAGGGGTGGTGCTGCATCAGCAGCGCCGAGTACCTGACTCTCCTGCGCTCCCTCTTGCCCGCAGGTGCGAAGGTGTCGGACACCGCCCTCTTCTCCCTGGTGAAGGAGAACGCCGACTGCATGTCTTCTGCTCTGCATCCTCACGAGAAGGGTAGTGATACCCGGGGGATGAAGAAGAAGTACTGCATCGGAAATGCAGTGCCGGGACGGCCGTGCAGCCTCCACTTCGTCGGACAGGGCACGCCTCCGCCGGCCCCCGTGGGGCGCCCCTCCAAGACCCTCCCCGAGCGGGTCTTGCAGGTCAAGGCTTTGCAGAAGGCCTTGCTGAGGGCGAAGGACCGCATTGCGCAGCTGACGGAGGAGTTGGCTGCTGCGCACGAGGTTCTCGGGCGCAAGGGGGACATTGTTCTTCGTGGGGTGACGGGCCGGAAGTCCTGCACCGAGCCCTACCCCATGAAGGTGCTGCGGGCGCTGTTGGAGTTGCGGATGGCTGGCATCGGTCAGGAGTCGTCGCGCAGGGTGCTGCGCGACATCATCAAGCTCCTGAGCGATGGGGTGGAGATGCCGATCCCCTCTCGCTGGACGCTCCGCGAATTCGAGATCCCGAGCGGAGCGGCTTCCTTCGCCGTCTTCTTGGAGGATGTCGCGAGGACGCAGACCGGCGGAGGGGGCCTAGGCAAAGACCGGCAGAAGGCCACCCTCTCCCTCGCCCACGATGCCACCTCCTCCTTGGGCCGGAGTAGTGTCTCGCTGCACGTTGTCACCGCCCACGTCGCTGCAGACGAGAATCGCGTACGCGGGGCCTGCGCCTCCGCCCTCCCCCTGAAGAACGGGAAGGCTGCAGGGAAGACCTCCAACCTGCAGGCGGTCCGCCGCATAGTCTCCGCCCACAAGCTCCGTATTAGCAACGCCACCCTGAGCGACCATGCTAGCACGGAGGCGAAGGCGACCAGGGACGCGGGGGGCGCCATCGTCCACCTACGGTGCATGCACCATAAGGTTGGAGGCGCACTGAAGTACGCAGTGCAGACGGCGGGGAAGGCCTTGATGATGTCTCATCGGGTCGACCCGGCAGCCAACGTTGCCAGCGTACTTGCAGTCCTCGACCCGACAAACGGCCGGTCAACCGCCGGGGTCATTTTCGTGGATGCTGAGCTTGGGAAAGCACTTGACATGCGCTACCCCCGGGGCCTGGGGTTTGCCCGTGAGCGGGGGTCGAAGTGGCATGCCCGTCCTCAGCAGTGCTCCCGCCTCCTCAAGTTCTCCGCCTCCATCCTGGAGATGGTGAGAGAGGAGCGGTTCACCCCGACTGCGACAGAGATCCTCACTCTTCTGGGGACCCCCACCGTCGCCGCCTACTGTGCAGCCTGCCATTTCATTGGCAGCCTGTACTTGAGGTTCCTCAACGACCTCAAGCCCAGGCGGTTGAACGAGGAGACGGGCCGCCTCGAGGTCAACTTCGAGGCGGGATGGGGTGTGCTGAGGCCGCTGCACCTCCTCGCCCGCGACCTGAGCGCCGACTCCGCCGACAACGACTTCCCTGCCCTGCGGAAGCATTGGGGACAACCCCGCCACGGTGAGGAGGAGGTGGGGCGGGCTGAGGCGTTGGAGGTGGTGAAGGATCACCACGATGTATTTGCGGAGGTCTGGGTTCCCTGCATCCAGGGGTTTGCGAGCACATTGGCAAGGTTCATCGGCTACGATGAAGCTGCAATGGCGTCGGCATCACCCGAAGACCTCCCTTCGCTACCCTCCACACAAGACCTCGCAGAGTGTGTGGCTGGGAATGCATCGTTCTTGGCGCAGAGGGCCCCCAACCTCTCTTCTGCTGCCTTGTCTGGGATTACCCAGAGCAAGGTGAACCGCTTCCTGTTGGGTTATGGCAACTGCAACAACGCAAGGTATGCAGGCTCTTCAGCCTCCTTTTTTCTCCCCTCCCTTCGTTCTTTTTTTTTACATCGCAACAACATATGCTGGCAGAGTCAGAACCGATAGATTTTTTTTATCTCATTCATTGTCATTCTCTCTTCCTCTCTTCTTCATGACTTTTCCAAGTCACGAAGAAGACTACTTCATTATCACCATTTCCTGTTTTCAGTGTGATTCGTCGTACAACCATTCCTTTCCATCGCCTTACAGGTACGGCCGTTTGCTGCGCCAGGCGAAGCGGGCGCGGAAGAAGACCCGTGGCGGGATGTACACCGAGGCCGCGGCGAACACCGCCACGGGGGCTTCTGCGGCTGCGCTGAAGGCCGTCAGCGGGGTGGCCCACCCTGACCTCGTCCGCCTCTGCGCCCTCCACGCCATCCCTGTCACGGCGATGAGCAAGGGAAAGGAGGTGGCGCGGCAGAAGGAGGCGCTGACACGCAGCTTTGCTGAGAAGCTGTGTGGCCCTGGCTCTGCGGATGCCCGTGTCTGGGTGGAGCGGCTGAAGTCCGTGAAGGAGGCAGTTGGCATCCTTCCGGTTCGTTCGAAACCGCTGTCCAGATTTTTGCGGAAGGCGGGGCTGAAGCCGTGGGGGTCCGACGCTGTCTCGTCTGCGTCGCACGACGTCCGTGTGCGCTTTGCCCTGACGCAGTGGGGGCGAATCCTCCCCATTCTGCGGGAGAAGGGGCAGCAGCTGCAGCCGAGGGAGCGGCTGGGCCGCCTCGACGCCCCCACCCTGTTCGCGTTGTTGGCCAAGGCGGGCCTGAAGGTGGAGGCTGGGGAGACGAAGCGCGACCTCTCCGCCCTCCTCCTGCGCAACTGGACGGAGCAGTTGAGTGGCCATGTCGAGGCCGTGGAGGAGACCCTTGGCTTGAAGGCCCGCACCTTCCCCGACACCATCTCGCCCTCCGTGGTAGATACAATCACGGAGCTCTACCGGAGAGTGAAGACTGCACCTGCTGCGTTGAAAGAGGAGAAGGGACAGGGTGAGGATGGCAAGGGTTGTGAGGATGGTGAGGAGGCTGTGGATGCTGTGGATGCTGTGGAGGAGGAGGAGGAGGAGGAAGAGGAGGTGGAGGTGGGTGATGAGGCTGATCCTGAGGCAAATGATGTTGGGGCGGCTAGGATCGCTCTCCTGAATGAGCATTGTTTTCCTCTCGGCCTCCACGCCTCTCCAGGTTGTGGGCGGCAGAAGGATGGTGTGTTGCATGCGTCGGAGTCCACGCACGAGGGGGGTTGGGCTTCCCTCAACTGGTTTTTGGGTGAGTGTGGCATCCAGTTTCTCACCTTCCGGGAGATGCAGGTTTTGCAACACGAGGTCAATCCAGAGAGCTTTCACTGGACCGGTAAGTTCACGCTGGCAACGATGCAACGGGCCATCGAACAGCACACAAGTGGACTCCGGAACAATGGCTATCGGCTTCTGCCGGTAAGTAAAAAAAATACCTTTGTTGATGATCCTCAGTCTATTTCTTCCCCAGCCCTCTTTTTTTTAACCGTCAAACTCTGCATTGGATGGTTGCCTTCCCCCTCAAAGACACCGTTGCCACATTGCAGAAGTTGACTCCAGCCCAACTGCACGCCTATCCGCGCGAAACGCTTTATTGGGTGGTTCACGACACGGACACTGCCAAGCGCGCCATTGCCGCAGGGGATCTGGATCGGGAAAGCCATGCATATGAAGTTTTTAAACTTGTGCCGAAAGGTGTCCTCCCCACCACCAAGGCACAATTTTTTGGCACCCGACCCAGGCGCACATTCCCTGTGGCAGTGAAGTCGCGTTCTGTTGTTCGGAGCGGGCCCACAGTCCGGAAGAGAAAACGGTTTGGGGGGACTGAAGTCATTGACCTCTCCCAGGTGCCAGAGACCCCAAGAGACAAGAAGGGGCGCCTTGGACATGGGAGGTATGATACGGCTCAACTGAGTGACGAGTCATACATTCCAGCAACTTCCCAACGCCACCTCATCCCAGAGACCCTGCTGTATTTTTCGAAATACCACCATCTCCCCGTCACAGATACTGTGCAGGAAGGTGACGGCTTTTTTCTTTCCCTCCTCCGTTTCAACCGTTTTTCTGCGTACCAGTCAGTCCGCGCTCTGCGTGAGAGTGCCTTTGGTGACGCAACAAACATGAAACACGACCTGGAGGTGTACCTCATGAAAATACACAAGGATACCCTTGCTTCTGTTTTTGAAGAGAAGGGGGAGAAGAACCTGCCCGTACATGAAAGGCACCAGTCTCTCGTTCACTGGCGCAAGAGTATGTGCAAAGCGGCGGAAGATGAAAAGGTGACCCAACGTGGTGGTTCTTTTGCCCTGCATTTTTTTGTGAATGTGCACCAGATTCGCTTGAGAATTATTACTCAGAACAAGGAAGGTAAACCCAGGGTCAGGGAGTTACGGCCTCGCACATGGTGTGAGAAGGCAAAGAACTGGGAAGCAGGAAGTACGGCTTCTCTCCCTACTATCTTCCTTTACCAGTACCGGCAGGATACCCAAACGAATTTTTACTCCCTCCACCTCCCCACTGAGCGTGACTTTTCCCGTGCTTCAAGTGTTTTTTATAGAATTCAGAACATGGGTCCAAACGTGGAAAACGCACAAGAACAAATGGAGCAAGAGGATATGCGGAGGAAGGCGGTCCCCATGGCACTCCCCTGTCCCGGTCCACGGAGGCCCCACGTACCTGACAAGGGCATCGACAATCCCGCGTCTCGTCATGATACCCTCACGCAACGTCTTCTCTTGTTTTCCCTGAGCACAGTCAATGTGCCTGGTGATGGGAATTGCCTGTTTCATGCTTTTCATGAATGTCTCACAGGCAACCCACGTGGGGGCGCTTCCCTTCGCGAAGAAGCCGTCAATTTTGTGACTGCAATGGCGGCTTCTCTTTCATGCAGAGAGGTGCAACCGGAAGTGGAGGCGGTGAGAATGTGGGGAAATCTCCCGTACCATCCCTGCCAACCCCTTGACGACGGTAGTGAGCCATACGTGCTTACCCGTTTAAGAACGAGAAGGTATGCAGAGGATGACGAAATTTCTGTTCTTTCCACAATGAAGAATGTCTTGATCACAGTCGTCACGAACATGATTTATCCTGGTAATCATGATGACTTTGCTTCAGGATTTAACAGTTATGTCCCCCTTTCTTACAACTTCACCTCCATTGACACCACCCTCCAGGATTTTCCTCCAGACAGACGTGTGACCCTGGCTAACCTGGGTCAGGCTGGGGTTGGGGATCATTTCATGTGGATCAAAGGGACACAGGCCAACTTGGAAGCCACACATCGCAAGGGTTTGCGTTCTGTTTCAACAAGAGCTGGGACCTGACACAGGCCAATCAAGGGGTTGCCCCCCCCCCCCCCCCCCCCCCACTCCTGGTGTAGTGGTAGTGACTACAAAAAGGACTAACATTGCAAGAAGGTGCTGGGAGGCTTGCTTTTCCATTCACTCTCGACGATCAAACCCCCCCCCCCCACTTCACTTTTCCATTCACTCTCGACAATCAAGCCCCCACTTCTTGACTGCCCCCCCCCCCATGTTACTTTCAACAAACTTTGCCCATCCTTCAATCTTCCATTCGATCAGTTTGGCTTTTTCCAAAGCCTCGTTTTCCTTTTATTTCAATAGTCCACACCTAAACGGCGTACGCCTTGGCAAGCGTTTGAAAGGACAGCCTTGGGATTGCAGCTCACTGGAATCGCTGAAGGAAGCCCCCCGCCCCCCCCCCCCCCGCCCCCACCCCCACCCACTCTCCCTTTCACAAGTCACGATACATTCCCACACCATACTGTTCCATGTGCACTCCATCCAACAGGACCGCCACACGTGTTAAACCCCATTCCCTGTTCCCAAGGCAGGGCAACCTTTATGGTTGAGTGGTGAGGGGCACAAAGAGACAATAGGTTTTAATGCAGATGCGGACATGTTGGAAAGAGCTCCCCCACCCCCCAACACACCATTCTTGTGCTCCGCTCCCTTCTACTTCTATTTCACTACCCCCCCCCCCAACACACACAGGCACGGGCCAGGACCCGTGCAGGGTTAACCCGCCTAACAATTAGTAAAGAGTGATCACCAGTGACAACACCCGTGCAGGGTTACCCACTTGACAATTAACAAAGAGGGCTCAACACCCGTGCAGGGTTAACCCGCCTAACAATTAGTAAAGAGCGATCAACAGTGACAACACCCGTGCAGGGTTTACCCGCCTAACAGTTAATAAAGAGTGATCAACGGTGACAACACCCGTGCAGGGTTACCTACCTGACAATTAATAAAGGAGGGATCAACACATGATGAGGCACGGGAGGGTGGCAAAAGGCCCCCAGACCCCAGAAATCACCGAAAAATGACATTCTCGATGTGCGGTGGGTCTGGTTTCTAGGTTTTTCGGGAGAAAATTGGTCAAAATAATTTCGGAGACAAAATTTTGTTAGGGATTTCCGTTTGCTATGCCTCCTCTACAAAGTGTCCCGGGAAGGTGCATGGGCACAACATGGGGGGAGAGAGAGGGGAAAGGCAACAGGATTGGGGTTGTGGGGTGTCAGGGGTGATGAGGGGGATGGGGGTGTCTGCTGCCAATGGCCTTGGGTCATATTCCCTCAGTAAACTGTGAGACCCAAGTGCCTCACACCGGATCTCTCCCCACCCGGTGGTCCACCTGACGGATACGCAAAAGGAAAAAAGTGCAAAGGGGGCCCTCGCTACGAGTCACTGTGAGTCACGAGTCGTCAGTTTTCAGCCAAACATGGCTGACTTCTCACTTTTTCTCACTCAGTCACACTTGGTAGCGAGGGCCCCCAAAAAAATAGTGCAAAAAAATATTTTTTCCCCAAGGGGGCCCTCGCTACCAGTCACGGGTCGTCACGGCTCGTCAGTGAGTCAGGGGGCTTTTTTGGCTGGCCTGGGGAGAAGGGTGAATTTTCAGGTTTTTGGCTGACTACGAGTCACTACGAGTCACTTGACTGGTAGCGAGGCCGGTCTGGAACTCCGGGTGGGGACTTGGCACAATATGAGAAAATTCCACCCAGAGGTCCAGACCGGCCTCGCTACCAGTCACGTGACTCGTAGTGACTCGTAGTGACTCACAGTGGTCCCCACCTCCTGTAGGGGCACTCCCCGATTCCCCCCAGCAAATTAGTGTACTTGGTTGATTCCCCCCGATTCCCCCCAGTACATTGTCGTACTTGGACGATTCCCCCCGATTCCCCCCAGTACATTGTCATACTTGGACGATTCCCCCCGATTTCCCCCAGTACATTGTCGTACTTGGACGATTCCCCCCGATTCCCCCCAGTACAGTGTCGTACTTGGACGATTCCCCCCGATTTCCCCCAGTACATTGTCATACTTGGACGATTCCCCCCGATTCCCCCCAGTACATTGTCGTACTTGGACGATTCCCCCCGATTCCCCCCAGTACATTGTCGTACTTGGACGATTCCCCCCGATTCCCCCCAGTACATTGTCGTACTTGGACGATTCCCCCCGATTCCCCCCAGTACATTGTCATACTTGGACGATTCCCCCCGATTCCCCCCAGTACATTGTCATACTTGGACGATTCCCCCCAGTACATTGTCGTACTTGGACGATTCCCCCCGATTCCCCCCAGTACAGTGTCGTACTTGGACGATTCCCCCCGATTCCCCCCAGTACAGTGTCGTACTTGGACGATTCCCCCCGATTCCCCCCAGTACATTGTCGTACTTGGACGATTCCCCCCGATTCCCCCCAGTACATTGTCATACTTGGACGATTCCCCCCGATTCCCCCCAGTACATTGTCATACTTGGACGATTCCCCCCGATTCCCCCCAGTACATTGTCGTACTTGGACGATTCCCCCCGATTTCCCCCAGTACATTGTCGTACTTGGACGATTCCCCCCGATTCCCCCCAGTACATTGTCATACTTGGACGATTCCCCCCGATTTCCCCCAGTACATTGTCATACTTGGACGATTCCCCCCGATTCCCCCCAGTACATTGTCATACTTGGACGATTCCCCCCGATTTCCCCCAGTACATTGTCGTACTTGGACGATTCCCCCCGATTCCCCCCAGTACATTGTCATACTTGGACGATTCCCCCCGATTCCCCCCAGTACATAGTCGTACTTAGCGGATTCCCCCGTGCTGGGGGGAATTGGGGGAAATCCGCCAAGTATGACTGTGTACTGGGGGGAATCGGGAGATTTAGTGAATAGTGCGGAGCAAGTATCTTCGCGCGACGCGAGAAGCACAACAAAGCAATAATTTGCCCAGAGGGCCGGAGAGGGGAGGGGGGACAGCCTGCCTAGTCAAGATCTGCGAGAGGGGCCGCTGCTGGTGCATCAGGGCGATCACCTCGCCCATGCCCCCACCCGCCGCCGGCTGCTGGGGGGCCACCGAGGAGGAGGCCACCGGGGCCGTGGACTCCCCGCGGAGGCGCGCCACCGACTCCACCTGCCCCAGCCGCCCCGTGCACAGCTGCACCGTCGCCAGCAGCCTCACCAGCGCGATCCCCGACCAGTCGCCGACCCCCTGGACGAGCGCGTCCAGGGCCGACGGGAGGATGCGGTCCTGCGCGATGTTCTTCGTCGCAGCCTCCGCGAGCAAGCTCCTCAGGGTGCCGAGGAGGGCGGGGTACGGCACCTTCTGCCGGACGAGGCCCGCCTGCACCACGTCGACGTTCACCGCCGCGAGCTGCGCGGTCGGGGGGGACCAGTCGTACGACTGCCCTTTCCCCCCCTCCAGGTGCGCCTCCAGCTCGGCCAGAGTCTTGCACTCTGTCATTGTTGTGTGTGTGTGCGGGTGTTTAAAAGGCGAGAGGGGCCGAGCACCAACGCACACACAACCCGATGTCCTGATGAAGGGTGGTGGTGGTCGCGCCCCCGTCCAACCGTGCAACGCACGTGGCGGAAACTGCACTATGCAGCAACAGTGATGAGAAACAACACAGCAAAAACAGCAAGCAAACAGCAACAGAAACCTCGCGCGCGCCGCTCCTCCCTATTCTAAATCTCCCTTACCGTGGCGAAGCCACTCGACTAAAGTCGTTCGTAGGGGGAATCGTCCAAGTACGACAATGTACTGGGGGGAATCGTCCAAGTACGACAATGTACTGGGGGGAATCGGGGGGAATCGTCCAAGTATGACAATGTACTGGGGGAAATCGGGGGGAATCGTCCAAGTACGACAATGTACTGGGGGGAATCGGGGGGAATCGTCCAAGTATGACAATGTACTGGGGGAAATCGGGGGGAATCGTCCAAGTACGACAATGTACTGGGGGGAATCGGGGGGAATCCGCCAAGTACACGAATGTACTGGGGGGAATCGGGGGAAATCCGCCAAGCCTGACTATGTTCTGGGGGGAATCGGGGGGAATCCGCCAAGTACACGAATGTGCTGGGGGGAATCGGGGGGAATCGGAGATTTAGTGAATAGTGTGGAGCAAGTATCTTCGCGCGACGCGAGAAGCACAACAAAGCAATAGTTTGCCCAGAGGGCCGGAGAGGGGAGGGGGGCCAGCCTGACTAGTCAAGATCTGCGAGAGGGGCCGATCACCAACGCACACACAACCCGATTTCCTGATGAAGGGTGGTGGTGGTCGCGCCCCCGTCCAACCGTGCAACGCACGTGGCGGAAACTGCACTATGCAGCAACAGTGATGAGAAACAACACAGCAAACAACAGCAACCAAGCAGCAACAAAAACCTCGCGCGCGCTCCTCCCTATTCCAAGTCTCCCTGACCGTGGCGAAGCCACTCGACTAAAGGCGTTCGTGGGGGGAATCCACCAAGTACACCAATGTCCCGGGGGGGATTGACAGGACATCCCCTGCCGGTCGGTTGTCCTGGTAAGCGTGGGCCATAGCAACCCGGAACCACAGTGCGTCGTGGGACGTTGGGGGTCCTCGCGCCGAGTCACTGTGAGTCACGAGTCGTCAGTTTTCAGCCAAACATGGCTGACTTCTCACTTTTTATCACTCGGCGAGGGCCCCCGTTGTGGGCCTCCCTGTTGAGGCGGCGCAGCTTCTCCCGTAGACGACGGATACCATCCTGCTTCGCGGCCTGCTGTACTCGCGTCGTAGCCGTCCCCCGTGCCTCCTTCCTGCTCCGTGCCTCCGTGAGCGCGGGGTGGGCCTACCACGCCGCTCAGCTCGCTTCTGACCAGGCGCACCATCGCCTCGGGGATCAGCCCCTCCGACGTTGTCCCTTAATACACTTCGCCTCCCCGTGCAGCGGGAACCGTCTCCTGCACCGATGTCCCACATTGGCCTTGGTGTCCGCACCCCCGCCATCGCCTTCACCAGCTTCTCCATGAAGCCGACCGCGAGGGGGGTGAAGGTAGCGCGTCGATGACCTCCGGGCCGTCCTCCAGCGCCCCTCTACGGGCGGATTTGGAGGGTGGCCCGGAGTCGGCGGTGTTGGACATCGGTGCGGGTGGATCGGCTCTGTACTCCGAGTCGCGGACCCACTCTAGACGAAGAGGGTGTCGCGGCCGTGTGGGGAACCAAAAACCTGGTGAAGGTTAGTGCCGAACGCCATGACAGCCTCGCCCGCCTGGAACACGTTGCGCCGTGACTGATTGCCTTGACCCACCCACCAAGGGGCCCCTGCACGTGCCTCCGGTACTGCGCCCCTGCTGGCCTCCTGTGTCCGACCGCCACGAGCTGCACTTGTGGTGTCGGCCAGCCGTACCACTGGCTCTTCGGACCACACACCTGCATGCGTGGGACCAGGGGGTTCCCTCCCCAGGGACGTCCGAGTCTCGTCGTTCGCAGTAGCACGTGGGATTTTCTCTGAAATTTGCACCAAATCGCCATGTTGTGAGTCAACCCTTCGATCTGAGCCACACCGAGATCGTCTTTTTCGAGAATCGGGGTCCAAATACGCTCCCCAGGCTAGGGACCCCCCAACTCCCCACACTCTTTTTTTGGGCGTTTTTCCGCTCATTTTTTCTCACTTTTTCTCACTCGGTAGCGAGGGCCCCCCAAATTCCTATTTTCATTCCGTGAAATAGATACACGCCTGGCATTTGGACAAACTTTTTTTTTTGCCACGGGACATTTTTGGGACATAGAGATTTTCGCGAAAATTTTGGCTGAGATTTTTGCAAGGGAAAATTGGGCGACCCAGTTTTCAGCGGGGGCCCCCTGGCCGCACCGCATCCGGCTGAGAATCCCGTAATTCCACCCGGAAGTGGCCGGAACCTGATTTCTGGGCACATTGACCACCCAGGAACACGTTTTGGGACGATGTAATTTTTTGCACTTTTTGAAAAACCACCACCACCACCACCACCACCACCACCACCACCACCACCACCACCACCACCACCACCACCACCACCACCACCACCACCCACTGGGAGGAGTTGGTGTTTTACTACTGAGTGGGGGGTGTCGATTATATCCAATTTTGTCAAAAAAATTTAAAAAAATCGGGGAAAAAACGCTGAATTTCGATGAAAAAAGGCGAAAAAAAGGCCCTTTGCCGCTCGTGTGAGTACCGCCCTGACTGGGAGAAAGGGTAGGGCTGGTTGGGTTGGCGGAGTTGGGCGGATGGGCGAAACGGAAAAATCGACGAGGTCGCAGCGTCAGGGCGTTCTGGGCTGGCTGGTGGTGGTTGGGACAAGACCGACGAGATTAGAAGCGGCACTGGTAGACGGGTTTTGAGGCCCCCCGCCCCCAGGTTCCCCCTGCCCACCTGGACGGACCCAAGTGCCTCACACCGGATCTCTCCCCACCCGGTGGTCCACCTGACGGATACGCGAAAAAAAAAAAAAAAAAAAAAAAGAGTATGGGGAGTTGGGTCCAGTTTAGCAAAGTTGTGATATTTTTCGGGTGTTTTTTTGAATGGGACACCCGAAGAACCCGATGATATGTGAATGACATGTGATGAAAAAGCATCCGCTGGACAAACCCCAAGCTTGCTGCAGCAAGCATCCGCAACGGCCAGTGGGAGTAGGGGGGGGGGGGCGGGGGCCTCCTGTCAGTCCGGTCTGATCTGCGACACGGTACGGCACACCGGCAGAATGCCGCTGACGGAACAACAAACAGTCCACGAGAGACGACCGCACGAGAACTGATACGATATCCAAGTCGCTAAGTAAGTCACACCACATGGACGTGATCTGCTCCTTTCTTTGGTTAAAAAAGGGAAAGGCACGTGGGAAGGACACTGAAGGTCGGAGGCTCCACCGAAAGAATCTCGGAAGGATGATACCTCGGCCGCGCGTTGAAGAGCGCGGGATCTTCCACTTACTGGGAAGGATGTCTGACACTCGCCTGATATGGCGGGGGGGGGGGGTCGAAAAGGAAAGCCCGGGCCCGGAAAAGTTTCTGCCGATGGATCTTCGACAGACGAAACGAATGCGAAACAAATACCTGCTGGAATAGTGTAGCCACAGCTCATCAGAGCTGTCAACTGCACTGAGTTCTGCAAGCCCAAAATCACAGATAACGAAACGAAGCAAACCATAGATCATAACAAAACGAGGCAGGGCGTCATCTCTTCGACCCTGCCTGGCAATTACCTGCCCTTCTTCGCAGCCTTCCCGCCGGGCTTCTTCGCCCCACCCTTCTTCGGAGCGGCCTTTTGCTTGGGGGTAGCAGACCCCCCCCTGGGTTTCTTGTTTGGGGGGGCCGTCCCGCTAGCAGGCGAGCTCTCTGAAGGCCGCTTCTTCTGCGGCTGCGCAGGGGTCTTCTTCTCCTTCGTAGGGGGCGCCTGCTTCTGCGGCTGCGCAGAGGTCTTCTTCTCCTTCGCAGGGGGCGGGGCTTCGGAGGTGCGCTTCTTTTTCCGTGGTCTCTCGTCGTCAGAAGATGAAGAAGATGCAGACGAAGAGGCAGAAGAGGAAGTAGTAGTAGTAGTCGTTGTTGTTGAAGAGGTATGCGGGGAAGCAGAGGAAGAAGGGGAGAAGTCAGACGAATCTTCCGTGTCCGACGAGTCGCCGCTCTCCAGATCGCCACACTCCGAGGACCGCAGACTGCCCGCGTCCACGTCATCCTCTTCCGCACCGTCCATGAAGAGCCGATCCTTATCGGCGGAGGGACTTCACACCTCCCTGCTCGCGGAGGACTTCCAGGTCCCAGGTTCCACCGACAGCTCGGCGTCAGTGAGGGCGCCCCATGCCTCCCTGGCTACGAGGGTCTGCCACGTGGCCTTCTTCTTCTTCTTAGCCCACAACTCCAGCAGGGCGTCGGCCGCAGCCTGCGAGGCCAGAGCATCAGCCTCGCTCCACGGGTACTTCGCCGTGGTCTGCTGGCGGGTGAGCGTGCTCGCCTTGAGCGTGTACCCGCACAGGGGCATCTCCGGGATACTCCAGCGAAGCCTGAAGTTGTGGAGGTGGGCACACACCTGGAAGCACGAGTTCAGCCATTCGAGGCCGCCCGTGACATTCTGCAGGTTCCAGATCTCCCGGAAGACCTTGAACGACTGCTTCAGCCGTGCGATGGCCCTCTCCACACGCGAACGGGCAGCAGCGTGTGCGCGGTTAAACTCCACGCACGCAGGAGTACGCAGGCGGGTGAAGAAGTCGAAGTCCGACGCCCTGTTCTCGTCGTTGGACTTCGCGACGCGGCGGTTCGGGATCACCACACATGCTGCGTCAGCATATGCCCCATCACCGAGGACGATGTCGTTCGGCCGGAGGGGGACCCGCTTGTAGCTGTCGGCCTTCGGGGCCTGCCTGGCGGATCCCCAGATATCCCCATCGGGTCGGGGCCCGGGGTTCAGCGCCGACAACCCCGCAATGAACCCGAGGGCGGTCACGCACAGCTGCACCTTCTTCGCGTGGCGGGAGTAGTACCCGCTGTAGTCTGCCTTGTTTGCACAGACGTACACGGGGAACACGTCCACCGCAAGCGACGCGAGGGGCTCGAAGGGGAAGTGGTTCACTGAGCGGTGAGCCCAGGGCTTCGTGAACCACTGACGACCCTCCACATCTGTCCCGATCTCATCCATGCTGGAGAGCAGATGCATCACCCCCTTGTTGTACTCCGCCGAGAGAGTCTCGCGCTCGAGGGACACACCAGGGAGGTGCTGTTTGTAAGCCTCCTTCTTCAAAAGGGGCATGTGGGGGGTGTCGATTATATCCAATTTTGTCAAAAAAATTTAAAAAAATCGGGGAAAAAACGCTGAATTTCGATGAAAAAAGGCGAAAAAAAGAGTATGGGGAGTTGGGTCCAGTTTAGCAAAGTTGTGATATTTTTCGGGTGTTTTTTTGAATGGGACACCCGAAGAACCCGATGATATGTGAATGACATGTGATGAAAAAGCATCCGCTGGACAAACCCCAAGCTTAGCAGATAGGTTCCAAGGCATGGGGCAACCTCTAACATAGGTTCCCAGGCATGGGGCAACCTCGCAGAGAGGTTCCAAGGCATGGGGCAACCTCGCTGATAGGTTCCAAGGCATGGGGCAACCTCTAACATAGGTTCCAAGGCATGGGGCAACCTCTCACATAGGTTCCCAGACATGGGGCAACCTCGCAGATAGGTTCCAAGGCATGGGGCAACCTCTCACATAGGTTCCAAGGCATGGGGCAACCTCTAACATAGGTTCCCAGGCATGGGGCAACCTCGCAGATAGGTTCCAAGGCATGGGGCAACCTCGCAGATAGGTTCCAAGGCATGGGGCAACCTCTCACATAGGTTCCAAGGCATGGGGCAACCTCTAACATAGGTTCCAAGGCATGGGGCAACCTCTCACATAGGTTCCCAGGCATGGGGCAACCTCGCAGATAGGTTCCAAGGCATGGGGCAACCTCGCAGATAGGTTCCAAGGCATGGGGCAACCTCTAACATAGGTTCCAAGGCATGGGGCAACCTCTCACATAGGTTCCCAGGCATGGGGCAACCTCGCAGATAGGTTCCAAGGCATGGGGCAACCTCGCAGATAGGTTCCAAGGCATGGGGCAACCTCTCACATAGGTTCCAAGGCATGGGGCAACCTCGCAGATAGGTTCCAAGGCATGGGGCAACCTCTAACATAGGTTCCCAGGCATGGGGCAACCTCGCAGATAGGTTCCAAGGCATGGGGCAACCTCTAACATAGGTTCCAAGGCATGGGGCAACCTCTAACATAGGTTCCCAGGCATGGGGCAACCTCGCAGATAGGTTCCAAGGCATGGGGCAACCTCTGTGGGTTCATCACTATTCGTTTTTTCGTGTGGACCTGTCTCTCATTTGAGGCCCGAGAATCGCGTTTCCGAGGCCTGTGCGTGGTCGCAGTGCCCTCTGATGTCCAAAAACTACCCATTTTGGCCCCGAAAAAAAAATGCGAGCATCTCCCCCTACAAACCCCGGCCTTACCACAACACAGGCCCGAAAAACCGGGAACCGGGAAAACCGGGAAAAACCGGGAATCTGGGGTGTCGATTCAGTTTCATTCCCGGTTTTGGATTCCCGGTTTTTCCGGCCTCCGGAGGGGATTTTTTCACGGATTTTCGCCAAGGGAAAAAAACCAGGGAACCGGGAATTTCCGGGAAAAGCCGGGAAATACCGGGAAAAGTCGACACCCCCCAGTGGTACAAAAAACTACTGAGTAGTTCGAGTGGGTGCACTGGGAGCAGTGGTAACCTTGGCAGGAGTGCAGGAAAAAGCTCCCGTAGTGCAATAAAGTGCTCCCGTAGTGCAGTTTGGGGATTGCCGCAGAACTCCACGGAAGTGGGAGCCACTCACAGGATTGCCCCAAATGTGCCCGGAAATTCAAATGCGTGGCGACTCGGGCCGTTCTGGTGAAGTCTGGGTGGAGATCTCACACCCCACTTTTTGGGTGCCGAATTCGCCTTGTGCGGGACCTGCTGAACACTGTACGGCCCAGCACACACTGTCAGCCACAGAAACGGCCTGGATCTGGCTGTGGCTGATTCTGTGGCCCAGTGTGCGCTGTTCCCACGTCCCTTCGGGCCGTGACACAGTCTGACACCAGTGACTGGGACCAGACACCCAGGTCCGACCACGCCCGCACAGGCAGCCAGACTGTCAGGCTCAGCCCACCCACACCCAGATCCGGCCCAGCGGGCCATGTCTGGGTGGATTCGGGTCATCTGCAGGTTCAGCACCCACACACAGCGACAGGTGCCGCCCCAGCCCACACGCACCCAGATCTGGCCCGTTGGGCCGTGTCTGGGTGTGTCCGTGCCGATCCGGGACGTTCCCGCCACCTCTTGGCTGAACCAGCAGAACCTGGTACTGGCTGATCTGACCAAGTCGCTGTCGGTCGCAGTTGGCACACAGAGGTCTGCCCGTGGCCTCAACCCCGCAATCTCGGTGCCTACCCTCCTTACGGTGTCCCTCAAGATGTCTCAGCAGGATGAGGAGGAGATGGTGAACCTCCACATCCCGCTCCTCCACAAGGTCATCCGTGGTCGGTCACACGCTTCGATCGTGGATGACCTCAAGGCGGATGAAGCTCGCGGGGTGTCACTCCCGACGCGGTACAGGAACGTAGATCATGTCAAGGACATGATCTCGGTCTGGGCTCGTGTGGCAAGGGCTCGCCTCGCAGAGCGGTTGCAGCATGTCGCCTGAAAGACGGTTGTGTTTGATGGCACAACGTTCAAGTACCTCCGCAGAGAAGAGGTGTACGAGGTGCGGGTGAGGTACTGGTGCATGTCGGACGGGGTAAAGGAGCAGACTGTCGGGGGTTTTCATTTCCTGCCTGGGGAGATCGCTGATGGGGAGGCCGTGCACCGCCACGTCAAGGAGGTGCTTGGGACGGTGGGTGACAGCATCCAGAGTGTTACCGGTCTCTGTTCCGATGCTGCGAGTGTCCTGACGGGGAAGACGGACGGGGTTCCTTGCGAGGGCTCGCAAAGACCGGGATGACGTGGCGGAGATCAGTGACGCCAGCCACAGGCTCGAGAGACAGGTGCAGAAGGCACTGGTGGACACACTGGTGGATTCCCTGGCGAAGCTCTTCGATGATATCGAGGGGCAATTTCGCCAAAGTGGCCGGCTTTCGCGCGACCTGCATGCTCTGGCTGATCTGGCGGGGGCACATTACGTGGCCCCCGGCACCCACCATTCGCTTCGGTGGTTGCCGAAATATGTGGATCTGTTCGAGAGGGCTGAGAAGATGTGGCCTGCGTGGCTTCAGCACATGGAGACGCGGGAACAGGTTTGGTCGAGTGCCGATGCCACTGACCAGAATGATCCCTTGAGCGACAAGCGTGTTCATTTTCTCCAGAAACTTTCCTCCAGGCAACAGAAGGCCAACTTTTCTCAGGTGTACGAGGTGGTTGCCCTTCTGGGGAGACTGTCGCGCTACACACAGGACCAGAACATGAACGTCGCGGGTGTTGTGCGGAACACCTTCACATGCATCGAGTACTTGGTGTCTCTCTCCCAGAAAGAAACTTTCTTGCACACCCGAGGCCAACCTTCGGTTGTGCAGATCGAAGTACATCCCGCTCTTCGGGCACACCGCACAGTCCGCAGGAATGCCTTGTGATGGCGCCGCGCGGAGCCCGTCTCGTCCTCTCAGATTCAGCGAGTGACCACCCTTTGCAAGACCCACAGCCCTTCGGTTAGAGGGCGGACCGTCAGCCCAGGGTGGATGCGCCAAAAAATCCATTGTGCTCAAAAGTGCCTGTAGACCCCAAAATCGGTCCCAGATAGGTCATATGGGGGTCTGTGACCCTGTCGGGAGGCCGTTTTTTCAAGTGTCGACGTTTTTTTGTCATTTTAGGCCTGTTTCCCTTAGGGTTTTGCCGAAGACAAGGCCAAATAGTCAGTAAAAAACGTTGACACTTCACCAGAAGTGGTTACCAGGCCAGTTAGACCCCCAAAACATGTTTTTATGGGAGATGCGCGATGTAACAAAACGTTGACACCCAAAAAAACGTCGCCCAGGGGGTATTTCTGACCTTCCTTCGGGTGTCAACGTTTTGTTACGCGGTTCTGTGGCTGTTCAGATGCATTCTCATGGTTGTCGATTGCAGGGGGATCCGCTGGCGCCGCGAAGCCGCTCGCCGGAGAGCGGGGCTGCCGCGAAGCGGCGCCCCGCGACCGGCAGAGCGACTTTGCGGCGACAGCGGATCCCCCTGCAATTGACAACGTCGGGCGCGGGCGGCTTCGCCGCCCGCGTCCCCCCGCGTCCCCCCGCGCCCCCTCGTGCCCCCAAGCCCCCTGCCGCGCCCCTGCACCCCCGACTCCGGGCCCGAGCTCGCGCGTGCCGCCCGCCGAGTTTCCCGAAGTTCTCGAGTGGATGTCGGGCACGCAGGTTGTTTTGTGAGGTTCTGTCCTTGGTGTCCGTTGTGTGTTTGATCTCCGTGTCCCTGCCGCTTACGAGGTCGAATCGTATCTCACCTCCGCCTCCCGGCCCCCTGCGTCCGCCGCCCTCGCTCGTGAGCTGCCGTTCGTGCCGGCCGTCAGACCCGTCTGTTTAGTTTGCAGGTTCTGTACGTGAGGACGTGTCTCTTTCGTCGTGGGCTTCGTGTCCGGCGCGTGTCTGCTCGCAGCGACAGCTGCTCCACGCGGCCGGGTAGGTTTGAGGCTTCTGGGAGTGTTGTGTCTCTGCTTTCTCGTTTGGGTTCCCTGCTGAGAAGTGACTACCACTTTTTCTTCGAAAATCGCATTGTCTCCAAGTATTTGTTGTTGCTTTTTTATCCCGGCAAAATTTGCTGAACGATCCCTCCTCTACTTGCAGTGCCTGGGTCAAGACACCCAGGTCCGACCACGCCCACACATCCAGCCAGACTGTCAGGTTCAGCCCACCCACACCCAGATCCGACCCAGTGTGCTGTGTCTGGGTGGATTCGGGTCATCTGCAGGTTCAGCACCCACACACAGCCACAGGTGCCGCCCCAGCCCACACCCAGATCTGGCCCACTGGGCCGTGTCTGGGTGTGTGCGAGCGGCGAAGACATCACTGCGGTCACATGGGCTACATAAACCTGACTACAATGATGACACCAGTTACGCACATTTCCACAGATGAGTGCCTTGACGTTTGATCATGAGAACCAAAGAACGTTTTTGGAGGGTCTCCGGTGGCCCCCCCTGGATTTCCTGATTTTTCCCGATTTTTCCTGATTTTCGGATTTTGCTCGAAATTTGCCCTTGTGTCAACCAGTGGCAAAACTTTCGGAAAATCGGGAAAAATCAGGAAAATCCGGAGTACCGGACACCCTCCTTTGCATACCATCACAGCCTAATTGTCCACACAGTACAACAACACAACACAGGCCGGAAAAAACACTGGATTTCAGACACAACCTGCATAACGAGTGAAGGGTGATCATTCTTGTGCTCCCTTCAAATTCGATTTCACTACCCCCCCCCCCCCAGTAGGTGTACGGTCCTTGCGAGCAGAGGGAACAGAACACGAGGCTCTTCCCCCAGCCTCGCCACCACCCCATCCCGCGAAGGCGCGGCTCCTCAGCCCCGACCCCCTCCAGCGTCTGCACAAGCTTCCAGTTCACCACTTTGCAGCACTCTGTCTTTGTTCCCCATCCCGACCGTCGCACACTGCCACACACCCCAGGAAGGTGTTGCGATTCGTTCCGCGTGCAGGAAGGCAGACCCGGAAACATGGATGTATCAGTTCGTCACACCGGGACCGGTGACAGCTGTGTCGTCAGAGTTCCGGAAGGCGGGACCGTGGTCGGGCTGAAGGCGGACGCGCTCAACGAGATGTTCCCGGGTTCTATCAACCCAGTCCGTGAGGCTGCATGCGTCGCCACATTCATCGAAGGGTGTGAGGAGGAGCTGGACGACGCACAGCGCGTTGCCGACACGGGTCTGGAGGACGGGGTGCTGTCAAGCTCGTCCCACGCTGGCCCAACCTCCAGGCTCCCGCAGTCTACTCATCGACCCATGGCCACTTCATAAGCTGCATCACACTGTCGAGGTGTGGGACGCTGTGTGCTGTGGGTTACCACGAAGGACACATCACTGTGTTTGACACCACCACCGCTGCTGTGGTGACGCACTTAACACACGGCAACATGTCGATTCTTTGCACAGCGTTCTGTGGGACGTGGTTGGCAACGTGCTCTTATGACGGCACCATCTGCGTGTGGCTGACTTCAACTTGGGAAGAGGTGTGCATGCTGGACCATAACAACACCAAGGTGTTCAGTGCAGCGTGGACACACTGCGGACGTCTGGTGTCCGGAGACTCCAAAGGCAAAGTGCGTGTGTGGGACTTGAAGGGCACACCGAGCGCCACAGTGCTGGAGGGTCACAGCAATGTTATTCGCAGCATTCATGTGTCGGGCACGAGGATCTTCAGCGGGTCACATGACTATACCATCCGTGTGTGGGACATCAGCACCCTCACACACACACACACCCTGGAAGACCACACTGGTTGGGTGACTGGACTCGCTCTGACTCAGGACGAGCAGCACCTGGTGTCGTGCTCTTTCGACGAGTCACTCAAGGTGTGGTGCACAACCACCCTCAGCTGCCTGCTTACTGTGCAACTGGGCATCTGTCCCTCCTCACTTGCTGTGTCACAGCCAGGTGATGTTGTTGCAGTGAAGAACTCCCCCACCACCACACTGTACCGCCTCAGCACTGGAGAGTGTCTGGGGAAGGTGTACTCACACGGTGGTGGTGTTGCACTCAGCCTCTGCGGGAGGTGGGTCTTCACACCAGCGAACAAAACTTCAGTCTCTGTGTGTGCTGTGTCCTCTATTTCACCCTGAGTGCAGTGTCTCGTCACCCTGTTCCCTGCCTTCGTGTTTGCCGTCGTGTTGCACCTGCTTGCGTTTTTGTTGTTACGCACACGACTTTCGCCCGGAAAGTGTCATTCAGCTCTGCCAAACGTGCTCTACACACAACCCCCTTCATCAGGCAAGTGAGTTTGAAACTGTGTGCGGAAGCGTCAACGCATCAAACGGAGTATTAACAGTAGAGAAAGAGCGGCAGAGTTAAAGTGTCCCGCACTCTCTAGCTTCGCAACGCGGCACGTCCTTATCCCTGCCCTGTTCGGGGGCAGCTGATGCGTATGTATCTGACATGAGAGGAGGGAAATGATCCGAGGTGGAAATGATTGCGGTGCTCTCCCTCAACCCTCTCACCCCCTCCGTCACGAGGCCTCCCTCTTCTGCAGATGCCACACCACCATGCCCACGTTTGTACCCTCGGTTCTGAGCCCTGCGTGGGTTGGGGTGGGGCGACGGTTCACATGCCCAGCACTTTCATACCCTCGGGTGTGACAGCCTTCTCGACGGAGGGGCAAACGCTCCGCCCGACACGACCTCCTTCTAGGGCCTGGCAAGGTGCTGCAGGGAGACCGTGGATAAAATTATTTCCCGATGAAATTTCGCATTGTCTAACACACTACCCCACCAAGGATCAACCCACGGAATCCGTTAGAGCTAGCAGGAGCTAGCAGTAATTAGAGGCTGCCCGTTTGTTGAATTTTAAATTGCAGAAAACTGGCACCCCTGTGCCTGGTACAAGACGAAAAACTTGCCAAATATTTGCCAAAAAAACACCATTGTTTCGGCCCCGGGGACACCCACACCCAGGAATTATTAGATTTTCAGCTGAATTCTGGGGTTTTGTTGGAGTAGCGAAGACGTGGGAAACAGTGCCCCAGAAAAAATCCACGGTACCTACAACAGAAAATTAAACAGTCTTGCCAGGCCCTACATGTGGTGGGAATGCAGCAGATGGGATGACGTGCGGAGGCAGCACACCATAACTGCGGCGTCTCCCTTGTGGCCGCCCTGCCTGCGTATCAACGGCATCATGCCCCTGCCACCCCGCTGCCCGGAGGCCACCTGGTCCGAAGTGCCCTCATGTCCGATGGAGCGCCGCGATATCACAAGGCGCCTACACCGTACTTCCTCGAGGTACTACGCTGCAGGCAGGTGCATGATGGCATCGCGCTCACCACCGGCACCAAGTTTACTTCGGGAACGTACCTTTGGGAACCACCCACGGTTACGGAGCCCCACATTCTCTGCTTACCTTCACCGCTCGATGTTACCCTCACAGCTCTGGGGGGTGGTGTCCTCCCTGGTCTCGTGTGTAGACCACAGCTCTCCCCGTTAACTCTTGATGTTGTACGTGAATTGGAAGGGTATTTCCGTACTCCGGCTTCCAATGACAATGTAATTTCTCTGTACTTTCTGCAAGATGCTTCCTGGATTGCAGGCTTCCTGCCGCAGAGCTTCTACCCTGCGGACTGGCAGTCAGCGGCCTGCTGGGGGTCTGCTCCCGCAGCTCCTACAGTTGGCTCGTGAAGGCTGGCAGTGCCTATGCATGCTGGAGCTACCGGGCGCGGAACTGCTACCCGCTTCTCCTGTACGGTGTGAAGGTGAGAGATGAACCGATACCGTCGATGCTTGCTTCAGATGAGATGGAGCTGCTGAAGAAGCATGCGCTTCCGGAGATGCTGGCGAACATGTCCTCGCACTACAGGGCGTCGGTTGCCGCCGTTGGACCTGAAAACGATGCTGACGATGATGCTGGTGATGCTGGTGGTGATGACGACGATGCTGGTGACGATGCTGACGATGTTGCTGTCGTGGAAAGTCTGCCAGCCGCACCCACGTCCTCCGGCGTGCAAGGGTGCTCTCGTTGTCAGGTGTGATTGAGTGAGAAGAAGTGAGCCACGTCCCACTTCCCCTCACTGACTGACGAGCTAGTATAGGAAACATTGCTTGGAGTGTTGATAATGGATGGGATGTGGATGAGCATAACAAAACAATTGACTGACGAGCCGTGACTGGAGGGTTTACAGTCCACGTGGGTGCACCCACACTGACTATCTGGCGACACCGCAGTCCCTGGAAGGGCAAGAGTGGGCTGTGTGGGCTCGATCGTAGTGGGGTCACTTTCATAGTGTAGCTATTCCGGTCGTCTGACCGGTCAGTACCCCGACCATCGCGTCGTGTGCGGTCACCGGTCAGGTGGCCGGTGGGCCCCGAGACGTGGGGACCGCCTGCAAGCCGCCTCCAGGCGTGTGCACTCCCGATTTTTGGCGTCATTTACCGTCACTTAGTAACATCGCTTACTCTCGCTTACTGTCGCTTACTGTCGCTTACTGTCGCTTACTGTCGCTTACTGTCGCTTACTGTCGCTTACTGTCGCTTACTGTCGCTTACTGTCGCTTACTGTCGCTTACTGTCGCTTACTGTCGCTTACTGTCGCTTACTGTCGCTTACTGTCGCCTACTGTCACTTACTGTCACTTAGCGTCACAGGAGCTGACCTCACTTGGCCTAGTGTTCCGCGTCCTTATGGTACGGTCGTGGTACAACAACACAACACATGCCGGAAAAAAACACTGGATTTCAGACACAACCTGCATAACGAGTGAAGGGTGATCATTCTTGTGCTCCCTTCAAATTCGATTTCACTACCCCCCCACTTGTTCGTCGACAGACAACTGCTACACACCCTCCCATTGTGCATTGATCTGCCTTGTACAACATATCTGGTGTAGTGACTACAAAAAAGACTAACATTGCGAGAAGGTGCTGGGGGATTTACTTTTCCATTCACTCTCGACGATCAAACCCCCCACTTGTTCGTGTATCATTCTCTTGCCTCTCAAGATTCCTTCTGGATCAGTCTTCAGGTTATCGGTATCAAGCCCGGAAGCAGCAGTCGTGCAAACAAGCGTGTCTGCAGCCCCTAACCCCTCCCGACCGTCCCGACGCAGCCCTACCCAGTGACTCATGAGAACTTTGCCATTTTTGCAGCCACAGACTCCCGAAGACTTCGACACCCCCCAGACAGGTTCTCAGGTTTGGCCCCGTGTGGTGAGGACAGTGTTGTTTTCTGTGTTCGTGAGGGCATAGCCATATGACTTCGTACCTGAGGCTATGTGTGCTGGAACAGCCTCGTTGTTCTATTGGCGCAGGTGGGAGGGATGCGTGGCGTGAACCTGACCGGTACCAGCACTATCCTTTTGCCCACTTTTTTGCCCCACCGAATACCCTGAGACTTGAGATACCCCTGTCACGCGTCACGCAACCCTGTTCAGACCAACTCCTAGTGCTGTGGCCCGGCAACAGCATGGATGGCCATGTCAAAAATCAGGTGGACAGGGGGGGAAAACCAATCGACCTTATCAATACCACCGCATCTCCATCACAATTCCACTCACAGGATACTTCCCCCTTACACCCACCCCACCTGGAAGTTGGTCGCGATGGGTGTCAAATCCAAGGCAGCGCCAATCTCAGGAATCCCTCGTGACTTCGACCGTCATCGCGCATTCAAGATATTCTCCGTTATCTTTGCCACTGTCGCTGTCGCTGTTGCTTCGTGGGTGACAGCAAGTCTGCTGGATCAGGAGCGTGCTATCCTGTCCTGGGAACCAGTCGAAGCGCGGCTCCAACACTGCAACGTCACAGACAGCAAGCTGGTTAAGAAGCGCCGGACCCGCAGCTGGGGTGTGGATGCCATTTACACATACACGTGGCAGGGGAAGGATTACGAGAGCTCGCAGGTGTGGTTCTACGGAAATGACATCGGACCATCCTACAGCCGCGCTGTCAACGCCTGCCTCCTCCATGAGAACAGCAGCACGGTCTTTGTGAACCCTGAGAACCCGACCGACAGTGTCATGATGCGCGAGCTGTGGTTCCGTCCCTACTCTGGTTTGCTTTTCTTGCAGTTGATCTCCTTCGGATTTGCCTGGATTTTTACGACCGAGTATGACTGGCGTGTTGCAATCCCCCGGGCGCGCACCCTGCACCCCGCTGCTGACCGGAAAGGATGGTACGACCTGGACCTTGGGGGCAGCAAGCTGCGCCACTCTGCAGCTGCTTTTGCCCCACAGGCCCTTCTCCTCACCTGCTGGCATGCAGCAGGCATCTACCTCTGGTTCCGCTACAGGGACTTCCCCAACATCAGCAGAGGGCTTGAATTCGAGATGATCGCCTACCACATGATCGGTGTCGCCTTGGTGCTCCGCCTCTTCTATCTCGCAGTGCTTTCAGCCTTCTTTTCGGATGCTCGCTTGCAGTTCAGCACAGGGCGGGTGGTTGTGGACAACAACATCCAGGTGCGTCTGACACAGAGCCCTACCTCTGCCATCACATACACAACCGTGTCCCTTGAAATGACGTGCATTGAGACGAAGACAACAACCCGCAATAACAAAACTAAGACCAACCGCAATACAATTGCGAAGCAAGAATTGGACCTCCTGCTGAAGGACGGCGTGCACCAGCCTCTCTCCCTCCCTGCCGGAACAGATCTGGATGTCACAAAAAATGTGTGCTTCAAGCAGCACGCATCTCGCGAGACCCGCCCGACAGGCAACGTCCGCGTGCTTTGTGAATGGTACGCTGTGCTTCGCATTCGGGCTCGTTTCCTGCCGTTCCTCTACACATCATCTGCCATCCTCGTGGTTCATGAACACCCGACGAAGTGATCATGCTCTATGTTGCACATGTCCCGCCCCCAGGTTCCCACCCCAGCCTCTTGGGGATTCTCATAAGTGCCATCACCGCCTCATCTGCGCCCCACTCCCATTTTGCGGCTGTTTTTTTTTTGCCCCGCCCTTCCAAGAGCAGCAGCAGATACCACTCTGGGTCAAAGAAGCCTTGCGATTTATTTTGTTCTGCCACCCCCGTGACTATGCTTATGAAATCTCCCCATTCACCCACCCCTGTGCCCCTTTTTCATTTGGCAAAACCATGACAGAGGGGTTGCCAAAGAACGAGGGTGGTTTGAATAAAGCGAATGCTGATGATGCCATCGCATCTCATCTGTTCTGTGTGGCAGAGGTCACAGCGCGCCCGCAACACAAGGTTTGCTGAAGGGTCTTGTGCGGAAAGTGAGCCCCCTCGCAATTTGGAGAGACAACTGACACACTTTGACACAGAGTGAAGGTGCTCATGTAGACCGATACCCATTGCCGCTCCGTCTTGCAGTCATGTGTTTGGCTGTCAATCCCGACAACAATGCCAAACGGATAATGCGTCGTTCTCTGCGAACACAAACACGACCCCTTCGAGCAACATGTACACGCCACTGATTGGTCGACCCATGCTGGCGTGCGGCCCGTACCCTCATGCTAGAGGTCGTCAGTTCTGAAACATGTCGTGAATGTGATTGAGATTGGTTCTGAGTCAGTCCGTGGGGTGGATGGGTGGGTGGTGTGTGTGTGTGTGTGTGCGCGTGTTTGATCGCACGCCATGTTCGTGATAACTAAAATGCCATTTTTGAAATATTTCCACCCCCTCCCCCCACAGAGTCTCGCTTTCCTCGAAGACCTGTAATTACAAGGAGCGAAAAAATGCGACCAAAGCAAATTGCTTGCCTGGAGCAGCATGCCCCCACTCCCCACCCCACCCGCGGTTGCGCACAAACCTGTTTTGGTTTTTTGACCGCTCCTCCTGATCAAAAGACACCAGCACACGGTGGGATCTTGTAAATTTTACATGTATAACTACAAGTATATACATGTATTATACATGTATAATACTTGCATGTCAACTATTATACATGTATAATACATGTATATGCCTGAAATATACATGTAAAATACATGTATATCAAGTAAAAATACAAGTATAATTTGGTGCCCCTGATTTACCCCTTTTTCACTACGCACAAACTACGCAATCTGGGGGGGGGTCTCGCTTTTTGGTCCCCCCCCAGTTTTTTTTGGTCCCCCTTTCTGTGTGGCTACTGAGACAGGACTGGAGGCACTGCGCTGACCGAGCAAAAAATTATTGCCAGAACTCACTATACACCGTACGAAAGAACGCACGACATGTGGGGCGGGACTCCAGAAACACCTGGGCAAGGTTGCCCCATGCCCAGAAACACCTGAGAAGGAAGTGAGTTCCAGGAGCCGCGTAGAACACCCTCGAGATTGTGAATGATGATACGATCACAGCCTTCAGGGCGCTGCGAGGTGCCACCCTGAAGGTGGCCCTTGACATCAAGGAGAGCGTCGGCCGAGGGGTCGACGAAAAGCTGAAGAAGGCGCTACTGGCACTGGATCCCGCGGGGTATACGGAGGTCACCGCCACACAGGCAACCTCCGCTGACAACGTCCAGGAGACGTTATCCGAGGGGATCACAACGGCACTAGAGATCTGTGTCACGGGATCCAGGCGCCCACTCTCCCTCGACGGTCTGGGGATTGTTGTTGGGTATGGTGTCGTTTCCTGCAGCTGCAAAAAAGCGTAGCAACTGTGCTTCCTTCTTCCTTAATGATGCGTTGACGCTTCCACCCGGAGGAGCTGAAGCAGGCACCGCTTAATGATGCGTTGATGCTTCCACCCGACGAGCTGAAGCAGGCACCGCGCCAAAGGGCACCCCCAAAGAGACCTGCAAAGACTGCGTCGAAACCCGCACCGAAGGCTGCCAGCGCTGCAGCACCTGAAGAACCTGCAGCACCTGCAGCACCTGCAGCACCTGAAGCGCCTGCACCCTCACTGACCCCGGAACAGCAAGAACTCCTTGAGTTTGGGGTCCCGGCATAGAGACAGAGAATGGCTGAGTAAATCAAAAAATGAGACCCCCCCCCCCTTTTCTCTACGCACAAACTACGCAATATGGGGTCGTCAGGGGCACCAATAATACTTGCATGTCAACTATTATACATGTATTTTTACTTGATGGGGGCCCTCGCTACCGAGTGAGAAAAAGTGAGAAAGAATGAGCGGAAAAACGCCCAAAAAAAGAGTGTGGGGAGTTGGGGGGTCCCTAGCCTGGGGAGCGTATTTGGACCCCGATTCTCGAAAAAGACGATCTCGGTGTGGCTCAGATCGAAGGGTTGACTCACAACATGGCGATTTGGTGCAAATTTCAGAAAAAATCCCACGTGCTACTGCGAACGACGAGACTCGGACGTCCCTGGGGAGGGAACCCCCTGGTCCCACGCATGCAGGTGTGTGGTCCGAAGAGCCAGTGGTACGGCTGGCCGACACCACAAGTGCAGCTCGTGGCGGTCGGACACAGGAGGCCAGCAGGGGCGCAGTACCGGAGGCACGTGCAGGGGCCCCTTGGTGGGTGGGTCAAGGCAATCAGTCACGGCGCAACGTGTTCCAGGCGGGCGAGGCTGTCATGGCGTTCGGCACTAACCTTCACCAGGTTTTTGGTTCCCCACACGGCCGCGACACCCTCTTCGTCTAGAGTGGGTCCGCGACTCGGAGTACAGAGCCGATCCACCCGCACCGATGTCCAACACCGCCGACTCCGGGCCACCCTCCAAATCCGCCCGTAGAGGGGCGCTGGAGGACGGCCCGGAGGTCATCGACGCGCTACCTTCACCCCCCTCGCGGTCGGCTTCATGGAGAAGCTGGTGAAGGCGATGGCGGGGGTGCGGACACCAAGGCCAATGTGGGACATCGGTGCAGGAGACGGTTCCCGCTGCACGGGGAGGCGAAGTGTATTAAGGGACAACGTCGGAGGGGCTGATCCCCGAGGCGATGGTGCGCCTGGTCAGAAGCGAGCTGAGCGGCGTGGTAGGCCCACCCCGCGCTCACGGAGGCACGGAGCAGGAAGGAGGCACGGGGGACGGCTACGACGCGAGTACAGCAGGCCGCGAAGCAGGATGGTATCCGTCGTCTACGGGAGAAGCTGCGCCGCCTCAACAGGGAGGCCCACAACGGGGGCCCTCGCCGAGTGATAAAAAGTGAGAAGTCAGCCATGTTTGGCTGAAAACTGACGACTCGTGACTCACAGTGACTCGGCGCGAGGACCCCCAACGTCCCACGACGCACTGTGGTTCCGGGTTGCTATGGCCCACGCTTACCAGGACAACCGACCGGCAGGGGATGTCCTGTCAATCCCCCCCGGGACATTGGTGTACTTGGTGGATTCCCCCCACGAACGCCTTTAGTCGAGTGGCTTCGCCACGGTCAGGGAGACTTGGAATAGGGAGGAGCGCGCGCGAGGTTTTTGTTGCTGCTTGGTTGCTGTTGTTTGCTGTGTTGTTTCTCATCACTGTTGCTGCATAGTGCAGTTTCCGCCACGTGCGTTGCACGGTTGGACGGGGGCGCGACCACCACCACCCTTCATCAGGAAATCGGGTTGTGTGTGCGTTGGTGATCGGCCCCTCTCGCAGATCTTGACTAGTCAGGCTGGCCCCCCTCCCCTCTCCGGCCCTCTGGGCAAACTATTGCTTTGTTGTGCTTCTCGCGTCGCGCGAAGATACTTGCTCCACACTATTCACTAAATCTCCGATTCCCCCCGATTCCCCCCAGCACATTCGTGTACTTGGCGGATTCCCCCCGATTCCCCCCAGAACATAGTCAGGCTTGGCGGATTTCCCCCGATTCCCCCCAGTACATTCGTGTACTTGGCGGATTCCCCCCGATTCCCCCCAGTACATTGTCGTACTTGGACGATTCCCCCCGATTTCCCCCAGTACATTGTCATACTTGGACGATTCCCCCCGATTCCCCCCAGTACATTGTCGTACTTGGACGATTCCCCCCGATTTCCCCCAGTACATTGTCATACTTGGACGATTCCCCCCGATTCCCCCCAGTACATTGTCGTACTTGGACGATTCCCCCCAGTACATTGTCGTACTTGGACGATTCCCCCTACGAACGACTTTAGTCGAGTGGCTTCGCCACGGTAAGGGAGATTTAGAATAGGGAGGAGCGGCGCGCGCGAGGTTTCTGTTGCTGTTTGCTTGCTGTTTTTGCTGTGTTGTTTCTCATCACTGTTGCTGCATAGTGCAGTTTCCGCCACGTGCGTTGCACGGTTGGACGGGGGCGCGACCACCACCACCCTTCATCAGGACATCGGGTTGTGTGTGCGTTGGTGCTCGGCCCCTCTCGCCTTTTAAACACCCGCACACACACACAACAATGACAGAGTGCAAGACTCTGGCCGAGCTGGAGGCGCACCTGGAGGGGGGGAAAGGGCAGTCGTACGACTGGTCCCCCCCGACCGCGCAGCTCGCGGCGGTGAACGTCGACGTGGTGCAGGCGGGCCTCGTCCGGCAGAAGGTGCCGTACCCCGCCCTCCTCGGCACCCTGAGGAGCTTGCTCGCGGAGGCTGCGACGAAGAACATCGCGCAGGACCGCATCCTCCCGTCGGCCCTGGACGCGCTCGTCCAGGGGGTCGGCGACTGGTCGGGGATCGCGCTGGTGAGGCTGCTGGCGACGGTGCAGCTGTGCACGGGGCGGCTGGGGCAGGTGGAGTCGGTGGCGCGCCTCCGCGGGGAGTCCACGGCCCCGGTGGCCTCCTCCTCGGTGGCCCCCCAGCAGCCGGCGGCGGGTGGGGGCATGGGCGAGGTGATCGCCCTGATGCACCAGCAGCGGCCCCTCTCGCAGATCTTGACTAGGCAGGCTGTCCCCCCTCCCCTCTCCGGCCCTCTGGGCAAATTATTGCTTTGTTGTGCTTCTCGCGTCGCGCGAAGATACTTGCTCCGCACTATTCACTAAATCTCCCGATTCCCCCCAGTACACAGTCATACTTGGCGGATTTCCCCCAATTCCCCCCAGCACGGGGGAATCCGCTAAGTACGACTATGTACTGGGGGGAATCGGGGGGAATCGTCCAAGTATGACAATGTACTGGGGGGAATCGGGGGGAATCGTCCAAGTACGACAATGTACTGGGGGGAATCGGGGGGAATCGTCCAAGTATGACAATGTACTGGGGGGAATCGGGGGGAATCGTCCAAGTATGACAATGTACTGGGGGGAATCGGGGGGAATCGTCCAAGTATGACAATGTACTGGGGGGAATCGGGGGGAATCGTCCAAGTACGACAATGTACTGGGGGAAATCGGGGGGAATCGTCCAAGTACGACAATGTACTGGGGGGAATCGGGGGGAATCGTCCAAGTATGACAATGTACTGGGGGGAATCGGGGGGAATCGTCCAAGTATGACAATGTACTGGGGGGAATCGGGGGGAATCGTCCAAGTATGACAATGTACTGGGGGGAATCGGGGGGAATCGTCCAAGTATGACAATGTACTGGGGGGAATCGGGGGGAATCGTCCAAGTACGACAATGTACTGGGGGGAATCGGGGGGAATCGTCCAAGTACGACACTGTACTGGGGGGAATCGGGGGGAATCGTCCAAGTACGACAATGTACTGGGGGGAATCGGGGGGAATCGTCCAAGTACGACAATGTACTGGGGGGAATCGTCCAAGTATGACAATGTACTGGGGGGAATCGGGGGGAATCGTCCAAGTATGACAATGTACTGGGGGGAATCGGGGGGAATCGTCCAAGTACGACAATGTACTGGGGAATCGGGGGGAATCGTCCAAGTACGACACTGTACTGGGGGGAATCGGGGGGAATCGTCCAAGTACGACAATGTACTGGGGGGAATCGGGGGGAATCGTCCAAGTACGACACTGTACTGGGGGGAATCGGGGGGAATCGTCCAAGTACGACAATGTACTGGGGGAAATCGGGGGGAATCGTCCAAGTACGACAATGTACTGGGGGGAATCGGGGGGAATCGTCCAAGTACGACAATGTACTGGGGGGAATCGTCCAAGTATGACAATGTACTGGGGGGAATCGGGGGGAATCGTCCAAGTATGACAATGTACTGGGGGGAATCGGGGGGAATCGTCCAAGTATGACAATGTACTGGGGGGAATCGGGGGGAATCGTCCAAGTACGACAATGTACTGAGGGGAATCGGGGGGAATCGTCCAAGTATGACAATGTACTGGGGGGAATCGGGGGGAATCGTCCAAGTACGACAATGTACTGCGGGGAATCGGGGGGAATCGTCCAAGTACGACAGTGTACTGGGGGGAATCGGGGGGAATCAACCAAGTACACTAATTTGCTGGGGGGAATCGGGGAGTGCCCCTACAGGAGGTGGGGACCACTGTGAGTCACTACGAGTCACTACGAGTCACGTGACTGGTAGCGAGGCCGGTCTGGACCTCTGGGTGGAATTTTCTCATATTGTGCCAAGTCCCCACCCGGAGTTCCAGACCGGCCTCGCTACCAGTCAAGTGACTCGTAGTGACTCGTAGTCAGCCAAAAACCTGAAAATTCACCCTTCTCCCCAGGCCAGCCAAAAAAGCCCCCTGACTCACTGACGAGCCGTGACGACCCGTGACTGGTAGCGAGGGCCCCCGATATACATGTATTTTACATGTATATTTCAGGCATTTACATGTATTTTACATGTATAATACTTGTCATGCAAGTATTATACATGTAAAATACTTGCATGACAAGTAAAATACATGTATAATACTTGCATGACAAGTAAAATACTTGCATGCAAGTAAAATACATGTATTTTACTTGCATGCAAGTATTTTACTTGTCATGCAAGTATTATACATGTATTTTACTTGTCATGCAAGTATTTTACATGTATAATACTTGCATGACAAGTATTATACATGTAAAATACATGTAAATGCCTGAAATATACATGTAAAATACATGTATATCAAGTAAAAATACATGTATAATAGTTGACATGCAAGTATTATACTTGTATTTTTACTTGATATACATGTATTTTACATGTATATTTCAGGCATATACATGTATTATACATGTATAATAGTTGACATGCAAGTATTATACATGTATAATACATGTATTATACTTGTAGTTATACATGTAAAATTTACAAGATCCCACCGTGCACTATCGGCACACCCCCCCCCCCCCATTACCTACCTCACAGGCGGGGAGGGACAACGCGGGTCGATGGCGCGATGCTGCCGGTAGCAGCACACCTCCCTTGGGGCCTGTGGGTTGCCGTCTGTGCATGCTGCCTTCTGCACGCAGTGGTGCCGGGTGCGGCCGGTGCCCTTCTCCCAGATGATGCCGAACTCCGCTTGGTTGGGCTCCCTGCAGGCGTCATCGGGAAACTGCTCGACCCACAGCCCTCCTTCCAGCTGGCCTCTCCGACACAACCAGGCGCTGTCGCTGTCCCGGCTGGGGCTAACGCCTCCCTTTCCTTGCGCCTCAAACAGGGCCCCGGTGTGCTGGAGGGCGACCTCACCCTGCAGGTGTCCCCCGGAGCAACTGTCATGGCCTTCTCTGGGCTGGGTGTCGCAGTGCCTGGGAGCTACACAGTCGAGGCGACATTCTCCTGCTCCAGCGGGGGGGGCCCAGCGGAAGCCGTGTCGCGCGACTTTGTCTTCGACGCCCTGCGTGCTGTGCCCACAGAGCTGCGCCTCCTCACCAACAAGGGGGTCTTCGGTGCGCCCGGGGCGTTGCTTTTCCCCCAACCCCTGCTGCGTTTGTATGACACTCAGGGGAATCCGGTGGGGGACCCCGGCAATGCCACAGCGTGCACGTTGTACCCCGTCTCCCCGCTGACAACGCTGCGGGGCGTGGCGACCGTTCCGGAGAGTGGGGGCGATGGGCTGTTTGCTTTTGCAGACCTTGTCATAGAGGAGGTCGGGACACATAAGCTGATGGCGGAGGCGCAGCTTGCGTCAGGGGTGGTGCTGTCGACGTCGTTCACAGCAGAGGTGGCGGGGCAGCGCCCTCTCCCGACACGCCTGGTGCCTGTTGGGGAGCCTGTGGGTGCTGTCAACAGATTCCTCAGCACCCCTGTGGTGGTGCGGCTCGTGGATGACGCAGGGCAGCCGCTGCCCGCAAGCGCTGCTGCGCGGCTTGTTGTTGTGTCATCCCCCAGTGGGGGCGTGCTGACAGGCGATCTCGCAGGCGTGCCGGATGCAACTGGGACGCTCATTACATTTGCATCTGTTCTGGCTAACAAGGCAGGAGAGTACTCAGTGAAGGTGTCAGCCACACTGCTGTCCTCTGGGCAGACGATATCATCGGCGGACTTCCCTGTGCTGGCGACAGTTGCCGCGATTGAGCCCACTTGCGTGTGCGTGCTGCAGGGTGCGGTGGGGCTTGCTGGCAGGGTTGTCCTTTCCCCACTCCTCCTGGCGTTGTCTGTGGACTGCAGCGGCACGTTGTGCGGCGGCACCGCCATGCTGGCGGCAGAGAATGCGACTGTCTACCTCAGCGTGACGAAGGCCCCGCCGCTGGGTGTACTGTCTGGCGAAGTCAGCCCGATGCCCGACCCCATGGGGCGGTTCAGCTTCCGCGACCTCATCTTCTCTACCGCAGGTGAGTATGTGCTGAACGCGGTTGTGCGGCTGCAGGCAGGGAGGCTTCTGAAGGGTGCAGACATCATCGTGGGTATCACGGCAGACACGTCAGCAGCTGTGCTCCTCGCGGCGAACGCACCTCGCGGCACCCCCGGCAGCCCTGTGCACCCCAACCTCGAGGTGGAGCTGTTCGCTGTGAGCGGTGAGCTCCAGGGCGACACCTCCCCTGCGGTGACGGCATATTCAAAGAACCTGCAGCCCACCGCACCACTGGGTCCGCTGCCGCCACCCCACGCCGCTGCCGTGGATGCCTCGACGCACAGATTCCGCTTCCCCGACATGGCCTTCACACGCGAGGGCGTGCACCTCGTCGAACTCAGCGCTGTCCTCAGCACAGGGGTGGTGCTGCGTGCCTCAGTCCACATCCCGGTCAGCTTGGGATGGCGTGAGCCCATCCGGATGCTAGCCCCAGGCAGTGCGGGTGAGAGGTACGGCTTCCTCTTTGCAGACAGACACGGCACTCCTGCCCGTGAAGACCCCACCAAGGCACGAGGGAACTGCAGCATGCAGCCAGCGCTAGACTGGGACCTGGAGGCCTCCCCAGACGGCTGCCTCTTCCCTGTCGGACGCCTCCCCGCGCATACGCTGGTCGCGACAACCTATGTGACAGGCAAGTCTGCAAGCGTCCTCTCACCAGCCTTCCCTCTTCCCTCAGCTGGCACATCTGATGAGTCTGAAGTCGCCGCGCGTGATGTCATACTGTACATCCTCTCCGCACTCACAGCCGCATTCTGCTGCACTGCATTTGCCCACACCCTCGGCAGCGCAGCCGCCCGCCGGAAGGCACACCACAACAAGGGGCCAGCCAGCCAGCCCCCGTCACCGGAGCCAACGCAGGAGGAGCTGTGCACCCCTGCGCTGCCCACACCGCAGGCAGCACCGTCACGCCCCTCGTCATCCTCCTCCTCATCCGCATCCTCCACCGGCGGCACGTCGTCCCTCGCAAGCCTGAGCGACTTCGACACGCTGCAGCTCATCGCCGAGCTGAGGTACCGCATCCAGCGCCGCGACATCGCATGCCAGACGGACGCCACCCCCTCACGCGACCTCCTGGGTGCCTCACTCACTCACAGCGCAGAGCTCCGCCCTCTCGGGTCGCCGGGGCTCACGCGGTCCTCCTCCTGTGGGTCTGTCCCCGAAGCAGCGGGTGCCCCGCTGTTCTACGGAAGCTCCGCACACCCCCAACACACCACAGCCTTCCCGGAGATGCAGGAGGCAAGGCGGGGCACGTCCTCACCTCCTGCACCCAACGTCGTCGCTGCTGCCGTGCGCCAGCTGGAGCAGCTCGAGAGGCAGTGCGCCGCTGTGGGTGGAGCGTCGCCGGAGCGCACGGGCTCCGCCTCCGCATCGCTGCGTGGCAACCCCCTGCTGTACACACCCACAGCAGCTTCCGCAGCACGACTGGGGAGGCGGAGGGGGAACGGGTTAGCCTCGCTGTACGACACCTCCCCTGCCTCAGCAGCATTGCCCAGCCTGGACGCAACGCCATACCCCAACCCCGGGTCGGGGGATGCAGCCAAGGGCGACGGGTTTCCTGACGAAGTCCTCTTCTGGGAGCAGGCGCTGGATGCTGCGAAGTCTGCCCGGAAGCCGCAGGAGCTGCCTGCCCGTGGGGGTGACAGGGTTCCCCCCCGCGGGGCTGGCAAGCAGCACACCCCGCCGCGTGCGCCGTCGCCGGAGCGGAAGGCACAGCTCCTGAGGTTTGCATCCGAACTTGCAGAGGGGCGGAGCAGGAGGTCTGCGGTGCAGGAGGCAGAGTCGGTTCCCAGCCTGCTGGCGGGGGAGGCGGCGGCAGGGGATGGGGTGGGGTGCAGCCCGGCAGGCACGTTGCCCCTGGAGCCCGCAGCGGCGGCAGGGCTGCTGCGGCCGGTGTCGGGCAGCCTCGTGCTCCCCCCGGCAGCTGAGGCCGACCCGGGTAAAGACGAGGAGGTGCCCTCGCTCGCCACACCTCTGCTCAGGAGTGGCGGGAGGGATGGGTTGCGGAGGTTATCTGCTGCGTCGGGCATCATGGTGTTGTCCCTTTCAGGTGAAGGGGATGAAGGGGGCGGTGGAGGAGGAGGGGGTGGCGGTGGCAAAAGTGTTGCGAGGGGGGGCCCGGCAGGGGATCAGGTTGTCCGCGCGATCCGGACGCCCGGGCCGGACGCGGGGGAGGGGGGTGGCGGGGCCTACACGCCGCCAACCCTCGTCGCGTTCAGGCCGGCCGTTCCTGATGAGAGCCTCTTGTGATGTGATTTTTTTTGGCAATGCCTCACACTGTTCAAGTAGTTTCGAAACTTGTATTAGTTCTGACAGACGATCGCTCTAGCCCCTACTTAGACAGGGGGTGGCGGTGGTATTATCTTGTGCCATTTCAGCAAACTTTGTGCCCCTTCTTTGGGAAGGTACCTTGGTGGTGGGGAGGGTGAGGGTGGTGTATGATTTGAACGCTCTTTTTTTTCTACAGCACCCAACTCTAACATCACAACGCACCTGCTGACACCTGTGCCGCCGACGTGACAGAGGTGTGTTGGCGTGCTGTCATACCACACGGGGATGTGGGGGTGTTCTACCGGTGCTCGGTAATAGGTCCATTGAATGTGCAGAAAATACATCTTCCTGCCCAGGCCCCTGTAGAATTGCAAATGCAGATCAGTCGGGTGATGAGCAAGCAGGGCTGCTTCGTAGATGCTCTCATGGTCTCATGGTATCGTTTGTGGTATTGAGGGCTTCTTCATGTCTGCCAACAGAGGCACTGTCGCACCCATTCCCCCCTCCGGACACAACCTGCATAACGAGTGAAGGGAGATCATTCTTGTGCTTCGTTCTACATCTATTTCACTACCCCCCTCCACACCCCCACACCCACACCCTCCAGCAGAAGACACTTCCGACTGGGTCGGCAGGCCCGGTGTAAACCAACACAGGGCACCCCCTCCGCCCCCGAGTTGTCTGTGTGCATCCCTCTTTCTTTTGAAAAGGGGCTTTCTTTAGTACCCTTCAACAAGCACCCCCTCCCGTTTTCTCTACTGCAGCCCCCACCGACCCCACCCCGAGCTGTTGATCCGTCTCCAGCGTCTCCAAATCATCAGACCCACCTCCCCCAATAAAAACACCCTCCGTTCAGCCCTTTGGGGGTCCGGGGTTTTCCAGCCGCAACAATTCCTCATTCAAGAACACGTGGCGTGTCTATCTCTCCTCATCAAAATCAACCTCAAAACGACTGTGCACACCCCACTCCTTGGGGATACCTTGATCGCAGAGTCGAGAAAACAGGCGCTGTTTTAACGCTGTGCGCTGCTCTGCTGACCCATTCTGGGTCAAGCGTCAACACGTCTCCTCTCGCAGAAATATCGAGATGGGCGATCCGCAGCGGGAAGGGTTTGGGAAACGTGCTTAAGGCTGCTGTGGGCACCCTTGCGGTCGCGCTGTTCCTCTGGCTGATGCGTCTCCACAAGAAGCAGATCCGTGCTAGGCAGAACAGGGTTGTCATTGCGCTCGATTTCGACGGAACCCTCACCTGTCTGCATGCGTCGGGAAGCCTTCGCCGGTGCCAGCAGCTGACGGAGAGCCAGATTCTGCAGAACGTGCGGGATCCCCGTTTCCTCACCTCGTTCTGCCAAGAGATGAAGCGCAGGGGCAATGAGGTCGCCATCACCTCCTTTGCAGATGACAGCGACGAGGGCCTCTCCGGCACACCCCTGGTGAAACAGTACCTTTCGGCGATCTTCAAATCTCAGGGGTTGGACTACTCCGAATACATCCCTGACAGCAACCTGCTGTGCTGGAACCCGAGTGAGAGAGCTGACTGTATCTCGGAGGCCGTGGCTGACGGCAAGTCAGGGCACCTCCAAACGCTTGCCAACCGGTTCAGCATGGATGCGAGCCGCATCATTCTCATCGATGACAACCTGCATAATGTGCAGGAGGCTGAGTCGTGCGGGTTCCGCTCGTTCTACTGTAGAGACGTTGGGTTCACGCAAACCTTCGTGGACGAAACTCCCGATCTCAAGAGAATGGCCTATCCACCGCAGTGAACAGGGTTGCAAGTACGCAACCCCCTGATAATGGAGCCCCGAAGCCTTCCCAGAATTGCGTTGTGTTTGAAGGTGGCGCGTGATGTCGGGGGGAGGGGGTGGCGGGTGGCGGTGGTGTACGCCGGGGGAAACCGGTGTATTCGAAATCCCCTCCCCCCCCCTCTCCCCTCCCCTCTTCCCCCTTCCCTCTCCCCAATCGAAAAGCCAACCCCGTTCCCCAACCCTCCCGACTTTCCACCACCCTGGGTGGTTTGCACGGATCATGCACTCCGATTATTTTTTTGTCTTTTTCGTGCCTTCCCATATTGTCCCCGCCCCGCCGTCTCCCACCCTCTCCCACACGGTGGGATCTTGTAAATTTTACATGTATAACTACAAGTATATACATGTATTATACATGTATAATACTTGCATGTCAACTATTATACATGTATAATACATGTATATGCCTGAAATATACATGTAAAATACATGTATATCAAGTAAAAATACATGTATAATACTTGCATGTCAACTATTATACATGTATCTTTACTTGATATACATGTATTTTACATGTATATTTCATGCATTTACATGTATTTTACATGTATAATACTTGTCATGCAAGTATTATACATGTAAAATACTTGCATGACAAGTAAAATACTTGCATGCAAGTAAAATACATGTATTTTACTTGCATGCAAGTATTTTACTTGTCATGCAAGTATTATACATGTATTTTACTTGTCATGCAAGTATTTTACATGTATAATACTTGCATGACAAGTATTATACATGTAAAATACATGTAAATGCATGAAATATACATGTAAAATACATGTATATCAAGTAAAGATACATGTATAATAGTTGACATGCAACTATTATACATGTATTTTTACTTGATATACATGTATTTTACATGTATATTTCAGGCATATACATGTATTATACATGTATAATAGTTGACATGCAAGTATTATACATGTATAATACATGTATATACTTGTAGTTATACATGTAAAATTTACAAGATCCCACCGTGCATCCCCTCACTCCCCCCCCCCCCGTGACGTCTCAAAATATTGAGGCCACAGCAGCAGTTGCAGGCAATTGAAACAAAAAAAGTAAAATCGCTTATTTGAAACTGTGCTTGAGGCCCATGCCCTCTCTCTACCCATCTCTGCGTCTATCCCCCCCCCCCCATACAAGGACCGCATATCTGGTGTGGTGACTGCAAAAAGGACTAACATTGCAAGAAGGTGCTGGGCGACCTGCTTTTCCATTCACTCGCCGATCAAACCCCCCTGCTGAGTTACAAGAAGGTGCTGGGAGACTTGCTTTTCCATTCACTCTCGACGATCAACCCCCCCCCCCCCGGCAGCTTTCCTGTGGATCTATCGGGAAGGGGTTGCAGGCAGGACGTGGTATGTGTTGGCTTGGACTGCGCTGAAACGGACAGCCTACTCCCCAGCCTATTCCCCTTCGGGTCGAGACACTCTGTGCCACGGAGTGCCCAAGGAAGTGTTCGTCGCCCTGATTGAACGAATCCACTTCGGGGCTGGGGAAGAGGTCTCGGGTATTGTTTGCACGGATCTGATTGCCATTCCGGGCTTGCTCGGGATACGCACAGCTCCAACAAACAATACAAAATAAGCCCCCTGGTGGAGACCGTCTCTACCAGTCACAGCTCGTCAGTGATGGGAAGTGGGGCTATCGCTCACATTTTCTCAGTCAGCCACACCTGGTAGCGAGGGCCCCCCTATGTCTGCTTCATAGCCCCCCCCCCTCTCATTTCTCTTTGTTTTTGCTTGCCCCTTTTGCAACCCCAGCTCCCTCCACAGCTTTCGGATGAGGGTCAGCCCCCCCCAGTGATGGCACCTGGGTTTTTATGAGGGTTTAAATTCGGGTTTAAACCGGGTTTTTATTAGTTTACGCGGGTTTTTATTCCCAGGGTTTTTATTGGGGATTTCTTGGTCACAGGCAGCTTCACGGCACTGGGGCCTTTCAATGACCGAACCACCGTACTGGGAGGTTGCCCCGCCGCATTTTTGCTCGAAAACTGCGACGGAACTGCCCACCTCCCCAGACCCCTTCGTTATGTGCGACCGCCCGCTGCACATTCCGTGTGTAGCGCACGCGTGGTCCCCCAGGCTGGGTGGATGTTTGCTCCCCCTCCCCATGGACACCCCTGTGAAGGCCAGGCCGGGTCCACAAGGAAGTCGCTGACGGACGGTTGCCAGCCCCCCCCGATGAACTGCTCTGGGGATCATCGTCACCATGCTCAATGCTGTCTGTCCGATGAGGGCCCGGCGTGCCCTTCTACTCTACTGAGCTACTGAGCTAAGGGCCGACACACCTCCGCAACGTTCATCAGCAGGAGGATGCTGATGATTGTTTGAAGGTGGTGGTTCCGGCTCAACCCCAGCCGGTGCGCAGTGTGTTTGCCCTGGATCTTTGTTGGTCGCCTCTGAAACCCAGAACCTGCTGCGGACCGTTGGGCTCAAGCCCAACAAGCAGCTGCAGGCCGCGCGGACGCGAGCAGGCACCACCGCACCCACTGCAGGCCTCTCGAAGGAGCGCTCGACTAGCGTAGGGGCGGGTTTTTATCGGGTTTTTAGGGTTTTTATTATTTACTCCGGTTTTTATTCTGGGGGTCGGGTTTTTACCATCACTGGCCCCCCCCCACGTTTCAAACCATGCGGGACAAATGCTGACCCTCTCTTCCCCAGTGTGCCACCCCACAGGGAGTGGGCCCTCGACGTCCAGAGGCGAATGCTCCACCGTCTTTCAAATCCCGGGGAGGGGGGGAGTGCACACATGTGTGTGCACCTCTGTGTGTGTGTGGGGGGGGGGGGGGTAGGGGGGGTCAAATGCCACCCTTTTACGTGGACAAACACGATTTTTCAAAAAACCGGCGCAGAGGCCCCAAAGCCCCCGTAAACCCTCCAAACCCCCCCAGATCGGTCCGGAAACCCATCGAACCCCACTTTTCCACCATTCCGGGCACCTCAGGTGCCCGAATTGGGGTACCTAAATTTTGTGCCACCGTTTGGTACCGTACAGTGCCACTGTGTGGGAGGTTGGAAAAGAAAATGCCCCAACACACCACATCTGAGGGTTGCAATGCATGTTGCTTGCCAACCACGTCATCCGGTGGGTGTCAGGCGCTATGTAGGTGGCATTAGCCAGGTCTTCGATGTGTTCTGGCTTGTATATATACCTCCCTGCCACCATGCACCGGGAGGCTGCCTGTAGGTACGGAACAGTCCAGATGGTCGTGTGATTCCTGTGCAGCAGTGCTCCACAACCGGGATGTGTTGACAACGACTGTTGCAACACGAGCTGTACATTCCGGGAACACATGAAGTGCGCTGTCGTGGTACCCATTGTGCCAGAATTGGTAGTTGCTGCGGTCTACTTTGCCTGGCCCAAGAGCACTGGTACTGAACGGTGCAATATGCGTGGCGAGGTGAATACAACGGAAGCGCGCAAAGTCAATACAGCTCTCGGATGGCGGGTGGTGGTGCCACTAGTGTGTGACGTTCACTCGAGGATACAACGCATCACAATGAATCAGCAACCGTGGACCGAGTACAATACGCTCTCTGTGGCTGGTGTGGGGGACAAAGGCAGTGCCTGTGCCGCAGGCAGGGAGGTATATATACAAGCCAGAACACATCGAAGACCTGGCTAATGCCACCTACATAGCGCCTGACACCCACCGGATGACGTGGTTGGCAAGCAACATGCATTGCAACCCTCAGATGTGATGTGTTGGGGCATTTTCTTTTCCAACCTCCCACACAGTGGCACTGTACGGTACCAAACGGTGGCACAAAATTTAGGTACCCCAATTCGGGCACCTGAGGTGCCCGGAATGGTGGAAAAGTGGGGTTCGATGGGTTTCCGGACCGATCTGGGGGGGTTTGGAGGGTTTACGGGGGCTTTGGGGCCTCTGCGCCGGTTTTTTGAAAAATCGTGTTTGTCACCCCCATTTGACCCCCCCTAGGGCAGTGGTGGCTGCGTACGCGTACGCAGCGTGATTTTCAAAAAGTGCGTACGGCGTACGCGTACGCGTACGGCGCTGCGTACGGCAGTCTATGGAGCACAGGAGACGGCCATGGCCGCACACCAAATCCGACAGTCGAACTCAGGTGTACCAGGGGCAGCCTCCGAGCCTTCCAGTCGGAAGTGGTACCTTTTGCAGTATGCTTGCGGGTGTACTTGCAGGTGTTGCGAGTTATTCGCCACGTGCGCGGCAAGGAACCATCTGTGAAAGGCAAGAGCAAAGGCCAGGGCCCAGCCACCCGCTGGGTGGCCTACTGTGTGCTGAGAGACCTGGAATACCAGCCGTACGCAAAATCTGCGTACGCGTACGCAGCGCGATTTTCAGAAAGTGCGTACGGCGTACGCGTACGCGTACCGTACGGCCGTACGCTGCCACCACTGCCCTAGGGGGGGGGGGGGGGAGGGCTTTCGCTGAGGTCTGCGTGTGTCACACCACCGTGTCAAGCTGTATCATTCTGCAGCCCAGTTTAGCGAGCCTCATGTCACCCACTCACCACCCCACCCCCACCCACTCTTTCTCACGTTTCTGAAGATTTTCTGCAATTCTGAGCGAAGGTTTCTGTGGAAACCTTCGCTAAACGGGCCGACCCGACAGTCTTGGCCTTCGCCTGGTGGTAGAGAGGGAAGTCACAAACACTTCGGGCGCCATGATGCCAGAGTGGGAATTGAGATGCTTCGAGCACGGGAGCAGCCATGAAAAGAAGAAAACATCACAAATGTCAAAACGAAAAGCAGTCAGAAGCCGCCGAAACGAGAGGAGGAACTAACACCCTATTCTGCGGGCGTCAGTAGGACAGAACAAGCCTATGAATTCCCCGCTCTCATAGCTTGTGGTTGTCGAAGCCCCAAAGAAAGTGCTGTGGCCCGTTCTGCCTTGGTGGGAGGCGGTACCACTGACCCCCCCCCCCCCCCCACTCAGCGAGCTCGTGCCTGGTCAGGCAGGTAGGGCAGCTTCTGTCCGAAACCTTGGTAGGGCAGGCCTGACCAGCCTGCCCTACCAAGAATATTTCTGATCTGCCCCCCCCTGGGCCCCACTGGGGCCCAGGGAGCAGGGCTATTCCGGACTATCGACCCAACGTCCCTGAATTTGGTCAGGCGCTTGACATGTCAGGGGCGATATGTCAGCCTGAGAACATCTGTTCACTACCGTGGCCTCCGGCGGCTGGGGGGCTCCGCCCCCCAGACCCCCTGAAGGCGGTCTGCTCCTGGATGTCATGGACCGCCTGTGGTACAATAAACACGGATGATCCACTAGCCGCGCTCACGTTCGCGCGCGAAGCGCGCGTATTTTTTTTGCCCCCTTTTGCCAGGTAGGGCAGCTGCCCTACCTATTAAAGTTGTGGACACGAGCCCAGCGAGATCACTGCCCCCACCCCCCCACCCTATACCCAATGAATATCAGAATGGAAACTAAAACCCCAGAAACTACGCCATGTGTTGGAGATTTATTTTTACCAGTTACGAGCGACGAAGCACAGCGGAGTCGCGAAGTATCGAAGGAAATCGTCCGACTGAAGCTTCATAAGAGATCACGCCTTCATGCCACTTCACAGGGGTTTCTACAGCCTTTGACACAGGAGTGTGCGCTCAACGAAAAGTAACCCGGATCTGCCATTTTTTTTTGCAGTTTCTGGGCAGGATGTTTTCTCTTATGATAGCGGAAGGAGTACGATTTTGCCTTCACTCGACAGCCATACCCCCAGACAATACGCCAGAAGCGTGCCCTCTTTCGATGCGCCCGTGTGAGTTCTTGCGTTTGTGATTATGTGTGTATCTCTGACACGCACAGATGAGGGAGATGGTGGGAAAGTCTCGGCGCCTTGATGGATATGTCACTTTTGGTCCATTGATCCTGCCTCACACCTGACGAGGCACACCAGGGGAGGAGGGGGTTGGATTCCTCGAAACACAACAATCACGGGGGTGTCCATTCCGGGCAGCTTCCCAACCATCCCACGCAGTGACAAGAGCGGGGTCATCTCCAGAAGGGATTCCCTGTTTTTTTTTGCGAATGATAAGAGGGGCGAATTTTTCACTGTGTTCGCACAACGGATGTTCACCACACTCGCGATTCAGAAAAAAAAACAATACCCAAGTTTTTTGCCCCCCGCACCCCCCCCCCCCCCAATTGTTCAACGAGTGAAGGGTGATCATTCTTGTGCTCCCTTCTACCTCTATTTCGCTACCCCCCCCCCTAGGCATAGGGTGCGGGCGATTCGGTTATCGCCCAAATCGCAAAAATTATCGCCCTCATTATCGCCCATTCTGTCAAGGCGATAAGTGGGCGATAATTTTTCCGTCGTATTTTTGGGGGCAAAATGGCCCGGCCAGGGACGTTAGATTACTGCTGAGGTGGTGAGTGGGTCATTGCCTCAGTGAAGACCCGGTTCCTGACCTAGATCAAGCCCTCTGCTCCAGTGTTCTCAGTGGGTCATGACTCTGTGACCAGGGTCAGAACCGCCCCAGGTCTCAGATCAGCCGTGAAGCTTCCTGTGGGCTCTGCAATGAGTCATCTCAAACGTACGGAGTGCATCTCCTCCCATTCAGACCGACTACACTAGAACCACGCATCTCCTTCAACACTAAGCGCTTCATGCTCACGAGTGCTCCTAGTAACGGCGAGTGAACAGGTCCTGAGCGAGGTCAGGATCTGGGCCAATGCCCAGTTCCTCACGTGGGTTTTGACCGAGGAAATGACCCACCCGCATGACGTCAGTGGTCAGAAGCTGATTTCTGATGCAGAATCCTAGGTCTTGGCCCAGTTGTTGACGAGGTCACAGGGCCCTGTGGGACCCAGGGTCAGTGGGGCGGTAACCCACTCACCACTAGCTGAAGACCCCTTCAGAAAGTGTGAAAGAAAACGGGCGATACTGGGCGATAATTTAGCGATAATCGGGCGATAATGGGCGATAAGGCGATTCGATACGCGATAATCGGGGCTCGAACCCGGTTGGGCGAATATAGGGCGATAGGCGAATCGCCCGCACCCTATGCCTAGGGGGGGTCATAAGCCCGTACAAAACCAAAATTTTCGACATACCATCAGAGCCGCCCTAATACCTGATCTGACCTGAAAATCCGACCCATACCCCCCCGGAAACTGTCTGGGGCCCACTTGTGACACCTGATACGCACTTTTGTGATGATTTTTTGGGGTCCTAAAAAATGTACCTCAGTTTCGTACCTTGCCTTTGTACCTGAACCACTCCCGACCGCATTATTTCGTTCTTTGCAAGGGAAGGGTGTCACTACGCTCACTCAGCACGCCGAGCAACACATGCCGCGTGCCCAGGGCCTCGCAGAGGTGTCAGATGCTGCTGCAGAGGAGTACCTTGCTCGAAAGACGCTCGCCAAACGGGAGATGTGCGGGGTCTCGGCAGAGAGCGTTGTGGCAGACCTGCGTAAAAAGAAAACGGCACACGACATCGGTGAGGCGACATTATTTCGGGCGCTCCGTCGGGCTGGGTACATAGGAGAGCGAGTGGGACGTGGTGACGACAGATATATGCAGTGGTGCATCAACTGCACGCACGTGCGGGAAAAGCGGCGTTCCTTGCTAGCCAAGAAAGATGTCACCTGCACTCCTACTCCTCCCACTCCTCCTGCTCCTACCCCCACACCAACTGATGTGGGCAGTGAGAGTGATGGCAGCTCCAGAGCAGCAGATGATCTAGGAAGCAATGAGCGGGTCAGCCGGGCAGACTACCTCAGTCTGTACCGGAAGTACGAAGCGTTGCGGGCCCGCCACCACCGCCTCCAGGAGAGGACCCGAGGGTTGAGAGTAGGGTTGTACAACGCCAGGGGAGGGTATTCCCCTGGCGTTGAGACATCCCTGGCGACCTTGCGGTCGCACTGTGTGGGGGCTGAGTCGGCAGGCAGATGCCGATCCAATGACCTTGTTGAGTCCCCACATGGTACACTCTCATACGTGTTGTCGAGACTGCGTGGTGTGCATATCCTGCGGGGCGCAAATTACACAGCACAATCATAACCACTTCGGCTCTCAGGGCGTACAATATCCCAATCGTGCCTTCACAGGCTAAGATCGACGAAGCAAAAGCATCTACAACGCTGCCTACTAATGCCGATGCAGCCTCCCAGGCGTACGAAGTACTCACAATGACCCATATGCGATCGAAGTACTACACCCAGAAGGTGGCTGAACTCATTCTGCTGACGCAACAACACAACATTCCCACTAATCAGGTCAAGAAAGACCTTGCCGAGGCACTGGGGAAGGCAACATGCGTGCCACCTGAGCCAGAACCACCGCAGAAAAGGCAAAGAACGAAATAATGCGGTCGGGAGTGGTTCAGGTACAAAGGCAAGGTACGAAACTGAGGTACATTTTTTAGGACCCCAAAAAATCATCACAAAAGTGCGTATCAGGTGTCACAAGTGGGCCCCAGACAGTTTCCGGGGGGGTATGGGTCGGATTTTCAGGTCAGATCAGGTATTAGGGCGGCTCTGATGGTATGTCGAAAATTTTGGTTTTGTACGGGCTTATGACCCCCCCTAGGCGGGTAGTGAGCCAACGCTACAACGATGTAGCGCACAACGTGGGGGGACGGGAACGAAGTTAAAAAAAAATCATCACAAAAGTGCGTATCAGGTGTCACAAGTGGGCCCCAGACAGTTTCCGGGGGGGTATGGGTCGGATTTTCGGGTCAGATCAGGTATTAGGGCGGTTCTGATGGTATGTTGAAAATTTTGGTTTTCGTACGTTTTTAGGGGGGCTTATGACCCCCCCTACCCCCCCCCCCAATTGTTCAGCAATCATGCCATCACACTAAATCGACCCTTCTTCTGTTTCCGTTTCTGTCTGTGCCCCTCTTTGCCCATCACCCCTTCCCAAAAATCCCCACGCCCCTTCCCAACCAAATCCTGTTTCGCCAATATGGTGTTGTCACCCCCATCCCGCAGCAAAAAGAAAGGTCGGGCTGTTGCTGATGCGCCAAAGCCAGTGAGCCAGCAAAAAAGAAACAGCCATAATACAGACAGCAGCCATTGGCAACAGCAACCGCCCTCCCCCAAGCAATAACAAGAGTGAAAGGAGAGTCCAACACTGCCTTGTCTTCCTCTGCTTTACTATCTCGCCCCCACTCGCCGTCCCCACCCCCCATTTCCGTCCCATCCTTCACTTCCCCATTCCCCACCCCCTACTTTTGAGCGATGTCCTATTGTGTCACAGTGCCTTACGATCGCCCCACATCACCCTGACGTGGCTCGCCCGTCCTGCTCCATTGTCCCTCTGTCAGATGAGTGCTGCTATCTGCAGCGCTACAGCCCGTGCATGGACTACAATTGCCTACCCCTTTCGCCGTTCTACGTGATGGACCCTTGTGTGTCTGTGGGTTTGGCCAAAGTAATGACTGGCTCACCCCATCTGTGCCAGCTGGTGGTTACGCCCCAAGTTGTCTTTTAAAACAAAGAAAACGTACGCCCTCCAAGAACATGCAGTGGCTTCCGGAGTCTCAGTGAGTATATCCTGTCGTAAACCTTTTCAATTGGCGAAAAGGGTCCCAGTTTTCAAGGTTCGACGGCGAGCTATGTGCCAGGTGCGTGACATTCAGCACCGAACCATCAGCTTTCAGAATTTGTTTATAATTACCGTATACGGGGGGCCCTCGCTACGAGTCACTGTGAGTCACGAGTCGTCAGTTGTCAGCCAAACATGGCTGACTTCTCACTTTTTCTCACTCAGTCACACTTGGTAGCGAGGGCCCCCACGTAAATATTTTGGAACGCTGGTGGGTTGGCGTTCCAGATTTTTTTCGTTCCATAATATTTACAGGGCTTTCTGCGACTCGGGGACTTGGACCAGGTGATCGGACGGCATGCAGAGTCCCTGACGGGACCTACTCGTGCACTTTTCGCGCGATTCCTGACGCAAGCCGTCCTCACCACCGAGTCCCCAACTGGCCCTGTAAATATTTTGGAACGTAAATATTATGGAACGGACCGGCCAAAAATGGGCCCGTTCCATAATATTTACGTTCCATAATATTTACGTATACGGTATTATATGGGTGGATTTTTTTTGCTCCCCCCCCCCTAAATCCGAAAACGATTTTTCGGAAAGTCAGGGGACCCCCCCTTGTCAGATGGGACCCACCCAGGGAAAATACCGAGTTTTGGATATCCAGGATACCCCCACACCCACTGTGGGACACCAAAAGCGCCCCAGAAGAGCCCAGAAATGCCAAAAAAATGGGTCAAAACTGGTCCCCCAGCCCTATGGGTGTTCAGAGGGAAATGGGCGAAAGCGCCCTATCACTTCACAGCTGTGAAATTCATCAGACCGCTCTGATGAATTTCCTTTTGTTTGTTGCGTTGACGCTTCTACACACAAAACCCTGAACTGATCACACTCTGAGCCTGATGAAGGGTGGGGTTAGTGTACAGAGCAGTTTGGATGCTTGCTGTGGTGGGTGACTATCTGCTCACACGAGTGTGCGGGAAAAAAAAGCCGATGTTTTCAGTTTGATCGCTGTTCTGAACATCGGCTGATCCCACAGGGTTGCTCTGGAGCCACGAGGCCAGTCCTGAGCCAATGTCTTGATCAGAACTGCGATCAAACTGGGAACATCGGCTTTTTTTCACCCATTTCCCTCTGAACACCCATAGGGCTGGGGGACCAGTTTTGACCCATTTTTTGGCATTTCTGGGCAGGGTTTTCGCTAATCTTCCAGGGGGGGCCAGACCCAGGAAGATTTCTACTCTTCCACCCACCCCACCCAGTATTTCCTCCCTCCAGGGAACAGCGCTCGTGATGACCGCTGGGCGTTGGAGGAACACCAAAATTGGGGTTTGGGGTCACTTTTCCCCCCCAACAGGCACACGGACACATGATTCAACACATCAGCATGGGCTCTCGCCTCCTGAAGATGTGACGCCGCATGTGTTCAGGCCTTGGCAACTGACAGGTATATGCCACAGGGGGGTCTGGGGGGCGGAGCCCCCCAGCCGCCGGAGGCCACGGTAGTGGACATCTGTTCTTGTGCGTATCCCACGCACGGGATTGGAAGCCGTGCCAAAAAACCAGTCAGATTCGGATCAGAAGCCACCGTCAGGCCGCCAAAAAGCCCCCCCAAAAAAAAAGTAAAAAAAGTCTGGCGACCAGATTTTTTTTCTTTTTTCCCCAGGAAGATATCTTCCTGGGATTTCCAGCTTTTTTATTTTTTTTGAAGATTTTTCACCCCAAATCTTCCAAGCGAAAACACTGTTTCTGGGCTCTTCTGGGGCGCTTTTGGTGTCCCACAGTGGGTGTGGGGGTATCCTGGACATCCAAAACTCGGTATTTTCCCTGGGTGGGTCCCATCTGACAAGGGGGGGTCCCCTGATTTTCCGAAAAATCGTTTTCGGATTTAGGGGGGGGGGGGGAGCAAAAAAATCGACCCATATTATGATCTTTGCTCTGTCAAACTGCACAAACGATGACAGTGTGGCGCCTAAAATATTAGGAACCTCTGCGCTTCTGAGCGATTCATCATCGAGACCATGTTTGTGCCTCACTCCTAACTTGAGACTGTTTTTTTTATTGCGAAATCCCGCAACTGACTGTTGTTGCGTTCACTCACTTTCCGCCTCTGTTTTTGCACCAGAGAGGTAACATAGGGCGAAAATTGTTTGGCGCAACCGACTCAGGAAGCTTTCTGTGCCTTTCAGCTGGATCTGACCCCCACACACCACTTCATCGGACCACCAATGAGTGGTGCTCACACACAACAAGGTGTGAGGTCTGTGTTCCCAACAAACCAGATTTGTTTGCCACGCTTTGCTGCCCTCCATGATCCAGCGAGGGGGTTCCTGATCGCTCTTCTTTATGTTTTTGGCCAGCTGAATAACCCTGATGCAGACTCACTCCACTCCGCCCCCACCCCCGGTCCACCACGTGAACATTCCTGATTCCCCTTCCTCCACTTTCACTCCGAACCCTAGGAGATCAGAGTTATCTTCATTCTGTCCTTGACACAGGTGGTTGCGGCTCATTTTGAGAAGGTTCGGCACCCGTATTCGTATGTCCGACCCGAACAAACACGAAGAACAGGGAATTTCACTCAAGATGATTGTCATTTTCATCACTCCAGTGCCTTTACTATCGTAGCGATTGGGGATTGGATCAGGGGTCCTTACCCCCCTGTTCCAAGTCAGCTGGAACGGGCTCTCTTCCGTACCCTGTTGCGTGTCTCCGGCACGCACTTCACGAGCGTATCCAGGAGATTCTACGGCTCCGGGGAGGGGCGGCTCGCTGCTCTGTGGCGCAGCTGAGCATTGACGGGCTGCACGAGACAGAGTGGCTTGCTCGGGGTCTAAGCGGTGGGTCACTGCCTGCTCCTCCCAAGTGCCATTGATGCTTTCAAATCCATCCGCGCCGTGTTCGTGAGGGAAACCATTTCAAGAGGCGTTCATCCACCTGTGCTCCGGCAATGAGCTATTTTGGTCTGCAATATTGCCCCCCTGCCCCCCTCCATTCACCACCCCGCGAACCCTGACGAATGTTGTTGAGCCAAGCGTTGGAGGCAACCGCCAAGAGCTTGGTTTCCCAGTCCGTATCAGGCAGTAATACCACCTTTGTTTGCGATATTTTTTTGCATTCAACACCTCCGTTCACTCTCTGTCCTTTGGCATGTCTCGGCTAGCATGACCGCAGCGCAACTTCTTGTTGCCTGCAGCTGTCCCCTCTGAGATATTTGCGCGACTTTTTGTGTATGAATATTTTGAGCTTGTTCGTGTGCAGAGTTTGCCCCTTCATTGAAGTGATCACTGCGAGGAGGGCCACGCATGTGGCTGTTCGGGCCATATACGGGGGCACAAATCGCTGAAAATGTGGACATTGTTCAAACCTGACAAAATCAGCTTTCGGAACACCTATGGATAGACAAACCCACATCGACAAACGCTGACCATGCCTTGTTGATTTGGCTATTTGGTTATGAAGGATCATCGGGCCAGAGCCTTGCTGGTGTTGGGTCTGGCGTTGCCGTGACAATGCGAGAGCTTGCTGTCGGTATTGTGCCTTCCAATGATGGTTGTCCCGGAAGCTGGTCTTTCGTCAAAAGTCAAAAGGATCACAAAAGAAAGAAAGAACATTCGAAAACCGAACCGTGTGAGCACAGTGTGCACGCCATGGCCATCATCTCGTCAATGGGAGCATCACTTCTCTCGTTAACATGTATACTTCTGGAAAATCTCAGCGGAGGGCCCAGCGATAATCCCACAGACAATGTCATTCAGGGGAACAGCACAGGACTAGAAGCTTGTGAATCAGTGTCCCTCAAACGTGCCGCTGATGCGGTCATAGTGTCAGTCCCAGAGGCAGTCCCACAGCGACATGCTCCTTCCAGATCCGACGGTGGCTGAGGGATGATTGTGTGCTCGGCAGTGGGGTGTGGATTGGAGGTCCAGCCTCTGGATGAGGCTGGGGCTCGCGAGCCTCGAAGTGACAAGTGGGTGCGGCACGCCCAAAACACCTACGCACAGCTGGAACTCAGTGTGGTTTTGAACGAGCGCGCTTGATTGTGGAGCGTGTCATCGGGTTTGTGGGATAATTTGGCCAGCATGCCTGCCCTTTCAAATTCTGGATGAATCCTCGCTTTTATTGTTGGAATTTGCCCCCTTTACCTATCCTGTTCTGCAATCCGGAAACCTGGATGTGGCAAGGTAACAAGGTTGGAATGCGCTGAAAATTCAACGCTGGATGATAGCGTGCCCCCCGTCACAGTCTTTATTTACTCATTTGGAACATCGACCACACTCATTCATCCAGCTGTGGCTTATACCCATCCGAGACGACGTGGCTTTCTTCGGCTGCTGATGTTTCCATGAAGAATCCCCGCGGGAGGTGCTCTTTTGGTGGACACAACTGACACATCAACGGACTGCTGATCAAGTAGTACGTACTGACCCCCCCTCCCCCCCTCCCCCGCAAATGGCGCCCCCCTCCACGTCGGGATCCGCTGGGCTAGGCAAAGCGGCGCCGGAGCGCTGGGAACTGCGGGAAGGAGATTGGGACACCCCAATAGCGAAGGACGCGAAGTCCTTCCTCGAGCAGGGCGGAGTTTATCTCTGCCACAAAAATGAGACGCAGGCTGCCATGAAGGCAGCGATCAACGAGAACGTGCAAGCAGCGATGCTGCTTATCTGCGCCGACGAGGCCCCAAAGAGCCTCGCAAAAAGCTGCACCGACGTCGTGCTGCAGAGGGGGGGAGAGCTGCGGACGGTGCGACGCTGCATGGTGAACCTGCGAGGGCAGGTGCGCTACGCCCCACGGGGCGTCACGGCCCCCACCATGGGGGAAGGACTCAAGCCGGTCGTGGTGATGGGACGACAGCTGTCGAAGAAGACGGCGTGCGACTGGGTGAGACGGCACGGGGGTGATGTACACGGAATCATCACCCTCAACCCCAGGAGGCCCCACCAGGAGGCCCCCACCACATACAGGGTGACGGTCGACGCCACCGAGCTGGCAGGGCTGCTGAGAGCGAGCGGCGACGGCGGGGTGTTTGCGCGCCCCTTTTTCACAGGGAAGACGAGGAGCAGCACGGAACGAGTGACGCCCCTCGCACCCGACACACAGGTGGACGCCGCGCGCCAACAGGCACAGGCACTGGGCGGCAGGGTCATCCTGCTGAGCAAAGGTGGGCTCGGGATGGCGGTGCCCACAACAACGCCGCTGCAGACGGCAGCACAGGTGCTGGGTGACAGCCTGGCACGCAACCTCGCGGAGGAGAAGTGGCTGGTCGACGGCTTATCGACCGACTACTCTCGGAAGTGCGTGGGGAAAATGCTGGAGGAGCTGGGGTGGACCCCCACCTTCCTCACTAGCGCACGGACGGAAGGGCGACGCGTGGCGATGTACCGCGGAGCCCCACCACCAAGCACCAACCCCATCATCACGCAGAAGGGGATCATCACCGTCCGACGGTACAGGCAGGAGCAGGATGGCCACCTGTTCGACCGTGCAGCCCCCCGCAGCACAAAGCCGACCAAGCCCACCACACAGAAGACGCAGAAGAACACGCCTGCGCCGAAGAACACGACTGCGCCTGCGCCTGCACCCACACCGACGCCGCCGGCGGGAGTGCCTGGGAGCGAGATGCTGCCGATCAAGAAGAAGACGAAGAAGAAGAAGGAGAAGAAGGCAGCCGGACAGACGGACACCCAGATGAGGGACCCCGCACCCACACGCGCACCCACACCCGACCCGCTAGTGGCAGCTCTGCAGGCACAGCTGGAGAGCACACGCGAGGACATGAAAATCCTCCGTGCGCAAAACCTCGCCCTCCAGACGCGGCTGGACAAGATGCACGAACTAGTACGTGCAAGTCTGGTCGCGAAAGGGGCCCCCGCAGAGCCCCAGACTGCCGCAGAGCCCCAGACTACACCACAGAAGACGACACCGCGGACGAGGACGGACAGGGACGAGAGGCCACCGACGCCGATCCCCCTCACCATGTCGCCTGACAAGCGGGACAGGGTCCGGGGGACAAAGACCACTGCTACCTCTTCGCCACCACGGGGCACTGGGCGTGAACGCGACGGCGCGCGTAAAGCCGCGCCACGGTCCCCTAAGTCCCCGGATAAACCCTTCCGGGTCTGACCACCAGCGCCCACACGCCTCCACAGTCAGGCCGAAACCACACGACGACTGCTACTCGAGGCAGGCATAGAACCCAACCCAGGCCCCCTCCTGAAATGCCTGAGCTGGAATATCAACGGCCTCACCCCGGCGAGAAAGGCGGAGCTCAACACCCTCCTGGAGAAGAAACGATACGACGTCGTCCTCCTCCAGGAGCTAAAGGCCGCCCAGACGGGGAAGATCAACTTCAACGGGTACGCAGCACACACCCGTGTCCGGAAGGCGTCGCGGGCCAAGGGGACAAGTGAGACCCACGGGGGCGGTATCACTACCCTGGTGCGCAAAGACCTGGGCGCAACAGTGGCAGAATACAAGAATTGGAAAGTCACAGAGCGACAGGACGTGGAGGTGTGCGGCGTACATATCATTCACATCTACCGTCCCAGCGCAGTGGGTTTACAAAAGGCGGACACCAGGCGGGATGACTTCGACACCGAGGAGTTGCCGTGTGGAGATAACGTCGTGATCGCAGGTGACCTGAACGCGCACCACCCAACATGGAGCGCGGCGAAGACACCGAACACCGTCGGGACCCAACTCAATGACTGGGCACAGGAACACGGCATGCGCATCTACAACACCCCTGAATCATCGACGCGCATAGTAGGCGAAAACGCTACATCACCCGATGTCGTCGTCGCGAGTGACTGGAACCCGGTGCAATGGAGGGTGCTGAACACCGGGAGCTCCGATCACCTGCCGATGGAATTCGACGTTCCCTGCGAGCACCTCACAGAACCGCAACACAGGGACACAACGAATACCAAACCGCTGTGGAACTGGAAGGAGGCGGACTGGGAAGCTTACTGCGCTGAGATGGAGCGGAGTGCTGACGGAGTAAGCGGGTGGAAGGATGCGACCACCGCGTACGCGCGATGGGCCCACACGCTGCTGGAGGTGGCGAAGCGCCACATCCCTAGACACCGCAGGCGGAAGCGGAAGCGTCGATGGTGCGACAAGAAGGTGCAAAAAGCGATCCGCGAGAGGGACACGGAGATCGGGCGCCAACAACGCACACCACCGGCGCAGCTCACGAAAGATGACGGCACAACCCTCACCCGCCTCAGGAGGGAAGTCACCAACCAAATCCGGCGAGCGAAGCGTGAGGTCTGGGAAGCCCGGGCAACTGACGCCTCGCGCACCAACGGGGCCTTCAACCTCCTGCGTGAGCTGGACGGCAGAGCGGACAAAGCCCAGCCGTACCCACTACTCGACGAGGGGGACCCCCTCACCACTGACAGACAGAAGGCCGACTGCCTCGGACGACTGTATGCGGCGACAAGCGGCGGCGGGGGGGTGGTCCACCCGGACGAGCCATTAAGTGCCCCACAACTCCCACCGGAAAGCGCGAAACCCCACCCCTCAGAGGCCCCCTTCACCAGGGCGGAGCTTGACATCATCATCCACTCGCTGGCCGACAAGAAGACGCCAGGCCCAGACGGTGTCCACAATGAGTTCCTCAAACACCTCGGCCCCAGGGCACGGGAGGGCCTGCTGCACATCTGCAACCTGTCGTGGGTGAGCGGCAGACTCCCGAAGGAATGGACACAAGCGACCCTCTTCCCGATCCACAAGCCGGGGAAACCCGCCTCCGACCCCAACTCCTACCGTCCAATCGCACTCACGAGCGGGGCGAGCAAAGTGATGGAACGGATGATCGCCAAGAGGCTCACACAGCTCATGGAGGACCCCACAGAGCCGATGCACAACCTCAACGACGTGCAGGCAGGCTTCCGTCGCCACAGGTCCGCGGTGGACAACGTGGCGATGCTCACACAGCTGGCACGGGATGCACTGGCAGAAGGCCACAGCGCAATCCTGCTCACCGTGGACATGGAGAAGGCGTACGACACGGTGAGTCGAGATGCCATCCTCCGGCGCCTCAAAGAGATGAACACACCAGCACGATACCTTCGGTGGTTCACAAGTTACCTGGACAACCGAAGGGCGACTACGACAGTATGTGGTACACACGGGGATACCTACCACATGGCCGAGGGGGTGCCCCAGGGTACAGTGCTGTCCCCCCTCCTCTTCAACTGCGCCATGGCAGAGGTGGCGAATACCCCCAGCGCGCACTGCAAAGGGTATACCGCCATATATGCCGACGATCTGGCCATCCTCCTCACGGGGGACGATATCGATGACACAACAGCGAAGACCGAAACGGCACTCGGCCTCCTCGAGGAATGCCTCCCCCGACTTGGTTTCCGCCTGTCCCGCGACAAAACCTCCTTCCTCCCTTTCGTGTCACGGCGAGATGCGGGGGGCATACGGAAAACCGACCTCCCCCTCACCTACTCAGATGGGAGTCTGGTCAAGCGGGGTGACAGAACGAAGTACCTGGGGGTCCTCATCGACGAGACCTGCAGCATGACCGCGCACCTCGAGCAAGTCAAGATCACTTACCGACGCCGCCTAGCACTCCTACACATGCTGGCAGGACGAGACTGGGGCTGCGACGCGCACACACTGCGGCAGGTGTACCTAACATACGTGCTCCCCGCGGTAACCTATGCCATATGCGTATGGGGGATCGCACTCACCAACAAGGCCTTCGGCGAGCTGGAGACGATCCACCGCCGGGCTGCGCGGCTCATCACGGGCTGCGCCTTCACCACGGACACAGCGGAACTGCTGTGGGAGGCACACCTGCCGACCCTCGAAGAGAAGATGTACACCGAAGCGGCTACGGCGTACGAGCGGATTCGACGGGTTGGTGGGTCCCCGGGGTCAACGGCGATCCAAAAAGCGTCGCGCACCGCCGGCAGCACGTGGCTTCGTTTGGCTGAATCGGTGGTCAAACGCACCGCCATCTACACACGCAGCCCGGGCCCTGCCACAATCATATCCCACTACCCGGTGGCACCGTGGGAGTGGCAAGGGATGCTCGGGAACATCCAGATACACCCCGCCATCCCTGGCCTGAGCCGGAGCGACCCCGACCAGACCGACGCGGAGAGGTACGCTATGGCGCAGGTGATGCTGGCGGGACTCCCCCAGGCGGAGCTGCACGCCTACACGGACGGGTCGGTAAAGGAGGGAGTCGGAGGAGCGGGTGTTGTCCTCCTGGACCCTTCTACAACAGACATCGTCGACAAGCGCAGTGTCGGGGCGGGCCAGAGCTGCGTCTCTTACCAGGCGGAACTGGTAGCACTGCGGGAGGCGACTCAGATGATCGCAGCAAGGGGTGTAGCCCGCGTCGTGATTCTCACGGATAGCCAATCCGCCCTGCACGCGCTAGAAGCAGGGCCACACCGTGCCAAAGCGGAAACGCTTGTCGACGTCTGGCGCGGCCTGGCCACACTCACCAGCTCAGGCACGACTGTCACCTTGCAGTACGTGCCGGCCCACGTCGGGGTGGAGGGAAATGAACTGGCAGACTATCAGGCGGGTCTGCGGACGAACAACCACCAGCTGCAGACGGAGCCCATCACACTGCTGGCGGCGAAGGCGGCAGTGCGGAGGGTGACTGCAGAGCGGACGCCCCGGCCCGGCGAGAAAAGTCTGTACGCCTGGACGCCACCTAAATCGGCGGGGCCTACAGCGCGCCGGCCCGCGCTACACACACCGGCGCTGACCCGCCTCGGGGCCAGCACGATGCGACTGCTACGGACGCGCCGCCACTACCTCCTGTTCGACTACATGTCGAAAAACAGGGCACCGAAATGCCCCATGCACGGATGCACAGTGCAGAAAACGACGCTGAAGCACCTACTGCGAACCTGCCCGAAGCTTAAGGACCTACGGGAAAAACACCTGGACAACCTCTCCCCCCATGTCCTACTCCTCACCCGGCCCGTGACCACCCTGCGTTTCCTGATGGACACAGGCCTGCTCCACGAGACCGAGACGGAGCTACTGACGAAACGGGGGAAGGGGTAGGGACCTCAACCGGGCGGGGCAAGGGGCGGGTTGGTCACAAATCACAGAACACGAATGAAAACAAAGTACGGGCCCTGTCCACGCACCCTGATGGGCGCGACAGACAGGGGGAAACCAACGAACAGGACCTTTGCCATATCAGGTGAAGACGTCTCAACACAAAAACTTTGGCTTTTAATGGGGAGGTGTCTCCGTGTCGACGCACGGCAACCCACCCGCTCTGCGGGAAAAAACGGCACCACACAGGGCACTATCCCTGACCCGACCCCGGAAAGAAGCACACGAGTGAGCCAACGCTACAACGATGTAGCGCACAACGTGGGGGGACGGGAACGAAGTTTAAAAAAAAAAAGAAGAATGTGTTGCCTTAACCCTCTTCTGGTCCTACTATTCCACCCAGTTCCCCAATTCGACCCCAACCCTCGCACCCTTTCATTCTTACTCCGAAGCATCTGTTCTCTATTGACTGAATATTACGAGTCTTTGTCTCTCTGCGCCAGAACTTCTGTGCTCACTGAGACAAAATCGAAACAAACCCACCACCCCGCCCCCTAACAATAATAACCACCGCTCCCAAGCCCTTCCCCCTCTGCCTACCGCCCTCATCCCGGCACTGCTCAGTGTTGGGATGTCGCTGACGCTTTACCTCCTCTCCCACCGCCCGTCCCCCCCCCGGCCCCCCCCCCCCCACTGCGACACATTCTCCGACTCCTGTTCTTCCCCTCCGGATTCTCCGACCAGGAACTTTGAAGGGTGTGTGGCGGGAGGGGGGGAAGTTAGTGAAGCAGAGGGCGATTTTGCACCAATCCCTTGCCACTACACATTAAACCCTTCAGCAGGCAAGATGGTTTGCTTGTGTGGCGGCAAAAATTGTTAGTATTCATCACAGGAGTCGAGATAAGAGTGCGTGTGTGTGTGTGTGCTGGAGGGCACATTATTGAATGTTTTGAACGTTTGCCTCTCTCTCTCTCTCTCTCTCTCTCTCTCCCGGGAAACCCCCGGCTGCTGTTTCGTTTCTCGGGGGTCTTCTGGTCACGCTGCTAGCCTCGGCAACATTGCCTCGTGAATGTGAAGGGGCTGCTGCGGCGTGCAATGCGTGAAGTGTTTTGAACTAGCAATCCCAGGAACCGTCAGGCAGGATAACAAAACCACTGGCCCACTCATGCGCACCCACTCTCACACCAGTGGGGCCAGAAGAACCTGTTTGAAAGGGGAAGAGAAGGGCTCGGCTCTGTGCCTTGCTGCTGTTGAGTTTTTTATATTCCTCTCGCGATCTCACAACCCCTCCTCCGCCACCACTACCCACTCTCCATATATCTCGCAAACGCGACTAGTATTCCCACCCACCCTCCACCATCCTGTGCTTATCTCCTTTAGCTTTGTGTGCGAAATTGCTTTGTATACACCGCGATATCCAGTCTCTGCATGAGGTTGGGATGGAACCGGCGAGCTTCTCGGAGTGTATGACGCGCGCCCGAAAAACAGGGTGTGGCAGAGCCACTTTTGGGTCGGACACTGCCTGCGTACCGAGTGGAGGGGGGGGGGGAGAGGCTCGTTTTGTGCCGCATTTTCCTTCCTCCACTTCACGACCCCACTCCCCACCCCCACCCCTAAGCACCGTTGCCTGAAGGGGAGGCGGTCTTCCAAAGACAAAAATCAACAAGCCAAGCAAAAAAAACAGAAGTTACTCACCAAAGGCAGCATCACGCAGGTTGTGAGAACATCAGGGATACGGCCTGTTCTCGGGAGCATCACAATTCCTATAACGCCACAGAGTGTGTTGCTTGATGCTATCTTGGGACTGAGTCAGCACTGCTGAGGATCTCATGTAAGCAGGCCTGCCACTGAAGTAGAGCATGACCTAAGATGCAATTTGACTGGCTTATCCATCCCCAGGTCACCCCTTTCACCTTAAACAGCTCTGCTGCAGCTGGAGAGGCCGAGTGCGCAGGTATTCTGACGATGCCCGCCTGACCACTTTGCCTTCTGGCCAGGATGAGAGGGGAAGTGCATTAGCCGTCACTTGGTGATCTTCACCGGGTCAGGCCGCTGACGTCGCTTCCCCAAGCACCACGGACTAGTCGCCCGGACGACTAGTCGGGACGACGGGTGAAATGACGACGGGTGAAACGACGGGTGGACCCGTCGAGTCGACGGGTGGCACCCGTCGGCACGACGGGTGAACCTGCTGAAACGACGGGTGTTCCAGCCATTTCCTGTTGATATGGGCCAATTTCCATTGAAAACTAGGGGAGTACCTTGCATGGCATCAGGTTATTTTTCACGCCGAGCTATCTTCCCTGCACAGACCCACCCCCCCATTACTTTCCATTTACAATTCCTAGTTGGTGAAGGGGCTGCCCACCGGTGGACCACCAGGAGGGGGGTGAGCCATCCAGGTGGGCAGGGGGCCTGGGGGTGGGGCCTCAAAACAACTCCCTCCCACGACGTCACTCCGCTCTCGAGGACAAACAAAATCACCTACGTACCTGAACTGCCAAACACCCCCCCCCCCTCACTTACGGGTGCGCGGATCTCATGTGCTCGTCGCGCTTTACAGTGGTTTTAAAGAGCTCGAAACAAACACAGCAACGCTTTTTCAGCACGCGCGAATGGTGACTGAGGTAGTGCTGGCTCAGTCCCTTCGGTTGTCCGTTTGCCGCACTCCTGGCATGTGACAGTGCAGGTCTGACACGGCGCGTTGTTTTGTGACCGATGTGCAGCATCATAATGCGCAAACAGTGCTTCTCTCGTGTGGGCAACTTTGGAGCACACAATGCAGATATGCTGCTGCACAGGCACTGTACCGGATGGCGTTGGTTCTGGCACTTCTGGCACATCCTCGCTGTTGCCCCAGGATTTGGACTTGCAGATGCATGCGAGCAGCGTTGCCTTTGGAGTGGTGTTTTCCGGGTCGCCCAGAAATTGTTGGCCCCATCGCCCCCTTTTTGTGACGTGAGATCCAAGGCCGAGGGACTCGAGTCTCCGCTGCAGTGCTGCCGTTGCTCCCTTCCAACAAGCGTTCCTCGCAGTGACACGGCGGCAAAGCTTTATCGCGCCGAACTTCAGGAGGGTCGGTTGGTCCAGCAGGCCGCACCCCTTGCCTTTGGTCCTCTGCATTTCGAAGAGCAGCAGGTCCCGTTCGGCGGTCTGCTGCGATGTCACCCTCAGGGCATGGCGTTTGGAGACGCCATTCCCCCTCTCCAGTTCCTCGTCACTCAGGGCGAGGGGGTGTGCATCTTCTGGATCAAACCAGTGGCTCATCGAATATGGATATATGTAACACCACGCCCCTCGGATGTTCTCCCAGGTGACACCCACTCCAGGACAAACACAAGGATGTGCATTGCGATGAGCGAGAAGATGAACTCTTTCGCGCACTTTCCCTCCTGGTGGTACTTGATGGGGATGTCGTTGTAGCGGAAATGCACAAGCATTTCCATTGCAATACAGAGTAGATGCTGCACCCCTTCGTCTTGGCAATGGTGAGTAAGCGACTCAGAACATCTCTGACCTGGTTTCCCGTCATGTTGGAACACGTTGAGCTGCCAAGGACAGCCTTCTGCACGGCAGGTCCATCAGGCAAGATCTCTGCGAGTATTGCGATGAACCCGTTTATGTCGTGCAGGGGGTGTGATCGTGTACGCTGTGGAGGTGAACACCCCTGCGTACAGGCTCTCAAACCCAGCTTCATGAAGTTCCTGGATGCTAGCCCTGTGGCAGGCGTGGAGCTGTTTCAACCAGTCATTTCGTGGTGTGGTACAAAACGCGCTCCTGTGCGAAGATGACCCCATCTTACTAAATGCCGACCACAGCTCAAGATGGTCCCCTGCTACCCTAAGCAGGCGAGCCGAAACATCACGTTCGCCTTTTCGAAAACCCCTCTCTGCACTCTTGCGATTTGCTTCAGGAAGTTGAACGTGAACCACGTTCTGTACTCATCCTTCTGCTAATCGGCAACTGTCACCAACCGTGTTGCGAAGGCACCGTCGAAAATTCCTACGGCCAGCCTGCTCTGCTGGGTCTTCTGTGCCTGTTTCTTCTCCGCCTCGTACAGCTTCACCATAGCTGCAGTGCCGCGGGGCAGGCGTCGGCCATCTCCTTGAGCCCTGTCGGGTGGTCCTTCCCGTTGCTCTTCCGGAGGCCCAACCCGACAAACTCGATGTCTGACCCGCTATTGACACGGGCAGCGTACATCGTGCGACCCTCCTTCGCGGTCGACTTGCTGATCACCCCACCCCCCAGCTTCTCATACTTTTTGTACAGGGCAAGACTGATGATGGGATCAGTCGACTTGATGGTAGTATTCGCCAGCTTGCCGAGAAGCTGCTTCAGGGCCATGTGGCTCAACCCATCAGCATCACGCTCGACAACATACGTGTTGATCCAAGCACGTACAAACACCGTCATGTCCACAGCGCTGGCGAGGGCCTGCGCTGCAGTACGCTTTGCCGCTGGCATTGATTGGTGTGGCTCGTCTGGGTGGCCTGGGTGGTGATGATGGTATCTTGGGGTATCTTGGCCTGGGTGGTGATGAGGGTACGGTATCTTGGAGACTGCCTTGTGGGTTGTGCAAGGGTTGGGGGCTGGGGCGAAAATTTGCCTGGCAGAAAAGTGATCACCTTCATGAAGTAGGTTGCTCTGTCAAACTGACACAGTTTGTCAGAGTCAAGATCCCTCGAACAATGAAAATCCATGAGAACAGCCGTCGCACATGCACTTGAGGCCCCATCACCAACTAGGAATTGTAAATGAAAAGTAATGGGGGGTGGGTCTGTGCAGGGAAGATAGTTCGGCGTGAAAAATAACCTGATGCCATGCAAGGTACTCCCCTAGTTTTCAATGGAAATTGGCCCATATCAACAGGAAATGGCTGGAACACCCGTCGTTTCAGCAGGTTCACCCGTCGTGTCGACGGGTGCCACCCGTCGACTCGACGGGTCCACCCGTCGAGTCGACGGGTGCCGCCTGTCGAGTTTTCACCCGTCGTCCCGACTAGTCGACCCCACCCGTCACTGCCCGACTAGTCCGTGGTGAGAGTGCTCACCCCCCCCCCCCCCCCTGGCCCGTTTCGCCTAACTGGAGAATCTCGCAGGATGATACCACCCCACCCCCCTCCCACCCCACCTCACCCCTCCTTTTTTGTTGCCTCGGTTTGGCCTGTTGCTGCTGGTTCTCTGCTGGTCATGCCGTTGCCCTCATCACACGTATCACCCTAGGTTTCCTCCCCCCCTCCGCCGTGACGTCGCCAAGAAAAATCGGCAAGTTCGACTGTTGGCAGTACTTTTTCCGTGGGAAGGGTTTTGCTCTGGATGGGGTGCAAGAAGAGCAAAACACCGCCCTGGTCAACACCCTGTGTGCAGACTGCTTGGCGTGGCACTCTCCATATATTGCCTCTCGTTTGCAGCAAGGTACCCAACTATACTGGGATGTATTTCGGAACCCCTGGTGCTGGTGATGTGACTGAAAAACACATTCCCTCCCCAAACAAGCTTGTGTTTGTCAAAGAGAAATAGTCAGTGAGAGGCTCTGGTATTGTGTGTTGTTTCAAAACCATCCCCTTCGCGGTGACGCCGCTCCCCCCTCCCCTCCCCTCCTCTCCCCTCACGCAGGGGCCAACACACTGCTGCTCCTGCGCACAACCTAAATCCGGGCTCTTTTTGAACCCCTGTGAACCTGCCTTCCCAGACACCGGTGCTTCCGCTGTCGCCATCAAGAGCGGGAACGGCATCACCAGTGTACTTGGGTTTCCCTTGCGTCCGGGGGATACGATGAAGTGAAGCTGGTATGCCGACCTGATCACCCAGCGAATGAATGGACTTTGGTTGGTGGACGACCCCCCACAGCGTCGTGTGCTGCAGGGCTCTGCGCTATGACGACCCAGCCTACGATTCACTTTACAAACGGGGATTGATTGAAAGCCCCAATTGCAACATTCTGACCGTGGGAATCAAGGAGTGTGAAGATGACAAACATGTGTCGTCAGCATATTTTTTGTGGGTCTCGTTGGAAGAACCACGCATCCTCGATGGTATGCGCCGAAAAGTACTCCCATCCATTACTGGGCCAGGGGGTTCGACCCCCTTTTCGCCCCGTGCGCTGGTTCCGCTTCTTTCCATTGATTATACCCTCCTGAGCCCTTCCTTTAGCTGATGGCACACCTGAGGTGAGTGAAACTGATCGATATGACGTTGTTCTCTCGGCAGTGCCTCGCCATGGAAAGCTGTCCTTAATTTCTTTTCTTTAGTTGTTGCAGTGCAAGCACGCAGTGTTTGTGTCTGCCTTTTATGATTCGTTTTCCTCATCGATTCTGTCTTTTTGTCATCTGTCCGCCCCCTCTCAACGTCTGTCGTTTTGTGGCCACCTCTCTGAGCTGTCGGACTTCTTCCGAACCCTGGAACCACTCGGATTAGCTTTGTTGAAGAACAGCCGTGCCATGTGCTTCTTTGCATGAATTCTTCAGATCGCCGAGGTTTCCCTCAGACTCCTCGGGAAATTCAGACCTATCCATGTGCATTCTATTCCGGAAGAAAATCAAACGATATAACAACTTGCACGATGCTGATTTACTGGCACATCAGAAGTGGTTTGTTGAGTGATATGAAACTAGAACCCGATTCTTTGTCAGGACAACTTGACTGAAATCGCGTGTGGCAGTGTTTCGGGATTCTGTACGCACGCAGGGGTTTTCTGCGGTGTCGGGATGTAGCAGGGGTGGGGGCCAATTTCTGGGAGAAAATCGGATCATGAAACACGAATCATGCACATGTTTACCTGTGGCTTGCGACAGGAATTCATGCCGTTATTGCATAAGACAGGCCGTCGCAGATATGCAAGTATGCGCAGGTATGCAAGGAACTGTGGTAGGTGATATGGACGCGGCTGCTTCTGGGTAGCCCACCGCAGGGAAACTGTGACCAAATAGACCTCCCTGTCTTATGTCACCATGTGGCTCGAGAAACGACGCCCTCGTCCCACGTCCGGGAACCTTCTGCAGCTGCTCGATGAGGCGGAAACGCTTCCCCGTCAGTCTCTTAGGGGACTTGCCATGCAGCACGTTGAAGGTAAGGTGGCACCGCACCCCAGAGAGGCTGTGCGAGATATTTGAATAATGTCTGCCATCTTCGTCGGCAGGTTGGCCAACATCCTCGCGAGGGCTTCGTTGCATTTTTGCGAAGTCCATATTCGTCAAATTCGCAGACCGCTCCGGGGAGAACATTTTTGGATAATGCACCGACCCCCCAGAAATTGTGAATCCTGGAAACCCCTGTGCATCTGTACAAAGAACACAGCTCCAAGTCTTTTACATCAACAAGTTCTTGCCAAAGTAAAATACAGCGTGTGTGGTTTAATACCACACCCAGCTTTGCGCACAATGAATATCATCCCAATCTTCTAAACGCGATCGAAATGTGTACCGCTAAATGCATCCTCGTGGTCTCGAAGAACCACTTTGTAAACACCAGCAACGAGGGGTCACTACGGCACATCTATTAGTGACGAAGACACCCCACGTCCAAAGGGGTCTGGAGGCCACCGGTCACATGAAACAGCATCGCTCCATGTCGTCAATCTCAGGCATCGGCGATGTTTTGTACAATCGAGCAGATCCCAGCATCGAGAACATTCCTACGGTCGGCCCGACCATGGCTCCCTGGTCGGGGCCTGGTCATGTTTATGTTAGTTCACACGGATCAATGTCTCGCATCATTGTGCGGAAAGTGATCTGTGTCTTTCCCCGAATAAAATGGATTCGTACAGCCCAGGTGGAAGCCCAGACAAGCACGGCGGAGCAACAAAGCTTCGTGCACGACTCACGAGTCAATGTACAGTGGCTAAGTGTAAATGGCTGTCACTCCCAGTCATGGTCACGAGGTCCAGTGGAAGTGGGACTTTTCCATATTTTCTTCAGTTGTCTCTCCCGAAGCCCTTTTCTGCACTGATATGTTCCTATTTCATTCGTTAAAAAGCTTCACCGCCCCTCCCACCCCGCGATCTGTTCTTCCACGCAGACCTTCCCTCCACCCGCCTGCTGTCAAGGCCACCCCATGCGGGGGGTCCGGATGCTTTCCAAAGGGGGCTTTTCTGCACCCTCCCCACGCCCCACGCCTCCATCCCCCCTCTTTCCCATACTCACAGCGCACTAGTTTCTGCTTGGCGAGTGAGTAGCCTAGTCAGCTGCAAGCTTGTTTTGCGAAAATAGTGATGACTCGTTACGAGTCGTTCGTCACGCCATACATTGCCATTCTGACGTGCGCTGTGCTGTATCCAGACCGGATGACTTTTGTTCCATGATGCTCTCTGGGCCCTCGTGTCCAACAAAGATAGTGAGTCCCGTAAGTTGCTCGCACCTAAGTATGTTACTTCAGACAGTATGTCTATGGAGACTGGCATGGGTTGCTGCCAGTTGCATTCCCTGACAAATCTCCTCAGCCTGAGTTTTCAGCGCGCCGTATTCTGGCCGTATTCTGGGTCTATGCCTGCCTCCCGTCACAACCAAAAGTGAGATCTCGACGACTGGCATCTCGAGATTTGCGCAGATAAACATAGCCTCAGAGCGGATCGGAAAAGAAACAGCGTGATTGCCGTCAGCGCATCCGCAGTGTATAATTCACTGCATTGCAACCCACCCTGTTATTGTGCCATCTACCCACCCTCCCCCCCCCGTCTTCGAGAGGACGCCCAACCACAAGCGCTGTCCCAGGCACCTCCAAAACGGGGTGGAGGGGGGGGGGGGGTAGACCGAGTACAAAGCACCCTTTTCCCCTCCCCCCTTTCTTAGAGGACCCCCTGTCCCCCCCACCCCCCCGCCCTTCTGAAGTCCCCGACCAAGACTCATGGCAGCGTTCGGTATCTGCACACATGCACCGTCGAAACAACGCAACTTCAAGTCTTTCTTCCGGATATACCACCCTCCTTTATCAACTTACTACCGGCACCACCACCACCATCTTCGACTTGTTAGGGCACGTCGACTTTGTGGGGTTCCAGTCAAGTATAGAGCACAGGCGCAGTGTCAGTCGCAGGGCCTCTCTCCCTCTGTCATGACTGTGTCACTTTACTGCACGGTGTGGAGAGCGAATCCCCCCCCCCCTCTTTGCTTTACTTCGTCGCCACCTTCCCTCCCCCCAAAGCCAAAGGAAACCACTGATGTGAAATAAACAGAATGGCACCGCCTTTTGAAAGCAGGGTGGTGGGTGCCGCAGCCTGGTCGTTTCGTAGGTCAGGAGGGAGAGTCGTCGCTCCCCAAAGAATGAGAAATGCCGCCACCAGTGTCTGGGTTTCCTGAGCAAACTCCCCGTGAGAGGGGCAGCGCCCGAATTGTACCGGGTTGGGGTAATACCGCCTTGGCGAATTCACAGCGTCTCCCAAAAACGAAGAACGACGCCCCAAAAATTCACAACAATTCACAAAAACCGCGCTGCTATTTTTTGCGATTTTTTGTGAAATGGTTTCCAATTGTGCTATTTTTTGTGATTTTTTGTGAAATGGTTCGCGATTGTGCCGTGGCGACAAGGCTTCCTGTCATGGGAGATCGCTGCGTGGATCAACGTGGCACCACCCGTGTGCTCGGCAGGTTGTTTCGGCACCTGTTTTCTCCGTGTCATGCTTTTCGTGAGCGTGTCAGGGATGTTGGCACACGCTGGGGAGGGTTCACATGATGACATAACATATATCAGAAGCACACACCCACGTGGCGCTGTCCTTGGCAGGACTTTGAAAGTGCCGCCTTGATATCCTTGTTGGATAGAACCCTCATATCACACCCTCAATCAGCTGGCGATTGTGCGATTTTTTGTGAAATGGTTTGAGAGCGTGTGATTTTTTGCGAAGCCTGATATTTTTTGTGACGCTTTGCTATTTTTTGCGATTTTTTGTGAAATGGTTTGAGACCGAAGGGGGTCGGGTACCCCCCCTCTGTCCCAGCACCAAGGGGGGTAGGGTAGGTCCCAGACACCCCAGGGCAAGGATTTGCCTTGCAGTTCGCCACTGCTTGCCGTTTCGTGGATCTCCACGACCTGTGCCGCGCACCTTCGTTAGAGCAGCGACCTCAGGGGTGGGAGATGGCGTGACCGTTGTGAGATCCAAGACGGACGCTGACACACACGGCCAATGTGCGTTGGTCCACTGCCGAGGAACCCTGAGGCAGCACTTCCTGCAGTGGCTGCAGGGTGGCACGGCCCCGGGCCGTGTTTCCCCAGCTGGCGCAGCAGATACAATGCGTACCTTCAGGAGGAGTTGGGCATCACGTCCACCACCCTTTTTCCATAAACCCAAACCACTGCATCCGCCATTAGTGCCCAAGTGCCAGCACCGCCCAAAACGCAAGAAGGCGCAGAAAGTCGCAAAAAGTCACAAAAAGTCGCAGAAGTCGCAAAAATTCACAAAAAATCACAAATTTTGCACCGCGAAATTTTGCTATTTTTTGTGAAATTTTGTGAAATGGTTTGAGATGGTGTGAATTCGACCAGGCGGTATTACCCCATGGTGGGAAAAACATCACGGCTGCAACGGTATGGTTTTGTTTTGGGTGTGGAGCCCGTCTCTCGAGTGCCGCTTTTCTGTATAGATTTCGTTTGGCCATCGCCAGAACCCCCCCCCCCCTTTTTTGCACAACTTGCACAGTGATTGCATTCGAAATAGAACGTGACGAACAAGAAGGAAGAAGGTAAATGTTTGAAGTATGCTTGCAGAAGGAGTTTCCCCCTCCTTTCACCAGTTTTGTTTACGGCAAAAAAAAGTTTGTGGCAAAAAAGAACCGAAATCCACTGAACGGTCCGAAGGTATCCCATCCATGTGTATTTTATGCATATTTCTGAGTATGCGCCCCCCAAATTACCATGAACCCTGATAAGAACATCAAGAAACCATATGGGTCAAGAAGCTCTCATCGCGGGGTTCAGTTTGCTTTGAAAGAGCCGACCAGTCGTTGCTGCGGATCACTCACAGCACGCCACAGCACATCGTCAAGGTCCCTCTCCCCCAGGAGATTATTCCGGGCCAGACACTGTGCAGAATCTCAACCCCACGCCCCCACTCGCGACCCAACCTACCGTTGGGACGGAGCTCAACTGCTCCTGCCTCTTCCTGAGTGCCTGCCTCAGCTACGACTATCATCCCTGAACTCTATTTACCCGGCGTCTTGATGCCACCAGTTCCCCCAACCCCTCTAGGCTCACAGCGTGCGAAGCCCGAGGCACATCTGAGGGCGGGTGAGTGGTTCTTCGCCTGCTGCCTCTGCACCGCTTTCAGAGTTTGGTTCTGTTTGCTCTCTGGAAGAGCGCACCTTACTCTTCTTCCGTCGTGTGTCGGGGGGAGGTAGGCTGCAGGTTGCTGTGCCCCATGCCCAGAGGCAGAGTGCAGATGCAATGTATTCAGCAGCACTGCTTTGCGGGCATCGGGTGCTGCAGTGGCGCGTCGTTCTGGCACTCCCCGACACTGACAGACACCCCTGAACCCAACCCACCGAATGTTATTACCCTCGTGAAGAGGGTCTTGCCGAGGACGATCGCGCCATAGCTTTTGCCCGAATCTATGCAATCGCGGACGTCTCCTTGGTAGTTATTGTTGAGTCTGATCTAGAATGAAATCGCCACGCACATCACTGCCCGATGATTCGTATCGGCCATTTGGCTGCCGAAATTGAAGGAGGAAAAATGGCGTTTTAAATTGTGACAATACAGGGCTCTCCCCGACCGAGGAGGGTGTCTAAATGACGGATTTGACGGCGTCTGACGGATTTGACGGCCGTGGGGCGTTTTTTGGGACATGGCCGAAATGGCCGATTTTCGGGTACCTGGCGTCACATCCGTCAGACCGTCACCCGTCAGGTGTCACTAGACACCCCCCCCCCCCCCGGGGGGGTAGGGGGGTCCGTCACCTGGGGTGCCGAAATGACGGGCCTGACGGGTCTGACGCCGGCTGACGGGTTGTGGAGGCCGAGCGATGTAGGAAAACTCCCCCATGCCATTAGTGCACTGGGCCAAACTCCCCCAAACTCCCCCATGCCATTGGTGCACTGGGCCAAACTCCCCCAAACTCCCCCATGCCATTAGTGCACTGGGCCAAACTCCCCCAAACTCCCCCATGCCATTGGTGCACTGGGCCAAACTCCCCCAAACTCCCCCATGCCATTAGTGTACTGGGCCAAACTCCCCCAAACTCCCCCATGCCATTGGTGCACTGGGCCAAACTCCCCCAAACTCCCCCATGCCAATAGTGCACTGGGCCAAACTCCCCCAAACTCCCCCATGCCATTGGTGCACTGGGCCAAACTCCCCCAAACTCCCCCATGCCATTAGTGTACTGGGCCAAACTCCCCCAAACTCCCCCATGCCATTGGTGCACTGGGCCAAACTCCCCCAAACTCCCCCATGCCATTAGTGCACTGGGCCAAACTCCCCCAAACTCCCCCATGCCATTGGTGCACTGGGCCAAACTCCCCCAAACTCCCCCATGCCATTAGTGCACTGGGCCAAACTCCCCCAAACTCCCCCATGTCATTGGTGCACTGGGCCAAACTCCCCCAAACTCCCCCATGCCATTGGTGCACTGGGCCAAACTCCCCCAAACTCCCCCATGCCATTAGTGCACTGGGCCAAACTCCCCCAAACTTCCCCATGCCATTAGTGCACTGGGCCAAACTCCCCCAAACTTCCCCATGCCATTAGTGCACTGGGCCAAACTCCCCCAAACTCCCCCATGCCATTGGTGCACTGGGCCAAACTCCCCCAAACTCCCCCATGTCATTGGTGCACTGGGCCAAACTCCCCCAAACTCCCCCATGCCATTGGTGCACTGGGCCAAACTCCCCCATGCCATTAGTGCACTGGGCCAAACTCCCCCAAACTCCCCCATGCCATTAGTGTACTGGGCCAAACTCCCCCAAACTCCCCCATGCCATTGGTGCACTGGGCCAAACTCCCCCAAACTCCCCCATGTCATTGGTGCACTGGGCCAAACTCCCCCAAACTCCCCCATGCCATTGGTGCACTGGGCCAAACTCCCCCAAACTCCCCCATGCCATTGGTGCACTGGGCCAAACTCCCCCATGCCATTAGTGTACTGGGCCAAACTCCCCCATGTCATTAGTGTACTGGGCCAAACTCCCCCAAACTCCCCCATGCCATTGGTGCACTGGGCCAAACTCCCCCAAACTCCCCCATGCCATTAGTGCACTGGGCCAAACTCCCCCATGCCATTAGTGCACTGGGCCAAACTCCCCCAAACTCCCCCATGCCATTAGTGCACTGGGCCAAACTCCCCCAAACTCCCCCATGTCATTGGTGCACTGGGCCAAACTCCCCCAAACTCCCCCATGCCATTGGTGCACTGGGCCAAACTCCCCCATGCCATTAGTGCACTGGGCCAAACTCCCCCAAACTCCCCCATGCCATTAGTGCACTGGGCCAAACTCCCCCAAACTCCCCCATGCCATTAGTGCACTGGGCCAAACTCCCCCAAACTCCCCCATGTCATTGGTGCACTGGGCCAAACTCCCCCAAACTCCCCCATGCCATTGGTGCACTGGGCCAAACTCCCCCAAACTCCCCCATGCCATTAGTGCACTGGGCCAAACTCCCCCAAACTCCCCCATGCCATTAGTGTACTGGGCCAAACTCCCCCAAACTCCCCCATGTCATTGGTGCACTGGGCCAAACTCCCCCAAACTCCCCCATGCCATTGGTGCACTGGGCCAAACTCCCCCAAACTCCCCCATGTCATTGGTGTGTACTGGGTCGAACTCCCCCAAACTCTCCCAGTGCACCAATGACATGGGGGAGTTTGGGGGAGTTTGGCCCAGTGCACCAATGACATGGGGGAGTTTGGGGGAGTTTGGCCCAGTGCACTAATGGCATGGGGGGGTTTGGGGGAGTTTGGCCCAGTGCACTAATGGCATGGGGGAGTTTGGGGGAGTTTGGCCCAGTGCACCAATGGCATGGGGGAGTTTGGGGGAGTTTGGCCCAGTGCACCAATGGCATGGGGGAGTTTGGGGGAGTTTGGCCCAGTGCACTAATGGCATGGGGGAGTTTGGGGGAGTTTGGCCCAGTGCACCAATGACATGGGGGAGTTTGGGGGAGTTTGGCCCAGTGCACTAATGGCATGGGGGAGTTTGGGGGAGTTTGGCCCAGTGCACCAATGACATGGGGGAGTTTGGGGGAGTTTGGCCCAGTGCACCAATGGCATGGGGGAGTTTGGGGGAGTTTGGCCCAGTGCACTAATGGCATGGGGGAGTTTGGGGGAGTTTGGCCCAGTGCACTAATGACATGGGGGGGTTTGGGGGAGTTTGGCCCAGTGCACTAATGGCATGGGGGAGTTTGGGGGAGTTTGGCCCAGTGCACTAATGGCATGGGGGAGTTTGGGGGAGTTTGGCCCAGTGCACTAATGGCATGGGGGGGTTTGGGGGAGTTTGGCCCAGTGCACTAATGGCATGGGGGAGTTTGGGGGAGTTTGGCCCAGTGCACTAATGGCATGGGGGAGTTTGGGGGAGTTTGGCCCAGTGCACTAATGGCATGGGGGAGTTTGGGGGAGTTTGGCCCAGTGCACCAATGACATGGGGGAGTTTGGGGGAGTTTGGCCCAGTGCACTAATGGCATGGGGGAGTTTGGGGGAGTTTGGCCCAGTGCACCAATGACATGGGGGAGTTTGGGGGAGTTTGGCCCAGTACACTAATGGCATGGGGGAGTTTGGGGGAGTTTGGCCCAGTGCACTAATGGCATGGGGGGGTTTGGGGGAGTTTGGCCCAGTGCACTAATGGCATGGGGGAGTTTGGGGGAGTTTGGCCCAGTGCACTAATGGCATGGGGGAGTTTGGGGGAGTTTGGCCCAGTGCACCAATGACATGGGGGAGTTTGGGGGAGTTTGGCCCAGTGCACTAATGGCATGGGGGGGTTTGGGGGAGTTTGGCCCAGTACACTAATGGCATGGGGGAGTTTGGGGGAGTTTGGCCCAGTGCACCAATGGCATGGGGGAGTTTGGGGGAGTTTGGCCCAGTACACTAATGGCATGGGGGAGTTTGGGGGAGTTTGGCCCAGTGCACTAATGGCATGGGGGGGTTTGGGGGAGTTTGGCCCAGTGCACTAATGGCATGGGGGAGTTTGGGGGAGTTTGGCCCAGTGCACTAATGGCATGGGGGGGTTTGGGGGAGTTTGGCCCAGTGCACTAATGGCATGGGGGGGTTTGGGGGAGTTTGGCCCAGTACACTAATGGCATGGGGGAGTTTGGGGGAGTTTGGCCCAGTGCACCAATGGCATGGGGGAGTTTGGGGGAGTTTGGCCCAGTGCACCAATGACATGGGGGAGTTTGGGGGAGTTTGGCCCAGTGCACTAATGGCATGGGGGGGTTTGGGGGAGTTTGGCCCAGTGCACCAATGACATGGGGGAGTTTGGGGGAGTTTGGCCCAGTACACTAATGGCATGGGGGAGTTTGGGGGAGTTTGGCCCAGTGCACCAATGACATGGGGGAGTTTGGGGGAGTTTGGCCCAGTGCACTAATGGCATGGGGGAGTTTGGGGGAGTTTGGCCCAGTGCACTAATGGCATGGGGGGGTTTGGGGGAGTTTGGCCCAGTGCACCAATGACATGGGGGAGTTTGGGGGAGTTTGGCCCAGTGCACCAATGGCATGGGGGAGTTTGGGGGAGTTCGACCCAGCACACCAATGGCATGGGGGAGTTTGGGGGAGTTCGACCCAGTGCACCAATGTCATGGGGGAGTTTGGGGGAGTTCGACCCAGCACACCAATGGCATGGGGGAGTTTGGGGGAGTTTGGCCCAGTGCACTAATGACATGGGGGAGTTTGGGGGAGTTTGGCCCAGTGCACTCATGACATGGGGGAGTTTGGGGGAGTTCGACCCAGTGCACTAATGGCATGGGGGAGTGCTTGACATGTCAGGAACGATGTGTCAGCCTGAGAACATATGTTCACTACCGTGGCCTCCGGCGGCTGGGGGGCTCCGCCCCCAGACCCCCTGAAGGCGGTCTGCTGACTCCTGGATATCATGAACCGCCTGTGGTACGATAGACACGCATGGTCCGCTAGCCGAGCGCTCACGTTCGCGCGCGAAGCGCGCGAATTTTTTCCCCCCTTTTACCAGGTAGGGCCGCTGCCCTACCTGGTTTTTTGAAAAAAGGCTAATTCTGTAAGGGGGACCTCAGGTGTGGCTCTATTTTGGGGGTATTTTGGCCGATTTTCGAAATCCTATTTTGGTTTTTTTGCACTTTTTTTGGGTGCTTTTTTTTTTTTTTTTTTTTTTTTTTTTTTTTTTTTCCCGCGTATCCGTCAGGTGGACCACCGGGTGGGGAGAGATCCGGGCTTTTTTGCACGATTTCTGTGCCTCAGACACAGATTTTGGTGTGATTTTTGCGCTATTTTGATTCACTCGGCCTGACCGATGCATACGATTCGAAAAAATGGCGAAAAAATCGCTATCAACAACGGTCAACGAATGGAGGTAGATGGGGAAGTGGAAGGACCAGTGATCTGAGTAGGTACCGTACCAGGTACTACCCCCCCGTACCCCCCGGGACTTCGAAAATCCAGACTTGGGTCCCAGCCCAAAAATTTTCAGAAATTAGGAATTTCCGGATCAATTCCGGCCAGTAGTATGGTCATTTTGCTCTGGGAGATGAGTTTGGTTGGTCGCAAATTTTTTTTGACCTCACGTCCGAAGTACCCCCCCTCCATTTTTCATTTTGGGCTGGTCCACATTTCCTTAGGAAAATCGAAAAAAATTTGAATGGCCAAAAACTCATCTCCCAGAGCAAAGTGACCCCACCACAGCTCTGAAAAACTCCGGAAATGCAAATTTCGCGAAACTGAAAACGACCATTTTGGGGGTACCAGGGGGTACTACCCCCCGGTACCTGGTACGGTACCTACTCAGATCACTGGAAGGACACAGCACGCCCTCTCACTGATCGCCATCTGTACACTACCTCTCTGTTCAAGGCGGTCAGTGTCACTTGATGGCGCTGCACACAAATCACTGCTACATCCCAGGGCGCCTTCCCTTGTGAGAATAGCGGAACTTCTGCGGTTGCAGTTTGGTGGTTGAGGCCGGCGGTGATATCACTTTGGTGACTGTGCTTCCTTCCCCCTGAGCTCGATCAGATCCAGGTCGACCTGGTGCTGCGTGGCTCCTGGTGTGTTATCTCTTTGCTTCCTCGCACACATACACGTGGTTCCGCGAATCGCCACGGATGCCCACCAAGTCGAACCCGAAACATGATCACGGGCCCACGACGACCCACCTCCGGGTGCAAAAAAATTTTTGGCCACGGAAAATGTGTTCTTTTGAATGTTTGAGCACATCCAAGACCGGGAACATAAAAAAATTCTGCCAATACCAACACGGTGGACTCCAGCGGGGGTAGGGTAACCCTTTTCGGGAGTCTCAACTAGGGGGAGTCCAACTCCCGCTAGCGGGAGTCTATACTCCCGCTAGCGGGAGTCTTTTCACCTATTTTCACTCATTTTTCCCATGATACCTATGCAATGTGGCACTCGTCACTGAAGTACAGCCACACACACACACACCAAACGGACGTTTCCACCCATCCCAGCTCGCAGACCTGATTCACAAAAATGGGGAAGACGACAACGAAGCCGGCAGTGAAGGTGGCAGCGAAGCCGGCGGCGAAGTCGAGTAAGAAGAAGAAGAGCGCAGAGAGTCCCGAGGCTGCGGAGGCGACGAACATTGTGGCTGATTTTTGCACGGCCTTCCTCGTTACAGGGGGGGGTCAAATAAACGTACTTAGTACTACTATTCGGCGAACGCGCGGGCCTAAATCGACCTCGCCAGAAAATTAATAAATAGTTTGCGAGCGAATAGACGTACTAAGTACGTCTATTCAACTTTTCCTAAAAACGCTGTTTGCAGGGGCTCTGCGGGGCTGTTTGGTCCACCAGGGGCGCGCTGGTCACTGCTGTCGTCCGTCTCTCACTTCTTCTGCCTTCCGGTCGAGTATCCGCTCTGTTCTCGTCCTACCACTCGCCCCTCATTTGGTTTCGTACCGTTTTGATTTGTATTGCCCCCCCCCCCCTCTGGTGCCCCCCCTGGTTGACATTCTTGTTGAGTTAGTGAAAGCATACACAGTTCATCAGAGCTGTCAGCTTCACTGTCGGTGGTTGGTTGGTGCGTTGATGCTTAAAAAAAAGATGTGAAAAAGGCAAGCCACAACCAGCACGCCCCAACTTACTTCTTCTTCAAGTTCTTGGGCTTGCTGGGGCAAGTCTGCATGTTGTGCCCAGGCTTCCTACACCCTTTGCAGAGCCTGCGGTGTTTGTTGGGAGTCTGGGTGGTCGGGGACGCTGCGCGCTTCTTTTCGGAGGACTGGGAGGACTGGGAAGGCTGTGTCTGTGTGAGAGAGTTCACACGAACCGGCTTCGCCCATGCCAAGATGCTTGACTGTTGGGTTGGCTGAGACACAACTTTCTTTTGGGTGGACTGCTTCTCTGTGCTCTCTTTTGCCTTCCCGTCCAACCCAGGTTCAAGGTCCGCACCACCAGCCTCAGGGGATGTTTCTGTGCTTGGTGCGAAGGTGAGGTCCGGACAAAGGGGGCTCTTCACGAACCCGTCCTCCTCACCCGACACCTTCAGCACGTACCCCATATCCCGCAAGCGCTGGGCTACCACCTCCCCCCTCACACTTTCCACCGACTTTCCCCAAACAGCTCCAACAGAGGTGCACATGGCCTCGCGGTACCACCTCTCTGTGAAGCGACAATCCTGGCGAAAACCTTCGGCTGTTGATTTCTTTATCTCGAGACGGGCTTTGTCCTTGAGCCCTTCCAGGTGAGTGTGGAAGGCAGCCTTGAATGGTGCAAATGCATGCACATCAAGGTACTGCACTGTTCCTGTCAACCCACCTGGAATGACCGCTGACTTCGCCCCCGTCTTCCTGTGCAAGTACGCAACATTTTTTGGTGCAATGTGTGTTGTCGCCGAGTCATAAATGACAAGCACGTTTTTGTTTTTGCAAATGGGGGCCAAGACGCTGTCAATCCACCACCGCCACTCGGCTTCTTTGACCCAGCCGGTTTTCTGGAAAGTACAGTTACTGGGGGGGGGCAAATACAAGGGTATACTCTTCTATTCACCGTGCCAGCTTACGTAATTCAGGGTTTTCAAAAAATTGTTTTTTAGCTGAAAAGTTGTCTAGTATGCAAATACAAGAGTATATACTCTTGTATTTGCATACTAGAAATGTGGCCTCCGGGTGGGCCCTCATGGGGCAGCGGCGCCGAAGAGACAATACGAGCGTCCTCTTGGCCTTTCCCACCCCGAGGCGACTCCCACCAGACCGTGACGACTCCAGACAGGAGGCCCACTGGCCTGGGGGGGGTCATTGGAAGTACAAAATATGATGAAAACCCCACAAAAGTTCTTCAAAAGTCTAGTATGCAAATACAAGAGTATACTCTTGTATTTGCTCGGTGAACTTTGTAAAATCGCGATTTCTGGAGTACTCTTGTATTAGCATATACCCTTGTATTTGCATATACTCTTGTATTTGCCCCCCCCCCCCCAGTAACCCCCGAGTCTTTGTGAATCTGATGCTCCTCCTTCTTTATCCTCTCGCCCGCACCTTTAAAAACGATCGACTGCTTTGTCGCAAGAATGGTCCTGTCTTTCACACTGAACGTGACAGCACCAATCAACGTGGCAAATCTATTTTTTCCAGCATCGGTATCGACCACGATGTTGGTGTCAGTGGTGTAGCACAACAGTTTGTCCCTGCGGGTAGAGCTCTTGTACAAGGCAGACTCATCCACATTCACAACCAGGTCAAAAGTACCAAAGGGGTTGTGCAGCAGCTCGGACCCGATGGAGAGGCGTCTGATGGTGGACCAGAAGCTGTGCAACTGGACCCGGGCTTTTTCAAGAGAAAGCTTGGCAATGCGCGAAGTACGAAATTGAAACTTGTTTCTCCTGGCCCAACCGTCGATCCACTCCACCGAAGCCTGGAAGCCTTTCGGGAAGGGAACAAAGGACATGGCAAGCTCCTTGATTTTGCGGCGCGTCGTTGGCAAGTCGTTCTTCCGCCGTTCTCCCACTTCTTTAAGCACGTGGGCCTCCACCTCAGGAAAGAAACACGACCTCCCCCTCAGGCCTGGGCGGGGAACGAGCCCTTTTTCCAGGTTTTTTGGGTCGGGGAACCAGGTTTTTTCTAAGAATTTTTACAAGGGAATTTTTGCTCGCCCCCCCACAGTTTCCAGGCGCGTGCCCGTCAGGCGGGACTTTTTCTCTGATTTCTCTCCGCGTCATCATTGACAGCTCTCGAGTGATGCCCAGAGATGCTTGCGGCAGAGAGTGCCCCTCATGCGCGTTACAGCTGAAAATGAATGAGGATCATCTGGCACTCGTTCTCATCGGGGGTTGTGCTCCGCAGGGACTCAATACACCTTGGCACTCTCGCAGGGCTGGACATGCCAGCAGCTGGAGGACAGTTACAAAGCTGCCCCCGACGCCACCCACCTGCTGGCCCCTTCAGGTCTGAAAGCCCAAAAGCTCCAGGGGATTTTGCAGTGGTGCGCACCATATTCAGCGCAGGGTGATCTCTCCGATTTTCCAAAACTGCTGGTTTACGGGTTTGGGCATGGGCTGCATTGAATCGGATTCCAAATAAAAATTTTCGATTCCGGGAATCGTGGAATCCGGATTCGGAATCAGAATCCGGATTCCACGATTCCAGAAAAAGAGTGGAATCGGATTCCGGAATCGAAAACGCCGATTCCAAAATTGTGGAATCCGATTCCGGAATCGAAATCACCGATTCCGGAATCGTGGAATCGGTGGAATCCGATTCCAGAATCCAGAATCGGATTCCACCGATTCCGGAATCGAGAATCGGATTCCGGAATCTGACCCAAAAATGTCGAAAAATGGACAAGTCGTAGGGGGACCCCAACACCCCATATACCCCCTTCTGGGACCAAAAAGTGCACGAAAGGGGTTAAAACGGCTTAATTCGTTGATTCGTTGCATTTCCCTGCTAAAAAAAATGGTTTTTGTGTGGGCGAGTAGTTGTCCGTGCCGCCAGCACGGAGCCCCACGCAGCTCAACCCCGGCCAGTGCGCGGTTTGTTTGCCCTAGAGCTTTGTTGTTTGTGTAGTTCATGTTACAGTGCTAAGAGCCCGTAGAAGCAAAAGTAGAACCTGCTGCGCTAGCCCCACCAAGCAGCCACAGTACGACAGGACGCGCGCAGGCACCGGGCCCCCTAAAAAAAAACGAGTAGTTGTAGAAAATCGCGAAAAATGTCAAAAAATTGAAATTTTCACAGAGGCCCAAAAACGTGTTTCTGGGTGAAAAATGGGCCCAAAAACCGATTTCTGACCATTACTGGGTGGTTTTTGGGGGTTTCTGGCCATTTTTCAGCGATTTTTCTGGTCAGAACCCACCCAGAAGCCCTGAGAAAATGGCTGGTGGCAGTTTTGGGTCGAATTGAACAGAAGGACGAATTGCTCGCCAACTCTTTCGATACATGAAAATTTGGGCATTTTCCGTTACTCTCAACACATTCGCACACCATGAAAAAAATATCGAATTTTTGGTTGAAAAATCCTGTTTTTGGTTGGGCCAGGTGGCTGGCTCTCCGTCCCTGAAATGTCCCTGAATATTTCCGGCCAACACAACGGCAACACAACATACTAAACCACGCCTGAAAATTTCCGGCGCCTGCGGCGGGCTGTATACCCCCACCCCCCCACCCCTGCCGAGGCTTTCTTCTGAGAATGGCGCTCCAAAAGTGCCAAAACTTGGTCAGACTTAGTAAAAAAAGTTGATTTTCGGTACACCTTCTTTGTGAGACCCCAAAAATTTCCGGCGCCTGCGGCGGGCTGCCCCCCCCCCCCCCCGCACGCGCACGTAAAGTGCGCGGCCGAGGACGTGTTCTCCCGAAAAATGTCGATTCTCGGTACACCCTAACAAAAAAGGCCAAAAAATTTCCGGCGCCTGCGGCGCGCTCCCCCCCCCCCCCCTCCCCGCGCGCGCACGTAAAGTGCGCGGCCCTGGACGTCTTCTCCGGAAAAATGTCAATTTTCGGTACACCTTAACAAAAAAGGCCCAAAATTTTTTTCGCCTCCGGCGGGGTTGGGGGGTGAAGCCCCCCAAACCCCCGGCGCCGGGGCGGCGCCTACTCGGCTTCGCCTCTCTTCGCGAAGTCTCGGTTTTCACTACACTCGGATTCCAGGAATCCGATTCCCTGCAGCCCATGGGGTGGATTTCGGTCGCCCACCAAAATCCATTTTATGGCCCAGATTCGCGAAAAAAATACAACTAAAAAAACGCAAGCAGAAAAATGACTACCTAATTTGGCTCGCGGAATCCACGATGGCCATTATTTCGCACTGAATCGTCAATCTAAGCATGTTCCTGCCCTCATTTCGCCAGACCCCATTCACTGCTCAGCAAGAAGTCTCGGTAATCCGACGACTTTGCGAAATCGAGGCTCATCCGAGGTGAAAAATCACGAAAAATCGCATTGTCTTTTTCCCGTACAAAACCATGAAAAACCAAGTGTCACCCAATGGGAAATCTATTTTTTGACTTTTTTTGTGGAATCGGATTCCACTCGGTTTTTCGATTCCGGAATCGGATTCTCGATTCCAGGAATCCGATTCCCTGCAGCCCATGGGGTGGATTTCGGTCGCCCACCAAAATCCATTTTATGGCCCAGATTCGCGAAAAAAATACAACTAAAAAAACGCAAGCAGAAAAATGACTACCTAATTTGGCTCGCGGAATCCACGATGGCCATTATTTCGCACTGAATCGTCAATCTAAGCATGTTCCTGCCCTCATTTCGCCAGACCCCATTCACTGCTCAGCAAGAAGTCTCGGTAATCCGACGACTTTGCGAAATCGAGGCTCATCCGAGGTGAAAAATCACGAAAAATCGCATTGTCTTTTTCCCGTACAAAACCATGAAAAACCAAGTGTCACCCAATGGGAAATCTATTTTTTGACTTTTTTTGTGGAATCGGATTCCACTCGGTTTTTCGATTCCGGAATCGGATTCTCGATTCCAGGAATCCGATTCCCTGCAGCCCATGGGGTGGATTTCGGTCGCCCACCAAAATCCATTTTATGGCCCAGATTCGCGAAAAAAATACAACTAAAAAAACGCAAGCAGAAAAATGACTACCTAATTTGGCTCGCGGAATCCACGATGGCCATTATTTCGCACTGAATCGTCAATCTAAGCATGTTCCTGCCCTCATTTCGCCAGACCCCATTCACTGCTCAGCAAGAAGTCTCGGTAATCCGACGACTTTGCGAAATCGAGGCTCATCCGAGGTGAAAAATCACGAAAAATCGCATTGTCTTTTTCCCGTACAAAACCATGAAAAACCAAGTGTCACCCAATGGGAAATCTATTTTTTGACTTTTTTTGTGGAATCGGATTCCACTCGGTTTTTCGATTCCGGAATCGGATTCTCGATTCCAGGAATCCGATTCCCTGCAGCCCATGGGGTGGATTTCGGTCGCCCACCAAAATCCATTTTATGGCCCAGATTCGCGAAAAAAATACAACTAAAAAAACGCAAGCAGAAAAATGACTACCTAATTTGGCTCGCGGAATCCACGATGGCCATTATTTCGCACTGAATCGTCAATCTAAGCATGTTCCTGCCCTCATTTCGCCAGACCCCATTCACTGCTCAGCAAGAAGTCTCGGTAATCCGACGACTTTGCGAAATCGAGGCTCATCCGAGGTGAAAAATCACGAAAAATCGCATTGTCTTTTTCCCGTACAAAACCATGAAAAACCAAGTGTCACCCAATGGGAAATCTATTTTTTGACTTTTTTTGTGGAATCGGATTCCACTCGGTTTTTCGATTCCGGAATCGGATTCTCGATTCCAGGAATCCGATTCCCTGCAGCCCATGGGGTGGATTTCGGTCGCCCACCAAAATCCATTTTATGGCCCAGATTCGCGAAAAAAATACAACTAAAAAAACGCAAGCAGAAAAATGACTACCTAATTTGGCTCGCGGAATCCACGATGGCCATTATTTCGCACTGAATCGTCAATCTAAGCATGTTCCTGCCCTCATTTCGCCAGACCCCATTCACTGCTCAGCAAGAAGTCTCGGTAATCCGACGACTTTGCGAAATCGAGGCTCATCCGAGGTGAAAAATCACGAAAAATCGCATTGTCTTTTTCCCGTACAAAACCATGAAAAACCAAGTGTCACCCAATGGGAAATCTATTTTTTGACTTTTTTTGTGGAATCGGATTCCACTCGGTTTTTCGATTCCGGAATCGGATTCTCGATTCCAGGAATCCGATTCCCTGCAGCCCATGGGGTGGATTTCGGTCGCCCACCAAAATCCATTTTATGGCCCAGATTCGCGAAAAAAATACAACTAAAAAAACGCAAGCAGAAAAATGACTACCTAATTTGGCTCGCGGAATCCACGATGGCCATTATTTCGCACTGAATCGTCAATCTAAGCATGTTCCTGCCCTCATTTCGCCAGACCCCATTCACTGCTCAGCAAGAAGTCTCGGTAATCCGACGACTTTGCGAAATCGAGGCTCATCCGAGGTGAAAAATCACGAAAAATCGCATTGTCTTTTTCCCGTACAAAACCATGAAAAACCAAGTGTCACCCAATGGGAAATCTATTTTTTGACTTTTTTTGTGGAATCGGATTCCACTCGGTTTTTCGATTCCGGAATCGGATTCTCGATTCCAGGAATCCGATTCCCTGCAGCCCATGGGGTGGATTTCGGTCGCCCACCAAAATCCATTTTATGGCCCAGATTCGCGAAAAAAATACAACTAAAAAAACGCAAGCAGAAAAATGACTACCTAATTTGGCTCGCGGAATCCACGATGGCCATTATTTCGCACTGAATCGTCAATCTAAGCATGTTCCTGCCCTCATTTCGCCAGACCCCATTCACTGCTCAGCAAGAAGTCTCGGTAATCCGACGACTTTGCGAAATCGAGGCTCATCCGAGGTGAAAAATCACGAAAAATCGCATTGTCTTTTTCCCGTACAAAACCATGAAAAACCAAGTGTCACCCAATGGGAAATCTATTTTTTGACTTTTTTTGTGGAATCGGATTCCACTCGGTTTTTCGATTCCGGAATCGGATTCTCGATTCCAGGAATCCGATTCCCTGCAGCCCATGGGGTGGATTTCGGTCGCCCACCAAAATCCATTTTATGGCCCAGATTCGCGAAAAAAATACAACTAAAAAAACGCAAGCAGAAAAATGACTACCTAATTTGGCTCGCGGAATCCACGATGGCCATTATTTCGCACTGAATCGTCAATCTAAGCATGTTCCTGCCCTCATTTCGCCAGACCCCATTCACTGCTCAGCAAGAAGTCTCGGTAATCCGACGACTTTGCGAAATCGAGGCTCATCCGAGGTGAAAAATCACGAAAAATCGCATTGTCTTTTTCCCGTACAAAACCATGAAAAACCAAGTGTCACCCAATGGGAAATCTATTTTTTGACTTTTTTTGTGGAATCGGATTCCACTCGGTTTTTCGATTCCGGAATCGGATTCTCGATTCCAGGAATCCGATTCCCTGCAGCCCATGGGGTGGATTTCGGTCGCCCACCAAAATCCATTTTATGGCCCAGATTCGCGAAAAAAATACAACTAAAAAAACGCAAGCAGAAAAATGACTACCTAATTTGGCTCGCGGAATCCACGATGGCCATTATTTCGCACTGAATCGTCAATCTAAGCATGTTCCTGCCCTCATTTCGCCAGACCCCATTCACTGCTCAGCAAGAAGTCTCGGTAATCCGACGACTTTGCGAAATCGAGGCTCATCCGAGGTGAAAAATCACGAAAAATCGCATTGTCTTTTTCCCGTACAAAACCATGAAAAACCAAGTGTCACCCAATGGGAAATCTATTTTTTGACTTTTTTTGTGGAATCGGATTCCACTCGGTTTTTCGATTCCGGAATCGGATTCTCGATTCCAGGAATCCGATTCCCTGCAGCCCATGGGGTGGATTTCGGTCGCCCACCAAAATCCATTTTATGGCCCAGATTCGCGAAAAAAATACAACTAAAAAAACGCAAGCAGAAAAATGACTACCTAATTTGGCTCGCGGAATCCACGATGGCCATTATTTCGCACTGAATCGTCAATCTAAGCATGTTCCTGCCCTCATTTCGCCAGACCCCATTCACTGCTCAGCAAGAAGTCTCGGTAATCCGACGACTTTGCGAAATCGAGGCTCATCCGAGGTGAAAAATCACGAAAAATCGCATTGTCTTTTTCCCGTACAAAACCATGAAAAACCAAGTGTCACCCAATGGGAAATCTATTTTTTGACTTTTTTTGTGGAATCGGATTCCACTCGGTTTTTCGATTCCGGAATCGGATTCTCGATTCCAGGAATCCGATTCCCTGCAGCCCATGGGGTGGATTTCGGTCGCCCACCAAAATCCATTTTATGGCCCAGATTCGCGAAAAAAATACAACTAAAAAAACGCAAGCAGAAAAATGACTACCTAATTTGGCTCGCGGAATCCACGATGGCCATTATTTCGCACTGAATCGTCAATCTAAGCATGTTCCTGCCCTCATTTCGCCAGACCCCATTCACTGCTCAGCAAGAAGTCTCGGTAATCCGACGACTTTGCGAAATCGAGGCTCATCCGAGGTGAAAAATCACGAAAAATCGCATTGTCTTTTTCCCGTACAAAACCATGAAAAACCAAGTGTCACCCAATGGGAAATCTATTTTTTGACTTTTTTTGTGGAATCGGATTCCACTCGGTTTTTCGATTCCGGAATCGGATTCTCGATTCCAGGAATCCGATTCCCTGCAGCCCATGGGGTGGATTTCGGTCGCCCACCAAAATCCATTTTATGGCCCAGATTCGCGAAAAAAATACAACTAAAAAAACGCAAGCAGAAAAATGACTACCTAATTTGGCTCGCGGAATCCACGATGGCCATTATTTCGCACTGAATCGTCAATCTAAGCATGTTCCTGCCCTCATTTCGCCAGACCCCATTCACTGCTCAGCAAGAAGTCTCGGTAATCCGACGACTTTGCGAAATCGAGGCTCATCCGAGGTGAAAAATCACGAAAAATCGCATTGTCTTTTTCCCGTACAAAACCATGAAAAACCAAGTGTCACCCAATGGGAAATCTATTTTTTGACTTTTTTTGTGGAATCGGATTCCACTCGGTTTTTCGATTCCGGAATCGGATTCTCGATTCCAGGAATCCGATTCCCTGCAGCCCATGGGGTGGATTTCGGTCGCCCACCAAAATCCATTTTATGGCCCAGATTCGCGAAAAAAATACAACTAAAAAAACGCAAGCAGAAAAATGACTACCTAATTTGGCTCGCGGAATCCACGATGGCCATTATTTCGCACTGAATCGTCAATCTAAGCATGTTCCTGCCCTCATTTCGCCAGACCCCATTCACTGCTCAGCAAGAAGTCTCGGTAATCCGACGACTTTGCGAAATCGAGGCTCATCCGAGGTGAAAAATCACGAAAAATCGCATTGTCTTTTTCCCGTACAAAACCATGAAAAACCAAGTGTCACCCAATGGGAAATCTATTTTTTGACTTTTTTTGTGGAATCGGATTCCACTCGGTTTTTCGATTCCGGAATCGGATTCTCGATTCCAGGAATCCGATTCCCTGCAGCCCATGGGGTGGATTTCGGTCGCCCACCAAAATCCATTTTATGGCCCAGATTCGCGAAAAAAATACAACTAAAAAAACGCAAGCAGAAAAATGACTACCTAATTTGGCTCGCGGAATCCACGATGGCCATTATTTCGCACTGAATCGTCAATCTAAGCATGTTCCTGCCCTCATTTCGCCAGACCCCATTCACTGCTCAGCAAGAAGTCTCGGTAATCCGACGACTTTGCGAAATCGAGGCTCATCCGAGGTGAAAAATCACGAAAAATCGCATTGTCTTTTTCCCGTACAAAACCATGAAAAACCAAGTGTCACCCAATGGGAAATCTATTTTTTGACTTTTTTTGTGGAATCGGATTCCACTCGGTTTTTCGATTCCGGAATCGGATTCTCGATTCCAGGAATCCGATTCCCTGCAGCCCATGGGGTGGATTTCGGTCGCCCACCAAAATCCATTTTATGGCCCAGATTCGCGAAAAAAATACAACTAAAAAAACGCAAGCAGAAAAATGACTACCTAATTTGGCTCGCGGAATCCACGATGGCCATTATTTCGCACTGAATCGTCAATCTAAGCATGTTCCTGCCCTCATTTCGCCAGACCCCATTCACTGCTCAGCAAGAAGTCTCGGTAATCCGACGACTTTGCGAAATCGAGGCTCATCCGAGGTGAAAAATCACGAAAAATCGCATTGTCTTTTTCCCGTACAAAACCATGAAAAACCAAGTGTCACCCAATGGGAAATCTATTTTTTGACTTTTTTTGTGGAATCGGATTCCACTCGGTTTTTCGATTCCGGAATCGGATTCTCGATTCCAGGAATCCGATTCCCTGCAGCCCATGGGGTGGATTTCGGTCGCCCACCAAAATCCATTTTATGGCCCAGATTCGCGAAAAAAATACAACTAAAAAAACGCAAGCAGAAAAATGACTACCTAATTTGGCTCGCGGAATCCACGATGGCCATTATTTCGCACTGAATCGTCAATCTAAGCATGTTCCTGCCCTCATTTCGCCAGACCCCATTCACTGCTCAGCAAGAAGTCTCGGTAATCCGACGACTTTGCGAAATCGAGGCTCATCCGAGGTGAAAAATCACGAAAAATCGCATTGTCTTTTTCCCGTACAAAACCATGAAAAACCAAGTGTCACCCAATGGGAAATCTATTTTTTGACTTTTTTTGTGGAATCGGATTCCACTCGGTTTTTCGATTCCGGAATCGGATTCTCGATTCCAGGAATCCGATTCCCTGCAGCCCATGGGGTGGATTTCGGTCGCCCACCAAAATCCATTTTATGGCCCAGATTCGCGAAAAAAATACAACTAAAAAAACGCAAGCAGAAAAATGACTACCTAATTTGGCTCGCGGAATCCACGATGGCCATTATTTCGCACTGAATCGTCAATCTAAGCATGTTCCTGCCCTCATTTCGCCAGACCCCATTCACTGCTCAGCAAGAAGTCTCGGTAATCCGACGACTTTGCGAAATCGAGGCTCATCCGAGGTGAAAAATCACGAAAAATCGCATTGTCTTTTTCCCGTACAAAACCATGAAAAACCAAGTGTCACCCAATGGGAAATCTATTTTTTGACTTTTTTTGTGGAATCGGATTCCACTCGGTTTTTCGATTCCGGAATCGGATTCTCGATTCCAGGAATCCGATTCCCTGCAGCCCATGGGGTGGATTTCGGTCGCCCACCAAAATCCATTTTATGGCCCAGATTCGCGAAAAAAATACAACTAAAAAAACGCAAGCAGAAAAATGACTACCTAATTTGGCTCGCGGAATCCACGATGGCCATTATTTCGCACTGAATCGTCAATCTAAGCATGTTCCTGCCCTCATTTCGCCAGACCCCATTCACTGCTCAGCAAGAAGTCTCGGTAATCCGACGACTTTGCGAAATCGAGGCTCATCCGAGGTGAAAAATCACGAAAAATCGCATTGTCTTTTTCCCGTACAAAACCATGAAAAACCAAGTGTCACCCAATGGGAAATCTATTTTTTGACTTTTTTTGTGGAATCGGATTCCACTCGGTTTTTCGATTCCGGAATCGGATTCTCGATTCCAGGAATCCGATTCCCTGCAGCCCATGGGGTGGATTTCGGTCGCCCACCAAAATCCATTTTATGGCCCAGATTCGCGAAAAAAATACAACTAAAAAAACGCAAGCAGAAAAATGACTACCTAATTTGGCTCGCGGAATCCACGATGGCCATTATTTCGCACTGAATCGTCAATCTAAGCATGTTCCTGCCCTCATTTCGCCAGACCCCATTCACTGCTCAGCAAGAAGTCTCGGTAATCCGACGACTTTGCGAAATCGAGGCTCATCCGAGGTGAAAAATCACGAAAAATCGCATTGTCTTTTTCCCGTACAAAACCATGAAAAACCAAGTGTCACCCAATGGGAAATCTATTTTTTGACTTTTTTTGTGGAATCGGATTCCACTCGGTTTTTCGATTCCGGAATCGGATTCTCGATTCCAGGAATCCGATTCCCTGCAGCCCATGGGGTGGATTTCGGTCGCCCACCAAAATCCATTTTATGGCCCAGATTCGCGAAAAAAATACAACTAAAAAAACGCAAGCAGAAAAATGACTACCTAATTTGGCTCGCGGAATCCACGATGGCCATTATTTCGCACTGAATCGTCAATCTAAGCATGTTCCTGCCCTCATTTCGCCAGACCCCATTCACTGCTCAGCAAGAAGTCTCGGTAATCCGACGACTTTGCGAAATCGAGGCTCATCCGAGGTGAAAAATCACGAAAAATCGCATTGTCTTTTTCCCGTACAAAACCATGAAAAACCAAGTGTCACCCAATGGGAAATCTATTTTTTGACTTTTTTTGTGGAATCGGATTCCACTCGGTTTTTCGATTCCGGAATCGGATTCTCGATTCCAGGAATCCGATTCCCTGCAGCCCATGGGGTGGATTTCGGTCGCCCACCAAAATCCATTTTATGGCCCAGATTCGCGAAAAAAATACAACTAAAAAAACGCAAGCAGAAAAATGACTACCTAATTTGGCTCGCGGAATCCACGATGGCCATTATTTCGCACTGAATCGTCAATCTAAGCATGTTCCTGCCCTCATTTCGCCAGACCCCATTCACTGCTCAGCAAGAAGTCTCGGTAATCCGACGACTTTGCGAAATCGAGGCTCATCCGAGGTGAAAAATCACGAAAAATCGCATTGTCTTTTTCCCGTACAAAACCATGAAAAACCAAGTGTCACCCAATGGGAAATCTATTTTTTGACTTTTTTTGTGGAATCGGATTCCACTCGGTTTTTCGATTCCGGAATCGGATTCTCGATTCCAGGAATCCGATTCCCTGCAGCCCATGGGGTGGATTTCGGTCGCCCACCAAAATCCATTTTATGGCCCAGATTCGCGAAAAAAATACAACTAAAAAAACGCAAGCAGAAAAATGACTACCTAATTTGGCTCGCGGAATCCACGATGGCCATTATTTCGCACTGAATCGTCAATCTAAGCATGTTCCTGCCCTCATTTCGCCAGACCCCATTCACTGCTCAGCAAGAAGTCTCGGTAATCCGACGACTTTGCGAAATCGAGGCTCATCCGAGGTGAAAAATCACGAAAAATCGCATTGTCTTTTTCCCGTACAAAACCATGAAAAACCAAGTGTCACCCAATGGGAAATCTATTTTTTGACTTTTTTTGTGGAATCGGATTCCACTCGGTTTTTCGATTCCGGAATCGGATTCTCGATTCCAGGAATCCGATTCCCTGCAGCCCATGGGGTGGATTTCGGTCGCCCACCAAAATCCATTTTATGGCCCAGATTCGCGAAAAAAATACAACTAAAAAAACGCAAGCAGAAAAATGACTACCTAATTTGGCTCGCGGAATCCACGATGGCCATTATTTCGCACTGAATCGTCAATCTAAGCATGTTCCTGCCCTCATTTCGCCAGACCCCATTCACTGCTCAGCAAGAAGTCTCGGTAATCCGACGACTTTGCGAAATCGAGGCTCATCCGAGGTGAAAAATCACGAAAAATCGCATTGTCTTTTTCCCGTACAAAACCATGAAAAACCAAGTGTCACCCAATGGGAAATCTATTTTTTGACTTTTTTTGTGGAATCGGATTCCACTCGGTTTTTCGATTCCGGAATCGGATTCTCGATTCCAGGAATCCGATTCCCTGCAGCCCATGGGGTGGATTTCGGTCGCCCACCAAAATCCATTTTATGGCCCAGATTCGCGAAAAAAATACAACTAAAAAAACGCAAGCAGAAAAATGACTACCTAATTTGGCTCGCGGAATCCACGATGGCCATTATTTCGCACTGAATCGTCAATCTAAGCATGTTCCTGCCCTCATTTCGCCAGACCCCATTCACTGCTCAGCAAGAAGTCTCGGTAATCCGACGACTTTGCGAAATCGAGGCTCATCCGAGGTGAAAAATCACGAAAAATCGCATTGTCTTTTTCCCGTACAAAACCATGAAAAACCAAGTGTCACCCAATGGGAAATCTATTTTTTGACTTTTTTTGTGGAATCGGATTCCACTCGGTTTTTCGATTCCGGAATCGGATTCTCGATTCCAGGAATCCGATTCCCTGCAGCCCATGGGGTGGATTTCGGTCGCCCACCAAAATCCATTTTATGGCCCAGATTCGCGAAAAAAATACAACTAAAAAAACGCAAGCAGAAAAATGACTACCTAATTTGGCTCGCGGAATCCACGATGGCCATTATTTCGCACTGAATCGTCAATCTAAGCATGTTCCTGCCCTCATTTCGCCAGACCCCATTCACTGCTCAGCAAGAAGTCTCGGTAATCCGACGACTTTGCGAAATCGAGGCTCATCCGAGGTGAAAAATCACGAAAAATCGCATTGTCTTTTTCCCGTACAAAACCATGAAAAACCAAGTGTCACCCAATGGGAAATCTATTTTTTGACTTTTTTTGTGGAATCGGATTCCACTCGGTTTTTCGATTCCGGAATCGGATTCTCGATTCCAGGAATCCGATTCCCTGCAGCCCATGGGGTGGATTTCGGTCGCCCACCAAAATCCATTTTATGGCCCAGATTCGCGAAAAAAATACAACTAAAAAAACGCAAGCAGAAAAATGACTACCTAATTTGGCTCGCGGAATCCACGATGGCCATTATTTCGCACTGAATCGTCAATCTAAGCATGTTCCTGCCCTCATTTCGCCAGACCCCATTCACTGCTCAGCAAGAAGTCTCGGTAATCCGACGACTTTGCGAAATCGAGGCTCATCCGAGGTGAAAAATCACGAAAAATCGCATTGTCTTTTTCCCGTACAAAACCATGAAAAACCAAGTGTCACCCAATGGGAAATCTATTTTTTGACTTTTTTTGTGGAATCGGATTCCACTCGGTTTTTCGATTCCGGAATCGGATTCTCGATTCCAGGAATCCGATTCCCTGCAGCCCATGGGGTGGATTTCGGTCGCCCACCAAAATCCATTTTATGGCCCAGATTCGCGAAAAAAATACAACTAAAAAAACGCAAGCAGAAAAATGACTACCTAATTTGGCTCGCGGAATCCACGATGGCCATTATTTCGCACTGAATCGTCAATCTAAGCATGTTCCTGCCCTCATTTCGCCAGACCCCATTCACTGCTCAGCAAGAAGTCTCGGTAATCCGACGACTTTGCGAAATCGAGGCTCATCCGAGGTGAAAAATCACGAAAAATCGCATTGTCTTTTTCCCGTACAAAACCATGAAAAACCAAGTGTCACCCAATGGGAAATCTATTTTTTGACTTTTTTTGTGGAATCGGATTCCACTCGGTTTTTCGATTCCGGAATCGGATTCTCGATTCCAGGAATCCGATTCCCTGCAGCCCATGGGGTGGATTTCGGTCGCCCACCAAAATCCATTTTATGGCCCAGATTCGCGAAAAAAATACAACTAAAAAAACGCAAGCAGAAAAATGACTACCTAATTTGGCTCGCGGAATCCACGATGGCCATTATTTCGCACTGAATCGTCAATCTAAGCATGTTCCTGCCCTCATTTCGCCAGACCCCATTCACTGCTCAGCAAGAAGTCTCGGTAATCCGACGACTTTGCGAAATCGAGGCTCATCCGAGGTGAAAAATCACGAAAAATCGCATTGTCTTTTTCCCGTACAAAACCATGAAAAACCAAGTGTCACCCAATGGGAAATCTATTTTTTGACTTTTTTTGTGGAATCGGATTCCACTCGGTTTTTCGATTCCGGAATCGGATTCTCGATTCCAGGAATCCGATTCCCTGCAGCCCATGGGGTGGATTTCGGTCGCCCACCAAAATCCATTTTATGGCCCAGATTCGCGAAAAAAATACAACTAAAAAAACGCAAGCAGAAAAATGACTACCTAATTTGGCTCGCGGAATCCACGATGGCCATTATTTCGCACTGAATCGTCAATCTAAGCATGTTCCTGCCCTCATTTCGCCAGACCCCATTCACTGCTCAGCAAGAAGTCTCGGTAATCCGACGACTTTGCGAAATCGAGGCTCATCCGAGGTGAAAAATCACGAAAAATCGCATTGTCTTTTTCCCGTACAAAACCATGAAAAACCAAGTGTCACCCAATGGGAAATCTATTTTTTGACTTTTTTTGTGGAATCGGATTCCACTCGGTTTTTCGATTCCGGAATCGGATTCTCGATTCCAGGAATCCGATTCCCTGCAGCCCATGGTTTGGGGAACGGTCGGCAGACCGTTGAAATGCCCGTGTTAGCAAGGCACACTCACGTTTCAGGTAGCGTGTCGCGTGTCACGCATGTCGCGAACGCGGCAAGTGTACCTCCCAGGTGGGGAAGCCCGACCTCCTGTCCGATGTCAGTCAGGCTTCGAAGAAGCGCTTCATGGATGCGGCGCTGACCCGGGGAAGTGAGATAGATGGACGGGCACACGCTACATGGGGGGTCTGGGGGGCGTGAGCCCCCCAGCCGCCGGAGGCCACGGTAGCGAACATCTGTTCGTGTGGGCGTACAGATTCTGTGCAAGTTGGCTGCGTCCTCAGAGGCGACTGGAGTGGTTGGACCCCGACTTGATGGGATTCGAAGGACTTGAGTACGAGACGTACGCCACAGGGGGGTCTGGGGGGCGGAGCCCCCCAGCCGCCGGAGGCCACGGTAGTGAACGTCTGGCTCTCCAGTTGGCCAGCAAGGCGAACGGTACGTGGGACAGACTTCCCTTCCATCCTTGTGCGCGCCCTGTCGACTGGGGAAAACTTAGAAAAAGTTTTTTCCTCTGCGAAACAACCTTAGAAAAAAATTCCCCTAACAAAATTCTTAGAAAAAAACTTTTTTTCCCCTTACAAAAATTCTTAGAAAAAAAGTTCAGAATCCTGAAAGTGGGGAACAAGCCCCCCAGTTAGGAACAGCCCTGCTCCCCCTCCCCGCCTTTCTTTTGGCATGTGTTTTTCCGCAGCTGGTCCTCGAAGGCTACATCTATGGTGAGGTGTGTCTGGGGCCATCCGTCCACATCTTCTCGTTGGTGGTAGGGACTGCGGACGCCGTAGATGAGGAGTCGTTTAATGCGCGCCGCTCTTCAGCAGTGATTTTGACGCCTCTGGACCCCAGGAGTTTGCGGGTTTCCGGGTTTGCGGTCTTCAGCAGTGGTTCTGATGCCTCTGGACCGCAGGAGTTTGCGGGTTCGCTGGTTTCCCGTCCGTATGTGTCTGAGGGGGGATGCCCCGATTCCCTTCGTCACGACATATCTTTGAGCGTAGGTCACTTCCCCCCTCTACGGACCCCGTGCACCCTGGTTCCCCTAAGTGGCACCAATAGACCCCGTTGTCCCCATTCCTTGCCCCAAAGTTTGCAGATTTGTGTGTCTCCAAAAAGAAAATCTCAAAAAAAACGAAAAATTTCCCCAAAAAAAAGGGTGAAAAGTAAGTACTACTATTCAACGGCCCAACGTGCCCCAGAGCCCCAAAAAAATAAGTACTACTATTCGGCTAAGTACTACTATTCAACTAAGTACGTTTATTTGACCCCCCCCTGTAAAAAAGGGGGAAGTGTGCTGACACTGGGATCCATTAGAAGGCTCCTAGCAACGGTGTTGACCGGCAAGGAGATCAACAAGCACAGCCCCCAGGTGGCCAACGCCATCACCGCCGTATTCCCTGACATGGACAAGCTCGCTGTGAGGGAGGTCGAGATGATGCAGAAGGACGGCACCCTCCCCGCCACCTACAGGGTTGAGGTGAAGCGCGGGAAGGTGCAAGACACCAAGTTGGTGGGTGTCACCCTCAAGCCAAAGATGCCCTTGGCTTGGGCGGAGGAGGGCCACAAGAAGAATCCGCTGTACCAGCGGGTCCTTGCTGCGCTTGCCCCGGCCTACAAGGAGGTCGAGATGAACAACGTGTACACTGCCGTGCAGCAGGAGGAGGATACTACGACGAAGAATGTGATGCAGCACTTCCCGGTGGTCACCCCGTTGCCTGGGGCAGCCAACGTGCATGTGGTGATGCTCGAGGGGCTGTTGACCCGGGTTGAGTTTTCAGTGACAGGCCTGCAGGTGTCGCTGACGTGTCTTCGCGTGGTCCACGAGGGTTCGACAATCCCCAGCGGCACATACACCGCCACCTATTTCCTCCCCAGGAGCCCTGCCGATGGCGAGCCCATCACCTGCGAGCAGGTGGAGGGGCAGTTGGCCCTGTGGAAGGTCACCGTTCCTTTGGAACAGCCCCGCGCCACGGTGACCGGCTCAGGCCAGGCCAACACCTCCACCGTGGGGAGGTACAAGGACCTGCTGGGGATCGACCTCGCACAGCCTGAGGTCCCCGACACAGAGGAAGAAGCCCCTCCGAGCATCCCGCAGGCCATCACAGTGGAGGAGGACGACATGGACACCCTCTGAGGGAAGCTGGCTGTGCATCAGCCTGCGGAAGTTGAATGATCAGACTGTCATGGAAGCCACAAACCCCACACTCCAAAACATCGACAGTTTTTTCGCTTGGCTACATCTGACGTGGTGTGTGTGTTGCAACCTTATTCGGCTCCACTCACACTCGCTCTCACAGGTGTCACAGGGGGTATTTTCAAGACCCATGCCATCGAACCATGTCGAATGCAAATGAAGCGAAGAGTGTCGGGGAGACTCTTGCTGCCAACCGGCATGCCCTTCGGATGTCTCAACGGACACTCGCCAAGGTCAACCAGCTTCATAAGGAGCGTGTTGGTGAGAACCTGGGTGTGTCACGAAAGCGACTCCGCGAAATGGAGAAGCCTGCCTGCGAACGTGTTGAATGGCGCCTTTCCCGTGGTTTGCTCGGGGCATTTGAGTTCCTCGAAGAAGAGGCGGGAGAATCATCGACAATGCAGTGTAGCGTGCCACTTCTCGGCGTCATGTACACGGACGGATACACGCCACGTAATTCATTACGTTCCGATAACGCACGTGTCCGTCTGTCTCTCGGGGTCATCAATCCCGAAAACACGATGACTGCGCCGGGTATTACTTTCTCAGACCTTCCGAAAGGTGATCACAAGCTGTTCCAAAATCACGCGTTGCTGCAACAGATCATGAGGCTGCACAAAGCGAAAATCTTCCGAGGGGTGCATGTCGCGAGTGTGTCCATAGCAAGAATAACCGCCGACCATGCTGAGCAGTGGGCAACAATGAGGCGATGCGGGGGGCGAGGGCACCGATGCTCACTGTGCGACATCCCAGAAGAACGCTGGTATCAACAGGTGCATCGATACCCGCACCTGACTCTCTCTGAGATGAAAGAGGCTGGCTACCCCTCCCTCTTGGCAGGTGTGCTTCCCAATGCCCGCTACGTCACCCCAGCACTCCATGACTGCAAGGGGCTCGCCATGCGGCTGATCAGGGTACTGGATGAGACAACAAAAAAAATATTCGACAAGACCTGTACAAACCTTGCACTGAATGTGTCGCAGAATGGGACAGGTGCTCAGTTCCGGAAGGTCGTGCTTGCCATGTCACAGGACACCACCTACAAGGGCTTGTTCCGCTACCTCTTTGTCTCCCTTGCAGACCTCATGCATTTCCGGTATGCAGACATCCCCTGGCGCTTCTGGGGATGCAAGGATGAGTCAGCCCGGATTCCCTTCTTGCGTGCTCGGATCTCAGGGCATATATTTCACTGGTTGATGGAGCATGCCGAAAAGGGATCAACGCGCAATGCCTACGTACACAGTCTCCATCATTGGTGGGCTCCAGAAGATGCAGTGCCTCTGCAGAACAACGACGAATTTGAAGAAGCAGAGAACGGACATCGCAAGAAAGATGCCGTTACAATCGCCAGCTCCGCAACTTACGAGAGAGATCTTGCAATGGCAGAAGAGAAGCGGCGCGAATCGGGCATGCCTTGGAAGGTTGCGCACCTGTCGCAGGACGGGATCCTCGGGTATAGAGAAGTCATTCTGTGTCCGTGTCTGCACACCCGACACGCTCATAGATTGGCTGTGTATGTTCTTTGCACACAGTTGACACAGCTGCAGAAGGGGTTTGTGCACTGCAACACACAGGACTTCGTTGAACCCAGCAGCGCGCCCTACTTCCTGTTCCGGTTCCCCGAAGGACACCGCAAATTATCGCTCTGCTTGTGCAAAATGCCAATCCCGCTGGGGGCGACTTTCACACCATTCGTGTCATCCGAGGCGACTTTGAGCACGCTTGACCAACGCGCACAGCAGGAGGGGGATGACAGTTCTGACGAAGAAGATGAGGAAAGCCTGCAGGATGGTTTGTCTTGCCCAAGGTGTAACACAACTACGACAGGCGACGGCCGCACTTTGACACCTCAAATTCTAACCGCTCACCTCCGCAGGTGCAGCCGCTACCAGGAGGATAGGTAGGTAGTCCAGAGTCCGGGGAAACTGACAGAAGCAAAACAAGCCCCTCCCCATCCCTCTTCCACCTTCCCCCCGCATGATTTTACCCCCCACGCCAGTAGACTGTAACTATATCATGGGAAAAATGGATGAAAATAGGTGAAAAGACTCCCGCTAGGGGGAGTCAGACTCCCCCTAGCGGGAGTATAGACTCCCGCTAGCGGGAGTCTTTGACACCCTCTCAGACTCCCGCTCCCAGACTCCCGCTAGGGCCGCTGGAGTCCACCGTGAAGTAGGGTCACAATAAAATCCAAAGGAAAAAAGTGCAAAAAAATAGTGCAAAAAAATATTTTTTCCCCAAATTCCTATTTTCATTCCGTGAAATAGATACACGCCTGTGCCCTACCTATTAAAGTTTTGGGCACGAGCCCAGCGAGATCACTGCACGGGGGAGTTTGGGGGAGATCCGCCAAGTACCCCAATGATACGGATGTCCTGTGGGGCCAGAAACCGTTGGACAACGACATTTGAGTCCTCCCGGGGGGGAGGACATGTCCTACCCTGATCATCCTGGCCACCGTGTGCAAGAGGGGCCAAGCACCAACGCACACACAACCCGATTTCCTGATGAAGGGTGGTGGTGGTCGTGCCCCCGTCCAACCGTGCAACGCACGGAAACTGCACTATGCAGCAATGTGCAGTAACACAGCAAACAACAGCAAGCAAAACAGCAAGAAAAGCTCGCGCGCGCCGCTCCTCCCTTTTATAAATCTCCCTTACTGTGGCAAAGCCACTCGACTAAAGTCGTTCGGAGGGGGGGATCGGGGGAGATTCGCCGTTCGCGACATGTCATGACCATGTTCAAGGGGTTCTTCGGGTGTCCCCATTCAGAAAACACCCGAGAAATATGGCAACTTTGCTAAACTGGACCCAACTCCCCATACTCTTTTTTTCGCCGTTTTTCACTAAAAAAACCCCGATTTTTGCCCGGAAAATCCGGGAAATCCGAAAAATCCGTAATTTTAGGCACCCTCCCGAGCTGTGTTGTTGCCAGTGTTTTCCCGATGATGAAAACCATGATGAACTCATCATTTTTTCCGAAAATTGGCTTGATGAACTCATCATAACAGGGATTATCCCTAGGAAAAAATTCTGGGGGCTCTGAGGGTCTTCAGGGGCACTTTTTCTGATGAGGGACAGTTTTTTCATCACGCACAGAACAACCCCCCTCCCTAACAGGCGCCACCCCCACAGGGTGCTGCTATTAGATGCAGAAGAAGCTCTCTCAGTTTTTTGTGGTGGAAGGTGGGCAAATGCGAAGAACTGACTGCGGCACCTTCTTTAGAGAGAAGGGCGAACTGGAGCGCCAGGCCTCGCACAGAGGCATCAAGCAGGCGGTGTATTTCCTCTGACCAGCAGTGCCTGCTCATAGGACCCTGTGGTCAACATTTACATGCCATGGATGACTTGCCGACCGCAGATGTTCACTACCGTGGCCTCCGGCGGCTGGGGGGCTCCGCCCCCCAGACCCGATGGATTTTTGGGAAACCACTGCGCATACTTACAAAATCAGCGCGCGAAATTTTTTTTTCACACCCCCCCAGTGTTTTTTCCAGGATTCCGGAAATCGGGATTCGGGGGGGTACATTTTTTAAGGTGTATGGTGTGTCCGGAAAAGGGCTTCATTTGCAGTATTCTGGCAGTAATCTGACGTTGTGCGGCTTTCTGTGCCAGCTCTGTGACAGTTATCCCGTCCCCGGCACCGAAAACCGCAATGAGACGTCTTCCCATGGGCTTTGTATGTTGATACAGCGGTCAGATTTGGGACCGTCTCAACGAACTGATGGCACGATACCGGTCGAGGTCAGTTGGAGGGGTTGGTCGTCACAGGTGAACGTCACGTTGCTGGCTTGGTTGTGTCTTACTGGGCACGAAGGGGTCAGCAATTGCCGAAGAAAAGTGGCTGGCGCTAGCCCCACACCCCTCCCGTCGTACTCCCTGCGGTCCTTGAAGTCATGGCACTTCGGGTAGCTGATGTCTGGAGGTGCTTGTGCAACAGTGCTTCTGAGATCCGGCCCGTGCATGCACACCTGTCCCTGCATTCACTCTCTGCCCACGTGTGTGGCATTGTAGTGTAGATGAGTCTTGCACTGAACGGCTCGGCCATCTGATACAGCCAGGTAGACGGGGTAAAGAAGGGTCCCCTTCAGACAGGGACCCTCAGGCTGGATGTAGTCGGCCACCCTCCCGACCCACACCCGGGCCCACCACCCACACCTTTTCCGCCAGAAAGTGTCGTTATTTGAAAGATCTGGGCTCCCCGAAGCCATAGTATATTTTTTCGGCGGCCTACGTGCCAAAAAGTGCCCCTTACTCAGTACAGAACAAGTTTAAAAAAATGTACCCCCCCGGGGGGGTACATTTGGGGTCTGGCCCCGCCGGGGGGGTACTTTGTACCCCCCGTCCGGCATGGAAAAAACACTGCCCCCCCCAAAAAATGTACCTCATCATGAGCCCCGTTTTTTCTTGATGATCGGGAAAACACTGGTTGTTGGCGCAGCTTTAATTGATTTTTTGTTATTCAATCGCCACGTTGCTCTGGCCTCTAATGGTCATGATGTTGATAACGTTGTCGTGGGCCGAGTGCTGGCAGTGAACCAATATATTGCTAATAAGAACACCCTCGTCCACCTGAGTGATTCCAACCCCAGCCCACCGTACGACAGAATATGCCGTTTTCCTCCACGAAAACCCATCACTCTTTGTCCACCTGTGTTTGGGCCTCCATCCCACCACAGTGTGCGAATTGTTCTCATCTCTCCAACCCAGTTCCAACCCTCTTCTGATGGACAGGGGGGTTCGTTGTGCTGCTCTTGCCCATTCTGTGATGCACTGACCATTTCTGAGAATTCGGCAAGGCCAAACAGACGTGTTTTGTTGACCCCGCTACGTCAGATTCAGAGTTCATACCCCGCTCCTTCCTTGGATGAAGGATAAGGGCGGCTCTCCGGGCCTCATCATCCCAACGCATCCCCCCTTCTCCCCAAACCCACTCTGACTTAGTCCCCAATGCCTATGGAGGCCTTCGCTGGTGTCACTGTGCCAGCCTTTAGAACTGAAGATGCGAGGGCAGCACACCTCTCACTTTGATGCATTTCTGAGCGAAGCCCCCGTGATCCTTAAGTGTGTGTGTGTGTGTGGTGACCACGTTTTGTGTGGGGCGACCCTGCGCGGATCATAGCCCACCCCCGCCCATTTCTACGTCACAGCGGAGGCCCCACTCGGGTTAGAGTGTGGGGCCAACTCAGTGCCACTCCGGGGAGGAGGGCGTGCAGCATAGCCGGCGTGGTGTGTGTGGCAGCAATGTGTTAGTGATTTGCCATCGCTGTAGCAGTCACCGCATCGATCCATGCTGTGGCGTTTGCAGAAGCCCATAGTGACCGGGAGTCCGTCCCCCTCTTTGTGGTGGTTGCGGCAGCACACCTCCTCTGGGAGGCGTCGCTTTTGGCACGCCGAGCAACGGGGCTTCCAATGCAACTTGCAGGCAAGCACCTTTGCATTCCTCCTGGCACCAGGGGGGGCAGTCCGGGGGGCAGCGCCCCTCCGCTCCCATGGGCGTCCCACCCGGCTGTTGGCCTGTCGACCGCGCGCCGCCCACTGCTGGGCCGGCTGCTGCCAGCCCTCTGGGTAGTGCGGCTGTGGGGCGAAGGTGGCGGCCCACGCCATTCCGCGGTCATGGAATACCGTATCTTGCCGACTGTGGACTGGCTCAGCCAGGTGTGCTTGAAGGCTGCGCATCACCGATTCAGTGGCAGGGTTCAGTTGGGCCCTCCTCGACAGGCCCGCCGCCACAGTTCCGCCGAGAGCCGTGAGGACCGTTGAGTTGGCAGCATGACCGCAATGCCAGGGCCCTTTGCCCACTTTCGTCACCATACTGCAGAGTCCTTTGAGCGAGGCGGCTTTCCCTAGGATACTGCTCTGGAACACCGTGAGGTCCTGCTGGAGCTTCTGCCGCGAGGCCCCCAGCCTTTCAGCCTCATCGCGGCGTTGCTGAGGGCGTCAGCATCGGTGTTGGATTCCCTCTTCACATGCTCATACGTGAGAGTGAAGCTCGGTTGGAGGTCCGCAGCCAGCGCGGACGTGCTGAGGAAGAGGGGACGGAAGGCGGCATCCCGGCACAGGGATTCCCCTCGGAGCTGCCGCAGCACCACCTGGGAGTCTGTGTGTGTGTGTATGTGTGTTGGGAAGGAGCCATCCGCTGTGGCCCATCCGTTCCTTTTCAGAGTTCACAAACCGTAGGCAACTGTGTGCCAGTGCAACTCCTCTCAAGGCACCACCACGCCGGCGCAGACCCCGGCTGGTTATACTCCAGCCAATGTTTTGTGATGCCTATCCTGGTTATTTACCCACTGCCGCCTCTTCATCGGCGGCATTTCAGTATATTTGACGAGAAAGTCGGGCGGCCCAGCAGCCCCATTTTCTCAGGAACGCATTTTCTTTTGAAATCAAGCCACACCACGTCAACGATCATGGAAATCATGATTACGATTACGGAAAGTTCAAGGGTCGTGAATGACCAGTGCCTGCGCTGCCGACTATGCGCAGACAAAGTATGGACTTCGTTGTCAAATGAAATACACAACCAACCCCGCTCTCTCTATTTTTCAGTTCTTATCTTATGCTGTGTGTTTGGAAGGAGCCACGCATTATGACCCTACCAGTCTCGCAACATATCATTTTTTGTTCGGGCATACTTTTTTCTCCCAACAAATCACTGGTCAGGCGGAGATGCAACGATGGGGGAAGTGCGAGGTGATTGCCGTCATACACAGTCTCATGTGCCTCTCTATCACGCACCACACCTCTGCAGGCAATGGTTTGTGTGTTTCGTGCGATCATCGAAAAACATTGTTCTCGTTTATCTTTTGCATTCTCCATGAATGATCCCACACGAACCCCAGTTATATTTACGATTTCCTGTCTTGACGACATGCTACAACAGGCTATCATGAGTTTACTTTTGCAACGGATTCTGAACAGGCATGTAGCTTGGAATTGGTTTTCGGGTTTTTTGCCGGTTTGCTGGTTGTGGTCGTTTCCGGCGTTCCGCCTAAATTCCCGTCCTGGCCGAGCGGTTCTCCGAGCGAGTCCCCCAGAGGCACGGAGTAGACAGCGCCACAGGGGGTCTCCGCTCCGGTGCTGAAAACTGTGTGTACGCGCATTTCCGCCTATGGGAACTTGACGAATTGACGCCACAGTCGCATATGGACAAGCACAAGCCACAGGAGGGTCTGGGGGGGCGGAGCCCCCCCAGCCGCCGGGAGCCGCGGTAGTGAACATCCGTTCCTTCCAGGCTGTATTCGGTGTGGATAGCTCCGACATCAGGTCGGAACCCAGTCCTGCGCGGTAAGCAGTCCTGGAAGCCGAAATCCTCGTGGTTGGGGCCGCTGCAGAGTACATTTTCGGCCTGGTATGAGGGAAAACTCCCCCCCCCCCCCCCCACCAAAAAGGTTTTCCCGGACTTATACTTCCCCCAAATCCCCCGAACCAGAAACCCCCAAGATACATGCCTGATTATGAATCAAAACAGCCTTCGACGGCCCGTCGGTAGTCCATCGTCTTCGTGTCATTTGTCAAGAAGAACCATACCCGCTGTCCAACCCGACCATTTGGTTATTTCCCAACAACCAGGGCTCCCCTCTCTTTTGCGTCAGAACATTAAGGGTCACCGCCAGATGGCTTGGCGGTTCCTCGAGTAAGAAAGAATACAGTGAAGGGCAATTTGGTACGAGAGCAACGCATGCCCCGCGCAAGCTGCCCTCCCCCCCTTTTTACAGATCATCCTCCAGCGGTTCCTGTGTTGTTGACGCACAGCAACCCACTCGTATCTGACCACACACAACTCATGACTCCTACGACCCTGACAACTAGCTCTCCACCGCCATCCCTCCCAGTTGTGCTGAGAAACAAACGCGAGGACGAAGGGATTGCCGTAGGTGCTGTGTAAGCACCTGCATCGATTGGTGTTGAGGTGTAGGTTTTGTGGATACGGAGCGCTGGTCCGACAGGTTCGGTTGTTTTTCCACAGCTCCGACGATTGCCCCGACACATATGCACACGTGAGTATCTCTACAGTAGTGCATATCCTGGATCACCTCCCCTCTCGGTGGGATCCCCACCCAGACAACAACACCCATGCTCCAAACACAGTCTTACAGTTGAAAGCTCAACAGATATTGATTCTACCCCGGACCCAACCCGCTATACCTACCATGTGCTGTGTGTTCTGGATTGATCGTCATGTGCCGGCATACACACTCCAGCTCTGCCGCGCTCTTCTGTCTTCCGAGGGAAAGGCGAAGTCTGATCCTGTCACCCCTCCCCCGAATGATGAGAGATGCGTTTTTCTCTCTTCGATACGCCCCCCACTCACCCCCCCCCCCTCCCCGATAAAGCACTGGATCTCAGACACAACCTGCGTAACGAGTGAAGGGATCATCCTTGTGCTTTTTTATATATCTATTCAATACCCCCTCCCTCACTGTCCCGGCTCGAGCATCTTTCGAACCCTGCCTTGACTGGGCTTGCGAGGGGGTGTGGGTAGATATTTTTCTGTGCTTTACTTTACTTCACACCACATCAATCCGCCCCGCCAAAGTGCGTTCTCCTGTAGCGGCCACCGGCAGTGTGGTCAAGAGAAACCTTTGTCCCCCCTCACCTTAACACCCTGTCAGCTATGAGCATGAAAGGCGAAGGGAAGAGTATCTTGCCGGATCGAGGGGTGAAGAACAGAGCGTGATATTTACCGGGGGGTTTCCTGAAGCTCTGCGTTTATTTTTTCGCGCTCTAAAGCCAATCCTCTGGCGTGCAAGGAAAGTCATAGTGGCAGCCATCGTTGCATCACTCCTCAAGGGGGGGGGGGGGTGGGTGGGTGCGTTCTATCCTGATCCGCACCTTCACCGCGCACTGCCAACCTTCAGCTCATCAGTGAAGCATGCAGGGGTGGGTGAGGGGGCAAGACCTGTCACCAGGTACGTGGTTTATCATCATGGGGTCGTCTTACCACGAAGTGTGCGGTGCCACACCAACGGGCGAACGCAGTGCCTCAGGCAGGCCAGCCAAACTGCCGCAGAACAGACACATCCGCTCCACTCCCGAGTGGCACGTCAGCGGTGCTGGGAAAAGAATGAGAAAGTTGACCACCCCACGACTCCGAATACCCACGACTCCCATTACCCCACCCCTCCTCCTCCCGATTCCGAAGTCGGGAATCCTGGAAAATGCCCTGCGCAGGTTGCGTAAAAATCCTCATCACCCGCCTTCTCTTCCCCCCTCTCCCTTTTTTCAGTTCGAACTAACCAAGTATGTATCACGCATGCCGGACTCTCAAACACACGAAGCATCGGTGTGTTCGGCTGGTTTGGCGTGCCGGCCTATTTCTTCAGCCGGAATAAGAACGAACAAAATCTTTTATCGAATTTTTCTGTTGTGTCCGGCAGGTTGCCTGGCATATTCGCTGCCTTGGGTTGCCTCACCCCCTCCCCTTTCAGCAACCCGCAGGGGCAGATATGCATTGGCAACTGAAAGCTATGTGTGAACACGTATGTGAAATATCGTGGTGAATATCGAATGATGTTGTCACACAGTATGAGCGGCTTCGCATTTTATCCAACGATTGCGCGGTTTTGAAAACTGGGGGGACGCTGCGAACACCCCCAAAAAACTGTTCAAATTTAAGTGTGTCCCAGTCCCTACTGTGCGAGCGACTGTGAGAGGATGCAATTGACCCAGGTGTCTTCCCTTTGGAGTGGCCCTATGGCTGTCTCCTGAGCCGCGCTTCACAACGGTGCCCCCTTATCTGTGGAGACCCTAGGTTCACCCAGAGATGGGTTGCCAGTTCAGCCAACTCTAGGAACGATTGGGCAATGATTCTTTTGCCTTTTGGGGGTCTTCGCTACGGGGTGATCGTGAGTGCATTTTGGTGCATTTCCTGTTGGCTGAAAACTGACGAAGTTTGTCGACCAGCGATGACCCCCTTTGTTGGATCTTGCGACCCGTAAACAAAAGTGGTCTTCGCTTCGGCAAAACAAATTGCATGTGGCAGCTCTGCTGAGCTGTGGCCTCCGGTATTCCAGCAAGGAAGCAAAACCAGGCGGCTCTTGGGTTCTTATGTTTTTACCTTCACTTCACGATCCGGGGGCCACAGATAGTCTTCCCGTGTATTCCATGTGATCGACGAAAACCTCTACTCGCTTACCCATCTCGCTTTGTTTCTCTGTGGATGCACGAATACTGTTTTTTATTGTCCGAGCAACCCCCCCCCCCTTCCCGATTGTTGGCAAGTTGTAGTGGCATACTGATTGAACAGAGGTCAGTTGGTCCTCGATGTGCCGTAACAACATGCTGTGCAGCAGCAGGGCGGGGAGGGGGGTTGAATCGGTCCAACCTACACCGCAACACTCTTCCCACCAGCGTGTTGAGCATCCTCACGTGGCTCGCCAGGGAACCTGGTTGCCGAGGGAATCCGGAATAATGTGTCAGTTTTCGTGCAGCGGTTTCCAGTGGACTTCTGTTCGATGCCGATCCACGATTCCAACATTGGCAGTGTTTTTTCAGAGACAATTGCTATCGGGAAACCGTGAAAATCCAGTGAGAAGGAGTCTTCATGTGGGGTTCTTCCTTCAAAGGCAGGACAATCCGCAGGTGGGCATGAATTGTTCGCAAGAATTCTCATTGGATGGTTTATGGACGCCGCCGAACTCTAAACAGTAAAATGACATTGCCAAATCTGTGCGGTGCCGTGTTTGAAAATTGATTTCACGCCCGTCTGTGCTGTCAAAGGCTGAGCAAAAAGGTTGTCTGTGCCTGGCTGAAAAGATTGCCCGCTTCCCCCAATGGGTTCCTGGCCGAGCCCAAATGAGAGTCGGCTCCCTGCGCCCCCCCCGTGCCATATCAAAGTTTCAACTCCAACTCAAACCATCGGCGTGAAGCTGCCTTTGTCGCTTTGGTACCCGTCGTGACATTAAATCATGTGAAGCTTACAGCCCCTGTGGGGGCTGGTGCTGCACTCCGCCATCAAGACTTCAAAAAGATTTGTGGATGTCACAGGTCTGGATGTCTCGCACGTCAGGCTGGTGGTCGTCGATACCAAACGGCAGCATGTGGTGCTCTTGCGGCTTTCACATCAGTAAAGATGTGTGAGCTGCTGCTTCAACGAGGATCAGATGGCACATACTGTTGTGGTGTGTTTGGGCGTTTCAGTGAGACCTTTGCATTTGGATTTGTGAACTGGATCCGGTTAGGGAGCATGTCGGCTTTTTTGCGTCTTGTTGTTCTCAACACAATCACCCCGTCACACACAAGCCCTGTTCTGTCCGAGACATCTGACCACAAGCAGGTCAAATCACAACCACACAGTCCGCCGGGTTGGTGTAGCCAGCATCAGGTCAGCATCGGGTGCGATGCACAAATCTGATTGAATGAGATGATCCGGAAAGGTATCAGCTTACGAGGCGTGAAGACCGCAAAGAAGCAAAGGTGGTTCAGTGGTTTCTTTCTCTTATTGGAAACAACGTCTTCCTTCACCCAGCAATACTCTTTCTTCGCCCAACCCTTTTTGCCCATCATATTGTCGCAACACCGCCGGGAATGGCGCTGGACCTCGGACCAACAGACAGAATGAGTGAAGGAGAGGTCGACTTCAGACCATTCTCTTCACTGTTTATCATTGCGCTCCGTTGCTTCATGTCACTTCCTGCAAGCAGTGCATCAGCGGGTTACGTCATGATGCAGCTCTGGTGAACAGCGAATACGCGTGGCGGAACCTTCGTTAATGGTTCCTCTGGACTCTCGATTTTCGTTTGGCGACCCCACCGGGTCTTTCTCCAAGCGTTACCATTTTTCTTTGAGGTCTGTTTCTGTGGCCTCGGCTCAATGGCAAACAGGCCCAAAGTCGCTCAAAAAGCACTGCCAGTCAGAATAGCCTGAACCAGCGGCCCCTATGACCGGGGGCTACGAGAGGCACGGCACCATCTTTCAAAGTGTCGATGTCTGGTTGTCTCATCCGTCAGGCTGGTGGCTGTCGATGCACATTAATCATTGGGGCCTTCGCTGTGTCGCCGTGTGTCAAACTGTGTCACTTTGCAGCCAGTTTTGTGAGGCATCCCACTTTTTCACTCTTCCCTGCACATCTGGGCGTTAAATGTCAAGCACCCGGACCCAGGCCAATCACGTTTATTGGGCCCCACTCTGCCACATACTGTGACAGAGTGACAGTGGCACCAATTGTGTTTGGGTCTCGTGTTTCTGCGCTCTGCGGGAAACTATTTCTTCGGTTTTGAGTCGCCGAACACCTCGACGCACCTGGGTACATACACTGACAAGTCCCAAGTGTCTCGGACCCCCTCCCCACTCCAACCTAGTTGACAACAAAAAAAGGACTCGGCCTTTTGTGTTTTTCCCGATACTGTTTACCCCCCCCCCTCCCCACTCGCATTGGACTAACATTGCAAGAAGGTGCTGGGAGGCTTTTGCTTTCCCATTCACTCTCGACAATCAAACCCCCCCTCCCACCCGTCACGACTTATTCTTTGATATTGCTAGCACCCCCGCCCCCTTTTCTGCTATTTTATCCTGTTGCCATCCCCCCCGCAGAATGGTCTCTTGTCCCGCGTATCTGCAATGTGAAGGGAAAGTTCGTGTGAGCTGAGACCAGAGCATGCGCTCGTGGGCATCAGCTGAGTGTCCCGTGTGTCGATGCAACTGTTTTTTTAAACGTGCTTTAGTTGTTTGCCCTTTCACCCCCCCCCCCCCCCACCCCAACCCGAATCTATGTCTGATGATGAACAGCTTTGTATGTCAGCCCATGCATACAGACAATTCTAAACAGTGTGTCACACACACTGCCCTCCAAGCCCCTCACAAGCGTCGCCTGAAGGCAACACACGAGAAGAGGCACAACTCCTCCGATTGCATCTTGACTGCATTTTGACCCTTCACACCCTCTGAAACAAGTGGTCGTTCCTGGAGCTGGAACTATCGGGCACTCAATCAGGGTCGTGGGAAGTGCCTGGTTCAGCGGCCATCCTGTGGTTTGACAATGCTGGATTCTCTTTTCTCTCGACTTTATGCCCCCGATTTTACAAGCTCCTCCAGATGTAGCCGGCTGGATGGCTCACCGCATCGCTGAGCACGGCCGACGCAGTCTGCCCAGAGCTGCCTTCAGTAGCTGTTGGACTCGAAGAACCTTGCGCTATGTGGTACAGGAACCACCTTAGCTGATGGGTTGGGAAGATCAACGTGGCGCTTCGTTTGCAGGCCTGCTGCCTGTCGTGATTCATCACATCATCTGGTGGGATGCGCAACCGAAATCAATGGAAATGGTATTCCTGTATGTTCACCACAAATGTCGATTGTTCCGCAACCGGTGCCTGGTCAGACTGCTGGTTCCCTGTGAACCAACAGGTGTCAAGGCCTGGTCAAACACAATCCCTCGAGACCCGCCAACAAGGGAGTTGGCCCTGGACACACGCCGCGACAAGACCTTATAAACTAATTGAACGGAACAGACAGGCTCGTGCGAGCCTGTGAGCGGCCTCATCCCACCCCACTGCCCCACCCTTGCTGCAGACATACTCCGATGGTTTCTCGTTTCTTGTGGGGGCCAGAATGGGCATGGGTCAGTGCCGAACACAGGTGATCATGTGGGGTGAACTTGGAGCGCGATACACATCCACCAACAACAGGTACCTACACAGAACAGGGTGGTTGGGCAGGCGGACGCAATGGCACCCCCAACCGCGAACACGGGTGTCTGGGAGAGGAAGAAGCAAGAACTGCGCAGGTTTGAGTCAGACATCGAGACGCAGTTGATCCAGCTGGAGAACATGGACATTGATGCGGAGGTGGCCGAGGTGAAGAGTGTCCACCAGGAGGCGCAACGGCTCGTTGGGGTCATGCGCGCGAGCGCGCGTGCGCTGTATGAGTGGGGCGATAATGGGACAAGTGACAGTTCACTGAAGATGCGCCAGCAAGCAGAGCGTTACGAAAATATCGCAGCAGAAAAGGACCGTGCCCTGGTGCAGGTGATGCAGTCGCTGCACGCGAAGCGGTCGCGCCACCACCTGCTGTCAGATGTCCAGCACGAGCTGGAGGAGTATCAAGAATCGCAAGGGTCACGCCTGCTCAACCAAGAGGCAGACCATATTGCACGGGCCACTGCAGATGCACAGCGTTTGCATGAGCAAGCCAATGCGTCCCACCAGCAGATGAAGGACCAATTCAACGTTTTTACCCGGGCAGCGGACCGTGCGGCACATATCGTCAACATGGCGCCTGGCCTCAACAATATCTTGCAGAAGATTCAGTCGAAACGCCAGCGGGATTCTATGTATGTACTTGACAAGCCGGGGTCTCGCTGCTGCCACGTGATTTGTGCCCTTCTGGGTTTCCTGACAGGAAACCCGTCTCGCAAACCCATTCAAGGCCATGCTGATCCACCACCCCACACCCCACCACCCACCCGCAGCATTCTTGCGTCTCTGATTGGCGTGTGCCTCTTCATGATTTGGTACTTCTGGTGAGTGTCCCTCCCGCCACTAAGGCAGAGGGCCATATTCGCCCAGCCAGCGGGCAGAGGCCCCTTTCCCTGCGCCTTTTTGCAACGAACGATCTATCCCCGCCCCATTTTGCGCCTTGCTCCCTTGCAAGGGATTCGCATACCAGCAACCTTTTCCTGGTTTCTTCCACAAGCTCTCTGGTGCGATCCTGCCGTGGCAGGTGCGTGGGATGAACCAAACAAACGAGGGTTCCGGTCGTGCTGCCAACTTTAGGCTCGTCGTCACGACTCGACGCGATGAAGAGGCGGGGTGGGGTGGGGTGGGTGTGGGATGTGCGCTCCAGTTCTCCAGCGACAGTTCGTGCGCCCACCCCCCCACGCCCAGATCTTTGGATGCATCTTGCGGATATCTAGCCTCCTGTGAATATGGGATGACGTCCCAGCCGTATATCCAGCTTCAGCGTTCTAGCCCCCGTGAAACCTTGCTGTGCACTGCTGCATCTGTTTGTGATGTGAGATAAGACACGGCGGAAAAGCCGTGTGTGAGGGTCAGCAGCCGAGACAAGCCAAAAATAATACGGACCAGAGCACACGACACAAGCCTGTGTTGCGGGAAGCAGTGCAGTCTGGCATGGGCAATAAGTCGGTGGGGGGGGGGGGGTGGGAGTGGGGGGTGGCGGTGTGCGTGAGTGCTGTCGTTGTGAGGTGGGTTCCCATTCGTGACCTATCCCCGCCACCACCGCTGAGCTGACGGAGTTCGCGAGTTTTCCCCCTCCCCCCCCTCCAGACACAACCTGCAGAACGAGTGAAGGGAGATCATCCGGCGCTTCGTTCTATTCCCACTTCAACACCCCCACTGAAGTAAGCTGTAATTCCATCACGCCATCAGAGCTACAGATCAGGCACTTCTCCCGGACAATGCCTGCAATCATACACGTTGTAATTGTTACACGTTAGTCGTCATGTCGACCATCATGTAACTTCACTGACTCCCCCCCCCCCTCCCACACCCTCCACATCCACCCGCATCCATCCAAGCCATCTCACAGGCCTCCGTTCCTGGAGGGTCAGGACCGCACACAATGCCGTGCTACCCCAGGCACCTTGCATAGAGCCAGTGTTGATGTGCCCTCTTTGCCCCCCTTTCCCACTGCCACTGCCCTGCAATGGAGAGCTTCACACCAGAGCAGGTGCGAGACTTCCTTCGGCGTTTCTTCGTCCCCAATGCCAACCTTAAGGCCGGGTGCAAGGCTGGGGTGGATGGGAAGCTGTTCCTACAGGGGGGTGCCCCTCTGCACTCCAGGATGAATGCCGACAGCGAGTTCCTCAAGGCGCAGCTCGACAGGCTGAGGCTGAGGGCAGCTGAAGATTTCGAAGCCATCCACAGCCGTGTCCCTGACCCCCAGGCACAGGCAGCAGCAGCCCTTGATAGGGCCTACTTCCTGTTGGGGAAGGAGGACCGTGTGGGACGTGGCCTGGACATCACTGACAGTTATACGGACAGCCCGTCGGGGTTGCTTGGCGTGCTGCTGTCGAAGCACCCTCACATGCAAGAAGACTTTGTGCCGCTTGTGGGCTGGGTGGAGGATATGGCCCGTGTGACAAACGAGTTAGCCGAGGCATCTCAGCTGCTGTCCGCCAGCCTCCAGCCGCATGATGAGGCTGCTGCCGGCAGCGCCGCTGCAGTGCTGGCCACTTTTATGGATGACCCTACCTCCGCCAAGCCTGTGCTGAGCGCCAAGTTTCCCGATGCAGATCTCTCGTGCCTGGATGCGTGGGCTGAGAAGGCTGTGCGGCAGCTCAGCTCTGTCCCAGAGCCCGACCTGCAGGCATTCGCTGAAGAGAGGCAACGTCGCGAGGCTTCTGGCGCAGCGGGTGTGGCTGAAGGGGGCACGCAAGACGAGGGGGGCGTAGGGGGTGAGGGGGGTGCCGCACCCGGTGGTGGTGCTGAAGGCGGCCCCGAACCTGAACCTGCTGCCCTGACCCCAGCCCAAGAGAAGGCCCGGCGTGCAGAGGAGGAAAAGGCGAAGAAGGCGGAGGAGAAGGCGCAGAAGGCAGAGGCAAAGCGGCAGAAGGAGGCAGAGAAGAAGGCGAAGAAGGAGGAGGAGAAGTTGGTGAAGGAGAAGGAGAAGCGGGCTAAGAAGGAGGAGGAGGCGCGGGCCCGTGTGGGGAAGGACGAGGCGGGAGGGCGGGCGGCCGCTGGGAAGGAGGAGAAGAAAGCCTTCCAGACGCTGCAGAAGGAGCAAGCGGCTGACAAGGCGGTGGCAGAAAAGGCACGGCAGTCTCGCGTGGCGCAGGAAGAGGAAGAAGAGGCGCAGCGCCTCCGTGCAGAGCAGGAGGCTGAGGCTGCACGCCAGGTGGCTGTCGCCTCGGCAGCTGCTGCAGCCGCTGCATTGTCTGCCGAAGCGGCCGAGGCCGTTGCCGCATCGGTGGTTGCTTTGGCTGTTGCCTGCATGCCGCAGCCAGAGCCCGAGCCAGCGACGCCCCCTGCAAGCCCCCCAAGCCCTATCCCGCCTTCGCCGTCGCTGCCCTCCGTTGTCCCTGATGACGCGCGGTCGTGTGTGTCCAGCAGGCTTGCGAATGAGGAGCTGGAGCAGGAGATGGCCATCACCGCGCAGCGCAACGGCGTGGCCCCGCGCTCCCTTGCCAGGAGCAGCACTGCCAGCTTGCCCAAGTCCGCCCCCGTCGCCAAGGCCAGCCCAGCCACGCCACCCGCCCCTGTGCCACGTGTGGCGGGGCCGCGTGAGGTGGAGGTCCTCACGAGGGAGCGGCTGGTGCAGCAGCGCGAGCAGGAGCTGGCGAAGCGCGAGCAGATGCATGCCGACACCATCACGCAGATGCAGCGTCGTATTGACTACCTCGACTCGCGTGTGAAGGAGCTGGCCACGGTCTCTGTGGAGCGGAACAGGAAGCCACAGCCCCAGCCGTCGCCGAGTCTGCCGCCTTCTGTGGCGCCCGTGGGTGGCAGGCCGCAGGAGAAACGCTCCCGAGGGCATATGCGGCAGGCAGGGGCCGCGGCGCCGGTCCCACACTATGCGTCATCGCCGCCCCAGGCCAGCGGCATGCACTCCACACCACCGCATGCTGCATCTGATGCGCAGCACCTCCCGCAGCAGGGGCAGGCGAGGGCAGGTGGGAACGGCAGATATGATCCTGCCTTCTGGGATCGCTTTGTGCAGTACTATGAGCACAAGGCGGATACACAGCGCAGAACGCGGTATTGATGTGTTCATTCTTGGTGTTCTATCCATGAGGCGAGGTGCGGTGTGGCCCCTCCCACTGTGTAAGCGCATAAGTGCGTGTATATTCCTTTCTTTCCGCACACAGATTTTCGTGCGGAATGTGTCATTCAGTTACTCTCACCGTGCTCTACACACCCTCTTCACCAGGCGAAGCTTTGTAAAGCCTGCTCAGAAGTGCCAGCACAATCGCAAAGGTGGCAGAGCTGAAGTGACACTTTTGTGTACCAGGTTGTTTCCCTTGCCTGACCCAGTGACATAGTACACGCAGTGACCTCCCACCTCCCCCGCCCTGGCGCCAACCCCGCACTTTACCTTTCTTCCTTTTCGCCCCCCTGTGCCACCCCAGCCGTTAGGGCGAGGTGCTCCCCACCCTGCGCCTTCCCTCGCTGCAACCCCACCACCCCTAGGCCAGGAGGCTACCCCTTCGATGCCTGCATCGATGGAGGAGCTCAGCGCCGCCCTGGCTGGGGGCTTTGGTGTGACTTTCAGAGGCCTGGAGCTGGGGGACACGCTGCTTACACTTGTCAAGGAGATCTCATCGCTGAAGGCTGATCTGCGCCGGGCAGAGGAGGACACAGCGCGGGTGGAGTGCTGGGCCCGGGAGCGGTTCCAAGGGGTTGATACCAGTGTGAACACACTGACGACGTGCATAGAGGAGGTGCGCCCGTCGATCGCAGCGATGGTGGAACAGGAAGTGACACAGCTCCGCACATCCATCTCTGACCACGAGCGCAATGTCACAGACTCGCTCGAACGGCAACGACAGCACGCCCTTGACACAGCGGAAGAGATTTCGCGCACTTCAGAAGAGAGCCTCCTGAAGCTGCAGCAGCTCACACAAGACCGCATCGAGACACAGCAGACCGAGTCCCTCCGCAGGCACGAGGAGCTTGCAGAGAAGATGTTCTCTATGCACCGCAGGCAGAAGGAGCTGGTATGCCTCCCTTAGACCCTGCTTGCTGGCAGGCGAATGCTGCTGGATGTTGTCGAGAGCTGCGGAGAGGAGGTGCGGTGGGCGCTTCTGCCAAGATGATGGATCCAGGGAGGGGGTTGAGGGGGGTGGATGCTGATGAATTGGCTCGAGGTGTATTTCGATCGGAGTTATCATGCAGGGACCTGTCCTGTATTCGGTCTCCGTAGAGGCCTTCGCTCTGTATATCACTTTGGAGCCAGGATAGAAAGCGTTCCACCTTTTCTCTCTTTCACTTGTCTGCATTTCTGAACGAAGGCCCCATGTATAATAGTCGTTGTATTGCACGTGCACTACACACAACGGAGACCGAGGATCTCCACAAGATGTGTGGGTCGTGTGGAGCTCTGCGTGACCCCCTCCTCCATGCAGGTCAGCCTGAACCTCACGACCGCACTCCGTGGCAACCTGCGTGCAATGTACTTTGCAACGTGGCGGAAGTTTGTCGAACACCGTCACGCCGAGAAGAAACGAAAGAACTGCTGCACGGTATGCTCTGCAGCCTGCATGGGGATACAGTCGAGTGTGGCGTGGAGATGCCACACAGCGCGACTGTGCGCCGCAAGGGGGCTGTTGCTCCCGGATGTGATTCACAAACAACAGCCCGATATTTTTTCTTGCTGATCCTTTCAACTCCAGGTCCAAACCTATGCAAACCGGTGCCCCAGCAAACTGCCTCGCTGCACAATTTTTTTTCGTGGAGTGTGTTTGGCTGGCTGTGATGACACCAGCCCTTCCACGATTGCCAGTCTAATGATTGCAATAAACTGGCATCACCTCACCCTCCACCCCTTTGCATCGCCTTGCCCCCTTCAGAGGCTGATGTACAAGTCGCGCACCTTCCAGATCAAGGCGTGTTACGATTCGCTCTTCCTTTATGCAAAACAGCAGAGGAAGAGAGCAGCTCGGTATGCAATCGCGTGCATTCTGGTTGACCGCACCTGACCTCGATCCTGCTGCTGCAGCATACGCCACCTGCGAGCGGTGTGCGGCAACACGGAGAAGGGTCTGTTGAGGCTGTACTACGAGAGATGGGCTAAGTTCCGCACCTTCTCCCTCCTGCAACGGAAGCAGGAGAGGGAGCGCCAGGAGGCGTGTGTCCGCGCGCTGATGGAGCTCGTCAGCACAGGCACCCTGCGGTATTGGTATATCCTGCTGCAGCGTTACCGCAAGCTGAGGCGCGAGCAGGCCTTGAAGGTGGAAATGGCACGAGCATTCTCGCTGAACGTGAAGCAGAACCAGAAGCAGCAGGTGTGGGAGCTGTGGTCGCTCTATCGCAAGCAGCACCTCCGCCGTGAGGAGAAGAAGAGGACTGTCGACGTCTTCAACGCCTCCATCGCGCAGTACCTCCGCGGTGTCTACTTCCGGAAGCTCTTGTCGCACAGGCAGATCTGTGAGCAGAAGCGGTTCGTCGCCAAGGCACTGAACAACCTGCGCAACAACTCCGACCAGGGTTCAAAGTCGCTCTGGTTTGGGCTGTGGCAGAAGCGTGCGGAGGCAGAGCTCCGGAAACGTGAGAAGCTGAAGGTTGCTATGACCATCGGGCGGAACGTCCCCCAGAATATGAAGAAGGCTTACTACGACAAATGGATGGAGGTGCTGCGCGCAAAACGGCTGGAGAAGCTGGAGCAGCAGAAGCTGGCCGCAGCCAAGGCAGAAGACATGAGCCTCCGCCGCCACCTGGAGCGGAGCCTCATGGGGCGTGTCTTCTCGACCTGGCTTGCCTTCCGCAACCGGCAGACGCAGAGCAGGGCGAAGGAGCTCACACAGACACGCCTTGAAGACCTGGTGCAGAAAACGGAGTCGTTGTGGTTCCAACTCGACCTGCACCAAAAGACTGTGTCGAACACCAACAGCTGTGTGCAGCGCCTTGTTGACAAGCTGATGCTGGTGGATGACAACCTCGATAAGCTGGATAAGAGCAAGGTGAACCGCAAGGAGCTGCGCGCGCTTGTGGAGCTCTGCCAGCACAGTGCCATCGAGGGAAGCCAGGCAGAGAGTGATTCGTTGGCGGGATCTGAGCGCGACCATGCGGCACACACGTTGCCCAAGGGTATCGCGGCAGAGACTGCCGAGAGAGATTCCGGGAGGCCGGCGCCAGCCTTCCACAGCACTGCCGGTGCCAGCTTCCCGCAGTCATTTAACTTGCCGCCCGCACCACCGCATCCGCGGGTTGACGACATCGACCTTGCGTACGCGAGAGATTCTGTCGCACGACTCGCGGCGGTGACGCAGAATCTGGCAGCAGGCCGATACCAGCCGAGCACAACCCCGACACATCTTTCCTCGCACCGTTAGCCCCTCCCCCTCCCCATCCCTAGCCCTAGATCCTGTCGCTTCTGCGCGCCCTCTTGACTGCGTGCCAACAGAAAAGCGCCTTCTTTTGTGAGGCGTTGCTGCCGCAAAACTCAGAACTCTCCCAGGCCCTGGGGTAAGGATTTTTGGTAGTTCACGGATTTCCTCCGGGGGGGGGGGGGGGGGGGGGGGGGGGGGGGGGGGCTCCCCGCGGGCTGAGGTCAGGCTGGCGACCCAGGTTTTCAGGGTGACACCAGGATTTCCTCGAAATTTTGGGTGACCCCCACCCCCTGGTCGGGCACCCTACCAGGGGGGGGGGTCACGAGGGGGGGTATGGGGGGGGGGGTACCCCCCCTACCCGACCCCCCTCCCGACTCGGGATGGGGGGGGTCAGGAGGTGGTACTTTCACCCAATTGATGTTCCCCAGTAATAGGTGTAAATGGGCACCCCATGGCCAAAATGACCCCATCGCGATCCGCACAGATTCCAAACGTTCAAAAGAACGGGTTTTTGGAAAATCCGAGGGGGGGGTCCCGCTGGGTGGGTAGGTGGGGTGTAGTGGACTGGCTGCCTCCCAGCCACCTTCTCCCACGACCAGTCCCTGAACCAGACCCGTGTTTCATGGGTGATACTTGGCTCACACACCATCAAAGTGACCCCACTGTGATCCGCACAAATTCCAAACGTTCAAAAGAAAGGGGTTTTGGAATACCCGAGGAGGGGGTCCCGCTGGGTGGGGTGGGGTGTCATGGTGTGTGTCACCCAGTCACCCTTCACCCATAACCAGCCCCTGAACCAGACCGCTTTTTCATGGGTGAAGCTGGGCACCTAGACCCACAGTGTGACCCCACTACGATCCGCAAAAGTTTCAAACGTTCAAAAGAACGGGGTTTTGGAACACCTGAGGAGGGGGTCCCGCTGGGTGGGTGGCTGGGTGGGGTGGCATGGTGTGTGACTCCCAGTCACCTTCACCCATGACCAGACCCTGAACCAGAGCCACATTTCATGGACAAAGCTTGTCACCTAGACCTACAAAGTGACCCCACTACGATGCGCACAGATTCCAAATATTCAAAAGAACGGGGTTTCGGAACACCCGAGGAGGGGGTCCCGCTGGGTGGGTGGGCTGGCTGACTCTCGGCCTCCCATCACAGTCTCCTATGACCAGCCCCTGAACTAGACCCACATTTCATGGGTGAAGCTTGGCACCTAGACCCACAGTGTGACCCCACTACGATCCGCACAGAGCCCAAAGAGTGCAATGGAAGGGGTCAATCGCGATTCCGCGAGTCGAAGATTCCGCACTTTTGGGTCACTTTCAGGTGATGTCAGGTCCCTGGAGTGACTGCAGATAGCCCATTTTCAGGGTGGGAGCCCTACTCGTACGTCACCCAGATTCAGCCCAAACCCGTGCACCCAGGGTGCACGGTCGCCGGGAGCGCGCGGGCACCCGGAAACAGGTCGCATTTGCGCGCGCTGCCTGCACCCTGCACGCCAGCCCCACGGTGGCCTGGTCAGACCCTGACCAGGTCAAAACCTGGTCAAATCTTGACCAGGTCATACCTGGTCATTGACCAGGTATGACCTGGTCATGACCAGGTCATTTTCACCTATTTTAACCGGGGGGAACATGTTGAGTGGCCAAGCAGGGGGAACAATTCGCATATTCCGGACTCTCTCCGGCCGTTGTGGAAAGTATGGGTCAAAAGGGTTCAACCATACCCCGAGTCGAGAAAGAAGTCGAAGCTTGAATCATGTTGGACACAAGGGAAAAATGGTCAAAATTGGCCCAAAATTACCAATAAAATATGCTGCAGTGCAGGGGGGTGGCGGGGGAGGGGAGGGTGGGGTCGGCGACGAAACTTCATGATCAGCAGCTTTCTGCCTTCTTCCGCTTCTTCACATTCTTCTCCTTCTTCCTCTTCTTCGGGATCTTCGTTGTCGTCGTCGGCTTCACAGGCCAGTGCTGCCTTGCCTAACACGCCGTCCTTCGCATCCTGGGTGTGGATTGGCGGCTGCTTGTCGCAGAGGCAAATACGGAGACCACCGCGTGTTGCAGGCAGCATCGCCAGTCAGTAACCAGCCATCGGAACACTTGCCGAGCGAATCGATCGGGCCGACAGGGGTTACCCGACTGCTACCGAGAGTCCTGAGACGGTGCCGAAACGAATCGAAGTTTTTCATCCATACTGGACCCGCTGTCATGCACTTCCCGCACAACGATATGACATTGTATTGCAAGAGGGTACACGAAGATTCTTGCGGGGTCGTTGCCGAAACTGGCGCGGGGGCATAGGTTGCCAGCTCGAACACCATCAGGTCCCTCTCCCGGAAACGAGCAGATGTTGTCCTGGCCCGCAATTTCCTCTCCCCATTCTCCCTCTCGAACGCTTCGTCGGAGAGAGCAAATAGGTGGCAGTTCTGAGGATCCTGAGGATCCTGAGGGTCCTGAGGCATTCAAGGCAGGGTACTCCCTTCTCCATTCTTTTACACTCTTTGGGGGTCTTCGCTGAGTCGTTATCCTTCGTCAATCTTCGTCAGTTTTCAGCCAATTCAACAGGAAAGGCACCAAAATGCACTGACGATCACCCCGTAGCGAAGACCCCCTTTGAAAAGTGTCACAATCAGATGTGGTCAACCGTTACGGCACTGCCGATGGGACTCTCGTCCTCCTCGTCCTCGCTTGCATCGGGATGCTCGGGTCCAGCGGGGTCAGCATCCTTGTCGTTGTCACTCACGGCGACGTTGAGGCACGCCCACTGGTCGGGCTTCTTTGTCACCACCGCCTGCCTCATCACCGCGTTCACCAACTGGATGTCGATGGTCACGACACCCTGCCCCTGCGTTGCCTGTGGTGTTGCCCCCACCGCCACAATGAACGTTCGGGCGTGCAGACCATTCGGAACCTCGCTCTTGTAGGGCAGGTCCCTCATGACCGTGACAGTCATGACCGATCCGTCGTTCGGGATCAGTTGTTTATCAGCTGCCTTCGAAGAAGTACTGCCCACCGCGCTCTGAGCGGTGGGTAGCCTCTTCATATCGGTTCCCAGCACCTCATCCGAGCACCCCGCTTCCGTCAGCACCTCGTACTCGGACGAGTTCTTGTCGGCGCTCGTGAGGCGCTTCATGCCGCTCCGACGCGTGTTGCCAGAGACACGCATGGAGTAGACTGCGGGCAGTGTCTTGGCCTTGTTCTTGTCGGCCTCTTCACTCTGTGTCAGCTTCCTGCCCCACTCCTTGTCAGTGGGTGGTGCGATGGCTTTTCAAACAGCGCCGCGAGGCTGCTGTGAAACAGCCCGCCGCCCTTCCGCTTTTCAATGTAAAGCTTGACGAAGGAGAGCAGGGTGTTGGGCCCTGCGTCCTTCTCCTCCACACCACCCTTGGCGGCCCTTCGACGCCTTCTGCGTGGCCTGGGATGATGCAGACCTCCTCGACACTTTTTTGGGATACCACCAGGGGGAGGGACCCGGTGTGAGGCACTTGAGTGCGTCCAGGTGGGCAGGGAACCTGGGCAGGGGGCCTCATTTTTTTTGGTAATTTTGGGCCAATTTTGACCATTTTCCCCTTGTGTCCAACATGATTCAAGCTTCGACTTCTTTCTCGACTCGGGGTATGGTTGAACCCTTTTGACCCATACTTTCCACAACGGCCGGAGAGAGTCCGGAATATGCGAATTGTTCCCCCTGCTTGGCCACTCAACATGTTCCCCCCGGTTAAAATGGGTGAAAATGACCTGGTCATGACCAGGTATGACATGGTCATGACCTGGTCAGATTTGGACCTGGTCATGACCAGGTATGACATGGTCATGACCTGGTCAGATTTGGACCTGGTCAAAACCTGGTCAGTCAGCTGACCAGGCCACCGTGCCCCCCCCCCTACCCCCCCCCCCCCCCCGACGTTCACGACCCCCCAGAAAATTACCCCAGCCCCTGAACTCTCCCCCCGCCCTACATTGGAGCTGCCCCGTTTGCTTTAATCCCTTCCCGAGTTGGCAGCGCTCCCAGCGTACACCACCATCGCTCCCCCCCAACCCCCCACCTCCCGTAAGTTTCCTTGCAAAGCCTTAGATAAAGCGCGATGGTTTCGACGACAGCAATCCCCCATTCCCACCCCACCCCCACCCCCACCACCACCGAATGCATTATTCATCATTAGCAAGTGAGCGGGGCATAGGTTGTGTGTATGCCGATTTCTCGCCTGACTATTATTTTTCGTGACATGGCGAATTGCCCTTTCCCCCTTTCCCCCTTTCCCCTTCCCCACCCCTCCCCGGCACCACCACACCACCTGCAGGCGGAGGCCACTGCCTGGGTGGGCTGTGTTGTGCACAGCACACGATGGCATTTGTGTTCGGGGAGAAGGCTGCAGGCGAGGAGGTCCCGATGATGGACTCCCCCATGCGTCGCCGGCTGGGCGAGGCACGGCGACAGCGCGGGCTGAAGATCGGAGTCGAGGGTGCGGTGGATGCCGTGGCGCGCCGCAACGCACTCCCCCGCCTGGGCAAGCTGGAAGCGGACGAGCTCGAGGAGCGTGCCCTGCTGGAGGACACCGAAGCTGTCGCATTCGCGCTCCTTATAGCCAGCAGGCGGGAGGACTATGCCCGGTGGCAGGCAGCGTCGCCCCCACCGCCCCCAGGGCTGTTTGCCGGCAGGGGCTCCAGCCGGCAGGCGCCACATCCACAGGGCTACTCCCTCGCGAGCCTGCCCTCAAAGGGTTTCAGCCTGGCGGAGCCCCCGCTGCCCCAGCAGCAGCAGCACTCGCTGATGCACCCCTGCCACACGCACCCCGCCGGCACTGTGCTGACCCCGTCGCCTCTCGAGCGTGTTCAGGCGCATTTCGGGTTCCAGCAGGTGGTGCGCCCGCAGTCGAGGTCGCACCCTGATGCATCTACGCAGTATCCCTACCCCCGTGCCCCGGTGATGCGATCGACCCGTTGGCAGGGTCATGCGCCTGTTGGGTAGGGTGGTGGTGGTGCTGTGGAGGTGTCAGATTTCTCAGCAAAGTAGCAGAGTGTATAAGGTGTGGGGTATTGCTGCCTGGGCAGGCCCGCAGGGGAGGGGGGGGGAGTCGAGGGGAGGTGCGTGGCTCTCCGGAGTGGCGCGGATTGACCCGCCGTGTCTGTCGGGCACTACAGATGCCTGGCTCAAAACACTAAACATGCCTGGCTCCGCATTGCGGCCCTGCGTATGCTCTGGAAGAGAATACCCATCGGCAGGGTTGGTTGACCTTGGTGCCAAACACATGGTGTTATAGAATGAATGGATGTAATAGATGGCTAGACAGGGGGGGGGGGGCGACGGGGAGGGTGGCCCAACTTTTCGAGCCCTATTTTTTGACGTCTGATGAATGACGTAAGGTAGGGCTTGAGACTGCGCCACACCACTGTTGGTCACAAATGCCCGTATCACCTCTTGCCCTCGGGTAAGGATGGGAGGGGATAAGGAAGCGCACCCAGCTGCCACTCAGCGCCCCTTCATCAGGCCGCCGATGTCGCTTCCCCATGCTGGGTGCTCTCCCACTCCCCCCCCCTCCCCATCCGTTTCGCCTTGCTGACCAACTGGAGAACCTCGCAGGACGACACCCCCCACTCCCTGCCCGCAAACCTCTTTCCACCTCGGCTTGGCGTGTTGCACAGTGGGGGCCTTATCAAGAGCATGTGTTCAACGTGTTCTTCTGTTGCACACTCCTCTAACGATTCACGTGCTGCTGTGTTTCCTCATCATGCTGACTACCCTTCGGCGAGGCTCCCCTTCTCCACGAAACGCACACCCCACCCCTGCCTGCAGGCTGCGGCGTGTGAGATTGCACCATGTCCCAGCCGCTGCGAATCCTCTGCCTCCCGGGCTGGCGCACCAATGCCAACATCCTGAGGGCGCAGGTGTCGGGGTTCCTCGTGGACCCCGCATTCCCCATCCAGTTCGACCCCATCGATGCCACGTTCCCTGCGGGGGGGCCGCCGCATGCCTCGATCACCAACTTCTTTCCCAAGGAGACGTCGCTTTATGAATGGTGGAACCGCGACGATGCCACAGGGGAATACGTTGGGCTCTCCGAATCTCTCGACCGTGTCGCGGATATTCTGGAGAAGGCAAACCCGCCCTACGACGGCATCATGGGGTTCAGCCAGGGCGCGGCGCTCACCGCGACGGTGGCACGGCTCTCCACAGCAACAGGCCCCCAGAAGGACGACCGTTTCTTCGGGAAGCTCAAATTTGTCGTGTGCTGCGCTGGGTTTGCCCCGCGGGACCCCAAGCTGAAGGCGCTCTTCAAAGACTCAGCCGTCGACCTCCCCTCGCTGCACGTGTGGGGGTCTGAGGATTCGATGGCCACCGCCTCCTCGCTGCTGTCGCAGCAGTTCAACCAGGAGAAGGCCGTGGTGGTGCTGCACACCGGGGGCCACACCATCCCCCGCCACTCCCGGAAGAGCGAGTCCTACGCGAGGGTCCACAGCTTTTTCGAGCAGTTTGTGGCCCGCGGTTGACTCATGCAGAGGGCATCGCTCTGAGAGGCAACACGCCGGACGTCTCGCATCCCCTGAGGCAGGGTTGAGAGTTTGCCCATTCCAGATGGCTTTCAGACAACAACCTGCATATCGAGTGGGCGGAGGTGAACTCTCCGCTACTTTTTTCACACACAATAAGAAGAATGCTTGTCACAGTGAAAAAGATAGTTGGCAGCGCTTTGGGTGACAAACACAATTTACCTTGCCTTGTTGCTATGACTGTGCGCACATTCACACTAACCTTCATCAGGCAAAACACGTGAGGTTTGTTCACCCGGGTTTGGCGCACAAACAACGCCTTATCTTTTTTTCTCTTCTCCTTCACGACTCCCCCCCTGAGGCAGGGTTGAGGTCGAGTCACGTCCGGCAGGCGCCGCCAGAGCGAATGCCCGCAGTGCCGCGTGGCGCGGCACTGCATTCTGTGTCCTTGTGTGTCACCCCACTCCCCCACCCCCTCAAAATGCTCAAAACGAAAACCCTTTCGTGCTGGCTTCGCACTGAGAGGAGGTCCTCCTCCACCCTCCCATTGTGTGCTCCCCCCCCGTGTGCTTGCTCTGCAACATGAAATATCTTCCCAAATCTACCTGAAACTGTGCCAGAAACTGTGCCAGGGGGTGCCTCCCGTTCGTCGATATTTCGACGGGGGGGGCGCTTTTTTCATTCGCTTCAAAGGGAGGGGGGGGGGTGGGATTGGTTGCGTTCTGTCTCCCCTGTGCCTTTCTGTTGACATCCTTGTGAGTGGGTCCCGCCCCTCCCTCCCTACCCCAGCTGATGAAGGAGCTGAGCGTGCCCGCAACCCGTCAGGTAGTCTGGGCTGGGCGTGCTTTGGATTGCCGTCCCCCCTCCCATCCCCTCCACCCCATCATATCATCTGCCCCTCTCTCGTATGAGTGTTTGCCTGCACAGTCGCTTTTTTGGCACGGGGGTGGGGGGGGGAGGGTGTGATATTTCTGTATCACCCACCTATGGGTTTGTTTTGCATGACGTCAACACCTTTCCGAATAAACACCGGTTTCCCCTCTCATCTCAAGCCATAACTCCATCAAACCTCGGGGGGGGGGGATTTTTTTTTCAAAATCAGTTGGACACCACCATCCGCCACCACCACCACCCCCTCCCCCGCACCACAACCACATCACTGCACCTCAAAACAAACATAGCCGTGCCCGCGCCGCGATGACGCACAGCGCAGCACGCAGTGTGGAGGTGCGGCTCCCTCCCCACAGCGAGGACGCACTGTCAGATGCCATCGCCAGGGCACTCTCCGGGTCGGGCGAGGTCCACAGTGTGGTGCCCCGCCGTGGGGACACCGGTGTCTGGGATGCCACCTTCTGCACGGCAACCGGGGCACGGCAGGCGCTCCTCTCGCCGACGCTCGCCCTGACGGAGCCCTGCCTGAGTGTTGAGGTCGCAGCGCAGACGCAGCGAGGGTTGCCCTCTGCCCAGCCGCCACCCTTGTCTCGGGCCCCAAGAGAGGGAACACCGAACCCTGCCCTCGCGAAGCTTGCCTGCGACATGCAGGGGTATGACGGCACCTCCGACCCTTACCAGTGGCTGGAGAGGTGGATCGCCTCCGAGCGAGCCGAGGTGCGCCAGAGGTGGCGCGAGGTGGTGTCACGCGAAGGGCGGTCCTTCTGGCTGTGCACCGCCACCCAGGAGTGCACCTGGGACCGCCCCGACGGGGCGGGGGGGACAGACTGGGTGCGCGAGAGGGCCACGGGAGGGCGTGTCTTCTGGAGGGACACCCGCGCCGGAGAGTCCCGCTGGGCCTGCCCTGGGGAGGGCGGCGGTGCGGGGGAGGATGCGTGGCTCGCCTTCGACAGCCCCGAAGGCAGGCCTTTCTATTACAACGCTGTGACTGGGGAGAAGACGTGGGAGCCCCCGTTTAGCCTCGCCACCGCGGAGAGCCGTGCCTCGGGGTTTGAACAGCACACCTCAGAAGGCAGGGTGTGGTGGTTCAACCCGGTGACGCAGCAGAAGATATGGACACACCCGCCACAGGGGAGCATGGCTGGATGTGCAGCTGCGGCACTCTGCATATTTTCCGTTGGCTGTGCCCTGGGGTTTGCTGCGGCGAGGCTGGCGCGGCCTTCTGGCATTGGGGCCTAAGGAAGGGAGGCAGAGAGTGCGGCCGGTGTTAACGGGATAGCCGATGATGCCAGCATCCTGGTGGCTCTAGAGCGCGGTGTGGGGGTTTTCTTCTCCCTGGCACAACCCCCCCCCCCCCCAGCCGCGTGTGTATTTTTCAAATCAGATCAGATACTGCCCCCCCCCCTTTCCCCCACACCCCAGCCAACTCTCCCCTTCCCCTGCCCTGTCAAACCCTCTCCGCCCTCATCCCCTGCCCTGGAGAAGGCGTGTTGCGCCGAGCAAAGAAACACGACACCTATCAGGGCACAGCAGACACAGTCTTTGGGTTGCAATCATGGCTGATGCCCACCACCCCCCCGCCGAGGCATACGGTGCCTATGGTGCTGCGGCACCCACATACCCTGCTGAGGGTGCTGCGGCTGAGGGTGGGGAGCACATGCTGCGCCTGCGCGGGCTGCCCTTCCGTGCGACCGACGGGGACATCCAGGAGTTCCTTGCGGCGGGGGGGTGCAATGTGGTGGCGGGGAGCATCGTGATCCAGCAGGATCAACAAGGCCGTCCCAGCGGGATTGCCTATGTGACAGTGGAGGCGCCGCACGATGTTGACGCTGGCGTTGGGCTCTCAGGGCAGTATATGGGGTCGCGGTACGTCGAGGTGTTCAAGCACTACGGGGAGGTCGAGACTGTGGCAGGCGGGCCCCAGAGGCAGCAGTCAGGGGTCTACTCCGCTGCGCCGTCGGGGTCCCACTCGGAGGACTTCGTCCTGCGCCTGCGCGGGATTCCCTTCCAGGCAACGGCTGATGACATTGCCAACTTCCTGGTGGGTGTCAACATCCGGCCCATGGGGGTGCACCTGGTGTACAACCACGAGGACCGCCCGTCGGGTGAGGCTTACGTCGAGGTGATGGGCAACGCAGACATGATGCGTGGCCTGAACTTCGACAGGCAGAACATGGGGCACCGTTACGTCGAGGTGTGTTTTCGAAGAAAGAAAGTGTTGTGGGGGGTGAAAGGGTGTGTTGGTGGACCCCGTGTAATGTAGTCTGGCGGCAAAGATACCCCCGTGCATTTTTATTGTTAGGGCTGTTTGCACAATCCCCTTCACCCAGGGCTTTCGCACAAAGATGCCCCCGCATACACCCCACACGGTATCCCTCATGAGAACTTCTCTTCAGGCCTCTCAATAAATGCCCAGCGCAGGCCCGTTGACATGCCCTACCCCACCTGCCTCCACCAACACCCCCCCTCACCCCTCTGTAGGTTTTCCGCAGCTCTACCACGGAGATGACCACAGGGGGCCCTGCTGCACGTGGTGGTGACTACGGTGGTGGCAAGGGCGGCAAGAAGGGTGGCTACGGCGGTGGCGGCTACGGCGGTGGCTACGGTGGTGGCTACGACGACTACGGCAAGGGTGGCAAGGGCAAGGGCTTCGGAAAGGGTGGCAAGGGCGGTAAGTTCGGCGGAGGCGGCGGCGGCGGCTACAAGGGTGGGAAGCCTGGGCCCGGCCTGCTGTCCAACACCTACCAGCCCTACTAGGACCCTTGCGTCCCCCCCCCCCCCAACTCACCTGCGCTGTGCTGCCTGGCTTTGACCAAAAAAAAGATTACATTAATCAAACCCATTGTGCCCGCCACCCAGAGCCACAACGTGCTGGAAGGTTTGCGGGGAGTGATACCCGATCCCCCTGCACCCCCCCCCCCCCACACACACACACACACGCACCCGATGCAACCTGGTCGCCCCTCCGCCCCCCCCTACCCCCCACCCCACCCCATCTCGCGCGGTTCTCCAGTGCCCCCAGTCACGCTGCTCTCGGGTGTGTGTTTGACGCCCTGTCTGTGCAATCCCCCCCCCCTCCCTCCGTCCAGCGCCGGGGGGATCACACGCCGGGTGAGGGAGGAGGGAAGCCGTGTGTCGGATGCATCTGCCCTGATTGCCCGCAGGATGACTCGCTCCCCACCGAGCCCCACCTCACCCTCACCCTCACCCCCCCCCCCCCCCAGCCCAGCTCCGGGATGCCTGGTGCATCGTTGTCCCCTCCCAGTCCCTCCCCCACCGATCGGACGACAGAGCGAGAGAGAGACCGCAAGAGGGGTGATGGTGTCTTCGTTACGGGGATATTCAAGCATATGAGCGAGAGATATATATACACAGGATGTGGGATGAATGTGTGGATCGAACCATCTCCAAAAGGAGGTTGGTTGGAGAGGGGGTTCCATTCGGGATATAGGGGACTCAGTCGGGGAAATGGGAGTAGGGGATATGGTGCGAAGATCGTTGCTTGGGGTACGTTTTTTTAAATGCAGGGGAGGGGGAGGGGGGGGGAGTATCGTCGGGGATGTTTTTTTTGTGGTTTACCCACCCACCCCACCCACCCCCGCAACACGGGTTCTCTTGTCACGAGAGATGGGAAGGATGGCGTGCTGTCTGATTTGCAGCGCAATCAGCCATATCTTTTTTAAACCGGTGTGGAAGGTGGGCCGACTTCCCTCCTCCCCCCTCCCGTCTCCCCACCCGTTCAACACGCATCAAGCAGCTGAAAGAAAAATATCTGTGAGCACCACGCCTTGAAACAAGGCCTTTGTGCATGTTACTGCCTGACCGCCTCGTCTGTCGGGATGGAGTTCATCGGTGCCACCAAAAAAAATAGGGCAAATATTATGCACTCACCGGGGGGCTAAAATGGCCGCTCCTTGTTGAGTGAGAGCCGCCTCCAAAAAGGAGGCTGTGCCGTGTGGGATGTTGTCCAATTCTGGGGTGATTTTTTTTGAAAATCACCATGTACGGTTCTACTTCCTGGAGATAAAGGGGCATGCAGCGGGGCAATGGGGGAAGCTGTTGTGTCAATACTGTCACTTTACAACTGCAAATTTAACTCGGGAAATGCCTGGACGGGGGAAGCATTCTACCCAGGGGGAGGGGTAAACGGGGAGCGGTTTCGCGCCCCTCCCCCAATTTTTTAAAAACAGGGAGAAAACGGGCGGGGTAACAAAGGGGTGTGGGGCGAAGGGGGGGGGGCAGAAGGGGAAGAACCGCGTCAAATGTAAAGACGCCTCAAAAAAACCGACCGGCTCAAAAATTGGGGTTCCTAACCGGGAGGGGCGGGGTGTGGGGGGGGGGGAGGTGGGCCTTCATTTTTTTAACCCTTTTCCTCGGGGGTATTTTCTGCTGGGTGCCGTTTTCCTCCGCGGAGGCAGCAGGAAGGAGCAATGGGAACTAAGTCAATGCCTACCAGTGCAGTCGCAACCCACCGGCAGAAATGGCCGGCTGGAAAAGCAGCGTTGGGTCAGAGAGGCGGTCAACACCCAACCGCCTCTGCCTTTCCTTGCCGCGCCTGGCTGCCACACGCGCTAGAGCATGACGCGACCCGCCTTGCGGTGCCTCGTCCCCCCGCAGGCCGCGAAGCGTCTGATACCGGATGGCGAACTCCCACCCCACCCCACCACCCCACACCCCTCCTCACTCTGGAGGGTTGTCTCACCCCTCCAGTCTCCGCCTGCACCCCACGCACACAGGGTGGGCTATAATCCGCGCAGGATCCCCCCACACAAGACATGGTCACCACACACACACACGTCCTCAGCCAAGCCACCACACCTCCGCCAGGCCTCGCAGTTGGGGTACAGTGGGGCGATGCGGCGCGTTGTCGCATTGGCACTACCCGCTGCCGCATCGAATGTGCGGTGCCGCTACACCACAGAGGTGTATGAATCTTCCAGGCGACGAAGCGAGGCGCGCCAGGAGACGGTAGCACTCCACACGGAGAGGGCCATGGTGGAGAATGAGCAGAGGGCGGCACACACAGCACCACCGGAGAGCATGACCCCGACGCGAGGCGGGGTGAAGTATGAGCGGATGGAGAGCACGAAGCTGGGCCCCACAGACATGCTCTGCCCGGAGAATGGCGACCTCATCGACACGCTGGTGAAGTATGCCGATTTGCAGCGCCGCAGGGGGAACATCGAGCTCGCAGACGCGTACACGGCAAATGCCAACGGTGTGATCGATAATGTCCGCAAGTTTGTCGCCCCTGTCAAAACCGTGGCAGAGGGGAAACGTCTCCGCCTGCGGTTTATCCCACACAGCGCCAGGACGGACTTCTTGGAGCGTCTGACAGAAGTGTCCTCCTTTGGCACCATCGCGGAGCTCGCAGAGGATCCCGCCATCACTGCGCGGAAGCTGTTCCAAACAGTGCCGGGTCTGATGCACCTCGCAGATGACTTCGTCCTGAAGGGGCACCGCAGCATCGCAGATCTGCTCGCATCCCCCGAGGCTGCGCAGTGGTCGGAGCAGCAGCTGCGCGAGCTGCGGCACTATGAAGACTTCCGCAGCAAGGTGACCTGCCAGGAAGGAGTCCTCTTCTCGATGCTGGTGCGGGACTACATCCACGATTGGAACCGCGACATCCTGTTTGCTGAGACAGGCTCTGTCAGGCGGCGCGAGCTTTGGGCCCGCGAAAATGGTGTACGCGTTGTCATCTCCCACCCGGATGTGAAGGCCGAGGCGTCGCAGCAGTTCCTCCAGGAGCTGTGCGACCACCTCAAGGCGAAGGTTAACGGCGGGGCTGACTGGGAGGTGTGGCACGAGGGCTCCTCCTCAGTGCTCCTGAAGGCGCGCATCCCGCCTGTTTTCAGCGCCACGAAGTGGCGCAAGCTGGTGATTCGGTTTGTGCCGCACGATGAGTGGGTGCCGCAGCTCATCGACGCCACGGGCCACAACTTCTTCGTGGAGAAGCTCCGTGCCCGCATGGAGGAGAAGGGGTGGTCTCTCACGCCGACTAGCATCATGAACCCCGACAGGGAGACTGTGGTGTTCCGCACGGAGGAGGAGCTGTTCGAACGCATCGAGGAGCCCTTCATCCCCCCCTTCGACCGCACGGAGCAGGGCCCTCAGCTGTCGCGCCGCAACAACCAGTTCACTTACCAGGGGGGCGAGTATAAGGAGAAGCCGAGGGCGCATCGCGTGAGAAATCGCAGGGGTGCGCGGCCCACCTATCACGAGGTATGGTGGTTTGGTCGCCGTGCGAGGCGGAGGGGTGGGTGGGCTGGGGGGAGGGGGGGAGGGGTGGGGGTATAACTTTGAGCCAACTTATTCTCCAGCGTGTGGGGGGGAGGAGAGACGCACGCGGCAGGGGGAGGGAGGGTGTGGGGTGGAGGTGGGGGCCAGTTCGGTGTCCCCTGCATGAATCTGGGTTTGGGGTGAGGCAGTCCGGTGTGGCAGTGCCTTGTGTGGTGGTGGAGGTGGGACCCTCTCATTACCTTATCTCCCAACCGCCCCTGCACAGCTTCTCCGGCGGAAAGAGGCCGGGACCGTGAAGGTTGATCCTGACTTCAACTTTTCGAAAACACACTTCGAGGTATGGTTGCAACGTGCGTTGTGTGGGATGACCCGACGAGGATCACCTGAGAGCGAATTGCTAGTCAAAACTGTAAATGCGGATTTGCAACACATTGTACGTGAGATGGGATGGATCAACTGCCATGTCCATGTCCCGCATATCGAGTGAAGGGAGGTCAAACGCTGTGGGGGGCCTTCACTGTGTGTCAACCTGTGTCACTCTGCAGCCAGTTTTGTGATGTGGTTCACATTTTCTCACTGCACTTCTGAGCGACGGCCCCCCTGCCATATTTTGAACGCCTAGCCGGGAGGTCTCGGCGAGAGTTTCTTTGTCTACCCTGCGAGTCACTACCACTCCATGACTGCCATGACACACCCTCCACACAGAATGGTTTCGACACTGCGGCGTATCGAGACCGTCTGTCGCAGAACCGCCCCAAGGGCAGGCCCTAGTTGATGCTAGCCTTCTCCTTGTCAAGGGTGCGCTGATGCGTGTCTCTTCCCTTGACCTTTGACTCTGCCGCTTTCCCCCCTGCCCCGCCCCCGCCCCCACCGTGCGCTGCTCTGTGTGGGGGCCGCCATTCGGGCTACTATTTGCCACCTTCTGTTGACAACGCGGCTGACCTCTAGCCCCCCCTACGACCCCTGTATCTAGCAGCCTACTCCCCCCTTCCACCTCCACCCAGCCATGGACCCAGCCACCCGACCTGCCGCATGCCGTCGGGACACCGCACGCCACCACAATTCTTTTGTAATGTTCTACACCCCTGCAAACCTCACACCCACACCCTCCTCAGAGGCACTGCGAGGTCGCATTCGCGATCTCGCAGCTCAGCAATGTCGACGTCAGGGTCGTTCTGCGACAAGGGACCTGACGCAGAGACAGATGCCAGCTCGGTGCTCGATGAGGACCGCCCGCTGACACCTGCCATGCATGAAGACGAGGAGGCTGCGGGTGAGGTGCGCGAGGGGTACGAGCGCCGCCTTGCTGAGATCATGTCCCCCTCGGGGGGCGAGGTGGCCGACCCGGCCTCCGCCAGCCACGGCGCCCCGGAGCAGACCGAGCGCGACGCGCAGGACACCGCTGACCCTGCCTCTGTCGTGCCGGTCATCCCCGACCAGCTGCCCCAGGGCTACGACGGCGCCTCCGCGACACGCGCGTGGAAGGGCATCGCCCTCGTCGCAGGGCTTGAGAGGTTCGAGAGTTCCTGGCAGCCGCCCCTGAGGCACGCCAAGACGGATGCGGCGCTGATGAGCCAGGTGCTCCACACGCTGGGGTTCAACTCCGTCGTCGACCTGTCGAACAACCACGTCTTCACCCCGGAGCGCATCAGCACACACCGCAGCGGGCAGCTCTCCTTCTGGGAGATGCAGACCCACTTCAAGAATGCGGCACAGATAGCGGGTGACGGCCTCCTCTTCTTCTACCTCTCAACACGCGCTGCTTATGGGAGTGCTTCTGACAAGAGCGGCCCCCCCGACTGTATCTGCACCTACGACACATATTCGAAGGTGTCCCTGGAGGACCTGGTGAGAAAGCTTGCCTCCCTCGTGACGGAGCAGTGCACCACCGTGGTGGTGCTGGACCTGGCAGTCTCGCGGCAGTTCGACGCCACCGCACTCCCCAACATCGCCTCGCTGTGCCCCCCGCGGTTCTCCGTGCTGCTGTCGCTGACGCCTGAGTGCGCCTCCATCTTCACACCCCTCTTCCTCAAGTCCATCACGCGGAACACAGACCCCAACGTCGCGGGCTACACTCTGAAGGATGTGGCATGGAGCGACGAGGTCAATTCTGAGCTGAACCGCGTCGCCGCGAGCTGCTTCCAGGCAGAGGAGGCTGAAGGGCTGCACCCCTCCCTGCGGAAGTGGGCTTCGCCCAGCTGGGTGCCCCTCACTGCAGCACGGGACTTGGATGACATATCGATGAACACCACCATCGGAAACCCTGCGGCCTCCACGATGCCCCAGGTAGTGGACGACACGAAGGTCCTGCTCTCCCTGACGAAGAAGCTGTACACCATACCCGACACCCTCACGCAGCTCTTCTCGAAGCTGCGCGCTGTGGAGACGATGCTCGGGCATGGGGGGCGCGGGGATCACATCGTTGCGATGCAAGCGCTGCAGTGTGTCGTGGTGTCGCAGACCTCGTCGACACCCCACAAGGCTTGGGAAGAGTTCCGCTCGGCCTATCTGCTGGTGTCGGGGGAGATGCAGAAGTGCGACAAGGAGGACCCTGACCTCCCGCGCAACCACATGGCAACCTATATCAAGTTGGGGGATGTCTACCAGCCGAACAGCCAGGCGGAGCAGGAGTGGAAGTACCTCGAGGACATCTACCTGCAGGTCACCACTTCGGGGCGAGACTTCTACTTCGGGAGTGACCCCAAAGCCGGGCTTGACAGCGAGCTGTACACCTCCACGGAGCAGGCCTGTCGGTGCCAGTCGCTGTCTCTGAGGCTGGAGCCGACCTTCTCTGTGTCCACTGCGAACTATGTGAGGCTTGTGCATGAGTCGCGTATCCCCTCCAGTGCGACCACCCTCCTGGATGGGGTGGACGGGGTGTTCACAATGCGCGTGCATAAGCTGAAGCAGCTGCTGCACCCCCGGAATACCGGCGTGAGGTATCTTGCTGATACGGTGTATCAGAAGAAGCAGCATGAACGTGCATCGGCTGCAAAGCGGATGGACATTTCGCGCGCAATGGGTGCCAACCAGAATGGGCTTGTCGAGCCGTCGCCCACCAACCGCGGCATCTCGCAGTGGCTGCAGGTGTCGCAGGAGGCGCAGATCGAGAGTGCCATCCGCATCCAGTCGGTGTTCCGCATGTTTGCCGTGCGCAAGATGCACCGCCTTCTCTTGATGCAGCTCGGTGACGTGCCGCGGGATGGCGTGGAGACGCGGCGTGTCGTGCGGCAGTGGCTTCTGGCCTGTGCGAAGCACTTCTCGTGGCACCCCCTGTCGTCGTGTGTGGTGTGCCGGTGTGCCTCGGGGCTGTCTCAGCGCAACCCCGACCTGCCGTACTCCTATGTCGAGTTGATGCAGTGGACAGAGCGTCTGGTGCGCCTGCGCTCCCAGTTGACGGAGCGCATTGTGAGCGAGCTGAGTCTGCCGCGTGGGTCGTTGCGCATCGAGAGCATCACAGGCTACCCCGCAGGGCACCAGTTTGTAGTGAAGCTGCGTGTTGTGTCGGAGTGGAGCGGGCCTGGGGATGTTGTGCCTGCGGAGGTGCGTGCCGATCTCGACATCACGGCGCACCGCGTCGCAAACCACCTGAACTACGCCCTGCGTGAAGAGTTCCAGACATCCAATGTGGGGGTCAACACAGAGAAGGTGATCCGTGGGCTGGAGCACATCGACGTGCGCGAAGCCACCTGCGAGCAGTCCATCCGTGCCGTGCTGACCGGCAAGAGCGACCTGCAGCACGATGTGCAAGGCCTGCCCCCCTCCATTCGCCACACCCTCGAGACAGGCCTCGACCCAAACAACGACCCTCGCGACTACATCATCTACGCGCTGCTGGCCGACGACGAGTGCTCAGTCCCCATGGGGTGGAAACGCCATGTCCTCGAGGCACCCCTGCTCCCAGGCAACGCTGTGTGTGTCAAGCCGCAGGCAGGATCCCCTCTGGCGGAAGCGCTGCAGGTGAGCATCGAGCAGAGGTCGCGCAGCCAGGACTACACCCACTACAAAGATGTCTACGGCGTGTTCCTGGTCGGCCGCCTCCGGGGAGACAAGGCACTTGTCTACGAGAGCCCTGGTGTGCGTCAGCTGGAGAAGACCCCCCTTGTGATGTACAGCCGCTACTGGGCAGACGCCGGGTATTATGACGACGTGACAGAGTTCATGGTGTTGGTGCAATCCGAGCGCCTGAAACTCATGATGCACACCGTGCGCGAGAGGCGCGAGCTGAAGTACCGCTACGACACATCACTGTTTGTGGACCTGTGGCGCCTCTTCATCAGCGAGGTGCGCGGGTGCCGCCTCCGCTTCGTTTGGGGTGTGTCGATGGTGCTCGTCGCCCTCGTTGCCTACATGATCTTCCTGCTGCCTCTGTGGTTCTCCAACGTCACATCACTGATCTACCTCGTGGACATGTCGCAGCTGTCACTGGAGCAGATTGTCACATGGATCCTCATCTACATGCTGCTCCTGCTGGGTGCCCTGTTTGTCACAGGGGCCTGCCTGTCACATGTGAAGAGCACCTTTGTCTACAAGGTATACACTTTGGAGCTGCTGTGCCTGCATGCTCCACCCCCCACCCACCCCGCGTCAGGTTCGCACCGTGTTCATCTACATCTGTGCCAAATACTCCCGCCTCGTGTCTGCTGATTTGGTCTCTGTCATGCGTGAGTCAGGTATGTGTGTGTGTGGTGCCACGGGGGATCAGCCAGATGCCAGCTTTATGCCTCCCCCCCCACCGCCCCGTCTAACCACAGACCTGCGCATGACTGTTTCGCTGATGTTTGTTACATTCCCGAAGCTTTTCATCGCGTTTTTCCTCGGGGCGTCGTCTCTGATTGCAATCTTTGCAACCTCCGTCAGCGTTGGTCTGGTCTGTGCGCTGTACATGGTCTTGAAGCTTGCACTCCACACGGTGTACGACAAGTTTATGGTGCGCCACATGACAGCGATCAGCAACATTGAGAAGGAGGAGCAGCTGCGGTGGGTTGTGCTGCGCGGCCCACAGGGTGCAGCAGGTCACGTTGTGGCGCAGGCCGCAGACGACCACCAGATGCGCCTCTGCCTCTTCGCACGCGAGAAGCGCCACCTCAACCAGAGCAACATGACGGTGCACACCGTCACCGCTGTGGTGGACTGGCTGCTGATGTTCAGCCTCCCCGCCTTCCTCCTCTTCATCGCGGCGAACGAGGTTGCCGAGCCGCCGGAGGATGGGAAGCAGATGGCGCAGCTTGTGGGGAACATCCCCTACCTGTTTTTCCACTACCTGCTGATGCTGTTTGCGTGGCGCCTGGGGCTGCACGCGAGTGTCGAGGTGGTGGAGCACAGGCCGTGCATCCTGCGCTTCCTCACCGTGATGACCCACATCCAGCTTACGGTTGAAGAGCGTGAAGAGATGCGGGCACTTCTGGACATCGGCAAGGACGACACCCTCCTCGCAGACCAGATGCATGTGACACGTGACGGGGCGACCCCCAACCCTCGTGATGTCGGTGACGAGGGTGATTCACCCGCACGCGCTGCCCCGACCGGTGTCAGCCTCCGCAACCGGAGGGGGTGGTACAAGAAAAAGATGCTCCTCGAATTCGACTGGTTCAACGCCCTGCTCGACCAGCACCCCCTGTCGACTGTGCTGCTGTACCTCTGCTTCCTCTTCTGGATGGGCTTTGCTGTGTGCGTTATCATCTTCATTGCGACCTCCTGGTCCAGCGAATGCAAGAGCATCAATGCAGAATGCAAGGTGCTTGACACCTACTTCACAGTAGGCACAGTGGAGATGCCGCAACACGGTGACGGCTACGGCCGGTGCCTTCTGATGAACCCTGTCGCCTACTCCCTCGGGCGCTGTGCAGAGCTGCTGCGTCGTGACGATGGGGTATGCATTGCAGACCGTTCTCCTTGAACTTGCATACTGTGGGTGTTGAGGAAAATCACACCACGTTTCACAATATTCCTAGCTTTGTAGGTGATGCCACCCGGAAATATATAGTCCTCTTTGCTTCGCATCTGTGCCACGTGCTGTGTGCAGGACGAACATCTCGGTGCTGCTCAGCGCTTGTGTGACCACACCACCACCTCCCCTCATCTCAGCATACGGCGTTTACATTCAAGGACCCTACTGGGGAGTTCTCCTTGCTCAAGGTCGCCATTCAGTACAACACATGGCAAGCGGGCGCTGTCGGGTTCTACCAAACGGTATGCGATAATTTTTATGCCTGATGATCACACCTTGGAATCATTTGGATGCCCTGTGTGTTTTGGGCGGTTGTCAGCAGAACATGTCTTCCCGGCACCAAACAATTTAGAACACTCCAGAGCGTGCTCCCCTTGCAAACGCCTCATGGCCTCTACTCTGCACCACCACCGCTATACAGTTCGCATGGAACACGACCCACCCAAGCCCCTGCCCGATGGCTGAATCCAACTTCACATCATACCGTGCGATCCGGATGGCGGATATCGAACGGGAGGAGGAGTTGACCGAAACATTTGACCCTGCATTCTGTGGGGCGGCTTACAGTGACGAATAGTGCCTCTTTGCAGGGCTGTGCCATGCCTGCAGGCATGGCTTTTCTTTGCCTTGCAAAACAAGGCGATCAACGGTAGACTAGTCCTCGATATGTAGACTTTCCTGGGACACATTCCCCCCTACCCCGCCCTTATCTCCCCGGATGTGCAAGAAAAGTCATTCCGGTTGCAGGTCTCGCAGAGCTCGCTGTACATTTTGCACCTCCCCCCATCCACCTGCCCCTTGCTTGCTGCTACTTTGTTTTCGGGGCAACTGTGAGGTTTGTAGGGGGGGGGGGGGGAAGGGGAAGGGGCACATCCCTGCGTAAAAAATCCCTCCCGTACACACTCACCTGCCCCCCCCTTTTCCCTTTTTTGCTTTTCTGCGGTGGTTGAAAGTAAGGAGGAGGGAGTGTGTCCTCATGCCAAATGCATCAGAGACAAGTCGGCAACAAAAACCTTCCCCCCAACAAAACCCACATCCCCGTTCAACGGGAGACAGTGCCTCCGGGATCTGGAACGGGGGACAGAACGGGGGGATACGGGAGGTGGGGGCAGTAGACAGGGAGAGCTGCGGGCTGGCCACCAGGCCACCACTGTTGGATGTGTCTTACGTGCGGTTCTGAGGGGGGTCGCATCTGCCTGCTTGTGTGCTGATGCTATTTCCCTCCCGCTTAACACTGGGCAAGGTGCTTTGCTTGGCACGGCACCTCGTCCCTCAGCCACTGAGACAAGAGAGATAGGCGTTATCTGTGTCTGTTGTCAACCCTTGATGAAACACCTTCACTTGTCTGGTCGGGCAATGGCTTCTCACCTTGCCATTTCGCAGAGCTGAGGTGGTGATTCCCAATGGGCAGAAATCAGAGCTCGAATTGCTGCGCATCAGCAGGCAACGGGTGCGAGTGCGAGGGATTCGCCTTACGGTGGGTTTTCTTTTTTGGTCACTGTCTCTCTCTCTCTCACACCCCCTTCTCTTCTCATCATTCTTTTTTGCACAAAGCAAAAAAACCACACGCGAGGACAGCACCATCACAAGTTTCCCTGCTCTGTCGCCGTTCATCCGTTTCCACCTCCAAAGTCTGTTACGTACCGCCCTTCCGGCCCCCCTTCCCACCCCGGGTGTCCTTCAACTCTTTGTGAACGAATGGAATGTTTTTGGGCCTCACTGGGTGCTTCTTCTTTGCCATTGTCGAAGCCATCCCTCGCCCCAATAGGAACGAAAAGAAAGTAGATTGCCTGATTATTCCAGGGTGTGCAGTGCGTCGCCCCTCGCAACCATTGTTGGTCATTGCCCCCCCCACCCCCTCCAGAAGGCAAGGTTCGAGGTGTGTAGTCTATTAGTATGCCTAGGTCTAGCTCCGTTTGTGACGCCATGGTTCCGGCGGAGCAAACCACACTCGGGAGCCGCACTGGCGCCTGCGTCTGCCCGTTCTCACTCTGTGCCTGCTGCCCTAGCCCTTGCGTTTTCGTCCTGTTTATCCGCACTCTGTCAGTCGCAGAGGTAGTTCTGGAATGTTCTGGATGTAGCCCACACCCGTACCCACATCAGCCCTCTCTGCATTGTAGGTGTCTTGCATTGTCATTGGTGTTGTTGGAGGTTGCGGCATGTAGCAATGTGTTTTTGAGACTTTGTAGTGCAGCTCGGGAACCCACGGAAGGCACCTGTCACAATAGGATGCACTCCACCAGGCCTTGCAGCGAGACAGGGCACATCCCCCGAAACCCTTTCCAGACGTTGTTGAGCAGCTCGGGACCCACGGAGCGCCCCTGCCTCAATAGGGAGCCTTCCACCAGGCCTTAGCGAGACAGGAGACAGGAGGGTGCGGCACAGCAAGGCAGGTGCACGGCATGATGACCAAACCAAACCGCATCAAGGCATTCCTCATTTCTGAGGGGGGTGATGCCTCCCATGAGATGTCTGGATACGGCCTCAACAGGCTGTTGTCTGACTTGCACACAGCCACAGCCAACAGCCGCAGCAGGGTGCGCCCTCCTCCACCTCCGATTCCGATTCCGATGCGCAGGGAACCACCTTTCGGACGCAGCGGCCTTCCCTGTGGCCGACTCAGCGTCAGGTTCTGGTGGTGAGAAGGGGCTCTGAGAGACCACTGCAAGCAAGGTGCATCAGGCATGAGGGCAGCCCTGTTGATGCTGTGTCTCTGTTCAAATGTCCCGAGAGTGTGTGACACAGTGCATCACAGAACGTATCTTCGCAGCGTAACTTTCATAGTTCCTCACACAGCCCTGCAAAGTGGGCTTTGAGGTCTCCATAGTACGCGAGACAGAAGACAGGTAGCAATGCGTTTTTGAGACTTTGTAGTGCAGCTCGGGAACCCACGGAAGGCACCTGTCACAATAGGATGCACTCCACCAGGCCTTGCAGCGAGACAGGGGACATCCCCCGAAACCCTTTCCAGACGTTGTTGAGCAGCTCGGGACCCACGGAGCGCCCCTGCCTCAATAGGGAGCCTTCCACCAGGCCTTAGCGAGACAGGAGACAGGAGGGTGCGGCACAGCAAGGCAGGCGCACGACATGACGACCAAAGACACAAGCTTTGAGGCCTCCATACAGCACGCCAGACAGAACAACACACACACCCTCCCACCTCAGACTCCTAGAGTGTGTTCCCATCTCATCCGTCACCCCCCTCCTCTCACTCACCACCACCCTCGACCACCACTCCCACACCAGGAGGCACGAGGGCCACGGGCCCTCCACTGCACCTGTGCAGTGATACACAATATGGGGCTCTCTGATCTGGCTTGTGGTTTCTCGCGGATACTGTTCCGCTGCCTGGCAGTGTTCTGCGTGTCTGTGGCGATATGCATCATCTCGGGAACAATGTATGTTCCCTGTGCTTTGTCCTGCCGCAATTCTTCTTTGCTGCCCCTGCAGAGTGTCTATGTGTGTGCTGTGCTATGCAGAAACCCATCCTCATCCCACTGCACAGCTTTACATTCTTCCATACCGTGTACCCGCTGGTGATGGACCTGAACACCCTCTCTGGAAGCATAAACTTCATTGTGGCGTGCTGGCTGTCGTTTAACCTGATATTCAACTACGTGATGGTTGTAAGGTATGCATTTGGACCCTTTCGAGACACTTTGAGACACTTTTGGAAAGCAATACCGCAGCCACACACACACACACACACACACGAAGAGTACGCGTCGAAACCGGTGTCACGTCGTGTTGGGGAATCCTTCGGGAGTGCGATACTGAAGGGGAGGTGCTACTGCCCGTGCAGGGCGACACCGCCTTAAAACTTTATAACCACACACACACACACAATGCGCATGCCCTCTTTTCTTCTCTGCCCCTTTTCCTTGCAATGTCATCAGTGTGACGGGCAGCACTCCCTTTGCGCAACCCTTCCTCCCGGAAAACAAGTTCGCACCCCGACCCACCTGGCCCGTGCCATTCAACGCATCTCTGCCACCTTGCTATCCGGCAGACTCACGGCACCACACCCCCCCCTGCTCAGGACACCCTGCGGTGTGGCGGACCAGACACTCCTGTCCCCCGATGAGCTGCGCCAGGCTCGGGAGCAGCAGGTGGTGGTGCGGCGTCGGGGGGAGGGCTTCACCCTCTGGTGCCACAACAGCGCACAGCCGAAGCCCCCGCGCGCGCACTACTGCCATGTGAGCGGGGACCTGATTCTCAAGATGGACCACTTCTGCCCCTGGGTGGGGCAGTGCGTGGGGCACTTCAACCACCGCTACTTCCTGCTGTTCCTGGTGTACCTCTGGTGCTCCACAGGCTACGCAGTGGTGTGCATCGGCCTTTACTGGTTTGGCCTCCTGCGGAACCCCAACGCCAGTGAGATGCAGCTGCGGTCTGAGGCCCAGACAATGAGCCTCTGCTTTGTTGTGTGTTTGGCGCTCACCGTTGCAATCACCTTCTTCCTCGTGTGGTCTGGGTTCCTTGCTGTGACCAACCAGACCACCATCGAGTTCCTCGGGAACCGCAACCGCCAGAAGGAGGCGCGCCGCGCAGGCACAATCTTCAAGAACCCCTTTGACCTCGGCCTCAAGGGCAACCTCCAGGTTGTGTTCGGCCCATACAAACACTACTATGAGTTCTTCATGCCTTCAATGGACCCCCTTCCCACAGACGGGCAGCGCTGGCATGTCTACTCTCATGACGTGCGCCTGTAGGGAATGTCCCTCTGTTTGGGTCGAGTGGCGGCGTGTGCCCTCGAAGCTTTGGGTTGGGTTGGGGAGGGGAGGGGAGGGGAGGGGAACGGGACAAGTGATGGAAGGGGCCAAAAATAAAACCCAAAAAAAGCCATCTGTGCAAGCTTTGGCGGCTGTCGCTTCCTCTGCCCCTCTCTGTTATTCGTCTCTCCCTCTCTCTCACTCTCTCCCACCACACCCAACCCCCCCCCTCTGCTAGCTCCTGCACACACGCACACACCTCTCCCCCCCCGGTCTGCTGTGCTGCAGATGACGGTTCGCGAAAAGTGTCAGCCTCCGTCCATACAGACACCATCACCGCCACCTCTCCCCCTCCCACTGATTCGCGCCTGCGACACACATTGCGAGTGAGTGTAGGGAGACTTGCTGCCTTTTCTCCACTGCCCCCACACCCCCCACACCACCCTGTAAACCCCAGGAGGTGCATGGCGGAGGGATGTGCTGCACCGGATGTGCTGCGCACCATAGCCGATGTGCTGAGGGTCGGGTCGCAGCTTGAAGTCGGCAGCGATGCTGCAGTCCTCCGCTCCGAAACCAGGGCGGAGATCACCGGACTCCGCGTCCTGCGCCGGAAGGAGCTGTCCCGCAGGCTGTGCGTCATGACGGCCCGCCTGGACACCCCAGAGGCTGACACCGATACCGACACCAGCGACACCCCACTCCTCACCGTCAGCGTGGAGCTTGGCATGCTCGGCAGCCCCGACGACAGCCATCTGCCTGCAACGGTGTCCCCCCTCTGCCCCCCCGTGGGTTCCATCATGCACGTCACAGGCGTGGTGGAGCGCACCCGCCGTGGCGTGTCCGGGCTGTGCTGCACCGCCCCCCCGACCCTCGTGCACCTCCCCGCCACCCCGCCCCCCCGCAGGGCAGCGGGTGAGGGCCGCCTGACGTCGCAGCGCCCCAGCGTCTGCCGCAAGGAATGGGCCAAGCGTGCCCACGGCCTGGGCACAGGCTGCCCCGGGGGGTGCGGCTACCGCCACGACTTCGACGAGGGCCTGCTGCAGGGCCTGCAGCCCCACCACCCGGAGGGGGAGGGGGTGAAGGCCAAGTCGGAGAGGTTCGCGCTGTTCGCCGCCTTCCTGCTTCAGGCCTATGGGAGGGAGCGTGTCCTCTCTGGCCCTGTCATAGATGTCGCAGGTGGGAAGGGCCTGCTGGGGGTCGCCCTCGCTAAGGCATGCGAGGGCGCCACCACCGTGGTGTTCGACCCATCCCACCACGGCCGGGACACAAAAACTGCAGCGCTTCGCGCTGCCTCTGGGGTGCGGAGGGTTCGGCAGGCGGTATATGCCGATGCCGTTCCCAGCGAGGTTGCTTCTGTCCTGCAGAGCGCGTCTCTGGTGGTGGGGATGCATCCCGACGAGGCGACGGATGGCGTGGTGGAGCTTGCCCTCCGGCACGGCCTGCCCTTCGCCGTGGTGCCCTGCTGCGTCTTCCCATCGCTGTTCGACCGGCGTCTGGAGAGCGGCGAAGCTGTCGTGACCACGCCCCAGCTGGTGCAGCACCTCGCTGAGGCTGCAGCCGCGCAGGGGGTCCGCACCGCGACCCACGAGCTCCCCTTCCGCGGGAGGTGCACCGTGCTCTACTCTGTCCCCTCGGGCAGCCCTCTGCAGAGCGCCTAGCCCCATGTCCCTCTGTCTCTGTGGTGCACGCCCTACGCCCTCTGCCTGGTGTGGTGTGTGGGGGTGGTCTCCCCTTCCTTGCCCCCTGTGGCGGCAGGCTTTCCGTCTTGCCTGTGTGTGCGTGCCCCTGTTGCCGGAGGTGTGTTTTTTTTCTGATAGCCCAGAGGCTGTGTGTCCAGGCCTTGTGGGGTTTGCGGGGGCAGAGGTTATCAAAAAGAATACGACATAACGGGTCTGTGTGACAGTAGCCTAGCTCTCGCAGGGACTGTGATTGTCGACACCGAAAACAAGAAGACACATGGATATGGTACTGCATCAGGGGGATCTCCCGTCAGCTTTCAGACTCGATGCGCCCTGCCCCCTCCCCCCCCTCTTATATCCTCTCTGTGATTCTCGATTTTGCTTCACTACTGCACACCCCCCTCCTCTGCATATGCAGGCGTCAGTTGGGCCCCGTCTCCCCTCCCACCCGACATGTCCAGCGTCGGGTGTCGTGTGGACTGACAGCTGCACCGCACACCCCTGCAGGCCCTATGGTGGATGGCAGGCCTGGCGTGCCCCCTGCACACGATGCCCCCTCTCCACGTGCTGTCCCAGGCGTTGCCAAACCCGACGCCCTGGCATGGGCGGATGGGAAGCTCGCGCGGCGCGTCGGGACCTTCTTCGGGTCCCTCGACAGCGAGGATCCGGTGTGCGTGACGTGCCGCCTCAACACACACCCCGACAAGGTGCTGCGCCGGATAGGCATCATCGAAGGGCACGCCACTCCCAAGTTCAGCAGTGGTGCCCTTGTGTACTCTGCGGCGAAGCGGTCATGGATTTGCGCCAACAGCCGCGAGCCTGTCACTCCGTGGGGCTTGACTAACCGAGAGGACAAGACACCAAAGGGGATTATCCATGTCACCGGAGAGGCTACGTGGCTGGAGGCACACACTGACGGGAAGCGCACCGTCGACACCGTCATAAAGGAGAGGATCGAGAGGGAAACCCGCCGCCGTGATGACGAGACGAAGGCGCAGCTGCCCGAGGTGCTCACGCCTTATGAGGAGGCACGGCTGGTGGAGCAGTATATCGTGCACAGCATCCCTCAGTGTGCGCGGAAAACGGAGACCTGTATTGTGACGAATGGCGTGGGTCGCCTTGCGGCACACATCGGGTCGGGCGTGCAAGCGTTGCAGGATGAAGGCGTCAGCGGGGGCCTGCCTGTCTCAGAGGTGCGGCAGGGGCACATTCTGGCCGTGGGAGTGTCGCGCACTTCGTCTGGGCTGTGCTCCCAGCTGACGCATCACGTGGTGGTGGAGAACGACACGTCGTGCGCAGCGGAGAAGAAGGTGGTGAAGCCTTCTGATCCCGAGGTGGTGCGTGCGGGTGGTGCAGGCGGGAGGCCCAACCAGGAGGTGGAGTTTGGGCAGCACCTGACGCAGAGCAGCCCCCTGCATCGGCAGGGCGATGGCCTGGAGACGGAGGGGAGTGAGAGCGAGGTGTATTCAGCGGGTCTGGTTGACGATGGGAATCCGGATCACGATGTGTGCTTCGACGGGCAGCGCTTCGCGCTGATCGATGTCGACGATGTGAACCCAGAGCACCACCGTACGCTGATCCCCTTCCAAGACTTCAGTCCCCACCGGCGGCGAAAGGCCCGCGTTAACTATCCTGAGTGCAGTGAGTTCCGCTGCAGATATACGGAGGAAACACCACACCCGTACTTCCAGCACTCCGATCACACCCCGCAGGAAGAGCTCCTGAAGAAGGATCTGATCAAGTTGACGTTCTCGGGTGGCGGGGGTGCTCTGAAGAGGTCGTGCGCATGCGGGCGGCAGCTCGCCCCCCTTGAGATTGCAAAATGTGTGTGCGGAAGGTTCGACTACGAGCACGTATCCTGGCAGCACAAGAGGCGGAAGCTTGCACTCTTGAAACGCCAAGGGCTGTTCAAGAGCACAGTGCTGATGGAGCACCTCGCCTTCTATACCCCCGGTGTGCCGTTGGCTGTGACGCGGCGGGATCTTGCGGAGTACACACACCGGCTGCTCCTTGTCCTCTCCAAGGGGCACACCACGAAATCCATCTCAAAGAATATCAAGGATCGGGGCCAGACGGCACCTCCCAGGCAACGCATCCCTGTTGTCACCGTGCTGGTTGGCGGCGGTGCCTATGAGAAATTCAACATCGCAAAGAGCGTCAGCCGGCGGTGGCCCCTCATCGTCGTCGAAGGGAGCGGCGGTTATGCCGACACCCTCTGCGGGATCATGAACAAGGTGGAGGCCATTGTGCTCAACACCATCGTGAAGGAGATGGTGGAGGCAGCTGCAGCGAACGCAGAAGGCGACAGTGACGCTTCGGATGAGGCACCCAAGCCTTCAGGCGAGAAGGGCAAGGGGGAAGGGGGACCCCCGCAGAAGCGGCAGTGCATGGTGGGGCTGGATGACTTCCAGAAGTATCTGTCCTCGATTGACAGCCTCACGGCGGACATCGTCATCAACGGGAAAATTGATATCGTACGCAAAGGGACCACCCCGCAGGAGATGATCCGCAAAGTTGAAAACGCACTGATGGGCGATGAGGTCCTGACCAGCGCATGGCGGCTGTACGCCCAGTGGCTGGATAACGCCGACAATCAGCAGAGTTGGTACTTCTTTTATGAAATCATGATCATAGCCCTCAGCATTCTCCTCACAGCGTTGTCCGTGCTCCACACCTTCTTGGAGCTGCTCTGGTCCAGGGGTGATCACGAGGCCCCGACAATGCTGCCCAATGAACACAACTTCCTGCTCTACCTCTGGATGCTACTGCAGTGGGCCGTCATTCTCCTGCCGATCCTGCTGACTGTCATGCGGGCCGTCAGCCGGATGCAGCTTCCCGGCCCAAAGTGGGTTGCCCTGAAGGCCAGTGCTGAAAGGCTCCTCAGCGAAATTTACATGTATCGAACCTCCACGAACCACTACAGCCCGGACTCGCTGTCGAAGCACATCCGTTCGCACGACCCGCCCCTCTACTCTACAAAAGAAGAGCTGCTGCAGCAGCGTGCTGTGGAGCTCAGCGATTCCCTCATTTTCTGCGAGGTGGCGAATGTGACCCTCCGCCCGTACGAAGGGCCCCTCCCGCCGAGCTCGATCCGTGCTGCAGGCGACGGTGGGTACGCGCCGCTCACACCCGATGTATACCAAAAGGTGCGCCTCGACCACAACATCAACCATATCGAACAGCGCGCCAAGGCGCAGTCCGCCCATCTGGGGCGGACATCAATCTTGGCGATGGTCCTCAACGCCGTGGGGACGTTCCTCGCTGCCACCGCGACGTACGGCCGTGGGGATATTGCAGCGTGGACAGTGCTGACGGTGTGCATCGCGACGAACCTCTCCAAGTGGATTGACGACAAACGGATGGACTTGGCGCTGAAGCGCATGAACACCGCTGTGTTTAAACTCAACAAAGTCAGCCTGTGGTGGACGGGGCAGGCCCCTTCCGCATACAAGCAGGAAAACCGCGACATCCTTGTTGAGGAGACAGAGGCGCACATCCTCGACCTGGAGCTGATGTGGGGCTCCATCATCTCGCGGGCGGACACCTCCCCCCCTCCGAAGAAAGAGGACCCCACCAACGCGCAGAAGGGGACGAAGACGAAGGAGAGCGCCCTGCTGGTGGGGGCGCGGCATGGGATCGACTTTGACATGCTGACGCAGGATAACCTCCTCGAGGCTTTTGACAACGGGAAAAAAAACGGGCAGCAGAAGGAGGGGGTGACATCCGCTGCCGCTGCTCTGCTCTCAGCCCTTTCAAAACCGTCGTCCGGGGCCGCAGGCGCCCAGGCCGCACCAGCGAAGGAGGATCCCAGCACGGAAGACCCTGACACCGAAACTGGGGACGACGCAGCGCCGACCGATGCCACAGCAGATGGACCTGTCAAAAAACGACCCGAAGCCACGTCGCAGCTGGCCACCGCACAGAAGCAGGCTGCTGAGGCTTTGCGCTGTAAGGAGGATCCCCTAACAGGGCTTATGACCCGGAAGGGCGATCTGTTGGGGCGGGATCTGAGGGAGGCTCTTGTCTCCTCCACTGTCCGTGCGGAGCTCATCCAGGAGCTGCGGTGGCTGCTGAAGAACCGCCGCAACGTTGTGAAGGTGCGTTTCCTTCAGAATATGCAGAAATTCCCCGAGGTGATCCGGTGCGTGTCGCAGTACAACACGCGGCAGCTGGTGGAAATCCTCAAACACATCACGATCTGGCACCTCTTTGAGAACCTGCCGTTGTGGCGGGACATCGAGGCGGAAACCGCAGATCCGCAGTCGGATGCAAGAACATCTAACCCACCCTCCCCTGAGGGGACCTCCCCATCTTACTGGCGTGAGGTGGTTGTGTCAGAGCTCTACCTTGCTGTGACTTGCGCATCCTTCGGCACGGTGTACCCCTCCAAACCCGCCAGGCTCGTGAACCTGGTGCGGAACCCCTACCTGAGGGCGTACCTCCGCAACATTGACGAGCAGCGGGTTGTCGACATCTTCCACATCGCATCGGCGTGGTTGCAGAAGCCCCACCTCGAGGAGACAGACCCAAATGCGTATTACCGGTGCTGTCGTATGTTTAACAACTGCATCCTCAGGATTGCTGACCTTGATTGTGACACATTTCTGGAGAGCAAGCAGCTCCGCGTGAGCCTCTGGAAGAGCATTGAAGACATCCTCCAGCTTGTCGACTCTAAAAAGTGGAGGAAATTGGAGAGGGAGAGTCTTCTGAAATACCTCCCGCACACGGTGTCCGTCAGGATACAGTACCAGACCGCTCTGCAGATCGGGAGATACCTCGAGAAGATTGTGAGCGGGACGCCTGCCTCACGTGCCTTCTCCGCTTCTCACCAGAAATACGACAGGCTGCTTCGCCTCAGCCAGAGGGAGGGTCAGGACCCCCGCCGCATCTTCCACCCCACCGAGGGGGACCGGGAGCTGCGGGAGAGGATCGTGCTGGTTTCGATGGAGCTCAACCAGGTTGACATCAACAAATCCCACAAGGGGCAGCTGCGGCGGAAGATCTCCCTCACAGGGGTGGCGAGCGACGCCCTGTTCGAACTCCTCTTCCACGACATGGATGACGCGGGGATGCGGTTCTTCCTCAGCGTGCTGCAGACACAACTCAACAACACCTTCTCCCTCAAGGTGTTGGATATGCAGGGCGACGTGGATGCGCTGGACCACCGCCCTGCAAACCTCGATGCCCACGCCGCAACGCTTGTCGGGGGTGCCATAGAATTCAAAGGGGAAACCATCACCTCCCTTTCGAAGGCGGAGATCATCCAGCGCTACGGAAAACGCTCCCTCGCGCCTGTCCTGGAGGAGTTCTCCCAGGTGCAGCTGCAGGGGCTCATCAGCGACATCCTCTCTGTGTCCTGCAAGCTGTACCCTCTGTTTGTCTTTGAGCAGCTCTGCGCTGCCTCCCCGGAGCTGCTGAAGGTGCAGGCGGTGCGCGAGGTAGTGTGGGCCTGGGACCCCGGCTTCATCACCCTCCTGGTGGACGGCCTCGCCGCAGTCGACATCCAGGCGGTACATGAGTCGGGCGACTCCGAGTCAGACGACGACACACCCACACCGCCTGTCCCACCCCTCCTCCCCACAGCGCAGCCCCAATCCCCTGCACCGGACAGGAAAGAGCCAGTCTCCTCCTTTGCGCGCCGCCTCCTGGGGGCTATCGACTACGACGAGGTGCGGGGGGAGGTCACCCAGATGCTCGCTGCGCGTCGGAAAGGGCACATCGGGGGTGGCACGACGGTGGGGTTGCGACGCAAGCATGAATCCGCCTTCATCCGCATCTTTGTGCAGTGTGTCCAGGATGAGTCGGGGTCAGCGATCCTCGCGGAGTTGCTGGAGGCGGCGTGCATATCGCTTCTGACGGACCCCGCCTTTGCGGTGTGTATGCGGTGCCACGACGAAAGCTCCGGTGCAACACTCCCGCGCCCCAAGAAGAAGCGGAGCACCTCGAAGCGTCGAAGGGGGGAAGGCGGCATGCGGTCCTCCCTCCCGCCGCCGCAGCCGGGTCGCAGCGGCGGCAGCAGCAGCAGCAGCACGCAGGCCACACCCAGGTCGGCAACTCCGCCACCGCCCCTGGGCGACGTGCTGACCTCGCCTGCAAAGACCGACATCCGCAACCTTTTGATCAGCTCCCCTCCTGCGGAGCGCGAGGAGCTGCTGGTGCTCCTCTCCCGCTTTGCCTGCGGGCCGCACCTCTACGCGCAACCCGGCGGGGTGCATACGGTGGACAGCCTGGATGCAGCGGAGCTGCTGGCGCGCATCGCGCCACCCCCACCACCCCCGCCACCCCCCGACACCGACGCTTCGGGGCAGCCACCGCCGACGGGTGAGACCAGACCCTCGGGGGTGTACTCCAAGCTGGTGGATGTGTCGAAGTGGGGCCCTAAGGCCCTCCACCACGTCCTGGTGACCTGCGCAAACTCGCTGGCCTTCGGGGCGCCGGTGATGGTGTTCCACGCGGTGGCAAAACGCCTCCAGACGGTCGACCTCCGTGACATCGTCTGCGGGATGGCCGACCGGCGGCTGTTCACCCTCTTTCTCGCAGACATGCTGCAGTCAGGCGTGGTCTCTGCTTACGACACCATCGCTGTCCCTTCCCACGGCCGAAGCTCCTACAGCCTGGCCCAGACGTGGAACGGCGACCCGCCGCCTCCTTCCTGCGACGAACCGGAGAATGCCTGGAAGTCCCGCTTCCTCCGGGAGGGCATGCGCAGGGCGAACGGGATGTACCGCAGTGTGATCGATTCCCTGAGGCAGCTCAACGAAGGTCAGCTCCTGCTGATGGTGCAGCATGCCAATGCGCTGTTCCACAGCGAGGCTGTTTCAAAGTTCTTCTGGGAGTACGTCAAGAGTGCGAGGGGAGGCGATGGCACAACAGGTGTGAGGGATGATGAATGGGTGGCGTGGCTGACCTGGTATACCACGGTGCACGAGCTCCGAGCCCGTGTTGGAGCCTCACAGAGTGTTGCAGAAGTTTCCTCCCTCATGTGTGGCTTCAGGTCGGCAGAGCTGATGAAGAAGCCCCCCCAGGCACTGGCAAATCTGTTCAACGAGCTGAACCTCACGCCAGAACAGCAGGTGCCTCTGAGCAGATACAGCCCAGATGAGCTGGAGGCGCGGGTATTCGCGTATCTCCGCCCCGAGTCTTACGGGAGGCCGATTCCGAGGCATGTTGGTGTGGAAGCCTGCCAGAAGATTCGCACCGAGTGGTGGAAAAAGTTCCGTGCGGATAACGATCGCGGCCCAGAACTCAACACAGCCCGGAGTGTTGATCTCTAGGATGGGTGGTGGGTGGTAGGTGGGGTGGGGAATTGACGCTTGCGTTGGTTGGAGCTCAAGGGGGGGCAGCACGCCAGCGGCACGGTAGTGTCAAGTGGGGGAGGGGGAGAGAGGGAGAGAGAGAGAGAGAGAGAGAGAACAGCGGCGTAGTATATTTTTGTTTCAGTTTTTAGTATTCTGCAGTTCGACAAGCGAGTCTCCCCGCGTGTAGCTCCCCAGCAAGACCCATCCTCTCTCCCCACTGCACTGTGCGCGGTGTTTGTGTGTGATTGTGGTGCCGCACAGAACAGGCTCTCTTCGCAACGCTTTGTTATTGCGTCCAAGAGACGGAGGGAGGGGGGGTGGGGGGTGGAGGGAGACAACATTTTTCATCCGGTGTTCAACAGAGAGGGGGTCACCCCCTCGTCCGACACACATTCTCAGACTGGCGAGTGGGGGTGGGGTGAAGTGGTTCGAGCTTCAGCAAGTCTATCTCTAGCCAAAAAGAAAGTTCACCGGGAGCTCGATGTGTTGCGTTCCACCTTTTGGGAAGGGGGGGGGGGTGCAGCACCCATCTTCTTTTTTTCTAACTATTTTCCTCCGCCCGCACCCACTTCTTTTCTGGGCTTCGGGGTACCCCAGGGCCTCTGCTGTGGAGGTGTAGGGACACACCGAGCACACCTGCCCTCGGATGCGATCCCCTCCACACACATCCACACCCCTGCCTCTCCCTCCCCCCTGACTCGTCCCGAGAGGGATGCAAAGGGAAGCCACTACGTAGTCACGGCTTTTTACATGCATGCCACGAGTGGCATTCGCTGCGTGGTGCCGAGCCTTGCCGGATGCTATCCCCTCACACGCAGGCCACTCTCTGTTCTGCCCTCCCTTATATCCAAACCCCCTGCTGGGCTGGGCTCCATGTGGGCAGGGGCGGCATGGCGTGTGTTGCAGTGTGGTGTGTCTAGCCCCTCCACAATCACCTCTGCTCCTGTGAACATGCTTCTTCTCTCTCTCTCTCTCTCACTCGGTCTCAGAAAACTATCCTGCAAACTCTCTTTTCACTCAGCTGGTTCGACTGACATTCGACTCCTTGATAAAGAGGTGTTTTTCCTGCAAGGCACAGTATGATTATGGCCAGCACAGTGCTCAGGTCTTTTTATCGGTATTGCCGCAGATCGTGCATTACAGAGAGGGGGGTAAATCTCTAGCCGCGTGCCTTGTGTCGTTTGTGGAAAGCCGATCATCACATCTGATCATCCTCCTGTTCCATCTGCTCGTGCCTTCCCACCACTCCCTCGCCTCCAGACAACATGAGCCCTGGTGACGCCTCTTCTATTTACGAATAACAAGGTTTTTTTGGATAAAACGGGGCCACCACTCCACACTCCCCGACCGTGGCGCGGGGCGGCCTTGTTGCTCTTCTGGTGATCTGCGTCACCCCGCTTGCCGAGACGCCCCCCCTCCCCTCCGGGTGGGCGGTTGGCGGAGCAGGTGGAGGTGGTCTGTTCATTGCGATTTCTAATGCATCTCCCCCCCCCCCCTCCCCCCCCCGCTCCGTGTTGTGCTGTGCAGAGGAGGCTCGTTGGCATCTCTTGCCCCACCCCACCCATCCCCCCCACCCCGTTGTGCAGCATATCCGGTGTAGCGTGGCGACAAAAAGGACACACATTGCAAGGGGGGGAATTGCCTTGCCAATTGCCTTCATTCGACAATCACACACACACACACACCACCCTCCTTCCACCCAGCCCCCATTTGCAGGTGGGTTTGCCCTCCTCCGCGTTCTGGCGGCGGCGGGGGTGAGATGAAGTCGCTCCGCGACCTGCAGGACAAGGCGAACACCCTCCCGGGGGCGATTCAGGATGACATGCTTGAAGGGCTGGACAACGTGCTCCAATGGGACCTTGTTCCGAGGCGGCCGCAGGCAGACCAGGCGTTCTTTGGAGAGCTCCCGACGACACACTCGCAGCCGATCAACCTGCTGTGCACGACACGCACCCACCCTGATACAGTGCTGCGTAGGTTGGGTATCATTGAAGGCCGTGGGTATGGGAGCAAGGGGCGCCCTGCATTCTTCGACGCGCGCAGAGGGAAGTGGGTTTACGAAGGGACACAGCACCCAGTGGGAAGTGTGCAGGACATTAAGTGCCGCACCGACAAGCAGCCCAAGGGGATTGTGCAGGTCATCGGGGGCTTGCAGGAGGTTCTGTCTCGCACGCCGGCAGAGTCACATGCACCGATCAGCCACATCGATGCGCGCCACGACGTGTCGCTGCGTGACCTGGTGGACCCCTCCGTGGTGTTCAAATCGGCAGATCTGGTGCAGCGCATCCACGTCGAGAAGGAGAAGAGGCAGCAGGACAACCACGACCACTCCGGATCCTCCGACAGCGGCAGCCCGCGGCCCGACCTGCCGAAGCCTGTGCGGATGCGGCACACCGCATCGCCACGCCCCGACACGGCAGAGCGCCTCGACTCGCTGAAGCTATTCCACCAGTATCTCAGCAAGGGTGTGGTGGAAGCGGCTCGGCGCACCGAGAGCTGCATCGTCGCTCCCGGCGACGGGAAGCTGTCGGTGTTTCTCGCAGCTGGCGTGCAGTCGAAGCAGGACCAGGGCGTCGGTGGGGGTGTGCACAACACCTCCATCCGCCCCACCCGCACCCTGCTGGTGGGCATCTCGGGGTGGGGCGAAGATCTTGTCGATGCAGATTGCCCACAGCCTCGGAGGCTGAATGAGTTCTTCACACACCACGTGGTGATAGAGAGGAACACGCAGCCTGATGAATTTGAGGAGACAGCTGATGATGCGTTCGGCGTGATGACACCCATCCAGGGTTTGAAGTACGACAAGCTGATCGCGCAGGCGCGTGCTGCGAAGAAGCTGACAGAGAGGCTGAGGGAAGCCAATGCAAACCTCTTCAGCAACCTGACAGGCTCGTCGGAAAAGGAGAAGTGCCGCGGCTTCCGCTGCGGGCACGTCACGCCTGAGGGCAATCCTATCGTCGAGGGGCTTGACGGCATGCCCCTCCACTGCAGGGTGCGTGAGGCGAACACTGCTGTCGATGGGGAGTCCTGCGGCAGCTCCTCTCAGTATTACTCAGATGAGGAGGAGGAGGAGGATGAAGATGACGACTCTGTAGACAGGCACTCCCGTGCCGGGGGTGTTGACAACCTGCACGATGGGAAGAAGCTCACAGCTGCGGAGCAGGAGGAGCTGCGGCTGAAAGTGCTCCAGAGGAGGAAGAGGCTGCAGAAGGTGTGCGATGCTGACAACCGCTTCATTGAGTCGCTCTCGAATCAAGGGTGGCAGCGGGTCCGCAGGGTGTGCGAGTGTGGGACGGATCTGGGCCCTTTCGACATCGCGAAGTGTGTCTGCGGGAAGTACGATTTCGAGCACATCCCACGTGAGGTGAAGAACAACCGGAAGAAGCAGCTTGCAAAGGTTATCAAAGACGTGAACTACCTCAACTTTGCGTCATTCATGGCCTGTCCGGTGAGCAGGCGCCCAACGCAACATGACGTCCACCGGTATACAACGGACCTGCTGATGGTGCTGTCGGAGGGGTTCCACCCCGACACCGACAGGAACAAGTGGCTGAAGCATGCCCCACCGAGGAGGCGTGCCATCCCTGTGGTGTCGGTGCTGTTCGGTGGGACCAGCACCGATAAGTTCCACCTGATACACCACGTGCAGCGGAGGTGGCCCATCGTGGTGATCGAAGGTTCTGGCGGGTATGCCGATACGCTGTGTAGTATTATCAACAAGGTGAGGCAGATCGTGAAGGTCGCAGCGCCGCAGCGTGGGGCGCAGGGTGAGGAGAAGGAGAAGGTTCAGAAGCCCGTGTCGCAGGCGGGGCTGGATGAGTTCCGGAAGTTTCTCAGCGGGATTGACAGCACGACAGCGGAGATCCTGGTAAACGGGCATGTCGAGGTCATCCTGAAGGGGTCGAAGACGACGGAGTTTGGGCGGAAGATTGAGAACTGCCTCAACGGGAATGAAACCCTCGAGAAGGCTTGGATGCTCTACTCGCAGTGGGGGCACAACGCAGCGTACCAGAAATACCGCTACTTCTGGTTCAACATTATGATCGTTATCATCGCCGTGATTACCACAGCCGCGTCCGTCTCGCAGAGCTTCCTCCTGCTTATCAAAGAGGATCAATCACCTCCACACATGTTCAAACAACCCGAGCCCATCTGGCTTGTGCTGCGCTGGTCTGTCATTGCCCTGCCTATCGTGTCTACTCTGTTGCAGGCCATTGCAAATAAATATGCACCCGGGCCGAAGTGGGTGCGCCTCAAGAGTGCATCCGAGAGGCTCCTGTCTGAAATATACAAATACCGCACGCACACTATGGAGTATGCCAGCAACAAGATGAAGGCACGGCAGGACGGCGGTCGTGACAAGAAGAGTCCTGCGGGGGATGACGGGGCGGCCTTCTCGACGCGGGAGGAGCTGCTGCAGCAGAGGTGCCACATGCTGACCGACTTTCTCAGCGAGTCGGAGGTAGCGAACGTCACGCTGAAGCCGTATGAGGGGTCGCTTCCCCCGAAGCACATCAAGCGCAACGGGGATGACGGCTTCTCTGAGCTGGGCCCCGACAAATACATGCGCATCCGCCTCGAGACGAAGATCGCAGAGCTGGAGAAGCGCGCCATCGGCGAGCGCAGAACCATCGCGACAGCAGTCCTCGTGATTAACATCTGCAACGCCCTGGGCACCATGCTCGCAGCCCTTGCCGCCTATGGGATGGGGTATATGCAGGCGTGGGTTGCGCTCACCACAGCCCTCGCCTCGTCTGTGATCCGCTGGCTTGACTTCTCGCGTCTGCAGTACCTCAACAGCAAGATCAACGTGACGATCAACAACCTCGGATCGGTGGTTGTGTGGTGGGCAGGGCAGGGCGCCAACGCAGACAACAAGGAGGACCGCGACAGGCTTGTCGAAGACACGGAGAACTTCATCCTGGAGGAGACCCTGCTGTGGTCGAAGATAATACACGGTGCGAAGGACTCGGCGAACGACTCCTCTGAGGAGCCCCACCGCGATGGCAAGTCGAAGGGGAAGAGCGAGGGGGAGAAGCTGAAGCTGCTCGGAAGCAAGCACGGGATTGAGCTGGAGGACCTCACAGGCGAGAAGCTCTACGAGGCGCTGGATAAGCCGACAGGCTCCACCAGCAAGGGGGTCAAGGAGGCCATGAAGAAGCTGGCCCAGCTGGGCCTGGCCCCGCCTCAGAAGCCGACCGCACCGCCCAGTGAGATCACCGCCACAGAGCCTTCTGCAGAGGCCGAAGCAGACCTGCAGAACAACATGGTGGTGACGCCCAAGCCGCCCGGGTGGGCTGTGTCCTCAGATATCCTGCAGTGCCTGCGGTTCCAGCAGACGAAGACGCGCCTTCTCACCATGATTCTGAAGGTGAACAACCACCAGAAGGGGATCAACGCCTGGTCCATCCACAACGCCATGCGGGACATCCCAGAGCTGTACCGCCTGGTGAAGGACCTCAGGACACGGCACCTCCTGGAGGTGGTGAAGACACTCACCGTCGAGTCGCTGTATGACTACTTTGTGCGGGAGGAGCACTTCCGTGGGATGGGGGATGGCCTGGGGAGGAAGGCTCCGAAGAGGGGTGACCTGCTGCCGCGCTGCGAGAGTGACACCGACGAGATATACCACATGGAGAACTTCCTCAGCGAGTTCCGGGGGCTGGCCCGGATGGAGCAGGGTTCGCAGCTGACCAGCACGGGGATACTCAACTTCATCAAAGACCCTACCATAAAGTCTGTCGTACGCAAGCTACCGCCGGAGATGTGGCTGTCCCTCCGTGACGCTGCTGTTGATCTGTGGGAGCTTCCAGTCAATGGTGAGTTTATGACACGCGATCACAGCACGGCAGTCCTGCTGGAGGATGTGACGGAGCTGATTGCAGAGCTGGATGTCGACGACCTGCTGCAGAACTTCGACACCCGGGTCAGGCTGTGGATTCGCGCCCCCAGCTTCTCCGAGTCGGCCACCTCCGTGCTGTCGAAGCAGCAGCTCCTGCAGGGGCTGCCTGCCACCGCAGTCCGAAGCCTTGAAGGGAGATCCACACTTCAGATCCAGAAATACTTCCGGCAGTTCAGCCGTGGCACAGAAGCTGCCCGAGTATTCCGCCAGGTCCACCAGAAGTTCGACTCGCAGCTGAAGGGGTACCACAATGGGAAGGTGTTCCACCCAACGCTAGGCGACCTGGAGCTCCGGGAGCGGCTTGTTCTATCCTGTGAGATGTTGGATCAGATCGCCATCAACAGGCAGTCCAGAGGGGCTCTGATGAAGAAGCTCAAGATATGCACAGTGTACAACGAGCAGGTCGACAGGATCCTGGTGTCGATGAAAGAGGCAGAGTTTAAATTTCTCCTCTCCACCATGCAGGCAAAGATGAACAACACATACGCCTCGCGCATCGTCGACAGGGCTGCAGATGAGCTGAACTCCTTCGACTGCAGGAAGGCCATCCCCTGCTGTGAGGCGCTGAAGCTCGTCAGCCGCCTGAAGGACTTCCAACGCATGCAGATGTACGCGCGTGAGACAGACGCCGAGCCGCCACACCCACACTCCATCCCTCCGCCGGAGACAAGCTTGGATGGAGCTGACGCATTCAAGGGGTTCTCTGTGGCGAACCTGACGCGGTCGCAGATCTTCTGCATGCTGGACTACCGCTCCCTCATCAAACAGCTGATGCCGCTGACGGAGGAGCAGCTGAAGGAGCTGCTGATGGTGATGCTGGGGCTGTCTGCGCGGAGCTATCCCATCCTTGTGTTCGCAAAGATCCGGGAGAAGATGCCCATCCTCAACATCCCGCAGCTCAATGACATCGTGCAGGACTTCGACCCGGAGTTTGTAGACAACCTGATCTACGTCGCGTGGAACAACGTCGGAACCATCAACATGCTGCACGACCAGCACCAGGAGAACCGCGCCCGCCTCACCCACCACAGAATGCTGGAGCTTGTGAGCAGCAACCTCGAGGTGACGGAAGGGCTGCGTCTGCTCAGCGAGGCATCCACAGACGCAGGCATGAACACCCATGAGATAGGCGAGATGCTCCTGATCCTGATGAAGATCGTGGTGGACCAGGGTGGGGACCGCATGACCTCCGTCGCATTTGAGAGTGCAGGGGTGACCTCGGGGTTCCCCCACGACCTGCAGCGCCTCTTCCCGGGGCCCGAGGAGCGGCAGCAGGTGGCGATGCTGTTCGCCACCCTGCCCACGCTGGAGCTGCACCGCCTGCTCTTCTCCGAGGGGGACGCCCCTGTGATGAAATCCCCCGACGAGCTGTTCAGCAACCTCTTTGCGGATGGGGGGAGGACACGCAACCCCGAGCTGTTCCCACGCGCCTATGAGGCCCTGTGCACCCTGAAGACAACGGATGACCGGAAGTTTGTCAAGATCGTGGCGCATCTGGTGCTCGAGCTGACCATCGACACGCCCCTCCGGATGTTCCACGACCTGGCATCGCGGATCTCGATGTTCGACCTGCGTGACGTGTTCCTGGGGTATGAGTGCAGACGGCCCTTCTTCCTGTTCATCTTCGAGTTCTACTTCGCACCGGGCGTGACGAACAACCCACTGGATCTCGTCCAGAGCGACCAGCTCTCCCTTGCGGAGAAGTGGCTCGGGAGGCGGATAGGAGAGGTCAACATACCAGGCCTGCCGAGCAGTGTGCACGATGCGCAGCGCTATCCTGCTGGGAAGTGGCGGACAGCCCTGCTGCGGCATCTCACACGGCGTGTGTCAGAGTCACCTGAGTATTCCTCCTTGTTAGAGGGTCTGCGTGCCCTCACCGAGCTGCAGCTGAAGGTGCTTGTGGAGGAGGCGTGCTCCTTTATGTCAGGCACTGTGTGTGGGAAGCTGTATGTTTCGTATCTGACAAAGGCGCGGGAGTCGTGCAGGAGCGATGTGGAGTGGTCGCACTGGCTGCAGCACAACATGGTAGTGGATCTGCTGCGGCAGCGGATGAAGCACAGCCCGGATTCTGTCTCGAAGCAGTTCGACGACTTTGATGCGGATGTGTTCTACCTGCGTTACCCCGAGGCGAAGGAGAGGGCGGTGGCGTCGCTTGTGTTCACAGAGCAGAGCCGGCAGCTCATCCTTGAGATGCACCCGCATGAGTTGGACCGTGACCTGTTTACCTACCTCAAGCATTTCGGACCGATCCCTCGGGCGACCTACCTTAAGATAACAAGGAGGTTCCGCAACGAGCAGTGGCGTGCGTTGGTCCACAAAACAGACGCGGTGTCCGCCTGGCGGAACGCGCTGTCTCGGAGGGATCATGAGGGGTCGCAGGCGTCGCATGATTTGGGTGCTTTCCCCGGTGCCCTAACGTAGTGGAGGGAGGGTGGGTGGGTTGCGTGTTTTTCTTGCCTTTGATTGGCCTGGCAACCTGCAAGCCGCAGACGCCGTTGTGCCCACACAACCAAATTTTCTAAGATGACGCTGCCTTTTTTGGTGTTTTGTTTTGCTAAACACCCCATCCCCCCCGACCCCCCCACACACATGACCCACCTACGTTGGAAGGGCTGGTTTCCACCAGCCACCACCAACGGGTGCCTGTGGCCACCACCAACTGGAAGCCTGGGCAAAGAGGATATGAAGCCCCCCTCCCGCCCCTTGGATTTGACGGGGAGGATCTGCATCGCGTCGCCCGAAGAGAGTTGAGATGATGCGCCTTTGCTTTTTCACCACTGCCTCCACCTAGAGGGATCTACACACGTACACCCGACAGCCTCGCGCTAGCGTTGGGCAGCAATGAACCCGAATGCAAACCCGTACAGCTCGGATGCCAACATGTTTGTGGGCGCACCAACACCTTCGGCAACAACCGGTGCTGCTGCTGACGAGGATGACCTTTTTGCGGGCATGAATGAGACTGCTCAGTACGCCCCACCGCCCCAGCAGCAGGCCCCTGCCTTCGACGACGACAACATCTTCGGCAACGCCCCGACACAGCCGCAGGCACAGCCAGAGAGAGAGGCGCCTGCATTCGAGTCGCCCCCTTCTGCGGCGCAGGCAGCGCAGCCCCTGGCCCCTGCATCCTACGACCCGCCGACATGGGACAATCAGGGCTTCTTCCAGGGCCCCAGCGAACGGGTCGATGCGCCTGCGGAGCATGTTGATGCAGCACCCACCCCTGGCCCGATCGATCCGACCTCCACACCGCCACAGGAGGGTCTTGATCAGACCACCAGGTCGCAGGACAGCGCTCAGGAGCAGGCCGTGCAGGAATCCGGGAACTTCTTCAAGATGGCGTACTACCAGAAGTTCTTCAACGTCGACACTGCTGATGTGGTGGAGCGTCTGCGGTGGAGCGCCTTCCTCGTCACACCGAGATACATGAAGCCACGCGCGGAACGCGACGTGGGAAACTCGCGCCCAGACATGTACGGGCCGCTGTGGGTGTCCACCACACTCTGGGTTGTCATGGCGGTGTGCGACGTGCTTGCTGAGAACGTCAGCAGATACCGCGACTCGAATAAGACGGCGCCGGCGACGCTTGCCCCCCTGACCGCTTCCCCGGAGGTCACGACGGCTAGTCCGAGCTCAGGAAACGACTGGGAGTTCGACTTTGAGTACGTGGTGCTCACACTCGCCACGTCGTATGCCTATGTCCTGGGCGTGCCCCTGCTGCTGTGGTGCATCCTGCGGTACAAGGATGTGGGCAACATCTCCCTGTCGAAGCTCATCTGCCTCTACGGCTACGCCATGTCCCCTATGGTCATCGGCGCTGTGGTGACCATCGTGCCCGTGATGTTGGTGAAGCTGCTCGCCATCGGCATCACATCCTTGTACTCCTTTGTCGGCATCGTGATGCAGCTGCGGCAGCCCACAAGCGCCTTCTCGCTCCACTGGAAGGTGGGCTTCAACGCCTTCCTCTTCGTGTGCCACGGCGTTGCCACACTGCTCATCTTCTTCGAGATCATCGCCCTCGGGAATAAATACGACACAAAATAGAGCCTCCCGTGATCGCTGAGAGGCACGTGGGGTTGCGTGGGGGCGGTGTTCTTGGGATCACCTCGCTGCAGGAGACGACACCCACACCGGAATGTAATAAGACAAGCCCCTCCCCCCTGACCCCAATCCCCCCCTGATCCCAGTGCCTGGCTTGCTTCTGGAGAAAAAGGCCTCGCGCCCCCAAGAAGCACCAGTTGTTCATTCCGCCGTGTGTTACTCACCCCGAGAGGTGGAACCGACAGTGCCGAGTGCTGCTCTTCACCTCAGCGGGGGGTGTGGGGGGCCAGCGGGGTCCCCCTGGGTTGTCCAAATTGTGCAACAACATCCAAGCCATGCTGTTTCGGTGTTGCCATAAAGGGTGATTTTGGGCACAGCAAGGCCAGCAGGCGTGAGGTGAAGCCCATATCCGGTCCGTTATTCGTGTCTAAGAATGAAGAAAGAACACATTCGTGCCGAGCGGGCGGTGGGGTGCATCCGGGGGTGTCTGGGGGGCGAGGGGAGGCGCCAGAGGGTGGTGACACAACACGAGCATGTGTTCCAGAGAGTAGGCCACTAGCCCCTGCCCAGAGGGGCACCGCTCTGACGGCCACGAGCAGGCCAAGGAGTGACAGAGAGCGAAGCCGTTCACGAGTGGGCCGATGCTTTTTGAGGGGTCGTGGGAAAAGCCTGTGACCCGTCGTTGTGCCTGTTAGGGTGTGGGTGTATTGGGGTGGTGCGGCCCGTTGAGGAGGACCTCAGCGTAGGCAGGGTCGGAAGAAGAGGCGGGTAAGGAGTGAAGAGAAGGCGGTCCTGAACTAACCAGACAGAGCCTCACCCTGGTTTCGACTCTTGAAAATGGTAAGGTAAGGCGCAGGTTGCCGCTTGCGTCGTTCCTGTCGCAGCGGCATGCTGAGACAGTCTGGCCTCCTCTGCATTAGAAGTGCCGTCACCAGGGTCGGAGGGTCTGTTGCTTGCACACATGCAGTGCTGCTGGATTTGGTGATTCAGGCCAGACATGCGGATATCGTATGAGGGTGTTGTTGCTTCACTTGTACACATCACCGTACCTCATCACACACACCCACAGATATCTTGACGAAGGGAAGGAAAAAAAATGCGTACGATGTTTGCAGCCCTGCTGGGGCTGATGGCGGCGTCTGCCAACGGGCGGACTGTGGTGGTGGTGTCGCTGCCCGGGCTGCGGAAGGAGCACCTGATGAACCAGACGAACTACGGGGTGTCGCTGGACAACTTCTCGACGATGGTGGGGAAGGGTGCGCTCGGGCCGATGGGGACAGCGTTCGGCGGTGACGTGTACCCTGCAGGGTACTCCATGGCGACGGGTCTGCACACAGGTGCGACGGGGATCTACGCGGACGAGATGTACGACTCCGTGCTGGACGCGACCTTCAGCAGCGGGAAGGTGTCTCCGGGGAAACCCGGTGTGGGGGCGAAGGTGCCGCTGGCGGACAAGTCGCAGTGGTACGCGGGGAAGCCTGTGTGGGAGACGGCGGCGGAGTACGGGCTGAAGGCGACTGCGGGGTGGCCTGGGTCCGACACGGAGCTCGCACTGAACGCGGCGGGCGTGACGCAGGTGGAGGCGCTCCTGGCGGCCGGGCACCGCCTGGTGATGATGACGGACATGTCGCTGGCGTCTGCGGCGTCTCCGGTGACGCAGCGTGCGGTGCTGGAGTCGTGGGACCTGCAGATGGGGCGCCTCATGGCGCTTGTGGGTGCTGACGGGGACGTCGTGGTTGTGTCGCACGCGGGTGCGGAGGAGCTGACGAAGACGGTGGCACTCCCGACGGCGGGTGCCGCCGCGACGGCGACGCAGACGTCGGGCATGTTCCCGCGCATCTACTACGCGGACGCTGGTGAGGTGGCGGCTGTGTACGACGCTCTGTCCGCTGTGGACGGCGTGACTGCCGGGAAGACGGCGGTGGCGGACGCGGGTCTGCACGTGGCTGGGGCGAAGCTGCACCGTCTCGGGAGCGTGTTCGCATCGCCTGTGAAGGCCGCGACGTTCGACGCGGCTGTGGGTCTGGCTGCGGGTTCGGCGAGCGTGCCGGGCGTGTTCCTGGGGTACGGTTCGAGCTTCCGTCAGGGGCGCGTGTTCACGCAGGCCGTGCAGGCGGTGGACGTGTACCCGCTGGTGTGCAAGCTGTCGCTGCTGCCTGCGGTGGAGGGTGTTGCCGGGTCGCTCGAGGCGCTGCAGAAGCACGCGCTCACACGCTCGCCCACGCGCCAGCACCTGATTGCCAGCAAGCGGTTCCGCCTGGCGCAGGACGAGATTGCGGTGATGCCGCCGACGGCGTCGGAGTTTGCGGTGGGCGTGCGGTTCGACCTGGACGTGCACGTGCCGCTGGTGCTGCCGGGTGTGGAGGTGGACACCTTCACGTGGGAGCTGCGTCGCGGGGGTGTGCTCATGGAGGGCGGGCTTGCGTGCATGAAGGCGGCTGGGAAGGACTGGACGCACCGCACGACGACCTCGACGCACGCTCGTTTCATGGTGAGCGCGTGTGAGATTGCGGAGGCCGGGAGCTACACCCTGAAGGTGATGAGCGGGAAGCGGTCGAGCACTGTGGCGTGGAGCGTGCGTGGGCTGGTGGGTGCCGGGGCGAAGAACGTGGTCCTGTTCATCGGTGACGGTATGTCGGTCCCGATGGTGACGGGTGCACGTCTGCTGCGTCACGGCGCACGTCTGCCCACGGACGACTTCGAGGTGCTGGGGACCTCCTTCGTGCATGCGCTGGGAAGCATCGTGACGGACAGCGCTGCGTCTGCGTCGTCGATCAACTCGGGTCACAAGGCGGTGCCTGGGCAGACGGGTGTGTTCCCTGACGGGACGGACTTCGTGGACATGGCTGCGGAGCCGTACACGAACAACTTCGACAACGCGCGTGTGGAGCTTGCGTCTGAGTACTTCCGCCGCCAGTACGGTGCTAAGATCGGTGTGGTCAGCACGGCCTCTATTGTGGACGCGACGCCGGCTGCCGTGTTCGCGCACTACCAGGACCGGAACAGGGAGACGTCGCTTGCGGCACAGGCGCTGGCAGAGCAGCCGGAGGTGCTGCTGGGCGGTGGGCTGCGCGCCTTCACGGGTGAGCGTTGGGCAGCGGACGGGATGCCGGGCGAGGCGCGTGACCTGCGTGACGAGGCACGCCAGAAGGGCTACGCCGTGGTGTCCACTGCCACGCAGATGGCGGCTGCGGCGAAGGAGGGGCGCAAGCTGCTCGGTCTGTTCGAGGACAAGCACATGGACACGTACGTTGACCGTGTCGGGTCGGAGCTGCAGCCGTCGCTGATGCAGATGACTGGGGCTGCGATCGAGGCTCTCTCCCACAACGCGAGCGACCGGTTCTACCTGCAGGTTGAGGCGGCGAGCATCGACAAGCAGGCACACGCGAACGACCACGTGCGTATGCTTGCGGACGCGCTTGAGCTGCAGAACACCATCAAGAAGACGATGGAGCAGCTGGCGGCACGCGGGATCCTGGAGGAGACGCTGATTGTGGTGACGAGCGACCACGCGACCGGCGGCTACGACATCTACGGGACGGTGAACACGGACACGGGCCCGGAGAACGCGCTTGCCAGCATCGAGGTGTACGGGGCGGCAGAGTGGCCCGACTACATGATCGACGACGAGGGGTTCCACGTGAAGAACTGGGACTCGGCACAGTGGGCCTTCGCTGGGATGAACAACCACCACCCGGAGTACCGTGAGGACTTCAAGCTGAAGCACCCGCAGGGGTGGCTGTACGCCCACTACGCCGACCCCTCGAGCGTGAACCTGAAGGGTATGCTTGCTGAGGACAGCATCGGCCAGTCCTCCTCTGTCCACACGGCGGCTGACGTGCTTGTCTACGCACACGGCAAGGGTGCCTCGTACTTCCAGGGCGGCCACGACCAGACCAACATCTTCTTCGGCATCATGAACGCGATGGCCCCTGCGTCCCAGCCGGTGACCTCTGCCCCTGCCACTACCCCTGCCCCGTCCCCGCCTGCCACCACCGCACCCGCACCCGCTGTCGGCACCCCTGCCGAGACGGTGCAGTGCCACTGCGACAAGAAGGAGGTCTCTGAGGGTGAGACCGCCCTGATCGTCCTTGTGTGCCTCCTCTTTGTCCTGAACCTGGGCTTCCACATCTTCAACATGCGCAAGTAGGCTTGTGTGGACGTCAGGCATCCCGGAGTTGGAGGCGTCTGTGGGGGTGGCAGTTTCGTGGCACAGACTCAGTAGTCGTGTGCCGCAGAGTCGGATCTCCTGATGATGATTTATTTTTTTACGCACACGACTTTCGCGCGGAAAGTGTCATTCAGCTCTGCCAAACGTGCTCTACACACCACCCCCTTCATCAGGCAAGTGGGTTTGTAAGTGTGTGTGGAAGCGTCAACGCATCAAACGAAGTACCAAGTAGTAGAGGAAGAGCGGCAGAGTTGAAGTGACACTTTCTGAGATGACTTGCAATGGGATGTGGGACCAAACACCCACATGTTGTTGTTTCTGGCGTGTCTTGTCTCCAGTGCACTGCAACCCTGTGTGTTCATGCTGGCGACAACACCCAACTCTTCCCATCCCATCCCATCCCATCTCCCAGTTTCCTTTTGCTTTTGATTTTGTTCGCTTCGGGTGGTTCGCGTGTCTCGTTTGTCAGCACAGCGCTTTGTGATGATTCGTGTGTCACTTCTTGTCGTGATTCCCACACCTGTCATACGAAGCGCATTGCCTGCCAACGCGAGACACTTCCGAAAGCAGCGCCCACTTGACGGAGAGTGATGTACAACCTCCGCAACGTGGGTGCAGAACATGAAGATTGTAAGATGAACGCATACACGTGCCTGGGAGTGTGTCTGCGGCTGTGGCTGTGGGTTTGCACGTGCATGTGCATGTGTACACCAGGCAGCCTCTGCCCTCACCCTCGCTGCACCATCTTCGTGCTGTCGGACCACCCTGCCTCAGAGCTCTTCTCCTTTCTCCTTTCTCCTCCTCTTCTTCTCTTCCGTCCTTTGTTCAACTAAGTGCTGCCAAGACGACCCAAGTGATGCACCGCATGCCACACTAGAAGGATACCAACCGGCAAGTGCGACGCCTGAAGAACAAGACACTCTGAATATGACTTCAACCCATACCCCCCTCCCCCCCGCTCAATCCCCGTCCTTCCCCTTACCCCTGTCCATGTTTTTTGTTATTCTGGATATTCCACGTGGTCAACCTTTGGAAACACGAGACGTGATTTGCCGTCTGCAGCTCTGCCACACTGCTTGCAGTGAGTGGTGCGCTTTGGTTCGCCCTCATCGCTGCACAGCATTAGCTCCGCACTGAACAGCAACATGTCCTTCACATCCTTTTGTTGTCCCTGTGGCCCCGCAAAAACGAACCTGAAAATGATAACGAGCGAGAATAGCATTGTCTGCGGCAGGACACAATATTTATCTTGTGCGCGACACAAGAACTAAAACGAAAATGTGTTCCCGTGCCAACAGGCCGGGATTGCCCTGGTCTTCATACTTCGCCAGGGCGTGAGGGCGGGATACTTGCAGGCAAGACAGAGCTGTAGCTGTCATAAACTGCAGCTCTGGGAAACATTACAACTTCGCCTTTGCATGTGTCCCATCGAGCCGCCTCGAAATGGGCGACATCAGAACATGTTTGAGGGCAACGTGATTGCAAGTCTTGGAAGGAGAGGGCTGCCTGGTGGCTGGTTGTCTGCCCATGTGGTGCGTTCGAAGCTGTACTTTGCAACACCCACACGCCGCATACCAGTGTTAAAACCACCAGCCCGCATCCTGAGACACCACCCTCGCATGTTGCAGAAGATTCAGAGCCTGCCGCTGAGAGAAGACATCGTAGCCCACCCCCCCCCCCCCCCCTCCCACCCCACCCCATCCCCACCCCATCCCCACCTGCACTTGCCCGACACACACCCCACCCGTGCAGGGTGCAGGTTCTTCTCACACCTCACTGCACACCACACCCACACTCTTCTGCTCCCCTCCCCCACCCCTCGCTGTGTGCTGTGCTGTGCTGTGCTGGGGGGAGGGGAGGTTGCCCTGCCACCGCGTTGCGGGCTACAGCCGACTCGACACCTGTTGAGGCGTGCCAACCGCCCTGCTGCGGTGCCGGGTGGGCAGGGCCGGGTCGGGTCGGGTCGGGTCGGTGCGGTGCTCTGAATGCCAGGGGTCCATTGCGGACGCCTGAGGGAGCACTGGCCGCACCTCGGGGCTGCTCTGATTCCAGGGGTCCATCGGGACGCCTGAGGTGAGCGGGGTAGATCCGCGGGTGGGTGCGGGCGCAGAGGGGGTGGACGCGCCACGCCCTCTGCCCCCCTACCCCCCCCCCCCCCCCCCCCCTGCCGCCACACTCGGGGCAACCTGGCTTTGGTGGGTGGGACCCCCCCCCCCCTCCCCCTCCCCTCCCACACCCACACCACCCAGCCCTCCCTCTCCCCACCGCCAGCGGGACGAGGGCACACATGGCGCACACCGCCCCACCTCCGTTGAGACCCCCCCCGCTGTCCACCGCACTTCTGTTCTTCTCCACCCTCCTCACGGCGCTGCCGCGCCACACCAGCGCCGCAGAAGACGGCACCGCCTCCCGACAGACACACCCTGCCGACACCAACACCGATGCGTCTTCTGCGGGGGACTGCCACCCTTCAGACCCTTTCCCGCATGTCTATCTTTCTTCGAAGACACCATACCATGCCCCTGAGGAGGGTTTGGTTGACTCAATCCTGCGAATCGCGGCGAGCGAGGGCTATGCACCCAGCTCTGTTGCTGTCGAAGGCGTGTCCTATGTGGGACGCCATGCCTCCCGCTACGCCACGAAGCTCAAGGAGTGCAGAACCGCTTCAGCGGTGATGTCAAAAAGCCCCCTCTTCCACGACTGGCCAGGGTGCGACGCGTGGGAGCACCGCGTCGGCATGCTAACCAACCGGGGCCGCCGGGAGGCGCGTGGGCTCGGCCTCCGCCTCGGGAACCTGCTGCAGAGGCTGATGCCGCATGCCCTGCCCTCCTGGGCAGAGGAGGGCAGGCGGGAGGGCGGTAGCGACTCGCTCCGGCTTGCCTCGTGGCCCGCAGGGCTGTCGGTGCGCACGACAGAGCCGAAGAGAACCCAGGAGACAGCTGCGGAGTTCCTCAAGGGCCTGCATACGGCTGTGGCGCACAGCACAGCCCTGGAGGGGGATCTGCACTGCGAGGGGCGGCTTCACCAGCGGCTCTGCTGCAGCGACTTCTACCGCCACCTGGATGAGGTTGCCCGGCAGGGGCTGAGCTTTGAATCCGCATCGGAGGACCGGGAGCTCCGGTTCTACGACATCTGCCCGACATACCTTCAGGGGTGGGCACGCCTCAAGCAGAGCCTCCCTTCCGTCGCACGATCCGCCGAGCTCCTCTTCCCTGAGTTGGGGAGGAGGCTGGGCCTGCGGCTGTTCCCCCCGGGGGGTGACGGTGGTCGTGGTGGCGGCCAACTCACAGAGGATGAGGTTGAAGCCCTCTACAAGCAGTGCATCTTCACGCATGTTGTGGAGGATGAGGCGGGGCGGACGAAGCACGGGAGGGTTCTCTGCGGGCTGTTTGGCACCGAGGATCTCAACCGGCTGGCGCGGTATAAGGATGCGAAGGACTTCTACAAGAAGGGGCCCGGGGCGAAGGGGATAGGGGGGTTCGACATGGCGTGCCGGCTGTTCGGCAATATGCTGGCAGAGCTGGGCCTGGGTGGTAGTGGGCAGGGCCCGCCACAGCCGGTGAGGCTTCGGTTTGCGCATGCCGAGACTCTGATCCCCCTGCTGGCGCTGCTGCAGGAGAGGGGCGTCGTGAAGACGCAGGGCGATGTGACAGCATCCGGGTGGAGCCAAGCCGACCTCTGCCCGATGGCGGCGAATGTGCTGCTCGTGAAGGTGAAGGTGTCTCCGTCGGCTGCTGGTTCTTCCGCGGGGGCTGAGCCAGGCGAGGGGGGTTCGCGCCTCGTGTTTTTCCACAACGAGCGCCCGGTGCAGTGGTCACTTCCCGCTTGCGCCGGGCGGTATTTCTGCCCGTATGCAGATGTGGTGGCGCTGTTTCCCACCGATGCCTGTGTCTGGGAGGACATGTGCAGCGGTGGCAAGTCCGATAGAGCTGAGCTCTGACCGGTGGTGGGGGATGCGTGGACTGTTGCGAGTTACGAGCGATGGGGGGGTGTGGAGTAGGCACGTGACTGAAGCTAACCCACGTGGCATCTCAACAATAGAGTCTTGCGAAGGGGCCCACCACGCACCTGATGCAAGCGTCTGTCATACTATCCCAGGCCGTGCTCAGGACGGTCGGGGGAGGATGTTCTCTTCAGGAATTTTTGACTTCCCTCCATCTCCTTTGTGCGCCGAGTCGCAGAGCGCTGACAACCTCGCCCCGTCCGTCGCCCCCCCCCCCCCCTCCCCCCCGGGCTTTTCTCGGACGGCTTTAGATACGCACCACTCGAAGCGAAATGAGAATGGAGGTGCAAATCGCAGAACAAAGCGCAAGTGACGCGGCTTCTTTTGCACCCGTATCCCCCAGGAGACACGACACCTACGATGGAGCTGCGTGTGGTGCTCGGGAAACATGAGGTGATGTGCGAGTTTGCCGGTGAACCGAAACTGGCTGCACTGCACACCGCGGTGCACACGGCGGTGTGTGAACTCGATATCGAGGCGTCCCCCACATTCAGGATGAAAATGATGCCAGAGGGGCTGCTCCTGTCCGATGACAGCAGTGTCGCTGCCCTGTCGTCGGGCAGCACCATTGAAGTCATGCCTCATGAACGTGACATGGCCATACTCACCCTGAAGCGTAATGGTGTCGGCCTTGGTTGCCTCACTCCCGACCTAAACCACGCTGTGCATCGAGGGGACGCTGAGACTGTGCGCCTTATGCTCGTTGCGTGGGGCGACGAGGTGGTCGATAATTCCACCTTGCGGCAGACCATCAGAAGGGCTATCTCTGTTGCTGTGGATATTGGCAACCTACCAGTGTGCAGGCAAATCTTTGCGGATAGGAGGTGCATTCCGTTGATCTATACTCCCATGCGGGGACATGTCGCTCAAGTCACACAATTCTACGACCAGCTCCAATCGCCTGATTTTGTGCAGGCGCTGGCCGAACATGGGGTTACTGGGTTCAGCAGCAGCTTCTTCTACCAGGCTGCTAGGGAAAAGCGCCATTGGGTGTTCACCGCCTTCATACCGCATGACCCTGACACACTGGAAACAACACTGCTGAAGGCTGTCGATATAAACAGTACCCGCAGTCCGTGCCATTGCCTCACACGGCACCCTGCAGCAGTCCTGGTTATCCGACGCCCTGTTGTCTCTTGTGGACGCTTACTCCGACAAGACAGACATGTGCCGCCTGCTCGTGGAGCTGGGTGCCAAGGTGCCGCGCAACGTCTCTATGCATGACGCAACCTGTTTGGGTTTCTTCGACGTGCTGATGGAGCACGGTGCGGATCTGGAGGCCAGGTGTGGCAAAGGAGACCCCACACCGCTGCTGTCCACCAGACGCACCGGCAAACAACAGGCCCTGATCAAGCTGGGTGCGGATGTCAATGCGCGCGGCAGTGCTGGATTTCACGTCCTGATGACTGACCCTGCCGACTTGGATGTCATGTCATTGGCTATCGCACACGGTGCGGACGTCAATGCAGCCGACACCACCGGCAAGACGTGCCTGATGCATGTATGCGCACAGGGGGTGTGCCCCCCTGTGGCGCTCCTCCTGGATCACGGTGCAGAACTGGAGGCTACTGATGCTGAGGGTGCCACGGCACTGTGGTACGCTGACACGAAGGAGGTGCTAATGCTTCTGGTGCAAAGGGGTGCCGCTATCAACATTCGCAACGGCAAAGATAATTGGTTTCTGCACTGCCTGTGCTGCAATATGCAAGAGGGAGCCAGGTTGGCACATCCGATCAACAAGTGGTATCGGGCAGACCGCCAACACATATATATGCAGATGCTGCAGGCGTTGGTCGCGGAGCCACGACTCGACGTGAATGTGGTGGACAGTGCTGGCTGCACAGTGTTGATGCAAGCTGCACAATTGAAGTTCAGCATTGTATTCCTTCTGGAGCGTGCGGACACTGATCTGAGTGCACAGGACATTGACGGGATGACATGCCTCATGCACGCAGCCTCCGCCAAGAGGCTAGTTGCCTGTGGGGAGATACTCGCGTCCTTGAAGGCCGCCAAGCGCACGGCAGACGTGACCATTCAGGACTGCAATGGATGGACATGTCTGATGCACGCTGTGTCTAAGGCTAATCGTGACATCTTCCCCAGGCCCGAGCAGGCAGACGAAGTGTGTGCACAGCTGGTTGCGTCACTCGCGTCGCATGGTGCCGATCTCTGTGCCCGCAATAGCGACGGCTTGACAGCTCTGCACATCGCAGTCGAAAGCAAGAGCGAAGATGCATTAGCTGCACTTCTCAGTGCAGGTGCGTGCCCCAATACGTGCAACGGAGAAGGTGTGCCGCTGTTGCACACGGTGGTGACCAAGAGTCTCGCGCTGTTTGACACGCTGAACGCATCGCCGAAGCTGAACATAAACGCATGCGACCGCAACGGGCGAACAGCGCTGATGCAGGTGACACAGTCTAGCGGGGTGGCGAAGTGCACGGCACTGCTGGAGAAGGGTGCGGACGTTGGTGCACAGGACAACGACGGACGGACGTGCTTGGGGTATGCAGCGGCATCGGGGGATGCGAAGGTTGTGACCCTGCTGCTGGACCACGGTGCCGGTGTCAACGACGGTACAGCGCCCCCGCTGATTGCTGCGGTGCTTGCGGCAAGCGCGCCTGTGTGCCGTGTCCTGTTGGAACATGGAGCAGACGTGACGAAACCTGCTGCCGACGGGAGGACATGCGTGTCTGTGGCAACGGGACTGAGGGGCCGGGGCGCAAAGGCGGTGCTAGCGCTCGTGCATCCCACCCTTGGGGACAGCGACAGTGCAGAACCAGAAGCAGCCTCTACACAGGGCACTGCCGAGGAGGCACCAGCAAGCGGCAGCAGCAAGCGGAAGCGGGATGACGGCGACGAGCACCCCGAGGCCAGCACGCATGCGTGTGCTGTATGCGGGGCGGTTACGTTGGCATCCGGCCAGCCGTTCCCTTCCGCAGAGTCTGTGCTGCGCCACGCCAGCTCGAAGCACCGCATGCGTCGCAGCGAGTACACCAGGCGCTTCGGTGAGTGAGGCTGCTGTTTGGTTATGATTTCTGGCTAGCTGTGCCCAGATAATCCACCCTGGGGCTTTCGTCTTGTTCACACCGGTAACCAACGTCACATATCAACCGGCTATTCCACAGTTCTTGGACTGCAGAATATGGGTTCTGGCCAAGAAGAGAAATTCCTCTCTTCTGGCAGAATTCTGGCAAGAAATATGTTGTCGGGAGGAATCAGGTGAGCCATGCTGTAAGTACATCCTGTGCTCCCCCACCCCCCCGATCCCGGAGTTCCATCGACTCTGGAAGATGAAATTGCATTTCCATGACCCGCACCCACTGCATTGCTTGATGTCGAAGCGTCAACGCATCAGCAACAACGAGCCTTTTGGAGAACGGGCCCACAACTGCAGTTCCGAAGTGGTGAGCTAACGCGGGCAAACAACAGACCCCCGACCCCACCACCGCCGCCTGCAGGGATACCTTGCTGGTACCAATCACTGACCTTGCTACACGAGACTGCCTCACGCAACAGCCACCTACGAACCACGTTTCTTTCTCCTCTCTCAAATAATCGACAGCGAGCCGCTGACTTGCTGCTCTTTTGACAATCCAGACAGCGCAAGCGCCGGAGCAAACGGCACATGTCTCTCAGGCTGTCCATACAGGTGGCATGTTAAACTGTATCCCACACCCCTCACCACAGGCACTGGCCACACCACACGCCGTCACGATGGCTGCTGCTGCAACAGCAGATGCCTCGGCTGGCCTGACGCAGGTTGATTCCGAGATGCGTATCGCCGAGTACGAGAAGGTGAAGGGGAAGTACATCAGCCTGGAGGAGCAGATGGAGTCCTTCTGCCGCAGCGCCGAATGGGTTGACAGCATGAGCACCTGGGTGGAGGGGTGCCTCGCCAAAGTTAACCAGATGCAGCGCGAGTGCTACTCCAACATGAAGCAGATGGACGAGTGCGTCGCCGTGGCCCCCGGGTCCTACTGGACCCCGAAGATGCTGTCGAAGCACTGCTCGCTGATGCTGGACGAAAGCCGCCTCATCCGCAGAGAAGAGTCCGAGGTGCTGCCCCACAACAAGCCCTCGTGGTCCGACGTCATCAAGCTGACGTCCACCCTCACAAACCTGAAGACGAAGGGCTTCATCAGCGTGAAGCAGGTGAAGTTTCTGGAGCAGGTGGAACAGCACCTGAAAGGGGTCTTCTTTGAGGGGCGCGAGCTGAGGCGTATCACGGATGCCCTCGCCACGAAGCTGAGCGAGGAGATTGAGCAGCAGACCATCACTGCAGACCTGACGAAGCACGAGAACGTGATCTCCGACCTTCTCCCCGACCTGGAGAACTGCGAGACGCTCCTGGAGGCGGCACTGCTGAATGGCGACATGGCGATGGCAGAGGAGATCTCTTACAACCAGATTGCGCTGCACGAGCGCCTGCTCCGCATTGTGCAGGAGCAGTACCCCATCATCCGCAAGAGGCAGGAGGACAGCCGTGAGTTCAAGCGCCGCCGCCGTTGGGCTATCTTCCGCATGGCGAACCGTGACGTCGCAAGTGTTGTTGAGCTGAAGCACCGCCAGATCGAGGCGTGTGAGGAGGACATCCAGCGCATCAAGACACAGGTAGAGAACTACTCGCAGGACGACGTGGGGCAGCGTAGGAGGCATGACCTGGATGCGGCGGAGAGCGACCGCTACCTGCAGGAGAACACAGAGCGGCAGGAGGCTCTCTGGCGCAAAGTGACCGACCTCTGCAGCGAGATCAAGAAGGCGCAGGAGGAGCTTGCCGACATGGCCTCTACCCGTCGCAAGGAGGTGGCGCGTCGTGCCCTGCTGCGCGAGAAGGAGGAGGGGCGCCGCTCGGGCCACGCCGCGTTCATCGGGGTGGCGGATGCGTACACTGCGAACCTGGAGGCGACTATCGAGAATGCAGAGAAGGCCAAAGACATCTGCCTTGCCATCAACGACTTTATCCTGGATGGGTGCGATACGGTGGCGCTGAAGTTTGACCGCACAGAGAATGTGCTGAGCGACATGGCGAACAGGGTGAATCGGCAGTACCTCAAGCAGTTCACCGACTACTACCTGGCTGTTGGGAGGCTGAGGCATCGGAAGCTGAAGAACAAGGACCATCTCGAGAACATGGTGGCTGACAACCATGTGCGTCTCGAGCTGGCGCTCGATTCGATCGACCCCTTGGCAAAGCGGCATGCCCTGGCGAAGGCCGAGTCCCTGAAACAGCGTCAGTCGGTCGAGACGGAGATCGAAGCCCTGACGGCGAAGATGGATGCCTCTTCCAAAGCATTTGAGGAGGTGGCGGAGTCTCTGCGGGAGCTGGGCATTCACTTCGTGCATCCGAAGGTGATTCTCGACAAGTCGTGCGAAGACAGGAACAGCAAGATCCTGGAGTACCGCGACATGATGAACCAGACGGAGGAGAAGGTTGACATACAGCTGGAGCAGGAGGCCCTTGCCATCGCGCGCGAGAGGGAGGAGCATGTGACCAAGGTGAGAGCCTCGAAACAGGCGCAGCGCACCCGGCAGTTCCAGCCGAAGGCACCGCCGCATCCGCAGATTGGGTCGAATGGGACTGTCACTAACCCGACTTTGTCGAAGTACCAGGCCGCGTCGTACAAACGGTACAGGCAGCTGTGTGACAACGTGCTCAACAAGGATGAACCTGCAGCAGCAGATGCACCAGCAGATGCAGCCGTGGTGGAGGCCGTGACCCCACAGGTGCCACCCCCAGTTGGCGAAGCCCCCCCCGCAGGTCCTCCGGGGAAATCGACGAACTACCTGCCTGTGCGCCTCGAGGGGTGTGTCGTGGTGGCTATGTACTCCTACAGGGCCGCGTCCGGTGACGAGCTGACCTTCACAGCAGGCGACAAGATTGTCGTGATTAATGAAGGCACCGAGGAGGGCTGGCACTACGGCATCTGCAACCAGCGCACTGGCCTGTTCCCCTGCAACTACGTCACCCTTGCGGCAGATGATGTCACCTAGTTCCCCCCCACCCCCACCCATGTGCCGTTGCTGTGTGTGAGTCTAGTGCGTGTATTCTGCGACAGGAAGTGCATTATCATGCACCCCCTGTTGGCTAATCTGATAGCATTTTCGCAGTAACTAAGCAATTGATGCCAGATCCGGAGTCCGTTCAGAATTGGGAAGCAAGTTCCTCTTGATGCGTGGGAGCAGCAAGGCCAGAGTGCCCAACAGGACCCTGCTGTATAATCCCCAACAACCAGCCCTGCCTTTTGAAGAACGCACGCAGTTACCGCAAGCCAGGGGTGGGACAGCGGCGGGACTTTATCCAGACTAAAACACCGGCGAAATGCGTTGTGGTCCACGCCCCCACCCTTCTGCGCCCCACCTCCCCCGAACCCCTTCCCACCACCGACGACCTTGCTCAAGACACCATCTCACGCCACCCTTCCACTGCGTGGGGATGCCTCTAGCGTCTTGCATGTTGTTCCTTGGTATCGATGCACTTGGGAATCGCCTGCCCTGCCCACACAGCCTCCACGCCGCACACAATGCTATAGAATGATGCGCGTGCTGCTCGCAGTGTGCGCGGTGTGCCTTGCTGTGGAGGGCGCTGTGAAGTGTACATCTGTCAACCTCGTCGGCATTGAGTCCTGCGGGACCTCTGCTTGTCAGTACATTAACTCGCTATATGCTGTAGAGTCGCGCGTGGGTGTATTCACCGATGGCGAAATCATCTCGACAGCGCTGAACGAAACGCTGTGCCTCTTCGGAGCGCTCAACACCAGCGCCACCTATGTGTGCTCTGTGGAGGGTGGCGTCGCGACTGCAGACTCGCAAGTGTGTGTCGCCACACAGGCACCCGATACTGAGGCACCCCCGTCCTCTGACGATGGGATCTCCGCAGGGGTGGTAGTTCTCATCGTGTTGCTGGTGGTCATCGCCATTGTGTGCGTGGCAGCGTGCATCTTCTGGTCATCACGCGCACACGAGGCAGGTGACACTGACCCAGAGGAGAGGGATTTGAACCAGCCGCGGAAGGATGGCCTCACAGCACCGCTCTTCGACTCTGTGCTTGAAATGGATGCGAATGCGCACCAGCGCGCTGCGACATACTACCATGCACAGCCCACATTCAAGTCACCCAAGTGTGACCCCGATCTGTCTGACTTTGTGTAGCCTGTTCCGAGCTGTCTAGCCCCCTGCATGTTTGTAATAGACCCAGGCCTCGCCCCTCGTCCCCCACTTGTGCCGAGCGGCTCTTCGTTGGATCACATGGCGTTGCTGCGAGGTACAGGCCCCCACGTCCACCACAGGCAAGGCACAGCAGCAAGTTGTGCACATACACCATGGCCGTGCGTGAGAAAGTTGTGTACATCGGCGACAAGCGGAAGCGCGATGACGACGACGGCGACGAGTCCTCCGAGGAGGAGCAGGGGAAGCGCGTGTTTGTGGGCAACCTGCCCGACTCCACGACCCGTGAGTATCTCATTAACTTCCTCGGCGAGGACTTCATGAAGGGTGTTGCTGAAGGCGGGATCAAGCTTGCACGCGATGCGCGGGACAGGCAGTCATTCAAAGGTTACGCCTTTGTCACCTTCGAAACCAAGGAACAGGCGGACGAGATGGTTGAGAAGCGGAACGGGAAGTATTGGAAGCAGGGTCCCGAGAGGAACGACAGGTCGCGGAAGGTGAATGTGCAGATCTCGCCGTTCTTCACCAAGCGGGGTCGCTGCTTCTGGTGCGGCTCAAAAGATCATCTGACCAATGCCTGCAAGCGGGATGTGCGTGGGCACACCGGGTCCATCTGCTACCGGTGCAACCAGACAGGGCACCTTGTGAAGGACTGCCCCAAGGCGGCACTGGCAAAGAAGAACAAGGAGGAGAGGGAGAAGGAGCGGGCGGAGAACAAGAAGAAGTGGGAGGAGGCGAAGAAGGAGGCGGGGCACTCCACGACAGGCGACAAGTGGGCGAAGAAGCAGGAGTGAAGTATTCATCACCAGCGATCAGCCATCATCTCACTCTAGCTTCCGTTCAATGGCGTCCGGACTCTGTCGTGTCCGGAATCATCTAGCCCATTACGACCGTTGAGTATCAGTAGGCACAGAGAAGGAAGTGGGTCTCTCATATACACGTGCAGTGCTCTGTTGGTTCCCCTCGCTGGTTCTGTGTGGCTCAACACCCCCTCCTCAGCAGGTGCATGATGAACGTCTTTCTGGCGATCTGCGCGTTTGCAGGTGTCCAAGTGCGGGATGATGGGTGCGGCAACATTCGCTGTGCAGCCGGTACATGTGTCAGGGGTGCCTGTATAACAAAACAGTCGTGGAACGCAACGACTGCACTTGCCGGCAAGCCGAGTACCCCCTCCACGTGCAACAGATACTCTGAGCCGAAGATGTGCATTGCTCTGGCTGGGGTGTGCTACAACCCAGGGACGTGTGGTTGTGGCACGTTCGACCGCGCGGACTGCTTGGTGAGCCCCTGCCTGAAGCATGACTGCAAAGATGGTTACACATGTGTGGAGAGTTACTGCGGGGGGTGCAACTACCGCTGCGAGAAGGGCGGGAAGATGCCGCCCCCCCTTCCTGTTCCGACGGATGCGTGTGCCGGGGCACAGTGCACACACGGATGTGCCGTGGATTCAGTTGGCACTGCCATCTGCCTGGATACGAAAACATGCTCGAGTGACAAAGACTGTGCCACGTCTGAGTGGTGTCGGTCAGTTGCACACCCTTCCAGGCAAGAGTGCCTCGATGTGCGCACGTGTGTGAAGCGCGCCTCGCTCGGGGACACTTGCAATGGCTTCCTCCCGCGGTGCCACGTCAACATCTGTGAACTCGGCTTGGTGTGTCCATGCGTCGAGATGACATGCGATGCCCCTGGGGTCTGCCAGAAGCCGAACGCAACGACCGCACCTGCCGGCAAGCCGAGTACCCCCTCTACGTGCAACAGATACTCTGAGCCGAAGATGTGCATTGCTCTGGCTGGGGTGTGCTACAACCCAGGGACGTGTGGTTGTGGTAAATTCGACCGCGCGGACTGCTTGGTGAGCCCCTGCCTGAAGCATGACTGCAAAGATGGTTACACATGCGTGGAGAGTTACTGCGGGGGGTGCAACTACCGCTGCGAGAAGGCCAAGAAGCCAGAGGGGTGTGTGCTGGGCAACGGGACGAAGGTCGACCACGGGACGACTACCAAGGTGGACTGCAACACCTGCATGTGCCGGGGTGGGAGGCTGATGTGCACAAAGAGGATGTGCCCCCAGACGCAGCCCCCTGCGCCGACGGATCCAAACCCTTGCCAGATGATGAGGTGCGCATATGGGTGCCGGGTGAACAGCGCTGGCGAAGGTGTCTGCATGCCACCTGTGCCCGCCCACACGTCATCACCTGAGAGACGCGACTGCAGCTTCAACGGGTCGGTCGTCGTGGACGGGGAGAAGGTCAAATCAACTGACCCGTGCAACTTCTGTGCCTGCATGGGGGGCCGGATCATCTGCTCTAAGCGTCCTTGCCCTGCACCCACAGAGGCACCTTCGAACAAGTGCACTCCTTACACCATGCCGAAGGACTGCATTGCTCAGGCTGGGGTGTGCTACAACACTGCCGAGTGCACTTGCAGTGTATTTCCCGCTGTCCGCTGCAAGGCAAGCCCCTGCCTGAAGCATGACTGCAGAGATGGTTACACATGCGTGGAGAGTTACTGCGGGGGGTGCAACTACCGCTGCGAGAAGGCCAAGAAGCCAGAGGGGTGTGTGCTGGGCAACGGGACGAAGGTCGACCACGGGGCTACGACCAAGGTGGACTGCAACACCTGCATGTGCCGGGGTGGGAGGCTGATGTGCACAAGGATGTTGTGCCCTACGCAGAGCCCCCGCCCCGCCACCCAGAACTGCGAGCTGGACGGGAAAAAGGTCGCACATGGGGATTCCGCAAGTCGGGATGACTGCAACAGATGCATGTGCCACAACGGCAAGCTCCGTTGCACCCAAATGGAATGCATTCATCCCCGGAACACAACTTACGACTGCGAATGGTCACGGAAGACACGCAAGGTCTGGACCTACAAGCAACGCGAACACTGCTGTGCCGACAGCTCCGTACGCTGCAGGAACCACTCTCGGGACATCGAGGAGGAGACGTGCGAAGCTGCGGCCCACCCTCTGTCACGCCGTAAGAGGCACCGCTGCTGCCTGCGCTTCGGATTGCACTGCAGGAAACACCGCCGCAGCTGCTCTGACCCAGCCTCTGCCAAGGAGGCTGAGTGGTGCTGCCGCATGCGGGGGAAGTCGTGCCGCGTCGCCTGCAGCGCCGACCCCTCCGTCTTCAACGAGATGACGCCATCGCAACACGACTACTGCTGCCGGGTCAAGGGGACAGGCAACTGCACCACACCGGCTGGCAACACCACACACCCCACCAGGCCTTGGAGGGCACTCCGCATGGTCCTCAGCGACCTGGACCCGGAGGAGGCAGTGGAGAATCCACTGGGGCTGCTGGCGCGTGTGCGCATTGTCATCCTCACCGCTGCCACCGCACTGGGCGTGACCCCCGAGGACCTGGTGGTGACGCTGATCGGGGCCCTCCTCCCTGACGGCAGCATGCCGCCACCAGATGCCGTTTCGTCGTGGGCGACGAAGATTGCCCGCTCTTCCAACACGCAGATGCACGGCGACGAGGAGGAGGTCCTCGAGGCGTGGGAGGGCGCTGGGCGGGCCGCAGCTGTGCAGGGCGACGCTGGGCAGGCAAGCCAGGGGCATGCGCAGGGAGGTGTGTGGGTGGACTACACCCTGTCCGGCCAGGACGCACAGGAGCTGCAGAAGCGCACCACAGCGGTGGCCGACGCGTTGCAGGAGTCAGGTGTGGCGACGCAAGAGACGGCAGCCTCTGAGCCCAGGGAAGAAGAGGGCAGGGGCACCCGCGGGTGGATCTACCCTCTTGTCGGCACCCTGGCATCGCTTTGCCTGGGCGGGGTTGTGGCCTTCATCGTGACCCGCAGGCAGTCCACACCAGCCAGAGAGGGGGTCCTGTTGGACATCTGTGAGAGCGAGCAGATCGAGCTCGTCGAGGAAGAGCTTCAGTGAGGATACAGCCGGCCTGGCCTGTGGTTGGTATATGTTTCAACACACTTCACTGTGAGTCATGGTGCCGTATGTACAGGAGTGCTGTGCTGTGCGGAATCATCAGCACAAACAGAGCCTAGAAGCAAAAGTGGAGGATAGATGCCAGTGCCACTTTCTCACTGGTCACGATGGTGAGGTACCGGGGCGGGCTTTCGAAGAAGTGACAAAACACACATTAGTAGTGGTGCGTAGTGTGCATATGTCTCCCGATCGGCGATTGCCGATGAGGACGCAGTGTGCCCAATTCTGGTTCTGTGATTCAACGATTCTTGTTACTCATTGATGCGACTCTTTCTGTATGCGATGCCAATCCGTTGCACCCCCTCCCACCCTCTGATGGTGTTGGGCCATCTCTGCATATTACACTCACCCTTACCGACAATGGTGTTCCGATGTGGTTGGTTGCTGGAAATACACGACGTAGAACGACACTGCGATCAGATCGCCCCCCCCCCCCCCCCTTCGGTGCATCCCCGCCCCACCCCACCCAGCCACCTGGTACTTCTTGTGATTCAAAATACATCACCTCCGCATGACCACCACCAACCACACCCCAATACAACGGCAGGCCGGGAATCTGTTTGGGGCTCACCACCACCCCAGTTCCCTGCCAGGGCCTGTCTCTGTCTCTGCGGCGATGGCAAGCCCCGTGGTGGCGCTGCTGCAGCGCCTGGCTGAATGTGTCGTGAAGCAGCCTGCCGGTCTGCCGCAGGTGGAGCGCGACCTGGCAGCATGCCGGGACACAATGGGCGCCAGCCCCTTCTGCCTGCAGGTCATTGCGGTGCTTGTTGACGGGCGGTTCGAGGCGGTGGTGCGGCAGGCAGCTGGCATGGTCCTGAAGCAGCAGCTGCGGCACGACGAGGTCACGCGGGCCGACCAGCAGCTTGTCCCCATGATCCTGAAGGGCCTTGGAGCCGACCAGCCCCACGAGGTGGTCAGCGTTGTGTCGGGCATTGTGCTGGACATCCTCCCTATCCACAAGGACGCGCTTGTCGGCGCTCTCCTCTCGCTCCCCCGCAGCTTCGGTGTGTACGAGAGCATCGCACAGATGCTGGAGCTGCAGGAGAAGGGCAAGCCCGCCCACATCGACAACTCTTCCACCTGCGCCAAGCTGTGCATGCTGATCCCGGAGGCGCTGGAACACCTCGGGAGGTCGGAGGGTGTGCCGCTGTTCGTGCGCTTGCTGCGGCTGCTCTTTGCGATTCCGGACGAGCCGGAGGAGGATGCGCCGCCCAGCCAGGACTCGACGTACCACCTGCAGCAGCGCTATGCCGAGCCGTACCTTGTTGCCCTGCTCTCGGTCAAGGACAAAGCCCTCGTGCTGGGGTCACTCACAGATGCAATGGAACTGTGGCCCGCCTGTGGCGACACCAACCTTGAAACGGTTGTCACCCGCAGCTACGAGATTGCGTTTGAGGCCCTGTCCACAGGGTCTGATGAGCAGCGCGCCACGGCGTGTGGGTTCTGGTCGGAGGCGGCAGGGTGCGACATGTTCCCGCCCACCCTGCTCCTGGGGTACCTCCCGAGGCTCCTGCCGGAGCTGGTGAGGGCGCTGCAGTGGGGGGACGACGTGCTGCAAGAGGAAGCCTTCACCAACGAGGATGACGCGCATGTTGTCGAGGATGAGAACATCACACACATCAACGTCCCCTCGCGCAACCCTGAGGAGCAGGACGAGGAGGAGGAGGAGGACGACGACCGTGCCAAGCTGTATGAGCGTCTTGTGGGTGCGTCGCACCTGCGCACGGAGGCAGATCTGTGCCTGCAGACTCTGGCAGAGTCTCATCCCGATGCGCTGGCGCCGGGTGTGATGCAGTACCTCGGGTCGACAAATCTGGACGACAGCAGCAACTGGAAGCTGCGGGAGGCGATCGCCACCCTCATCGGCACCACCGCTGAGGAGTGCATCGCATTCTACGCGCAGCAAGGGGCTGTCGACAAGATCCTCAACCTCATGAACCAGTCCTTTATCCAGAATGAGCCGCGGGGCCTGGTGCGTGACGCTGCTCTGTACTGCGTGGGGCAGATGACCACCAGCATCGTGCAGGCATCCAACGAGCTCGACAGCGATGAGGAGGACGACGGTCCCTCCACACCACACGTCCCAGCTGTCGTGCCTGCGATGTGCCTCCCTGTGCTGGTGAAGCACGTGGCCGACCGCAACAAAAGGTGCCAGGGCACCTGCATCGACGCCCTGGTGGAGGTGGCTGGGCAAATGCACGGCTCCCTCGACCTCACCCGCACAGTGGTGGAGGCAGCCACGTCGGGCACCCTGCAGCTCACCAACCGTTGCAGGGCATTCCGCGCAGCCGCACGCATGATGGTCCCCGTGGTGGGGCAGAAGGACATGCAGATCCCCGAATCCGTGGCACGCTACCTGCACAACGTTGTGCAGGGTGCAGGCCCGATGCTGGTGCGCAAGGTGGAGCTGCCCTCCGTGCTCTACGCCCTGCTGACTGCCATCAGGCTCTGCCCCGAGGAGTCGGCTGCTGCTGTGACCGCCTCGTGCATCGCAATGTGCCAGACCCTCGTGACTGCCACTGCGCAGGCCGCCACACAGTTCCCCGGGAAGGACCTCGGGCTGGACTCAGTCACGGTTGCGCTGGACATCATCAGCACGCTGAACGACTCATTCCCTGCCGCCTTCGCGCAGCAGGCAGCTGATGTGAAGCAGCTGCTGAGCGGCTCCCTGCAGCTCATCAACACAACCAGCACAGAGGACGCCAGCCTCCACAGGCGGGAGGAGATGCTCCACTCTTGCTCGTCACTTGTGGGTGACCTTGCAGGCAGCGACTTCGATATGATTGCCGACGTGGCGCTGGATCTCGCACGCTTCCTCGCAGACCACCTTCTGGGGGGTGTGGTGCGCCTCAACGAGGACAGCGGGATGAGCGCCGCCGGCAACGCCACCTGGGCCCTGGGCGAGCTGGTGGACCGCCTCCCCGAGCAGCAGTGCCAGGCCCTGTTCGCCGCCGCCCCTGGCCTGCAGGAGAAGTGTGTGTCGATGATCTGTGACGATGCACAGTATGGCTGCATCGCGCCCCCGAAGTTCCTCAGCGCGAAGCAGAACGCCGCCTGCTGCCTGGGGCGCCTGGGCCACCGTGGCCTGCCCCTGCTGCGGGGCAGTGGTACGCAGGACGACGCGCGGTGGGTCGACCGCTGGTGCCACGCCGTGTGGAAGCTCGACGACGACACCGAGGAGAAGAGGCACGCCACCCTCGGGGTGGCAAGGCAGGCGGCGCAGATGGCTGAGTCCCCCGTGTCGCTCACGATCCACCTCTGCCTGGCAGGCTTGCTGGCATGCTGGCGCACGGAGCAGACACCCGAGGTGGCTGCCGTCAAAAAGCAGCTCGGCTCGCTGCTGGCCAACGCAGAGTCCCGTGCCTCTGCCGTGCCCCTGCAATACCAGATTCCGATTGTGTTCAGGGCTGCCGACGCCTCCCGCAAGGGCGTGTGGTCTCTCCCGACTGTCAACAACGTTGCGGCGGGGATCGGTGACCCCGTGCTGACGGAGGCGCAGTGGAAGGGGATGTGCAAGGAGCTCGCTGCATCGCCTTCCGCAGGGCTGTCTGAGAAGCACGTCAACAAGCTCTACATTTCACCGCTGGTATGTCTCCTTGTCCGCCTTGGTTTGTTGCTGCGGGGTGGGTGGGTGGGCGGGCGGGAGAGCGATGTGCCAGGCCAGGGGGGTCCACATTATACAGTATTGCTTTGCAGAACCTGCGGATGGGTTTCTTGTTTTGCCGCACCACCCCCCTTGATAGACATGCCAGGTTTGCGCCACGCTGCAGCATGGCATCCCCCGCCCGCCCTCCACACCCCCACCCATGCCCCCCCTTCAGGGTGAGTCGCGCCTCGCACCGACCTTCTCCTTTGCGGTGAAGCACCTTGCCACTACGCTGGCGTAATGCTGATGGCCCTGCCCCGGCACGGCTCTGCATCCCGGTGGCACAGGCAGAGCCTGGAAACATAGTGGCTGGGAGTGAGTTGAGGATCAGGATCGTGATTTCCCGCTTCGGGATGGAAACAAACGCCACAGCGGTTGCAGTGGTGAATGTTCAGCTCTATTGATCAGCCCGTGTGTCTGTCGGCACCAATGAGGGATTCACATATGTCTGTGTGTTCTCATGTCTGCGTGTTGTGCGTGCCGTGTCTGTTGTGCTTACCCGGCCGTGGCTCACAGCTACATAGCATCTGGCTGTCTGCCGGTAGGATGACTTTGAAATGTCTGAGGTGCAAACAAAGCAAGGGAAGCTTGTCTGCTTGGGATGGAGGACCCCAGATCTGTCTCCGCGAGGGTTGCTTTTTTCGCTTTATTCTGGGGCTGCCTTTGGGTGGGGGTGGGTGTGGGGGTGGGGGTGTGTTTCTATCACAGCGGATGATCAGACAAGGCATCAGACATGGGCTCTTCCGACCTGATTAACAAAACAGCATTGAACCGAAAAAAACGCCCAACCCTTCTCTCTCTCTCACTCTCTCTTCTCCTAGCCAGCTTCCCGAAAAGAAGAAACAGAAGAAGAACATCAGCTTCAGGGCTGCGGAGGGGTGGGCTATTTGTCAGGCTTATGACTTTCGCTGCTGGGGCTCTTGGCCGCCCCCCCCCCCCCTCCCCAACTTGCATAGCTGATTTCTCGTAAACTTTTTTTTGAAATGGAGCGCTCCCCCCCCTTTTTTCAAAAAAGCAAACAGATTTTCTTACCTATCACCCCCCTCCCCAACTTCATTGATGATCCCCCCTCCCCCCCCATCCTCGGGAGTCCACAACCCAGCGGCACACACCCACAACCCCTTCGCAGACGACACTCACCTACCCCTCTGACTAGCCTGCTCTTCACAGGGCACTTCCCCCTGCCTTCTTTCCTACTTGCTGATACAGACAACCGCCCGGCGGGGGCCGCAGGGTGGTGGGGCGCGGGGCCGCAGCCCTTTGGGGAGGGGAGAGAGGGGAGGTGGCTGCGGTGGCGGTTGGGGCGAACGAACCGACGATCTGAGGATGGCGGTGCCGGTGACCTACGCCTCCCCCCCGGTATACGCTAACCCGGGGAACGTCTCCCAGGGGTACCCCCAGCAGTATGTGCAGCAGTACGGCGGGGGTGGGTACCCGCCTCAGCAGGCAATGTACCAGCAGGCGCCTGGTGTCCAGCCTGCTCCGGTGAATGTGATGCAAGGAGGGCAGGGTGGTGTGCCGGGGCCGTCGCCTGTTTCAGCGCCTGCGCCGACTGCTTCGCCTAGCCCTGCTCCTGCGCCTGAGGCGGCGCCTGAGCGAGAATCAAAGCGTGGCATCTCTCTCTTCAAAAGAAAGAAGAAGCCGAAGGAGGATCTCCAGCCCAGCCCACCGCAGCAGGGTGTGACGCGGCAGGATTCAGAATATAGTGCCGGTGGCGATACCGATCCGTCGCACAGCAGGACGAGCAACCAGACCCCGCAGCCGCCTACTCCTACGTCGAATGCTGAGTGGAAGCTTTTTGACAACCCCAAGAAGAAGGTCACCATCGATGATTTCAACCTCCAAGCCGAGCTCGGGAGGGGGTCATTTGGAGAGGTTTTCAAAGTGATTTACAAGTCGAAGCGCAAGTTGAAGCAGTCGACATCCAGCAGCGATGAGGCCTCGCCGCCGGGGTCCCCCGGAGGCGATGAAGGCGGGAAAGGCGAGAAGGCAAAGTCCTACGCTCTGAAGATCATGTCGAAGGCGAGGATCTGCAAGCCCAAAGAGGTTCTGTCGGAGCGCTCTGTGCTGCAGCATCTCAACCACCCGTTTGTCGTGCAGCTGGTGGGTGCCTTCCAGACCAGCACGAAGCTGTGCCTCATTCTGACATACCTGCCGCATGGCAACCTGCGGGATCGGCTCAAGCAGTGCGTCGCCCTGTCGCCACAGAGCGCTGCGTTTACCTCCGCATGCATCCTGCTGGCCCTGGAGTACCTTCATGCCAATAAGATCATCTACCGCGACCTCAAGCCTGAGAATATCGTTGTGGATGAGCTTGGCTATCCTGTCGTGACGGACATGGGGCTTGCAAAGGAGCTGAAGGAGCAGATGGCGCATACCTGCTGCGGCACGCCTCTCTACACAGCGCCCGAGGTGCTGACGAGCCGCGATGCGGGGTATACCACAGCGGTGGACTGGTGGTCCTTCGGGATCATCCTGGCCGAGATGCTGCAGGGCGTGCCCCCATTCTACTCCAACAACTCTAAGGCGGTGTTCCAGCTGGTGCTGCACCGCCCCCCGCAGTTGGCCCCGCCTGTGGTGGACATCGGGAAGCAGATCATCACAGAGCTGCTCGCCAAGGACCCGGCGCGCCGCCTTACCGACCCTGCAGTCATGCGGCAACGTGACTTCTACACTGCATTCGGATTTGACTGGGACTGTCTCCGTGGTCGCAAGGTATGTTGTGATATGTGAGATGTCTGGGGTGGCGTGGCGAGAGGAGAGGGGCTGCGCCAAGGTCGGATGTTCTGCTCTGTGATGTGAAAACAAAGGGCGGGAGAGTGGGCGAGGTTTCTGGTTTTGTTGGGTTGTTCTTTTGGGGTTCGATGCGAGCCAAAACAAAATGCTGGGCAGCTCTCTGTCGGCACATCGGGCCTGTGGGTAGCCTGGCTCTCAGTGATCGTGGTTGTCGATACCAAAGCAGGAAAATTGGCAGCCAGTGTGTGCTGAGATCATCAGGGAGGTCCAACCAACGACCCATCACCTGCCGCAGTATAAAAGTGTGCTCCTCTTCCCGCCGGAAGAAGAGAGCAAGCTGATGGCGACAGAGACACCTCTCAGCGACGAGCAGAAGGCTCAAATCGTCCGTGATATTAAGGCGGATCCGCAGGACTCACAGAACACAAACTACTTGGTATGCAACGGTTTTCAAGTCAGCAAAGGAGCCCGAGCGGGTTATGTGGTGCTGTCGCAGGGGCAGAAAGCTCTCTAGGTTTCTCGATTTGCATTTCTTGTCTGTGCCCATCCATGCAAAGCCAAGGCCTGGCACAATGGAACCATGTGGTTGACATTCTATGCTATTTGCTTTCCACTCTTTCCCACGGGATCCCAATGGCTTCGGCATGATTTATACAAGAGTTGTATTTCGAACCCCAGCATGCCATGGGGACCAGTGCCTGGCTGAGGTCACCTCGTGCAATCTATCTATAATTCGCATCAGCCATCGGCACACACTGCACCACCTTATACCTACAGACATGGACACTTTAGAGCAGCTGTGATGCCCTGTGATGTCGTCTTGTAGATGGCGCTGAGATGCAAAGTGGGTGGGGGCGTCAGGGAGAAGGGGGGGGGGGGTGAACGGAGGGTAGGGGGGGGGGTTGCGCGAGCAAGTTCTGCCAATCCGGGTGCGTGAAAATCTTTGTTGTGCCGTGTCGATATTTGGTTTCTCACCACACACACGCGTACCCCCCCCCCCCCTCTCCCCCCCCCCCCCTCCCCATCTACATTCTACTCTTTACCCCCCCCCACCTCACCTCACCTGTCTTCTCTCGCATGGCAAGCGGTGCACTGCAGGATCTTTCCGAATGCTCTGGCAACTTTGTGCGCACAGCTGGCCACCAAGGCCAGGATGTTATCGATTGAAGACAACACTGGACAATGGGAGGGTCTGCTGGGACAAGACGAAGAAGGGGGGGGGGGGAGGGGCATGGACATGAGTCGGCACACGGCACATCCCTCGGCCCTCCTCCTTTTTTTTAGTCCCGAGGTGACTATGTGAATGCTGGTGCTGCTCGCAACATGAGATTGCTGATACATTTCGACTCGTATGATGTGGCGATGTTCGTTGGGTGTGTCGACCCACCGAAAACGCATGCACATTACCCTCTGTTTTAGTTGCCAGCTGGCATGTGCATGCACGCCCAACTCATTCAATTCACAAGCGCCCCTCAGTGATGGTGGCTCGAAACGTTGTTAAACGAGTCAGATCCAGTCGTCATCCTGCATTGAGTGCATCCCGATCGCTATCCTTTTCTTCACTATTTTGTAGCCGCAGCACAGCAGGGGTGGGGCGGAGACGTCACGTCCACACCATATTATCGGCACTCCGACCCACACTGCCCTCTGGCCCCTGGATAAAATTGGAGGCGGGGTGGGGGGGGGGGGGCAGGGGCAGGGGCTGGGGTAATTTTCTGGGGGGTCGTGAACGTCGGGGGGGGGGGGGCTGGCGCACGGTGGGATCTTGTAAATTTTACATGTATAACTACAAGTATAATACATGTATTATACATGTATAATACTTACATGTCAACTATTATGCATGTATAATACATGTATATGCATGGATGTATTCAGATCTTAATAAGAGAGGAATTTTTTTCGCCAAATCTACCTCCTCCTCCTCTTAGATTAAGACCTTAGTCCATAAACGGCCCAAAAAAGCCCAACATCTGAATCCCCTTAATTAAGGTCTTAAACCTCTTAGTGTAACCTCTTTAAGGTCTTACACTCAGAGGTTAAGACCTTAGTTCGATCTTCAGCAATATTACGTTGACAGCGGGTGAACCCAGCAGGTTCCTGCACACACCCGCCCCCCGCGCCCCCACCACACGCACGTTCACGGTGGGATTTTGTAAATTTTACATGTATAACTACAAGTATAATACATGTATTATACATGTATAATACTTGCATGTCAACTATTATACATGTATAATACATGTATATGCCTGAAATATACATGTAAAATACATGTATATCAAGTAAAAATACATGTATAATACTTGCATGTCAACTATTATACATGTATTTTTACTTGATATACATGTATTTTACATGTATATTTCAGGCATTTACATGTATTTTACATGTATAATACTTGTCATGCAAGTATTATACATGTAAAATACTTGCATGACAAGTAAAATACTTGCATGCAAGTAAAATACATGTATTTTACTTGCATGCAAGTATTTTACTTGTCATGCAAGTATTATACATGTATTTTACTTGTCATGCAAGTATTTTACTTGTATAATACTTGCATGACAAGTATTATACATGTAAAATACATGTAAATGCCTGAAATATACATGTAAAATACATGTATATCAAGTAAAAATACAAGTATAATAGTTGACATGCAAGTATTATACTTGTATTTTTACTTGATATACATGTATTTTACATGTATATTTCAGGCATATACATGTATTATACATGTATAATAGTTGACATGCAAGTATTATACATGTATTATACATGTATAATACATGTATTATACTTGTAGTTATACATGTAAAATTTACAAGATCCCACCGTGTTCGTGCCCCCCCCCCCCACCACACACTCAGTTGACTCCAACACTCACATCCCCCACGAGGACTCTTATTTGCGTGGCAGCAAGTGGCAACATAGTGTGAGAGAAATGCCACACTGCAAAAGTACGCTTGAGTCACAGAGCGGCAGCAGAATACAGGTTGGAGTTTTGCCGCTCAGCGGATCATCTCACGCGGTGTACGCGTGTGCATTGATGGCAGAGACTGCCTCTTCGAAAGAAGCCAGCACATTCTTCGGGATGGTGGTGGGCTGGAGAATGTCGTCCTCCCACTCGACGACTTTCGGCCCAGTCGCAGCAGGATAGCCCTTCCGCAGGGTCCGGTCGAACTGGTTGGGTAGGTCCTGGTTGCAGGCATGGAAGAGGATTCGGGCCCGAGTTGATGCGTGCGCTGCCATGCGGGACGGGGGGAGCACACGGCGCGCGATAGAAAACACGCTGTCACACCCCAGAGTCGATGCAGTCACCGCCAGCAGATCAAGGCACAGAGTACGCAGCGCGCACTCCCCGTAGTTCAGCCAGAAGGAGTCCACATCGCCCTTCATGCCCTCCTTCTTGGAGTGATCCACATACTCTACCCACGCCGCCTCCTCGACTTCACGGAACGCCGGAATCCAGGCAGTGATATCCTGGAAGGACATCAGGTTGTCAGTGTTCCCCATGATCTTGACAGCACGTGGGTTCACGTGTCTCATCGCCTTCCAGTAGTAGTACGACCCCTCCGACTTGTTCCCCCACCACCGCACCTTCAGCTCCTCTGAGAGGACAGCTGCGACTGGGGACTTGGCATCCAGCAGGTCTTCCAGGGACTTCTTTTCCCGCTCGAGAAATTCTTTCTCTTTTTCCGTCTTGGCGTACGCGATGTTGTCAAGGTCCTGAATCTTCCCCTCCATGTCACCCCAAACAGAGTGGCTGTGCGACTTCTTCGAGGGGGTGGTGTAGGAAGCCAGCAGCTCCATGATCGGCGAATTTGCCCGCTCCATCTCCAGCAACTCCTTCTCCAGCCGTGTGACCCCCAGATCCTTGAGCAGCTGGCCCAGCTTCCCCATGCTGGGTGTCGTACTGCCCTGTTGGAGCTCGGTGCTCACGAACACGAACAGCGCCTTCATGCGCTGGCGCACGTGGGTGTACACTTCGATGCGAGACGAGTACCGAGTATCACCTGGGAGGGGGCACTTCACAGCCGGCACCTTCTCCTTTGTGTTGTTCTTTTTTGCAGCGTCGAGAACAGCATGCGCTGCTGGAAGGATATCCTTGAGGGTGGTAGCGGTGGAGACTGCCTCGTTCGGCTGGCGGAGGGCTGCACGGATCTTCCCGGCGCACGATTCGAAGAGATCGGCTTCCTCCTGCGGCGTGCAGTCCTCCCTGAGTTCTTCGACTTCCCCGAGGATGGTCTCCAGCGATGACACAGCAACTCCGGAGAGACACTCCATCTGCACTTCGACCCACCGTCTGTGCCGATACTTGTTCTCATCCCCGCCCAGCAAGTTGTTGAGTAGGCGGGACACCTCGAAGGCGGCACACCCCGGGAACTTCTTCTCCAGGTTGGCCAGCATCCAGGTCTCGCAGACGTCGCCACAGTTGTTCACCAAGTGTGGGACGCACGACACGAAGGGGACACCGAATGCTTCGGCGAGTTCACGGCTTGCAGCTGCGTTGGACCCGCCCTTGTCGGATCTGATGAGGAAGGGGGGGGGCAAGCTGAGGCGCGTCAGCTCGCGCTTGATGTCCTGCGACAGCTCGACCCCGGTCTGGCTCCCCCTCCGCTCCTCCGGACGTATGAAGATCAGCGATGCGGCGAATCCTACAGCGCTGAGGATGATGGCCGTCGCCTTCGTGTCGCCAATCCCACTGTTGTCATGCGACATGCAGTACCTCCCCCCCTTCAGCTTGGCCGTGATGACCTTCTCGCCAGAAACGACTTCGCCTTTTTCTGCAGCAACAGGGCTGCAGCATCTACGGCAACAGTTTGTGCCTGTGACAGCTCCGCAGTAATAGAATCCTCATCGGAGTCAGCCGCTCTCTTTGCCATATTGCGGCTGCTTGTGTGTGCCAGGTGTGGAAGTGAGGAACGCGCATACATACAAGCATGCAAAAAAGCGAATGTTATTTGGACCGTGCAGGCTTTTGCAGGATTGGGGGTGGGATGAGAGATTCCTGGGCTGATACCATCCTAGTCCGTCGAGCCGAGGTCAGTTTCTGAGCAAAGATGTTCTGTAACCCCTTCCCAATAGGGAAACCCCTGCAGAAAAACTAAGGTCTTAGAATTAAGAGGTTAAGGGGGTCTTCGCTAGCCGGTGCAAAAAAGTGCAGGCTGGTGCAGGGCAAAATGGGCCGAAAATGGGCCAAATCGGAGGCAAAAAAAAGGGCGGGGAGTTGGGTGGCCCCTAGCTGGGAGCACGCATTTGGACCCAAAAAATAATGTCGAGCGGTCCCTGTGCATTGTTCAGCCCTCACAGGACGAGAAGGCACGGCGGGGCCCGTGTCACGGGTAAACATTGAGATCAACCTGTCATCCTGGGCCAAGCCAAGATGGGAGCTGGCCGCCTGGGGCAATGCAGGAGCAACGGCTAGTGCTCGTGCTCGCACGAAGCGGAGCCAGGCAGTGCTGTCCCGAGAACGGGCCGAGCCAGACAGTGCTGTCCCAAGGGTGGGCCGAGCCAGACAGTGATGTCCCGAGAATGGGCCGAGCCAGGCAGTGCTGTCCCAAGGGTGGGCCGAGCCAGACAGTGCTGTCCCGAGAACGGGCCGAGCCAGACAGTGCTGTCCCGAGAACGGGCCGAGCCAGACAGTGCTGTCCCGAGGGTGGGCCGAGCTAGGCAGTGCTGTCCCGAGAATGGGCCGAGCCAGGCAGTGCTGTCCCAAGGGTGGGCCGAGCCAGACAGTGCTGTCCCGAGAATGGGCCGAGCCAGACAGTGCTGTCCCGAGAACGGGCCGAGCCAGACAGTGCTGTCCCGAGGGTGGGCCGAGCTAGGCAGTGCTGTCCCGAGAATGGGCCGAGCCAGGCAGTGCTGTCCCAAGGGTGGGCCGAGCCAGACAGTGCTGTCCCGAGAATGGGCCGAGCCAGACAGTGCTGTCCCGAGAATGGGCCGAGCCAGACAGTGCTGTCCCGAGAACGGGCCGAGCCAGACAGTGCTGTCCCGAGGGTGGGCCGAGCTAGGCAGTGCTGTCCCGAGAATGGGCCGAGCCAGGCAGTGCTGTCCCAAGGGTGGGCCGAGCCAGACAGTGCTGTCCCGAGAATGGGCCGAGCCAGACAGTGCTGTCCCGAGAACGGGCCGAGCCAGACAGTGCTGTCCCGAGGGTGGGCCGAGCTAGGCAGTGCTGTCCCGAGAATGGGCCGAGCCACGCAGTCCTGTCCAGAGGGTGGGCCGAGCCAGGCAGTGATGTCCCGAGGGTGGGCCGACATCACATCCGGTCTCGGCCCGCTGTCTGGACCGCAGCAACAAGCAATCTGCGCTGCATGCACAGGAGCAGGGGGACTTGGCCCGTCCGCACTCCGACATTGCACCGCGCTGCCCCAGCGCTCCAGATCACAAGGCCCCCTGTGCCGCAGGAGGTGGAGACGTCGCACACCAGCAGGATGACGTCGCAGACCAGTTCACCACCCCCAACAGTAGGTCACACTCCGCCTCGCCTGTAGGCCGTCTACTGTATGCAGGAGTCTGCGTGTGTTGATAAAGACACACACGCCCGGCACACCTGATTCTATGGGCAGCGCTCGTAACTCTCTCGGCGCCAAGTCGAAGCTGAGCAAGATTTGGTTGGACGGTGCAAATATAGCTAGCCTTGCGGGCTCGCTAAGACACTCTCCGAGCTAGCTACATGAACACAACATTGCACATCGCACGGTTTCGAAGGATGGGTACGCGATGCGGGTTTAGGTCTTGTGCTAATGTTACACACAGCAAGATCCCTGACGGAGGGGATCGATGGAGGCACTGAGGAGATCATGACTGGGAAGGGGTCCTGCATCGAACCCCCTCTGAGTGGAGCAAACACTCGGTACTCCGGGCGCCACGTTCTGCTCGGCTGGACATCACCCCGAGGTCGTGGCCACGGCCCCCGACCACTCACTGCGGGGAGCTTCCCGTCCAGACAGTGTCTGGACATCACTCCTGGGCTCGACCCACTGGGCCGAGCCGACGAGTCGTGTCCAGACACTGGGCCGAGCCCAGGAGTGCTGTCCAGACACTGGGCCGAGCCCAGGAGTGATGTCCAGACCCTGGGCCGAGCCAGGGAGTGGTGTCCAGACCCTGGGCCGAGCCCAGGAGTGCTGTCCAGGCACTGGGCCGAGCTCAGGAGTGCTGTCCAGTCCCTGGGCCGAGCCCAGGAGTGATGTCCAGACCCTGGGCCGAGCCAGGGAGTGGTGTCCAGACACTGGGCCGAGCCCAGGAGTGATGTCCAGACCCTGGGCCGAGCCAGGGAGTGGTGTCCAGACCCTGGGCCGAGCCCAGGAGTGCTGTCCAGACACTGGGCCGAGCTCAGGAGTGCTGTCCAGTCCCTGGGCCGAGCCAGGGAGTGGTGTCCAGACACTGGGCCGAGCCCAGGAGTGGTGTCCAGACCCTGGGCCGAGCCCAGGAGTGCTGTCCAGTCCCTGGGCCGAGCCCAGGAGTGCTGTCCAGACACTGACGATGTCCTGCCTCATACCCGCCATGCCCGCAATGCACTTCCGGATCACATGGTTGTGGATTTTTAGCGCCTTCCGCATTCCCTCGAAAGACTTCTCCAAGCAGAGGGTCGAGGCCTGCACGTCTGTGACCACGAGTGTCGTGATCTTCGTCTCTGTGGAGTAGTCATCGAAGAGCAGCGCCTGCTGGCTGTCTTCGTTCAGCATCCTACGACTAGGCCGGCTATGGGCCGATCTCGCCCGTACTGGGCCGGACATGGGCCGATCTCGGCAGTACTGGGCCGGCTATGGGCCGATCTCGCACGTACTGGGCCGGCTATGGGCCGATCTCGGCAGTGCTGGGCCGGCTATGGGCCGATCTCGCCCGTACTGGGCCGAACATGGGCCGATCTCGGCAGTGCTGGGCCGGCTATGGGCCGATCTCGCCCGTACTGGGCCGGCTATGGGCCGATCTCGGCAGTGCTGGGCCGGCTACGGGCCGATCTCGGCCGTACTGGGCCGGACATGGGCCGATCTCGGCAGTGCTGGGCCGGCTATGGGCCGATCTCGCCCGTACTGGGCCGGCTATGGGCCGATCTCGGCAGTGCTGGGCCGGCTATGGGCCGATCTCGGCAGTGCTGGGCCGGCTATGGGCCGATCTCGCCCGTACTGGGCCGGACATGGGCCGATCTCGGCAGTGCTGGGCCGGCTATGGGCCGATCTCGCCCGTACTGGGCCGGCTATGGGCCGATCTCGGCAGTGCTGGGCCGGCTACGGGCCGATCTCGGCCGTACTGGGCCGGACATGGGCCGATCTCGGCAGTGCTGGGCCGGCTATGGGCCGATCTCGGCAGTGCTGGGCCGGCTACGGGCCGATCTCGGCCGTACTGGGCCGGACATGGGCCGATCTCGGCAGTGCTGGGCCGGCTATGGGCCGATCTCGCCCGTACTGGGCCGGCTATGGGCCGATCTCGGCAGTGCTGGGCCGGCTATGGGCCGATCTCGGCAGTGCTGGGCCGGCTACGGGCCGATCTCGCCCGTACTGGGCCGGACATGGCCCGATCTCGCCCGTACTGGGCCGGCTATGGGCCGATCTCGGCAGTGCTGGGCCGGCTATTGGCCGATCTCGCACGTACTGGGCCGGACATGGGCCGATCTCGGCAGTGCTGGGCCGGCTATGGGCCGATCTCGCCCGTACTGGGCCGGCTATGGGCCGATCTCGGCAGTGCTGGGCCGGCTATGGGCCGATCTCGGCAGTGCTGGGCCGGCTATGGGCCGATCTCGCCCGTACTGGGCCGGCTATGGGCCGATCTCGGCAGTGCTGGGCCGGACATGGGCCGATCTCGGCAGTGCTGGGCCGGCTACGGGCCGATCTCGCCCGTACTGGGCCGGACATGGGCCGATCTCGGCAGTGCTGGGCCGGCTATGGGCCGATCTCGCCCGTACTGGGCCGGCTATGGGCCGATCTCGGCAGTGCTGGGCCGGCTATGGGCCGATCTCGCCCGTACTGGGCCGGCTATGGGCCGATCTCGGCAGTGCTGGGCCGGACATGGGCCGATCTCGGCAGTGCTGGGCCGGCTATGGGCCGATCTCGCCCGTACTGGGCCGGCTATGGGCCGATCTCGGCAGTGCTGGGCCGGACATGGGCCGATCTCGGCAGTGCTGGGCCGGCTATGGGCCGATCTCGCCCGTACTGGGCCGGCTATGGGCCGATCTCGGCAGTGCTGGGACGGCTACGGGCCGATCTCGCCCGTACTGGGCCGGCTATGGGCGATCTCGGCAGTGCTGGGCCGGCTACGGGCCGATCTCGCCCGTACTGGGCCGGACATGGGCCGATCTCGCCCGTACTGGGCCGGCTATGGGCCGATCTCGGCAGTGCTGGGCCGGCTACGGGCCGATCTCGCCCGTACTGGGCCGGACATGGCCCGATCTCGCCCGTACTGGGCCGGCTATGGGCCGATCTCGGCAGTGCTGGGCCGGCTATTGGCCGATCTCGCACGTACTGGGCCGGACATGGGCCGATCTCGGCAGTGCTGGGCCGGCTATGGGCCGATCTCGCCCGTACTGGGCCGGCTATGGGCCGATCTCGGCAGTGCTGGGCCGGCTATGGGCCGATCTCGCACGTACTGGGCCGGACATGGGCCGATCTCGGCAGTGCTGGGCCGGCTATGGGCCGATCTCGCCCGTACTGGGCCGGCTATGGGCCGATCTCGGCAGTGCTGGGCCGGACATGGGCCGATCTCGGCAGTGCTGGGCCGGCTATGGGCCGATCTCGCACGTACTGGGCCGGACATGGGCCGATCTCGGCAGTGCTGGGCCGCCTATGGGCCGATCTCGCCCGTACTGGGCCGGCTATGGGCCGATCTCGGCAGTGCTGGGCCGGACATGGGCCGATCTCGGCAGTGCTGGGCCGGCTATGGGCCGATCTCGCCCGTACTGGGCCGGCTATGGGCCGATCTCGGCAGTGCTGGGCCGGCTATGGGCCGATCTCGGCAGTGCTGGGCCGGCTATGGGCCGATCTCGCCCGTACTGGGCCGGCTATGGGCCGATCTCGGCAGTGCTGGGCCGGACATGGGCCGATCTCGGCAGTGCTGGGCCGGCTATGGGCCGATCTCGCCCGTACTGGGCCGGACATGGGCCGATCTCGGCAGTGCTGGGCCGGCTATGGGCCGATCTCGCCCGTACTGGGCCGGCTATGGGCCGATCTCGGCAGTGCTGGGCCGGCTATGGGCCGATCTCGCCCGTACTGGGCCGGCTATGGGCCGATCTCGGCAGTGCTGGGCCGGCTATGGGCCGATCTCGCCCGTACTGGGCCGGCTATGGGCCGATCTCGGCAGTGCTGGGCCGGACATGGGCCGATCTCGGCAGTGCTGGGCCGGCTATGGGCCGATCTCGCCCGTACTGGGCCGGCTATGGGCAGATCTCGGCAGTGCTGGGACGGCTACGGGCCGATCTCGCCCGTACTGGGCCGGCTATGGGCGATCTCGGCAGTGCTGGGCCGGCTACGGGCCGATCTCGCCCGTACTGGGCCGGACATGGGCCGATCTCGCCCGTACTGGGCCGGCTATGGGCCGATCTCGGCAGTGCTGGGCCGGCTACGGGCCGATCTCGCCCGTACTGGGCCGGACATGGGCCGATCTCGCCCGTACTGGGCCGGCTATGGGCCGATCTCGGCAGTGCTGGGCCGGCTACGGGCCGATCTCGCCCGTACTGGGCCGGACATGGCCCGATCTCGCCCGTACTGGGCCGGCTATGGGCCGATCTCGGCAGTGCTGGGCCGGCTATTGGCCGATCTCGCACGTACTGGGCCGGACATGGGCCGATCTCGGCAGTGCTGGGCCGGCTATGGGCCGATCTCGCCCGTACTGGGCCGGCTATGGGCCGATCTCGGCAGTGCTGGGCCGGCTATGGGCCGATCTCGCACGTACTGGGCCGGACATGGGCCGATCTCGGCAGTGCTGGGCCGGCTATGGGCCGATCTCGCCCGTACTGGGCCGGCTATGGGCCGATCTCGGCAGTGCTGGGCCGGACATGGGCCGATCTCGGCAGTGCTGGGCCGGCTATGGGCCGATCTCGCCCGTACTGGGCCGGACATGGGCCGATCTCGGCAGTGCTGGGCCGGCTATGGGCCGATCTCGCCCGTACTGGGCCGGACATGGGCCGATCTCGGCAGTGCTGGGCCGGCTATGGGCCGATCTCGCCCGTACTGGGCCGGCTATGGGCCGATCTCGGCAGTGCTGGGCCGGCTATGGGCCGATCTCGCCCGTACTGGGCCGGCTATGGGCCGATCTCGGCAGTGCTGGGCCGGACATGGGCCGATCTCGGCAGTGCTGGGCCGGCTATGGGCCGATCTCGCCCGTACTGGGCCGGCTATGGGCAGATCTCGGCAGTGCTGGGACGGCTACGGGCCGATCTCGCCCGTACTGGGCCGGCTATGGGCGATCTCGGCAGTGCTGGGCCGGCTACGGGCCGATCTCGCCCGTACTGGGCCGGACATGGGCCGATCTCGCCCGTACTGGGCCGGCTATGGGCCGATCTCGGCAGTGCTGGGCCGGCTACGGGCCGATCTCGCCCGTACTGGGCCGGACATGGGCCGATCTCGCCCGTACTGGGCCGGCTATGGGCCGATCTCGGCAGTGCTGGGCCGGCTACGGGCCGATCTCGCCCGTACTGGGCCGGACATGGCCCGATCTCGCCCGTACTGGGCCGGCTATGGGCCGATCTCGGCAGTGCTGGGCCGGCTATTGGCCGATCTCGCACGTACTGGGCCGGACATGGGCCGATTTCGGCAGTGCTGGGCCGGCTATGGGCCGATCTCGCCCGTACTGGGCCGGCTATGGGCCGATCTCGGCAGTGCTGGGCCGGCTATGGGCCGATCTCGCACGTACTGGGCCGGACATGGGCCGATCTCGGCAGTGCTGGGCCGGCTATGGGCCGATCTCGCCCGTACTGGGCCGGCTATGGGCCGATCTCGGCAGTGCTGGGCCGGACATGGGCCGATCTCGGCAGTGCTGGGCCGGCTATGGGCCGATCTCGCACGTACTGGGCCGGACATGGGCCGATCTCGGCAGTGCTGGGCCGGCTATGGGCCGATCTCGCCCGTACTGGGCCGGCTATGGGCCGATCTCGGCAGTGCTGGGCCGGACATGGGCCGATCTCGGCAGTGCTGGGCCGGCTATGGGCCGATCTCGCCCGTACTGGGCCGGCTATGGGCCGATCTCGGCAGTGCTGGGCCGGCTATGGGCCGATCTCGCCCGTACTGGGCCGGCTATGGGCCGATCTCGGCAGTGCTGGGCCGGCTATGGGCCGATCTCGCACGTACTGGGCCGGACATGGGCCGATCTCGGCAGTGCTGGGCCGGCTATGGGCCGATCTCGCCCGTACTGGGCCGGCTATGGGCCGATCTCGGCAGTGCTGGGCCGGACATGGGCCGATCTCGGCAGTGCTGGGCCGGCTATGGGCCGATCTCGCACGTACTGGGCCGGACATGGGCCGATCTCGGCAGTGCTGGGCCGGCTATGGGCCGATCTCGCCCGTACTGGGCCGGCTATGGGCCGATCTCGGCAGTGCTGGGCCGGCTATGGGCCGATCTCGCCCGTACTGGGCCGGGTCCAGGAGTGGTGTCCAGACCCTGGGCCGACCCAGGCTGTGGGTGGTGCATTTTGGTGCATTTTCCGTCGGTTTAGGTGAAAATTGTCGAATTTTGTCGAAATTTGACGACAGGTGACGAACAGCGAGAATCCCCGAAAAACCGGTTTTTAATTCATTTTTGGGGGGGGGTCTTCGCTGACGAAGTTTTTGTCGAAGACCCCTGTCGTCGTCGTCAGAACACTGCCGTCTTCGGTGAAAAACCCCCTGAAACAGCCGTTTTCCTAATTATGTGACGAACGACGAAGTTTGTCGAAGTTTGTCGACCAGCGAAGACCCCCTAAAACGCGGAATCTCTTACAGGGGGGGGTCAAATAAACGTACTTAGTTGAATAGTAGTACTTAGCCGAATAGTAGTACTTATTTTTTTGGGGCTCTGGGGCACGTTGGGCCGTTGAATAGTAGTACTTACTTTTCACCCTTTTTTTGGGGGAAATTTTTCGTTTTTTTTGAGATTTTCTTTTTGGAGACACACAAATCTGCAAACTTTGGGGCAAGGAATGGGGACAACGGGGTCTATTGGTGCCACTTAGGGGAACCAGGGTGCACGGGGTCCGTAGAGGGGGGAAGTGACCTACGCTCAAAGATATGTCGTGACGAAGGGAATCGGGGCATCCCCCCTCAGACACATACGGACGGGAAACCAGCGAACCCGCAAACTCCTGCGGTCCAGAGGCATCAGAACCACTGCTGAAGACCGCAAACCCGGAAACCCGCAAACTCCTGGGGTCCAGAGGCGTCAAAATCACTGCTGAAGAGCGGCGCGCATTAAACGACTCCTCATCTACGGCGTCCGCAGTCCCTACCACCAACGAGAAGATGTGGACGGATGGCCCCAGACACACCTCACCATAGATGTAGCCTTCGAGGACCAGCTGAGCCCACCCCCCACCCCCCGCAGCCCCCTTCCCTGACGTTGTTTGACATTCTCTCCTGTTGTGCAGCACTGATCAACACACGCCCGCAAACCCGCAATCCAACTGCCCAGATTTCACCATCCACCAACAGAGCCAATAGCTTCGGCTGGTGTCCGACATAATGATGACGTCCGATGCTTTCATGTGCCTCCTGCTGATGGAATGCCTCCTGTTCAAGATATTCGAGGATGGGCCACCGCCATGCGCTCCCCGGCCTTCCTTCAACCAACTGGCCCGGGCCAGGGCACGCTGGTAGCCGAGCGCTTGCGGGATATGGGGTACGTGCTGAAGGTGTCGGGTGAGGAGGACGGGTTCGTGAAGAGCTCCCTTTGTCCGGACCTCACCTTCGCACCAAGCACAGAAACATCCCCTGAGGCTGGTGGTGCGGACCTTGAACCTGGGTTGGACGGGAAGGCAAAAGAGAGCACAGAGAAGCAGTCCACCCAAAAGAAAGTTGTGTCTCAGCCAACCCAACAGTCAAGCATCTTGGCATGGGCGAAGCCGGTTCGTGTGAACTCTCTCACACAGACACAGCCTTCCCAGTCCTCCCAGTCCTCCGAAAAGAAGCGCGCAGCGTCCCCGACCACCCAGACTCCCAACAAACACCGCAGGCTCTGCAAAGGGTGTAGGAAGCCTGGGCACAACATGCAGACTTGCCCCAGCAAGCCCAAGAACTTGAAGAAGAAGTAAGTTGGGGCGTGCTGGTTGTGGCTTGTCTTTTTCACATCTTTTTTTTAAGCATCAACGCACCAACCAACCACCGACAGTGAAGCTGACAGCTCTGATGAACTGTGTATGCTTTCACTAACTCAACAAGAATGTCAACCAGGGGGGGGGGGGCAATACAAATCAAAACGGTACGAAACCAAATGAGGGGCGAGTGGTAGGACGAGAACAGAGCGGATACTCGACCGGAAGGCAGAAGAAGTGAGAGACGGACGACAGCAGTGACCAGCGCGCCCCTGGTGGACCAAACAGCCCCGCAGAGCCCCTGCAAACAGCGTTTTTAGGAAAAGTTGAATAGACGTACTTAGTACGTCTATTCGCTCGCAAACTATTTATTAATTTTCTGGCGAGGTCGATTTAGGCCCGCGCGTTCGCCGAATAGTAGTACTAAGTACGTTTATTTGACCCCCCCCTGTAATAAGGTCTGAATATATCCATGTATATGCCTGAAATATACATGTAAAATACATGTATATCAAGTAAAAATATATGTATAATACTTGCATGTCAACTATTATACACATACATTGGGCGTTATTCCGTTACCAGTAACGGTAATAACGTTATTTTTGCGTTATTTTTTGACCCCAAAAAAGGCAGCATTTCCCGGTGAATCTGACCCGAAACTCGGGTCCCTACCCCCCCTAAAAGAATTTTCTTGGGTAAAATATCACTCCAGGGGGCCACTCCGTGATGTCAAAAAATTGGAAAACGTTTTCTCCTAAAATAACGCGTTATTTTTCCGTTATTTTCATGAAAACTTGCGTTATTCGGACAATTTTGCGGGCGGATGGTGTAGTTTTTGGTGGAGATGGCTCCAGAATACCCCCCTGGGACCATTTTTTGGATAATAACGCACGGACATGTCGAGTTTCGTGAAAAAATCATGTTTTTTGGCTTTTTCAAGGCAAATACTGCAGAAACCCCTGCAACCTTGCAGCATCCAATGTTCCTGGAGTGAAATTTGGAGTGAAAATCACTCCAAAATCACTCAGTGTGGACGCAGAAGTGAATCCTTCAGGAATACACCCGCACACCTCACATTGGCGGTGTATAAACCACCTGATATTTTTACTCGTTACGAGCGACGAAGTAGCGCGAAGTAGCGACGTGCCCATTTTTTCCCGGTCCGTTCTAAAATAGTTACGTTCCAAAAGTCCGTTACTGGTGCTGTCAAAGACGCTTCGCACAATATACGCACGAACTACCCAAAGTACGCTCGGGCTACGCACGAAGTACGCAGGAACTACGCAATTTGAACTTTCTTGCACCCCCCAGTCATTATTTGCACGCACTCCAGGTCCCATATTTGCACCAGTGCAAATATGAGACCTGGAGTGCAACTATGAGGAATTCCCGAGTTCGTCGTGATGTGCAAAACATGACTGGGTTGTGCAAGAAACCATCATCTGCACCCCGTATCGGCCTCAATTGCACCCTCGTGCAGGTAAAAAAAGGCCTCGGGCCTCCGGCCCTCGGACCGTTTTTTAATTACGCACACGACCTTCGCGCGGAAAGTGTCATTCAGCCCTGCCAAACGTGCTCTACACACCACCCCCTTCATCAGGCAAGTGGGTTTGTAAGGGTGTGTGGAAGCGTCAACGCTCGGGTGCAGGAAATTTACATTTTGGTCGCAAATGGCGTTACACATGCACTATGCACAACGTGTGCACGATTTCGGCAGAACTACGCACAACCAACGCAATTTGGACCTTTCAACAACACCATTCACGGTACTTCGATTTTGGGTGGGAAAGATGGGGCAAGGAAGTGGCAAAAACTGCGAAGAAGGTCGAAAATTTTCACATTTTCATCAGAAACCATATTCAACGGATTCCGATTTTCGGGTGAAATCAAGCAGGTTGGCACAATGGCTCATGTTCACCCAAAAATGCACCTACCAAACCTCTTTTGCTTGATTTTTGGGACGGCATGGGTGATCCAGAGGCCAAAAATCACGATTTTTTCACCAATTCCTTCGACAACGGACAGTTCCAGACCACAAGGACCACATTTTGGGGTCAGAATTTTCTCGGTCAAAAAATTCGAAAAATCTGAAATCTCTCGGAATTTTGAGCATTTTTTGAGATTGGCATGCCCATTTTAGACCCTTTGCGTGGCTCTAAACCCAAAAATTTGCTCGAAAATGGCCTCAAATAGCCTAAAACAGCCCATTCTGGCCACCCCGAAAAAAAAATTCGAAAAGGGTCCCCCTATAGAAGTTGCCCAAAAATACCGAAAATAACGCGGTATTACCGGTAATAACGGTAATAACGTTACCGATAACGTTATTACCGTTACTGATAACGGTATTACCATTACCGATAACGGTAATAACGGTAATAACGTTACCGATAACGTTATTACCGTTCCTGATAACGGTAATAACGGTATTACCGTTATCGATAACGGTATAACGCGGAAAAATAACGTTACCGATTTTCGGATAACGTTATTCGGCCGTTCTGGAACGTTATTAACGGTAAGTTATTTTACCGAAAAAATAACGGTATTACCGTTACTGGTAACGCAATAACGCCCGATGTATGTATACATGTATTTTTACTTGATATACATGTATTTTACATGTATATTTCAGGCATTTACATGTATTTTACATGTATAATACTTGTCATGCAAGTATTATACATGTATAATACTTGCATGCAAGTATTTTACTTGTCATGCAAGTATTATACATGTATTTTACTTGTCATGCAAGTATTTTACATGTATAATACTTGCATGACAAGTATTATACATGTAAAGTACATGTAAATGCCTGAAATATACATGTAAAATACATGTATATCAAGTAAAAATACAAGTATAATAGTTGACATGCAAGTATTATACTTGTATTTTTACTTGATATACATGTATTTTACATGTATATTTCAGGCATATACATGTATTATACATGTATAATAGTTGACATGCAAGTATTATACATGTATAATACATGTATATACTTGTAGTTATACATGTAAAATTTACAAGATCCCACCGTGCGTGCAGGGTGCAGGCAGCGCGCGCAAATGCGACCTGTTTCCGGGTGCCCGCGCGCTCCCGGCGACCGTGCACCCTGGGTGCACGGGTTTGGGCTGAATCTGGGTGACGTACGAGTAGGGCTCCCACCTGAAAATGGGCTATCTGCAGTTACTCCAGGGACCTGACATCACCTGAAAGTGACCCAAAAGTGCGGAATCTTCGACTCGCGGAATCGCGATTGACCCCTTCCATTGCACTCTTTGGGCTCTGTGCGGATCGTAGTGGGGTCACACTGTGGGTCTAGGTGCCAAGCTTCACCCATGAAATGTGGGTCTAGTTCAGGGGCTGGTCATAGGAGACTGTGATGGGAGGCCGAGAGTCAGCCAGCCCACCCACCCAGCGGGACCCCCTCCTCGGGTGTTCCGAAACCCCGTTCTTTTGAATATTTGGAATCTGTGCGCATCGTAGTGGGGTCACTTTGTAGGTCTAGGTGACAAGCTTTGTCCATGAAATGTGGCTCTGGTTCAGGGGCTGGTCATGGGTGAAGGTGACTGGGAGTAACACACCATGCCACCCCACCCAGCCACCCACCCAGCGGGACCCCCTCCTCAGGTGTTCCAAAACCCCGTTCTTTTGAACGTTTGAAACTTTTGCGGATCGTAGTGGGGTCACACTGTGGGTCTAGGTGCCCAGCTTCACCCATGAAAAAGCGGTCTGGTTCAGGGGCTGGTTATGGGTGAAGGGTGACTGGGTGACACACACCATGACACCCCACCCCACCCAGCGGGACCCCCTCCTCGGGTATTCCAAAACCCCTTTCTTTTGAACGTTTGGAATTTGTGCGGATCACAGTGGGGTCACTTTGATGGTGTGTGAGCCAAGTATCACCCATGAAACACGGGTCTGGTTCAGGGACTGGTCGTGGGAGAAGGTGGCTGGGAGGCAGCCAGTCCACTACACCCCACCTACCCACCCAGCGGGACCCCCCCCCCTCGGATTTTCCAAAAACCCGTTCTTTTGAACGTTTGGAATCTGTGAGGATCGCGATGGGGTCATTTTGGCCATGGGGTGCCCATTTACACCTATTACTGGGGAACATCAATTGGGTGAAAGTACCACCTCCTGACCCCCCCCCCCCCCCCCATCCCGAGTCGGGAGGGGGGTCGGGTAGGGGGGGTACCCCCCCCCCCATACCCCCCTCGTGACCCCCCCCCCCCCCTGGTAGGGTGCCCGACCAGGGGGTGGGGGTCACCCAAAATTTCGAGGAAATCCTGGTGTCACCCTGAAAACCTGGGTCGCCAGCCTGACCTCAGCCCGCGGGGAGCCCCCCCCCCCCCCTACCCCCCCCCGGAGGAAATCCGTGAACTACCAAAAATCCTTACCCCAGGGCCTGGGGGGGGGAAGGCACGGAAAATCCCACCCGTCACACCCTGTGTGTTTTAGCCCAGTTTTATTACACCACCCCCCCAAGAAGTTTTTCTCAACCTAAAATGGATGGGGCGGGGGCGGTGCAGATTATCCCAGGTTGCCTCGTAGGCAGACCTCCCTTTGGACTCGCATCTGCCTCTGCCTGTTGTTGTATTGCGTGGGTCGCCCCGCCTCGAGACCACCACTCCCGGATTTTGTACACAAACAGTCAACAGCCTAACCCTTCTCCGGGGTTTGGTGGCAACAAGGGGCGCCAAAGGCATATGATATCACTCGCCACACCTTCGTGGTGCTGTCTGCCACATGTGGCGCACCGCATGTCTTCACATGGTCCGCCTGCTGCAGGTGCACTACAACCCCTCCCTCTCTTCGGGAGAGAGTTGCATGCCTGTGCCTATTCCATGATCCTGTCGCTCGTGAGAGAGCTGCCCTGCTGTGTGTATTGCCAGAACCAGGCCCTGCCGCCTCTGTGTTTCTGCGCTGCGCAAACCTCCGGGAAGTTGCAAATATTTTTTGTCTCTGCGGTTTTTCCTGCGCCCGTTGTGCCCCTTTTTTTTCTCTCTCTCTCTCTCTCTCTCTCTCTTGACAAGCGTGGACTGCGTGATTCCGTGCAGCTCCAGTCAACACCAAACAGAGCGAACAGTGCGTGCTCTCGTTTGAGCTGAAGGGATGGGGGGGGGGGGATTTTTCCGTTTTTCGTTGGTGAAACCAGATTGTGGGCTGCTGTCGGCTCACCGCCAGGCGCTCCCGAGTTGCGACGACCACCTGTGGGCATGAGAGGGTGGTGATGATTCGCTTGTCCGAGCGCGGCGGGACTGCCAGTCTTTCGAGCCGCCCCATTCTCACCTCTTTCTCTCGGTGTTGTCTCTCAGGGCAGGAGCCTGCTGGGGGTGGTTGCGTCAATGCCTCTTCCAGGGTGGTGCTTCCTCGAGACCCGCCTTACACGACGTGATAAAGCTGTGCCCGTGTGCGACATGGTTTGGTGTAATGTGTTTGCCTGCTTTCCGGGTTGGGGTTTACTGGCAACCTCGGGTCGCCCCTGTTGTGGGCAGTGCCTCCCGAGAGAGAGGGGCTTCCTGGCGAGCAGATGCACCTCTTTCGGTCAATGATTTGCTCAAACCCCGAGAAGCAATGCAGCTCCCGAGACGTCTTCTTCAGCCATCCACAAGAAGACTTGCTCGCATGCCTGGTTTCTCGACAGCCTATGCCAGTCCATGGTACGACAAATGGTTGTGTCGCTGTTTGAAAGGGTGTGATTTGGTGCTCAATCACCGTAGCATGAGTGAATCGCCATCGCACTGTTGGGGCTGGGGGGGCAGGGGGGTGTCGGTATCGGCAACTGCACTGCATTGTGTGCAGGGAGGGATCACCCAGCAAAAGGCACTTTCCTCCTATGGTATATTGTTTTTGTCAGATACGCTGATGTCGTGTTCCGTTTTCTTCTGTGTGTGATACGTGGCGTTGCCAGCGATTTCACTGGGAAGATTTTGGGGTAAAAATCATCAAAAAAAACAAAAAAGCCCGGCCACCCAGGAAGATTTTCTTCCTGCACTATTTGTGGTGCGGGGGAGGCGGGATGGGGCAGGGATAAGGTGGGTAGGTGCGCAGCGACCCACACTCCACACACCCACACCTCGCCTCCGCAGGAAGATGCCAATGCAGACACAAACCACACTTTTTGGGTCTCGTCCAGAGAAAAAAATCGTGCGAAAGAATAATGAGACCTGGACAACCCCCCCGCGTGACGTATGCCTGTCGACCAAGCCCTTTCGGATCACATCAGGTCATGGAATCCAGAGACCGCCCTCAGGAGGACGCACCCTACTCACCACAGAATCTGTACCCCACAAGGAACAGGTGTTCGCTACCGTGGCCTCCGGCGGCTGGGGGGCTCCGCCCCCCAGACCCCCCCTGTGGACCTCTTTGCATTCTCTGGACCACCTCTAAGGGTGCACCACTCTCTTCTCCGGGGTCAAACTGCATATTCCCACCAACCGTTCCAATGTTCCGGAACATGCCGTTTTCGGGGTTTTTCGGGTCACCTGCGGTGCGCACGGCCCAAAAAATGGGGTGAAACAGGTCACGAAAACCAAGAAAAAACTGAGTACAAATACCGGGTTTTTGGCCGCTTTTTGTCAGAATAAGCTTCAGGTATGACTGTAGGGATGCGGGTTTGTGATTTGTGGTATGCACGTGCCCTCCGGGCGCGCCTCGCCCAGGGGATAAGATAGGTCTGGTTTTCCGGTTTTCAAAACCAGGGTTTCCCGGTTCCCGGTTTTCTGAAAAAAAAAAAAAAGGCCGATCTCATTTTCGGCGTTTTTTTTGTGACTTTGGGACAGTAAAACAGTCAGAAAAAACGCCATAAAAAAATAGAAAGTGACCCCATCGTGATCCGCACAGAGCTCAAATAGTCCAAAGAAGGCAGAGAAGCGGAGAAGAAAAAATGGACCTAGCGGGTGGCCCGGTGGGTGGTGATGCCCTCGTCATGCAGGTCTCTTCTGTTTTGAAGGTGCACACATGGTGGACTCCAGCCACCATGTCTAAGAGGGAGTCTAAGACTGCAGTCTGTACTGGATACGGGAGTCTATTTTCCAGCTAATTTACGCTAAGACTCCCGCTAGTTGAGACTCATGGGAGACACACGGTGTACTCCAGCGGAGGTAGGGTAACCTCCGCTGGAGTTCACCGTGTCGTCTGCCTCTGTGCAGCGTCACTCGGTGCCATCGAATACATGGCGACAGCCCACCAACTCGAGACAGATCTGCTTGTCTGGAGGGCTGAGACGAGAACACGAACGACTTTCAAGCAGTCTTGAAGGTCGCCAAGCCTATTGGGGGCAACTAACAGATGAGATTTGTTTGTTGCCTGTCGTCACAGCTAGGTGCCCATCTCCTCGACAACGGAATGTGTGCAGAGATCTCGTGGACCCTTTGGCCATTCTGTCGTGCACCCACTCCACCCACAACGCACACCTATCACGAGTGGTCGCTCCCCCGTCCTCCTCCACCCTGAAGGTTGAACCCTCAAGGACCAGTGATCTCCTGCTGGCCGGGCTGCGATACAGCGAAGCCTTCCTACTTACAAGCGAATCCAGACTGTAGGGAACAGATGTTCACTACCGTGGCCTCCGGCGGCTGGGGGGCTCCGCCCCCCAGACCCCCCCTGCGTAAAAACATTGCACCAGACCTTTTTTGGCCGAGAGTCCAAACTTTCAAAGCAGCTGCTGCGCCTGCCCCACCAAGCAGCCTCAGTACGACAGGACGCGCGCAGGCACCGGGCCCTCTCAGATTCTGGGAGGGTTTGCGCGGGTCGCGCGCGCCGAAGGCGCGCGCGAAAAATTTTCAAAACCAGAAAAACCGGAAAACGGCGCCAGAAAAAAAGTCTATCTTATACCCTGGCCTCGCCTGCGCGAAAAAAAAAATCCTGGCAGTTTAAAAAAATCTTCCTGGCTGTGGACCCCCCTGGAAGACCAGTGAAATCCCTGGGCGTTGCCCAAAAAAAATCTGGATCCGGCTACTCTTGTCTCCTTTTTGGGGGACTGTGCGTGATGGGATGACCCGTCTCTGTTCTTTGGCTGTCATACCCCATCTTGGTTTGCTGGTCTTGTCGGGTGATTTCCTTCGTGAACGAGCCGGAATAGGCAAAAAAATCGTTCAAAATCGTTCAAGGTTCACATTGATGCACCCAGGCCATTCTTATTCTCGGCCACCTTTCTATCGTACCAGGTCCTTTGGGACTGGTATCAGGATCAAATGTACAGCCAAACCTGGTCGCCTTCAGAAAAATTTGAACGCTTCAGAATTCTTTATTCAAACATGAAGGCGGTCTCCTCTGTTGATTGGCTGGACGGGTGTCCTGATGCCGCTTCACAGACAGCGAATGTGTTCACATCCTGTTCTGGCGCATCAGTTTGTTCGTCTTGTTTGGCGTATTTTTGCCCGCAAAAAAAACGACCCCTTTTGGGGCCGGATTCCCCCCCCCCCCCCCCGAGGGAAATCGGGCTTGTCTCCCAAAAGTCTCCGAAATACCAACGACCCCCACACCCCCCTGTCTCAAAGCACACGCTTGTGTGCCCCCCCCGCCCCCCCGAGATCGTATCGATCTATCCATCCGTCGATCAGTCCCGAGGGATGAGGAGCAGTGGGCGGTCTGTTTTACGGTGTGTTGCACGACAGCAACATCAATACTCACGTGTGCGCATTGAGGGGCAGGGCCGTCTTAGTTGTATCAGTTCTGTGTCGGGGCACTCAAACTTTTCCGCCCTACCGGGTGAAGGCTTCCGGCGCGATCTGTGATTGCTGCGCCGCTGTGGGGCTGTTGCTTTGAGCGAGTTGAAATTCCCATGCATTTCTGGCATCAGCATGGCAAGCCAGCACGTATAGGGGTCTGCCTCTGTAAAGCACTCAGCCCTGCAGCCCTGCAGCCCCAGGGGTTATTGCTACAACGTCATGTGCAGGCTATTCTATTGGCGTCCTCATCCCCCGAAATACAAGGTTGTGCCCAAATCGCTGCCCAGGCCTATTCATGAGGGGGTCATGAGGGAATGCGGGGCAGCCTCAGGAAATCGTCGGGGTTCTCAGAAGTGACCGAATTAAACAGAAAAGAAGAAGAAAAAAAGGCAATGTGGCGTTGGCATCCGTTTCTGCTGCTGCACATTTGCCAAGAAATCTAAAAACAGAATGAAAATCTTGTGGTGCAGTTACCCCAACAGACATCGCATGGGTCTCGGGCTGGCGAGAGGCACATCTTCTCCAAAGCGGCACAACGCGCCAAAACGAAGAAGGCGTGCCGCTTGCCGGCCGGCCCAAGCAGAAGGGGCAAAGAAGGGGTGGCTAGTCGCCCCGCTGCCCCTGCACATACTCTTGCGCTACCCTCTCCGGAGGTTCTCTTCGAAGCTGTGAGCCCACACAAACACACCCACACACACATACAGATAGCGTGGTCAGTACGCTACGCAAATTCTGGTTTCAAAACACACACAGATACACACCATGATTCTTATGCCTCAGGCCTGCAATAGAGTGGGGTCGGCAGCCTTGTGTTGTTGCTTCTCGACCTACAGAACCCCACCCCACAACCCACCGCACACCAACACAATTACAATGCCTGGGGAAGCCGGGGGAAACCCTGGTGGAGTGCTGCCCTGTTCCAACTTCCGGGAGCGGCGCGATCATTTTTTTCGAGAACGACAGAAATACAAAACAACTGAATACGCACGAACGTGATTCTTCCGCTTGCCAGTCTATATGAATTCAGATTTCTTGAGGAGAGGAAACAAAAGGTTACTCTGTCCGTCTGGCATTCAGATACATGCTGGATTGCGTACACATACAGTGGCTAGAGCCTCTAGCCACACCAGCCAACCCGCCTCCGCCCTCGGTCTCGGACACGACCTGCATACAGAGTGAAGGGAAGGAGTCGCTCTTGTACCTTCCTTTTCTCTGCATCACGACTCCAATGCATCACCGCTCCCCCGTCCCCGCTCCCCCATACACCAACGCCATGGCGGAATGACTGCTTCTCAGTATTTTTGGTGCACTGTCACTGGGTGTTGTATCCCTTGTGCGTGCCGGGTGAACGAGACGCAGGGGGTGGGGGTTGTTCATGGAGCAACAAGCGTCCGAGGGTGGGTGTGGGGGGTGTCGTGCCCAGCGTGGCCGTGTACCAAATCTGATTCGGGCGGTCATGTGGCACCGACACATTCTCGGCAACGCTGATTCATTCAGAAGGGTGCGTGTTGTGCGACAAGGCTTGGTGGGTGGTTCAAGATGCAGGGCAGGCCTGTGTGTACTTGCGGCACGTGTGGTGTGTATGCACAGTGGAGATGACTCAACATGATTCAAGATTCACGTGTGAATGTGTGTGTGTGTGTGTGGGGGGGGGGAGTGGCCGGGTGCGATGCAAATCCGTACCAGAACAGTATTACCCCCGCAGGATACAGCGTGGCTATTTTTCTCTAACGGAAAATGGGGCGCAAAGGAGGGCACCGCCATTTTATTCCTTCCAGCCCCCCCCCCCCCCCCCAGGGTGACTCATTTTCGTGAAAACATATTCTGTGTGTGCAAGGCGAAAGGACACGAGCCGATAGGTCTGACGAAAACGAAAGAGAAGGAATCCTCGGTTGGTATTGAAATACCTTTTTGCCTCTCCCCGCCTGCACCATGCTGATCCTGCCACTGCACTACTGTGCCAGTTTATACATCCTCCATTTTTCAGGTGTCGTTCCGCGGGAGCGGCCAGAGGGACCATGTTCCGGCAGGCGATCAGCAAGCGGTGCCAGTCCGTCGCAAGCAGTAAGTACACAGCGGCGGAAAAGCTTTTCGTCAAGCCGCACTCGAACAACTACCCTGGGCCTGGTTATATCTACAACGTGACGGACCCTGCCGATGACCTGCCGGTTGACCCCATCACAGGCGAGCCGATCGCAGCAGCATCCAACCACTCCCACCACCTTGCGAGTGCGGTGGGCGGCGACACGGAGATCCAGCGCGATGTGCTGGCCCTGAAGCGCAACCCCCCTGTGCAGTTCGATGTGACGCCCAGCCGCAACTACCTCGGGAACCCCTCGCAGTTTGCGGGTGGCTCTGCGGAGCCCTTCTACAAACACGGGATCCGGCAGACGTCTGGCTACGCAAGCCCGTACCTCTCTCTGCACAACGAGTCGCTGGAGGGGCTTGTTAACGCCCCCATGGACTCTGCGACCTCAAAAGACGGAGTCCTGCACCAGCCCCTCTCCGACAGCGGGAAGGCAACGCAGGTTCTGCAGATGCCCTTCACCGAGGACAAGACGGACAAGGGCTTCAAGGAGCTGCCCACGGTGCAGGGTGCTGCGCTGTGCGACGTGCGGCACCCGGGGCGGATTGAGCAGGAGATCCAGTGGCATCTCAGCTCTGCGGGGCTGTCCCTGACGCACGACGGGGCTTTCGGCAGCACCACCGACGACGAGGTGCGGGTGCAGATCCACACCGACAGCACGGCACACGCGCTGTTCTGGAACATCATGCTGCACAACCTGCCGGGGCGGTCCCGCTGGGAGATGCTGCGCTTCAACCCGCCTGTCAAGATCTTCCACTGCCCTGGGTTCGTGTTCGAGCCCGAGCGCGTGATCGAGGAGTACGGTGGGCCAAAGAAGGCTGACCTCGGGCTGACACAGGACAAGTTTGCACTGATCGACCCCTACGCAAAGCCTGCGGCAGCCATCATCGCGGGTGACTCGTCACTGGACAGGGGCCTTGACGTGGGTGCCTACCTCACAGGCATTGTGATGTGCGAGGAGCTGGACGTGCTTGTGGTGCCCGGCGATGCCGTTATCAACGATGCCGGCGAAGCAACTGTTTACATCACCGACAGCAGCGCGGAGGGCAAGGCCTTTGCGGACACCATCCGCAAGTCGGAGTCGCTCTTCGGCGCACACCACCTGACGCTCAGCCCCGATGGGCTTGGGCGTGTGTGGGACGGTGTCACGCACACCGTGTCGGAGACCGACAACGTCCCCCAGAACAGCCTCGTCACAACCGAAGGCAGTGCACGCCGTGTGACGAAGACTCTCACGCGCCGCATCGGGGATGAGACGTCGTACCGCAAGTCGCGCAACTTCCACCCGGGCGCCCCCCGTATGCCCCTCTTGCTTCACGCGGCGTGTTGTACCCTGCGATGATATTTTACGCGAAAAGTGTCACCCAGTTCTGTGTGACAGTCAAAACTGCACTGCCGTGTTCAACAGGATCACGGCAGCTCCTCACAGCACAGCAATATCGGGGGGAAGTCACAATGCTTGTGTCATCGCATCCTGCTGTTGTTGCTGCCATGCCACTGCCCTCCTCCCTGCCACACCCACATCCCCCACAGAGCGCCAGGCGACGAACTACAGCTCTGTCGATGCCCTGGAGGGCATGACCCTGGGCGCCCGCCCGGCGGCAAAGTCGGTTATTCGCCCGAACCTTGTATGCCGTTTGCCAGGCATTCTCGGGCTGCCTGTTGCCACCCACCCCCACCCACAGGTCAACACCGGGAAGGTGAAGGTTGTCTTCGTGAAGAAGGGTGCGGCGAACGCAAGCGTCACAGGGGACGCTGCGGCAAAGCTGTTTGTCGAGGCTGTCAAGGAGTGGGGCTACCCCTACGCGTCGGACGGTATGTCTCACATATGGCTGGGCTGTGCCTGTGCAGGGGGTTGGCTAGCGACATTCCGGAGAACACCTTGAAACCGGGGATAATGAAGGACGGTGACCGTGTCGTTTGTTTTCCTCTCAATCTTCCAGGAGGCCTGACATGACACGCAGGGTTGTGTGTCTTGCTCTCCCGTCTAAGTTATGGGATACTTCCACTCTCCATTTTATGAACGCTACCCCACCATCACCTGATCTCGGACACAAACTGCAAAACGAGTGAAAGGGGAACAACCCATGTGTTTCCTTCTATTTCTACTTCACTACCCACCATCACCCGATGCACAGAGGATCTGGCGACGCCTTTCGCAGCGGCTCTGGACGCGGGGCTGACGGTGAGTACACAGGGGACAACATCCTCGGCAACTTCCACACCGGAGCCGAAGGCGCAGGCGGCGAAACCCTCGAAGGGGAAGGCAAAGAAGAAGTAGTGATGCTGCCGGGAAAAGGATACCTTCTCCGTGCAGCACACCCACAACTCCCACACACACGACGCAAGCCGGTTCTGCGACGTATCCATTCTGTATAAGGTCCGTATTGCGCCTCTGCGCGCCAAAAAAAATCTGATAAAAAAATGCTTTGTTCCGGACGACAGAGTGTCTGGGGCCGTGCCAACCACCACGAAGGGGAGGGTGCCTCAGAGAAGAGCGAGAGGGTGCGTGGGCTTCCCAGAGGGCCCCCCTCCGACCTCCCTCGTCTTTGCAGGGTTTCCCCCCCCCTTACTTTATCCGCCCACATTTTTTTCCGCTTGTGCACATGAAGCAGACACCAGGTCCTTTTATTTGTTCACCTGGATGTTTGGTTCCCCCCCCCCTCCTCGTCGGCCGCCAGCCCCCACCCCCCGCAGCCGCCGCCGCCGCCGCCTCCCCCATGTGTTTCTTTTTCGGGTCGGGTTTCCACTGCCGCCTGCCCCTCCCCCTCATGCACCTGCAGCTGGCATGGGTGCCACGCCGTGCCAATCGTCTGTTCACACGCCGCCCTGCCTCTCTGCGCTAGCCGGTGACGGTGCTGGCCTCACACGTCTCTGTTTTTACCCAGTCAATATTTCGATCGAGCCAGCCCACCGCCGCGTGGGCTTGGTGCACTTCCCATTTCTCCCGCTTGCGGGCACCACACCCACATCGAACCGCACTCGAGGTATGAGAGAAGGTGAAGTGCCTCTAGGGTGGTGGGGTGTGTGTATGTATGCTGGCAGGATGTGGCGCTTTTGATCAGGACCTCGGAAGTGATAGGGGCGATGCCATGTTACAGCGAAGAGTGGGGGGGGGGGAGAGCTGATTGGAGGGTTGCAGATGTGGGGTGTGGGCTGTTGCGTTCTTTTGCTTTGTTTTGGACAAACAGTGCCCGCTTGCTGCAGTGTCGTGATCTGTGCCGGAGTGCTGGCGCATGTCATGATTTACCCCCGCGTTGTTCCGAAAAAAAACCGACTGTGGTGTTTGTGATATTTGTTTCTACGAACGGTGCCTGCGAGTCGCATGTTGTCTGCAAGATATCGAACATTTCCAAAATGACTTTTGCTTTGAGAGTTGTCAGCATCACAGAAACACGATGCAAGCCAACACCTGCAGGTCACACCACACCTGCAGGGGGACGTGCATGATGTTCTCGCAACCGACCAATGCCCACATGGTTCTTCTGAGGCGAGGGCGAGGGGTGCGGTGGGGAAGTGGGCTGTCGGACAACGGGGGTATTCTTCAGGGCAGGGGTAGGACGGGTGGGTTGAGCGCAGGGTAACATTGTTTGGCGGGGTGATTTATATGTGTTGGGGAAGGGGTTGGGGGTGGGGGGGGGGGGCATTTGGGATGGGGGGGGCGCAGGGGAGCCGGGTCGCGGCTGCCACAAAATATCGTCCGGGGCAAAAGCAAAACCATATGCCAACAGAGCGAGGCGGTCTGTTTTCTTTCCGGTATTTGGTTCTCTTTCTCGCGTGCATGACCACCCTTTCTTCGTTGTGTTGTGCATTAGGGAGAATCCCTGATTCCACTCCCACGTTATCACTGCTCCATCAACATTCACACCGCCATCGCCTGCAGGGGGCACACGACACAGGTGTGCCCATCGCTGTGGCTGTGAGCAGGGCGGGCACGGCCTCTGCAGTGGTATTTTCTCAAGATGGACTTCGTGCGTACGGTGCCACCGGAGTACCTGGGGGGCCATGGCATGGGCGACATCAAGCTGACGGAGGACGCGCTCGTCGAGAACCAGCTGCTGCTGAACGATGATGCATACTGCCGTGAGGAGCAGGTGCGCGTTACCTGCTGCAGCTGGAACATCAGTCAGAGAAAGCCGGAGCTTCCCGCCCAGCTGGCCGAGTGGCTGGGGGTGGAGGCGGCGAAGGCGAGCGTGCATGCAGACCCGCTGTCCCCCACACCGCCTGCAGCCCTGGAGGATGGGAGACCGGGTATCATCGCCATTGGGCTCCAGGAGGTCGACATGTCGGCAAACGCGCTGTTGCGTGAGGAGACGGAGAACAGCAAGCCTTGGATCGAGGCGTGCCTGCAGGCTGCGGGTGGTACGTATCAGAAGGTTGCGTCACGGCAGCTGGCAGGGCTTCTTATTGTTGTGATTGCGAAAACAACTCTTGTGCCGCACATCAAGAATGCGTCGACTGCGATAGTGCGGTGCGGTGCAATGGGGAACAGCATAGCGAATAAGGGTGCTGTTGGCGTGAGGCTGATCCTGAATAAGACCAGTTTCTGCTTCACTACCGCACATCTTGCGGCGCATCAGAATGAGTTTGAACGGCGGAATCGAGACTTCATCCGCATTGTGGAGACAATGCAATTCCCAGGTGGGCAGCAGCTGCTTGCACATGACAGGGTGTTTTTCTTCGGCGATCTCAACTACCGGCTCGAACTGACATACGAGGAGGCGAAGGACATGGTCAAGAAGGGTGAGATCGAGAAGCTGCTGCAGTTCGACCAGTTGGAGCAGCAGGGACACATCTACTGCAGCAACTACTCCTTCAAGATCCCCCAGCCTACCTTCCCACCCACGTATAAGTACGACCCCGGCACCTGGGAGTACGACACATCCGAGAAGCGGCGCATCCCCTCATGGACGGACCGTATCCTGTACCGTTCGATTGCTGACGGGACCGTGGAGCTGCGTGACTTCAGCCACAATGAGAAGCTGCTAGCATCGGACCACCGTGCGGTGAGTGGTGGGTTCGATGTCAAGATCCTCCGCGAAGACCCCGAGATAAAACGACAGATGCGCGAGGATGTTGTCCAGAAGATACGAGCTGTTGGGATTGATAAATTTGCCGAGACACAGGTTGCCCTCAGCAAATCCTCCGTCGACTTCGGCAACGTGCTGTACGGGGAAGTGTACACGCAGGAGGTGACGATCTGCAACCAGGGCCACGGGGTGGTCCTCGTCAAGGTGTTCATGCCATGCGAGAAGCGCAACTCACGCCCTGCCTCGGCATACGCCGCATCTTCGTGGATCTCTGTGTCCGCACTGGAGCTCCGCATCATGCCTGGGTGCTCCGAAGTTATGACCATCAAGTGCTGCGTCACGAAGCCTGTCCTTGCGGTGCCAGGTGTGCAGCGTGCACCCTTCGAGAGCGAGACACAGGGCGACGGCCAGCTCTCCCTCGACCAGTACATTGTGTTCAGCGCAGGGGCAGGGCGTCAGAGCATGTGGTTCCGCACCCTTGCGAAGTACACCCCCTCCAGCTTCGGCAGCAGCCTGCCGCACCTGTCGCTCCTCGGTCTGGTGCCCATCACTAAGGCCTACAGGATGTCCCGCGATGACCAGCCGCCTGCCCCGCGGAAGCCGCAGGTGCCGAAGGAGCTGTGGTGGCTTGTCGACTACCTCATCCGCAACGGGAAGCAGACGCCACAGCTCTTCCAGAATGACCTGAACATGGAGTCGTTTGCGGTGATTCGTGATCATCTCGACAACAAGTGCGAGGCGCTGCCGGACGACAAGAGGATCGATGCATGTGCCGTGTCACAGGTGCTGCTCGTCTTCCTGCAACACTTGCAGGAGCCGCTCCTCCCCTCGAAGCACTACGAACGCCTGTTCGGCGAGTCGAGCCCCGGCCATTTCATCGCCCTGCGCGACCTGCAGCTGCCGCCTCCCCACTTCAACTCCCTCACCTATGTGGTCGCCTTCCTGAAGTACCTCCTGCGCCCCGACAACAAGAACTTCAACATGCTGACCCCAGAGCTCCTGGCACAAGGCTTTGCCCCTGTGCTTTTCCAGCCGCCTGCTTTCCACCAGCAGACAACGCCTGAGCAGGATGACAACGAGAGGGTCAAGAAGACACGCTACCTCATGTACCTCCTGAAGAACTGAGGAGCACACCACGCCACCGCTGTGGATGCTGTCGGAGTTTCCCGAGCGTCTGGACCTTACCCCTAGCTACCGCCCTCTCTGCTGTGTTGCCGAGTCCTTTCATCCCCCTCGTTGTGTGCAGTTCGTGGGGCTTCGTCACGAATGTCAGACCCCAGCCTCCGTATTCGCTGCTCCAAGACCCGCGCATTGACTCTGGTTCGAATATATCGAGACCAAGCATCCATGTGTGGCAGCAGATGAGACTGGGAGGGAGGCCGCTCAAGAGAGTATACAGCTGCGCCAAATGTCTGCAAAGATCTTTTTCCTGGGCGGTTCTTCCATTTGGCTGCGCCAACCAATCCCGTGTGGAAGATTAAAAGAACGAGAGCCGCCCACTCGGGGGTGCACTGCGCCCATTGCATGTCACCTCACAAAGCACGTGCCTGACCTCACCACAGCCCCTTTCGTGTTTTGTCTGCGAACACATGCAATCTGGTTCCGCTTCCTTCTCAATGCGGCACTAGTTGCCACTGACACCATCCCCGTGTCCTTGCCGTGTGTTCCACTGTATCCCTCGGTGTGTCATAGATTTGCACAGCTGCTGTGCCATGAGGGCCGGAGGAAAATGCCTCGAGTGTATTGCAAAGAGGTGGGCCACAGAGAGCCTTGCATCCCGTGCGAACCGCGGTGATATCCCCCATTGAGCTGTAAGGCCTTCTGGATCTGTAAAATGATAAAAAGTGTGCGTTTTTGTGCCTGAGATTGCAGCGAGAGACAGGTGTGTTCTCATTGATGTTTGTATTCTGCACAAAAAAAAGGAACAGTACCCACGCGTGTGTTGATTGGGCTTGCTATATTTTTCCGTGTCTTTCCTGCGTTGGTTCGTTTCAAACCAACAGTGCCACTTCGAGAATATGTGACTGCCTTGTGCATTGTCCAAGTGCAGGAGGTAGCGGGGGTAGGGGGGTGGGCGGGGAAAAAGCTCGGTTTTGTTCCGTTGTACATCCGGTTGAGAAGATAAAATTGATAAAAATCCTGTAAACAGACGCAGACCCCATGTGCGCAAAAATAATACCGGTGTGACGTCTACACACCCAAACATCCATCCCGCACCCTTTCTGGTTCTGGTATCCCCTTTGCGCGCCTGCTAATATGATTGGAACCATGAAGAGTTCGGACGAGAAGGACCGCGGAATAGTATAGATTGCCTGCAGCATTTGCGAAGGCAGTCTTGGATAGGTGTATTACTTACCCCCCCCCCCCGCCCACCCGGCAAAGCGAAATGTCCTTCTGACACAGCAGTTCAAAAAAAAAGTTATTCAAACGGGATGCTGGATGTGTGTGGTGACCACGTTTTGAGTGGGGTTGACCCTGCACAGATCATGCCCCGCTTGCCACTCGCCACTCCACCCTGCACGTGCGTGCGCAAATTGTGCTTGCCGATATGTGTGTTCTTCTGTCGGGGGGCTGCTGTTGGCCCCTCGAAGCAAGCAAGGGCCCCGTGATTGAGTGTGAATCGCAACGATCGGTAAGGTGCGTCGTAACGGTCCCTCCGAAGGTTTCTGTTTCCCCTTGCTTGCGAGTGCAGAGGTGTTTGTGTGCGTCTCCACAGCCTCTGTTGGGTGGTGTCGCCTTTTGCCAAGCAATGTGCATGCAGTCGAGCTGAGGAAAACAAAACATACAAAGTACCGCATGTTATCCCAGGAGACAATTGTCACAGCCCCCCTCCCCGCCTCACACTGCGCGAGTTTCCATTTGCGCCCTTCCCCCTCCCCTTAGATGCCTGCGCCTCCCGCCTAAGTGTCTTGCCCAGCCGCAGCCCACCTAGGTGGGGCTGTGGTATGGCACGGAAGGCACATCACCCATCGCACCCTGCAGAGCCCTCCCCCCCGACACCCTCGGCTTGTTGAGGGAAGCGGCAACAGCCATGACGGAGCCGTATGGAGTGGTGGGCAACGATGGCTCATTCGCCACGTCCCTCCGCAGCCCAAGGGGGAAGAAGGGCAGCAAGGACGAGCGGTCTCGAGATCACGCGATTGCACAGGAGGGTGCGCACGTGACGCCCCTGGGTGCCTCGACCCGTAAGGATGTGGTGCTCGCTCTTCAGGGCGAGCCACAGGTGTCCAACTTCAAGACCTACCTGCGCCTCCGCCCGTACTTCCCGAGCGAGATTGAGGACTGCAAGAAGCAGAGCATCGATGTCGACCGCAGCTGCGTCGAGTTTGACGAGGCCAAGGGGAACGCCATCGAGATCCAAGACCCGCAGGCTATCGGTGTGAAGCCCAGGGCTGTGCCTCCGAAGAAGACGTGGAAGGGGCAGGCGTACTCCAAGCTCCTCTGGTCCTTCAACGACCTCCCCAAGCGGTGGGCAGATGACATCCAGCATACCTACTACGACCAGCGTTCCACATTCAACGCGCTGACTGACAGCGAGCAGACGGTGAAGGCGATGTACAACGGGTATTCCCAGGCTGTTGCGGTGTACGGTGCGCCGTTGACAGGCAAGACCTTTACGGCGCTGGGTGATGCGACTGACGGCGACAACAACTGGGGGCTGGCCCCGCGGATCCTCCAGTCGATCTGGGAGGGGCGGAAGGCCTACACCCGTGTGCCGCTTCAGGGTGAGATTCTTGACGTCGTGATCGATGTGACCCTGCTGCGCGTGTGGAAGGAGGTGATTGAGGACTTCACCAACCCCACAGACCCCAGCCTGGTGCGCATTACCGGGGAGGGTGTGCTGGAGGGGCACACGCCGCTGACGCTCTCGTCGCAGCGCGATGTGAACGACGCGATCAACCGGATCCTCAAGCTGGGGAAGCGGAAGGAGCGGCGGTCGTCCATTGTCGTGCAGATCAACGTACTGCAGGTCTCGCGGTTCGAGACTGCGACAGACCACGTCGCAGCGGATGACGGCAAGCAGGCCACCGAGGCGCTGAAGGCGAGCACATACACCATTGTCGACATTGGTGCTGGTAACCGCATGGAGTCCGAGTCGCAGAATGACGGGCGCCTCATCACCAAGGCACGCACTGCAGTGGCACGTGTGTTCGACCTGTTGCGGAGCAAGTCCGAAGCAGACCTGCAGGCGGCCTACGTCGACCCTGTCGTCGAACTCAAGAACAGGCGCGAGAAGAAAGACCGCGAGAAGTCGTGGCAGGGCAACGGCGTGCTCCTGGGGCGGTACCAGAAGGAGGTGGACCGGAAGAACGACCACGCCCCCGACTCCTACGAAGGCGAGAAGCACCACAAGTCGGAGGCCTCGACCTACACCCTCCCGAAGGTGCCGTACAAGGAGTCGCGTCTGACACAGCTACTGTGTGACCAGCTTGGAGGGTGCTGCCAGACGCGTGTTGTGTGCTGCATCACACCCTACTACAAGCACACCGTCGACAACGGGCTGACGATCGATTTTGGTAGAAGCGCCTCGGTGATCCGTTCGAAGTGCTTCCTGCGGCAGGAGCGCGACCTTGCAAAGCTGCGCGAGATGAACGAGGAGAAGGTCAACGTGCAGAACAAAGCCATCGAGCTGAGCAAAGACGTGCAGAAGGTGCAGGAGGTGCTGCTCGGGAGGCAGAACCAGATCAACAAGCTGATGGCGCACAACACACAGCTCCACAATGTGCTGGCCGACAAGCAGCAGGGTATCGAGGAGATGGAGAACGTGCGCCACTCCTACAGCAAGGCCATCTGCGCTGTGCAGACGCTGATGGAGTCGGGTCCTATCAACAAGGAGCTGCAGCAGCGCATCCTCGACGCTGTCAAGGAGCAGGAAGAAATCCGGCGCAAGATGGCCAAGCTGCGTGCAGAGATGCTTGCGATGGAGGTGGCCAGTGGGGAGCGTGACGTGGAGGAGATGGAGCAGGAGCTGCACGAGGCCGAGGAGCTTGTGTTCGACGCACTGCGCATGGTGGGCTATGCTGTCGAGGCTGAGGCAAAGATGCTGCTCGAAGGCGAGGTCGATGGCGACACCTGGCACATCGGGGACACCGTGAAGGTGCGCCGCGACGACGAGTGGACCACCATGAAGATCAAGAAGATGGGTGGCGACAAGTACACCGTGACAGGCAAGGACATCACCGGGAAGACCACTGAGGAGGAGTACAAGAAGGACGAGATGTTCTCCCCGAAGAAGAAGAAGCAGGCTGACTTCGACAAGACGGCGATGTTCTCCGACTCCCCCCTCGATGGCGACGACCACTCCACCAGCCTCCTGATGAGCAACGTGAAGACCTACCTCGACAACCACGCGGAGGGGCAGCCCACCTTCACGGATGTGCTGCAGTCGGAGCTGAAGTATGCCAAGGACAGGCTGACCGCAGGTGGCTCCGTCGCGCCTTCGAAGCGCGATCCACTGGAGGCGGGGCTGAAGAAGTGCAACGAGGAGTTCGAGAAGAATGTGAAGGACAGGATCGAGGATGTTGTGCCGAGCGTGAGCCAGGGCATGAAGGACCGCACATCGGGCGCCTTCAAGAAGCGCCTCGACATCGCAATCACCGACTCCGCACAGCCGCTGGGGAAGCGTCTCGGCTCGCTCCGCGAAACAGAAAAGACACACGCCAACCTGACCCTGGACAAACGCCGTGCCGCAGCAGCACTCGTCCGTGGTGTCAACGGAAATGTTGACGAGGCCCCTACCTTGGACGAAGTGAAGAACGCCATCGAGCTGGTGTTTATGACAAAAGAGCGTCTTGCCGTGCTGATGGATTACGCGCAGATGCGTGGTGTGTTGGAGGACGGGTTGCAGGAGTGGACGGACGCCATGTCGTCGTCATTCGTGCAGGCGCTGAAGCTGGCAGAGGAGGGGAAGAAGCTGCGGGCTGATGCCGAGGCCAAGGAGAAGGAGGCGAAGGACGCAGAGAACGACGCCTCCAAAGAGGAGGCCGCTCTCGCTGCCGCAAAGAGCGCGAGTGAGAGCAAGCAGAAGGCGCTGGAAGGCAAAAAGAAGAGCCTCGCTGAGGCACAGCAGAAATGCTGCGTTGTCATGTGAAAGATCAACCAAACAGCCTCTCTGCGACACACGTATCGCGCGCACAGCACACCACCGCCCTCTCCCCGCCCCTGGTCTCTCAAGGCGCTGCGTTCGCACACCCTTTCGATACACGCCCCGCTGCAATGTCGAGGCATCTCACAGCGCCCATATCACCGCCTGTCACAGTAATGTGCAGGCGACATCGCTGAACCTCCCTCGTCTGTTCTGTAGTGATCTGTTTCGTACCCACGCGGCAACAACAAAGCAAAAGGAAAGGCGGGTCGCAGAGAAGAGAAGGGCAGGCCCTCACACCTGCGACGGCACGGCGCTGGGCGGATGCACACAGCCACCCATCTCGGTTTTCTTCTGTTGGCTGGTTCTTACAGTTTCGCCGTCCGATCCGTGGTGTGAAGAGGTGTGGCCCTGGCCTGATCATGCCCGGTGGCCTTGCCTCCCTGTTGCGTATATCTATCTGCAGCAAACAAAGGGGGCGCACGTCATCTCGCATGTCAGGCTGGTGGTCGTCTAGACCCAAAGCAAGCCAGCATCAGAAAAGAAAAGGAGAGTGTGTTTATTGCGTGCGTGAGCCTGCATGTGTAATTAGTTTGTCAGCCGCTCCCCCCCCCCCCCAATTTCCAGGACCCTTTGGTTGCCCAAGGCACAAAAAAGCCCCCCCTACGCCCCCCCCCCCCCCCATGCGGCGTGCGTGATGTTTGTACTGGCGAGTGGGAGGAGGGAGAGGTGTGCTGCTCGTTCCTCACACCCACTCACCCCCCATCCCCCACACATGCGCACGCCGTTTCTCTCTGTACCCCAAGCTATATTAGTGTGAATTTCAGTATCTGCTGCAACTTTTTCGAGCGATGTTTTTTTTTTGGTGGGGGGTGGGGGTGGGGTGTGTGTGCTGTTTTCGTTTAGTGTGCAAACATGAGCTGCTGCGGAGTGGGTGAGGCAGCGGGATGGCCTGTTTTGTCTCTGAGACTCTCTCCAAAAGTGTCAGGGAAACGGCACCTGCCACTTCGGTGGTTTGGCCCTTCTTTGGGCCCCCTTTTTTTTAGGTTTTCCGATTCCAACGACGAAACTGGCGTTATCTCTCTAAACTGCCGACACAGCTTTGTGCCGAAAACAAACCTGCTTTACCGCAGCAAAACCCATCGAGAGCCCACGGCACACTCGCAGCGAAAAGACACATCTGTTCATTTTATATCGCCACGACCCATACCTGCGTACATGGGCCCCACAGTACCACCTGCCCTCCCCTCCCTTTGTGACTGCAGGGGGCTGGGACGTGCGTCTTGTCTGTGCCACTTAATCTCTCAAGAGGAGGAGCTGACGGTCTGGAAGGTGGAGGCGGTGGTGGTGGCGGTGATGGCGAGAGCCCTTTTTATCCCCCAACCCCCCCTCCCCCCCTTACGCAAGCTTCCTTTTCTAGAGTGGGGCCTCTCCCTCCGCCCCGCCCTCCCTCCATGCAGGTGGGTGTCACGCCGCCATCCACCTGCCTGCTGTCCTCCAACTCGACCCCACCAACCGCTTCCCCCGATTCACTGTAGCCCTTCTTTGTGTCAATGATATTTTTGCTTTTTTGTTTTCTTTTGGTTCCTTCGTCTGGCAGTGTCTTCCACCGCCCCCTCTGCGTGTCGGTATTCAGTACAGTGTAGTCGTGTGAGATGCATTGGGTGATAGGCTTGTGGTGCAGTCTATTCAGCGCTAACGATATTCGCAGATGTGGGTGTCCGATGGGTTGCGGTAACATCGCATCAGAATCCACACGGATTTTCCCCATTCCACTGAAAGGACGATGGCCGTGCGAAGATACGGACGTGCCGATCGATCCCTTTGGGGAGGGGTTTTTTGTGCACGGGGCATGTCAGCACATCACAAAAGTATCGCAAGTTTGTGGCAGAACTTGGAGCGTCACTTTTTGTCCACACACTGGCCTGTCTCAATTGGTCCCACCACCCCCTTCCCCTCTCCCCTCCCCATAGAACGTGCAGATATGATTCCAGAAAGAACCGTACCGGATGTGGTGAAATGTTGGGCAGGCTGCCTCTCGCACAATCAAAAAAAATCGCGAGCAGGCCTTTGATTGTAGCCGTATACAGCATTCAAAAAACAGGATCAAACAAAACAATATCACGCCCCGCATTCACACATCCAGTTGCTCCCCCAGGCCTGCCCGAGAGAACAGGAGTTGCGGTGGTGGGGGTGGGAAGGCGCCGACCACGGCCCGTGTGGTTATGCGATCTGTGGCAAATTAATTTGTGATAGCGTCGATAGCCCGCACTCCCCACCATCACCCCGCCCCCTACCCCTCACTCCAGCCCCTCCTGCGTGCGTGCGCTTCACCGATGGAAACCATTCCAGCGACCCCAACAAAAAAACATGCACCCCAACAAAACTTACCCGATATTTTCGGCCGGTGCCACCTTAAGGTGGCCGGAGTTGTTCAAACCGCCCCACCCCACCCCTCTCTGTCGGTTGAAGTCGAGTCGGGCAAGAAACCAGCCGCATTATTATATTCCACCGCGTGTGATGGATGCAACGTCTTCCTTGCTGGACAGCGTATCCACATTTCGGTGGCACCACCAACAGAGGCGTCGTTGTTGGGGAACAGTGCAGTGCCGATGAGGGGGCTGGGCCTGTTCAGGCGTGCTGATTGTATTCTCTTTTTAACTTTGCAAAAAAAAATTGGCATGCGCGTGCCTGCTGGGCCATGCGTGCCCCCCCCTCCCCCCTATCCCCACATTCTTCTTTCTCTCTTCTTCACGCCCCGACTTGCTCATACCGGGCCCTCTCTTCATCCTTCCATCTATTTTGCTTTCTTCCGCTTCCGCCTGGTGTAGCCCCCTTTTTTTTGTCTATTTTTTTTCGTTTCTCTTTCCCCCCTCCCCCTGATCTCTTTATCTCTTTCTCTCTCCCTCAACTGCTTTGACAGCGTGCCGCTCGCCCTGCTCCCCTTGAAGCTCCAGCCAACGCAAGCGTCAACCAAAGCACACATCACGTGAAAGGGACCCACTTTTCTCGTTGTAGTTTCGGCCTTCCAATACGACCTCCTCCCATGGCAAGGCAGCAGGGCCTCCATCTTGCATTTCCGGGATCAAGGGAACCTGGGGTAGCAAGCCTGAGGAAGCAACAGGCATGCCTCCCTCTACTCTTGTGTCCCGTCCCGGGAAGGGCAGCTCAGGGCAGCTCGGGGGGGTGGGATTTTGGGAGATGGCTGGCAGTGTTGCACTCTGTCAAAGGGTGCCTTCATTTTTTTGGCGGCAGTGTCTGACAGGGGGTGTACCCTGATGATGCGGTGATGGCCGAGTCAGCGCTGTGTCTTCCGGTGTGGCAGGCGGCGATAACCAGGCATGCCTTGTTATTGTATTGCATTAGCGGCGAACGCAAAATACCCGAGCATCTAGTTTTTTTTCTCTTCCGATGCGAGATCTACCGCACGCACTCACGCATTGCATTACCCCCCCCCCCCCCCCCCCCCCCCCCAGGCCCTGGGGTAAGGATTTTTGGTAGTTCACGGATTTCCTCCGGGGGGGGGGGGGGGGGGGGGGGGGGGGGGGGCTCCCCGCGGGCTGAGGTCAGGCTGGCGACCCAGGTTTTCAGGGTGACACCAGGATTTCCCCAAAATTTTGGGTGACCCCCCACCCCCTGGTCGGGCACCCTACCAGGGGGGGGGGTCAGGAGGTGGTACTTTCACCCAACTGATGTTTCCTAGTAATAGGTGTAAATGGGCACCCCATGGCCAAAATGACCCCATCGCGATCCGCACAGATTCCAAACGTTCAAAAGAACGGGTTTTTGGGAAATCCGAGGGGGGGGGGGTCCCGCTGGGTGGGTAGGTGGGGTGTAGTGGACTGGCTGCCTCCCAGCCACCTTCTCCCACGACCAGTCCCTGAACCAGACCCGTGTTTCATGGGTGATACTTGGCTCACACACCATCAAAGTGACCCCACTGTGATCCGCACAAATTCCAAACGTTCAAAAGAAAGGGGTTTTGGAATACCCGAGGAGGGGGTCCCGCTGGGTGGGGTGGGGTGTCATGGTGTGTGTCACCCAGTCACCCTTCACCCATAACCAGCCCCTGAACCAGACCGCTTTTTCATGGGTGAAGCTGGGCACCTAGACCCACAGTGTGACCCCACTACGATCCGCAAAAGTTTCAAACGTTCAAAAGAACGGGGTTTTGGAACACTTGTGGAGGGGGTCCCGCTGGGTGGGTGGGCTGGCTGACTCTCGGCCTCCCTCTCGGCCGTGTGGCTACCTCAGTCACTTTCTCTTCGGACCAGCCCCTGAACCAGAGTCACATTTCATGGACGATGTTTGTCACATAGACCTATAAAATGACCCCACTACGATCCGCAAAAGTTTCAAACGTTCAAAAGAACGGGGTTTTGGAACACCTGAGGAGGGGGTCCCGCTGGGTGGGTGGCTGGGTGGGGTGGCATGGTGTGTGACTCCCAGTCACCTTCACCCATGACCAGACCCTGAACCAGAGCCACATTTCATGGACAAAGCTTGTCACCTCGACCTACAAAGTGACCCCACTACGATGCGCACAGATTCCAAATATTCAAAAGAAGGGGGTTTCGGAACACCTGAGGAGGGGGTCCCGCTGGGTGGGTGGGGTGGCTGACTCTCGGCCTCCCAGTCACAGTCTCCTATGACCAGCCCCTGAACTAGACCCACATTTCATGGGTGAAGCTTGGCACCTAGACCCACAGTGTGACCCCACTACGATCCGCACAGAGCCCAAAGAGTGCAATGGAAGGGGTCAATCGCGATTCCGCGAGTCGAAGATTCCGCACTTTTGGGCCACTTTCAGGTGATGTCAGGTCCCTGGAGTGACTGCAGATAGCCCATTTTCAGGGTGGGAGCCCTACTCGTACGTCACCCAGATTCAGCCCAAACCCGTGCACCCAGGGTGCACGGTCGCCGGTAGCGCGCGGGCACCCGGAAACAGGTCGCATTTGCGCGCGCTGCCTGCACCCTGCACGCCAGCCCCCCCCCCCCCCCCCCCCCCCCCCCCCTAGGGGGGGTCAAATGGGGGTGACAAACACGATTTTTCAAAAAACCGGCGCAGAGGCCCCAAAGCCCCCGTAAACCCTCCAAACCCCCCCAGATCGGTCCGGAAACCCATCGAACCCCACTTTTCCACCATTCCGGGCACCTCAGGTGCCCGAATTGGGGTACCTAAATTTTGTGCCACCGTTTGGTACCGGACAGTGCCACTGTGTGGGAGGTTGGAAAAGAAAATGCCCCAACACACCACATCTGAGGGTTGCAATGCATGTTGCTTGCCAACCACGTCATCCGGTGGGTGTCAGGCGCTATGTAGGTGGCATGAGCCAGGTCTTCGATGTGTTCTGGCTTGTATATGTACCTCCCTGCCTGCGGCACAGGCACTGCCTTTGTCCCCCACACCAGCCACAGAGAGCGTATTGTACTCGGTCCACGGTTGCTGATTCATTGTGATGCGTTGTATCCTCGAGTGAACGTCACACACTAGTGGCACCACCACCCGCCATCCGAGAGCTGTATTGACTTTGCGCCCTTCCGTTGCATTCACCTCGCCACGCATATTGCACCGTTCAGTACCAGTGCTCTTGGGCCAGGCAAAGTAGACCGCAGCAACTACCAATTCTGGCACAATGGGTACCACGACAGCGCACTTCGTGTGTTCCCGGAATGTACAGCTCGTGTTGCAACAGTCGTTGTCAACACATCCCGGTTGTGGAGCACTGCTGCACAGGAATCACACGACCATCTGGACTTGTTCCGTACCTACAGGCAGCCTCCCGGTGCATGGTGGCAGGGAGGTACATATACAAGCCAGAACTCATCGAAGACCTGGCTAATGCCACCTACATAGCGCCTGACACCCACCGGATGACGTGGTTGGCAAGCAACATGCATTGCAACCCTCAGATGTGGTGTGTTGGGGCATTTTCTTTTCCAACCTCCCACACAGTGGCACTGTCCGGTACCAAACGGTGGCACAAAATTTAGGTACCCCAATTCGGGCACCTGAGGTGCCCGGAATGGTGGAAAAGTGGGGTTCGATGGGTTTCCGGACCGATCTGGGGGGGTTTGGAGGGTTTACGGGGGCTTTGGGGCCTCTGCGCCGGTTTTTTGAAAAATCGTGTTTGTCCACGTAAAAGGGTGGCATTTGACCCCCCCTACCCCCCCCCCCCCCCCCCCCCGACGTTCACGACCCCCCAGAAAATTACCCCAGCCCCTGCCCCCCCCCCCCCCCCGCATTTTCTTCTTACTCTTCTCCCCCCCGTCCCCCGGCTTTGCGCAACGACAAGCATTTTATTGCCCCGCATTACCTTAGTCACCATCTGGCCTTGTCAACGCCACCCCCCCCACTCTTCGTCGCACGTTTGTCCAGCAAAGCCGGAATTCAACAAAATATGCTACCATGTTCTTCACCATCGAGATCGGATACCGACCGCGCATGTATATGGAATTCTTCAAAAAAAGCCCCCTGGGGGTGGGGTTACCGTGAGTTAAAAGAATTGTAGTCCAGGATGGGGGGCCCGAGCCGCGGGCTAGTGTTGCCGTTCTGTGGAGGGATGGGGAGGGGGGGGGGGGTCGTCGGGAGGGAGGGGGGGGGAGCTGATGTGATCCCGCGGCAGGCAGCGTAGTTGGTTCTGAGAAGTCCCACACACCCCCGCCCTCCCCGATACCCCGCACCGCATGCATGCCTTGGGGCCTCCTGTGGCAACCATTCGGCATAACAACCACAGCACCACCACCACCACCACCACCACCACCACCTGTGCAGCGTACACAACACGACACAGGGATGGAACGGCCGTTTTCCCGGTGACCCCCACCCACCCTCCCACCCCGCCCTCTGTGCCTCTAACTGGCTCACCCCAGGTGAGGCAGACAGTGCTGACATGGCCGCCCCCCAAGGCAGGGCCCAGGTGGGGCAGGCCGGCCCCACGCCAGGCTTACGGAGGGCGAACATCCTCAAGCTATCTGTTGCCTCGCTGTGCGTGCTGTACTCCGTATTCGCCATCGGGGGTTGGGACTCCGACACCGAGAGCCCGCACCAGGGGGCGGAGGGCAGGCGGGTCCCGCTGAGGACAACGCCTGCCCCGGAGGCAGCGTTGCGGCGGGACAGCGCGGCTGGCGGCTTGCCTGCCGGAGGCCACGGAGGGGGAGGGTTGCAGGTGGGGGAGGACCACCCGTCAGTGGGTGGTGGCCTGCAGGCAGCGGCTAGGATCCCCAGCAGACAGGAAGGCGGCCAAGAGGTCCGTCTCCTCCAACAGGAGAACCAGAGGTTAAAGGATATCATCGACAGCATGCTGTTTTCCAACGTGCGTGAAGGGTTCCGGTTCCATATGTATGACATCCCATCCCGGTACATCGAGGGGGCGTTGGAGGAGCTGGAGAAAGGGTGGGGGTCGTCCGTTTGCAACCGGGATGTGAAGAAGAAGACGAATTACACGATGCTCGACTGGAGGCATGCGCACTCGCTGTTCACTGTGGATATATTCATGGCGAGGTTCCTGAGGAAACATCCCCTTCACACGTCGAACCCTGACGAGGCTGATGTCTTCATCATCCCCGCCATGACGCATCTCTACAACTGTGCGGGGAGGATGCAGTATCTCAACGACATACTCTCGTGGATCGTGCAGCGCCCTGGGGGGCATTGGAAGAACTATCACTCGCATGACCACTACATCTTCTGGTGGAGGTGGGGGATGAACTTCGGCGGGACGACGAAGTTTTTTAAAAACCTGAAGAGGCTGTTCCCCAACATCAACTACATCTCATACGAGTTTCTCGAGCTCATGGGGAGGAATAAATACCAGGATTTTTCCCTCGCGCTGAAGCCGTTCTTCAATGAGGCGAAGCATGGGATTGTGATGCCGTATCCAGACTTCTCGCCGATGCTGCAGGAGCCGGTGCCGGAGGGGCAGAAGCGGGACCTGTTTGCCTTCATGTCTGGGACGTCGAATATCGGGGGGATCCGCCGTTGGATCAAAGTGGAGCTGGATAAATACCGGGATAACAAAGACACGCCGTGCTTCTATCAAGACTTTGGGTCGAATGTGATCGACACGAAGAGACTCGGTGTGCCGACAGCATACCCTGAGTATTTCAAACGCTCTGTCTTCTGCATGCATGCCGCTGGGGATGGGCTGTCCTCACGGAGGCCTACCTCTGCTGTGCTGTCGGGGTGCATCCCTGTGCTCGTGTGTGATCTCTGCCTCTACGCCTTTGAGAATGTGCTGAACTATTCGTATGCAGCATTTTGCACCTGACACGCAAGCACCTCTTGTCCGGTAGTGTCTTCACACCCTGAGCCTTGTCAAACACATAGAATACAACACCATCAACACCGTGAGATTGTGACATGTGTTGCTCTTTCTGTCTGGGTGGTGGTGGGGATTTCTGTGATGGGTAAAGTGTCAACACCTCCGCTGCTCATCCCACACCCTCACTGCACTGCAGGTCTTTTGCGGTGTTCATGAAGGAGGACGACGTGATGCAGGGGCGCATGGTAGAGCTGCTGCGGCAGATCCCTGAGGAGGAGATCCGCAAGAAGCAGGCGGTGCTGCGCTCCATCCGCCACCACTTTGTGTACAACACGCAGGGTGCCCCGCGGAAGGGCGACGCGCTCGACATGCTTGTGACGCAGCTGGCGCAGCGGGGCGCCATCCTGCGCAGCTACCGGAGGTGGTTCCTGACCCATAAGAACCTCTCCTCCAACTCAAAAGACTACCCGGCAGACCCACCCGAGGTGAACCGGTATAAGTTTGACCTCAAGCTCGATCCCACAGCAAACCTACACCGCCGGTAGATGCTTCAGCCAGAAGAGGGTGGGTGGGTGGTGGTGGGTTGTGTGATCTTAACACGCCGTGTGGGGCATCCTTTTTTGCCCCCCTTGCCGTCTTACGTCTAACATTGCTTTGCTTAGATACCAGGTGCGGGAGGTGTGTGCCCCTGCCCCTGCGCCTCTCCCCTCCGGCCCCGTACACACGGAATACACTGATGCGTGGTGGAGAAGGAGGGAGGGGGAGAAAATTGCTTGTGGTTGACTTCAACTTGGGAGGAGGTGTGCATGCTGCACAACACCAACATCAGGGCGTTCAGTGCAGCGTGGACACACTGCGGACGTCTGGTGACCCGAGGCGACAAAGGCAAAGTGCGTGTGTGGGACTTGGAGGGCACACCGAGCGCCACAGTGCTGGAGGGTCACAGCAAGCCTGTTTGCAGCATTTGCTGTGTCGGGCACGAAGATCATTTGACAAGAGCATCCGTGTGTGGGACATCAGCACCCTCACACACACACACACCCTGGAGGGCCACACTGATCGGGTGAGGGGCATCGCGCTGACTCAGGACGAGCAACACCTGGTGTCGTGCTCTGACGACAAGTCACTCAAGGTGTGGTGCACAACCTCCCTCAGCTGCCTGCGTACTGTACTACTGCGCTGAAGGAGCGACTTCCTGAGCACCACTTTGAGGGACTCTGTCTTTAATCCCCATCCACACCGCCACACCCTCCAGGAAGGCTTTGCAGTTTGTTTCTGCGCGCAAGTTCAACGGGGAAGAAGAAGGAAATACCATGGATGTGACTGTGCGTCACAGCGGGACCGGTGACAGCTGTGTCGTCGGTGTTCCGGAAGGCGGGACTGTGGTCGGGCTGAAGGCGGATGCGCTCAACGAGATGTTCCCGGGTTCTATCAACGCAGTCCGTGAGGCTGCATGCGTCGCAGCACACATGGAAGGGTGTGAGGAGGAGCTGGACGATGCACAGCGCGTTGCCGACACGGGTCTGGAGGACGGGGGTGCTGTCCAACTCGTCCCACGCTGGCCCAACGTCAAGGCGCCCGCAGTCTACTCATCGACCCACGGCGAAGGTATCAAGTGCATCACACTGTCGAGGTGTGGGACGCTGTGTGTTGTGTGTTACGACCACAGACACATCACTGTGTTTGACACCAGCACCGGTGATGTGGTGGCGGACTTAACACACGGCAACCGGACTATTTCGCATACTTCCTTCTCTGTCTGTGGGACGTGGTTGGCAACGTGCTCTTATGACGGCACCATCTGCGTGTGGCTGACCTCAACTTGGGAGGAGGTGTGCATGCTGGACCACAACAACATCAGCGTGTACGGTGCAGCGTGGACACACTGCGGACGTCTGGTGACCGGAGACGACAAAGGCAAAATGCGTGTGTGGGACTTGAAGGGCACACCGAGCGCCACAGTGCTGGAGGGTCACAGCGATGTTGTTAACAGCATTGCTGTGTCGGGCACGAGGATCTTCAGCGGGTCAGATGACAAGAGCATCCGTGTGTGGGACATCAGCACCCTCGCACACACACACACCCTGGATGGGCACACTCATTGGGTGCCGGGCATCGCCCTGACTCAGGACGAGCAGCACCTGGTGTCGTGCTCTGACGACAAGTCACTCAAGGTGTGGTGCACAACCTCCCTCAGCTGCCTGCGTACTGTGCAACTGGACGACGGTCCCTACTCAGTTGCTGTGTCACAGCCAGGTGATGTTGTTGCAGTAAAAAGCTGGACCAGCAAGACACTGTACCGCCTCAGCACAGGTGAGTGTCTGGGGGAGGTGGATTCAGAGGGTTATGGTGTTGCACTCAGCCTCTGCGGGAGGTGGGCCTTCACACCAACGAACATCAACACTTCAGTGGCTGTGTGTGCTGTGTCTTCTGTTTCACCCTGAGTGCAGTGTCTCGTCACCCTGTTCCCTGCCTTCGTGTTTGCCGTCGTGTTGCACCTGCTTGCGTATTTGTTGTGTTCTGCACTCTCTTCCTTTCTAGCCTTGCGACACGGCATGACCTGACCCCTGCTCTGTTTGGAGGCAGCTGATGCATTTGCATCTGAGATGAGTTGCTTTTATTGATGTTTGTGGTGTGCGTGCTTCCTTTTGCCTTTTCCCTGTCTGGTGAGCTTCCGCCCCATGGGAGGGGCTCCTTCCGGCTTGCGCTGCCAACGCCCCTCCCTGCGGCCCGGCTTCCGCCTCGTGGCTGACCCAGAGTAGCGATGTGACCAACGGAGCGACATGGAAGATAAGGGGAGGGTGAGCACGTTCATATCGACTGGGCGTGATCGATGCAAGCCACGCGCGGGTTGGGGATGGTTCGACAGTCGCCACCAACATGGCAACGGTCAAGAGGCACTGTGTGTGTCTGGGGTGGGTTGGGGCGAAGCTTCTGCACCCTGCACGTTCGTCCCCGTCGGAAGTGGTACCTTTTGCAGTATGCTTCCGGGTGGACTTGCAGGTGTTGCGAGTTATTCGCCACGTGCGCGGCAAGCAATACCGCAATACCCCGGCGTGCCTCTTTTTTTTGGTGTGCTTTTTGGTGGCGGCATGTGATGATAACGAAAAGCCGGTGGTGGAGGTAAAAACTTTGCGTCTGCAAATCAGAAAGGGGAGAGAAGAACCAGCGGGTATTCGTCGATCGCGAGAACACCCCTTAGTCGGACCCGTTCAAGATGAGGATGACCACAATCCTGTTCCTGTCGCCTGTGTGCCTTGCCCTGCTGTCTCACCTGAAGAACGTGCATCCTCCGCACGCCCTCCTTTTTCCCTTTTCGCAGGAGGTCTTTGCCAGGGCACTGAAGAAGGTGCATCCCCGGCTCACCGTGCACTCCGTGCGGAGGGGTGCGTGTACTTTCCTGCTGCGGCAGGGGACGCCGTTGGAGGAGATCGCAAAGATCTCGAGGCACGCTACGGTGGAAAGCCTGTTGAGGTATTTGCCAGTCGTAGAATTGCCTGCAGCGAAGAAGTCTTTGGAGCTCTCGACAATGTTGTCGCCGAGGCTCCGGTGAGGAAGAGGGCGAGGACGGGTCTGGGCCCGTTTTACAAGCCACCCCACAGTGGGGGCTATGGGCCAGACATCTCGCCGAGATACGGGGGGGAGGTGTCGATACTGCGCAACCCGGATTTGTTTTCGGGGGCACACACGGAACGGTACTCGACACCGCTCCACCGCAGTCCGAACCTCCCCCTTGCCAGGATTTCCCTTTCCCGTATTGATTTTCCTGATTTTGCTCTGCGTATGCTGGCGGCACTTTGGTGCATCCAGGAAGACGCAACTAGTTTTTTCTACCAGTTTCCCCTTGACCCTTGTATTGCTTCTTTCTTTGGTGTGAAGTTGGGAAATAGACGCGGCAGGTTCGTGACTATGGTCATGAAGGTGGGGGAGGTATGGGTGGACAATTTTTTGGTGCTGGGGGACAGTGAAGAACAAGTTCTGCAGCGCCACAGCGCGCTGCGGGCGAGGTGTGAGTTTGTGGGAGTCGAGCTGAAGAAGGATTCAGCCTACGGGCGTCCGTCGCAGCTGTTTGTGGCGATCGGACTGCAGTTCGACCTGCAGCGTGCAAGATTCCGTCTGGACCCTTGTTGGCACAACTCCAAAAAAAATAGCCGACACTCAGGGTGTTCGCTATCTCCCACCTTCCTCAGAGACTGTGGGAGAAAGGGGTAAAATTGCCGCCTCAAATTTTTTTTTTGCATACACGTTAAGTGTTCTAAGAAACCAGACATAACCAGAAGACCAACATCATGTTCGTGCTAGCACTTTTCCCTTTTGTCATCACACCCGTGCGCCAAAACAGGTTAGGCCTTATATTTGGCTGCGTTCAACGAAAAAAGACACTTCTTTCCGGAGTTTAGCTAGCACGATTCAGTTGGGCGATTCATTTGTCTGGTTTCGCGCGCGCTTCGCGCGCGCGAAATCATGCAACATCGGCCCCTCAGACAAATTGCCTCAAGGGTCCAGACCAGGGTACTATATAGGTTTGGCGCAAGGGGCCCATTTCGCGGTTCGCGGCTGCAAAATGGAGGTTTTGCGGCAATCAGTGAGTACTTCGGGAGTTGGTGACGAGCCCAAAAACAGGATCACGGACCGTCGCCGATGCCCGTTCTCGAGAAGGAAGGGCACGGTCACATGCGCTCGTTAGTTCCTGTTGGACAGACTTCACAGGTCACATGGGGGTCTGGGGGGCGGAGCCCCCCAGCCGCCGGAGGCCACGGTAGTGAACATTTGTCAGCCTCGTCCCCGAGTCCGCTTCATAGTCAAACACCACATACAGACAACGTGCACCTTGAGACAGCATGCTCAAGAGGTACATCGGCCTGGTGCCTGTGGCAGGCCACTATGCTCTTGGCTTCGGCCTCCTCTGGCTTTGACCATGCTGATGCCGGCAATAGCTCCGACGGTCCCCAGCAGGTTCAGATCTCGCTTCTTTGGGTTATTTCCGCCCCGTGCGAAGCGTGGTGGTATCAATTTGTACGAGAGGGTGCTGCCCTTCTCCTTCAGAACCCCTTCCCACCTGAGGCAAAAACTTCCGAGAAACTTTTTTTATTTAATTTCTCCCCCTTGGGAGAAATGCCCGGGAGAGAGGTGGGAGAAGGGTTTTCCCAGAATTATTTTTTTACAGGGGGGGGTCAAATAAACGTACTTAGTACTACTATTCGGCGAACGCGCGGGCCTAAATCGACCTCGCCAGAAAATTAATAAATAGTTTGCGAGCGAATAGACGTACTTAGTACGTCTATTCAACTTTTCCTAAAAACGCTGTTTGCAGGGGCTCTGCGGGGCTGTTTGGTCCACCAGGGGCGCGCTGGTCACTGCTGTCGTCCGTCTCTCACTTCTTCTGCCTTCCGGTCGAGTATCCGCTCTGTTCTCGTCCTACCACTCGCCCCTCATTTGGTTTCGTACCGTTTTGATTTGTATTGCCCCCCCCCCTCTGGTGCCCCCCCTGGTTGACATTCTTGTTGAGTTAGTGAAAGCATACACAGTTCATCAGAGCTGTCAGCTTCACTGTCGGTGGTTGGTTGGTGCGTTGATGCTTAAAAAAAAGATGTGAAAAAGACAAGCCACAACCAGCACGCCCCAACTTACTTCTTCTTCAAGTTCTTGGGCTTGTTGGGGCAAGTCTGCATGTTGTGCCCAGGCTTCCTACACCCTTTGCAGAGCCTGCGGTGTTTGTTGGGAGTCTGGGTGGTCGGGGACGCTGCGCGCTTCTTTTGGGAGGACTGGGAGGACTGGGAAGGCTGTGTCTGTGTGAGAGAGTTCACACGAACCGGCTTCGCCCATGCCAAGATGCTTGACTGTTGGGTTGGCTGAGACACAACTTTCTTTTGGGTGGACTGCTTCTCTGTGCTCTCTTTTGCCTTCCCGTCCAACCCAGGTTCAAGGTCCGCACCACCAGCCTCAGGGGATGTTTCTGTGCTTGGTGCGAAGGTGAGGTCCGGACAAAGGGAGCTCTTCACGAACCCGTCCTCCTCACCCGACACCTTCAGCACGTACCCCATATCCCGCAAGCGCTCGGCTACCACCTCCCCCCTCACACTTTCCACCGACTTTCCCCAAACAGCTCCAACAGAGGTGCACATGGCCTCGCGGTACCACCTCTCTGTGAAGCGACAATCCTGGCGAAAACCTTCGGCTGTTGATTTCTTCATCTCGAGACGGGCTTTGTCCTTGAGCCCTTCCAGGTGAGTGTGGAAGGCAGCCTTGAATGGTGCAAATGCATGCACATCAAGGTACTGCACTGTTCCTGTCAACCCACCTGGAATGACCGCTGACTTCGCCCCCGTCTTCCTGTGCAAGTACGCAACATTTTTTGGTGCAATGTGTGTTGTCGCCGAGTCATAAATGACAAGCACGTTTTTGTTTTTGCAAATGGGGGCCAAGACGCTGTCAATCCACCACCGCCACTCGGCTTCTTTGACCCAGCCGGTTTTCTGGAAAGTACAGTTAACCCCCGAGTCTTTGTGAATCTGATGCTCCTCCTTCTTTATCCTCTCGCCCGCACCTTTAAAAACGATCGACTGCTTTGTCGCAAGAATGGTCCTGTCTTTCACACTGAACGTGACAGCACCAATCAACGTGGCAAATCTATTTTTGCCAGCATCGGTATCGACCATGATGTTGGTGTCAGTGGTGTAGCACAACAGTTTGTCCCTGCGGGTAGAGCTCTTGTACAAGGCAGACTCATCCACATTCACAACCAGGTCAAAAGTACCAAAGGGGTTGTGCAGCAGCTCGGACCCGATGGAGAGGCGTCTGATGGTGGACCAGAAGCTGTGCAACTGGACCCGGGCTTTTTCAAGAGAAAGCTTGGCAATGCGCGAAGTACGAAATTGAAACTTGTTTCTCCTGGCCCAACCGTCAATCCACTCCACCGAAGCCTGGAAGCCTTTCGGGAAGGGAACAAAGGACATGGCAAGCTCCTTGATTTTGCGGCGCGTCGTTGGCAAGTCGTTCTTCCGCCGTTCTCCCACTTCTTTAAGCACGTGGGCCTCCACCTCAGGAAAGAAACACGACCTCCCCCCCCCCGCCTTTCTTTTGGCATGTGTTTTTCCATCATTTGCTGGGAGGCTCTTCATCGCCTTATCCTTGGGAAAGTCTCTCTTCCAACGAGTTGCCGTTGTCGAACACTGGTCCCGGTTCACTTGGATAGGAGGGTTACCAGGAGGAGTAGGAGGAGCAAAAAGGTAAGCACGCATGGTCTCCATCACCGGGAGCCCAGCCCACAACAAGGAGGCTACAGCCTGCTTGTAGTGGGACGTGTAGCAGGCCCGGCGGGTTGTATCCCCAACCTTTGAAGGGGCCCTGCAGTGCTTAATTTCCCCCCCCAAAAACTCCTTTAGGTTTTCAACCGAGAGCACAATATCCGGGGAAGGGGTCTCCCCCTTCGTTGCACTCTCGGTATCCCCACCCGTGTTCCCTTCCCCACCCGTGTTCCCTTCCTCCCTTCCCTCCCCACTGTCCCCACTCCCGTCATCAGAGCCGTTCTTTTCGAGTTCTTCGAGAACAGAGACTTTTTCGATGTCGTCGTCGTCGTCGTCGTCGCAGGTGCTCTCAGAGCTGCCATTCGATCCAGCGCCGCCCTCTGAGTCAGCGTCATCGTTCTCTGAGGTAGTGTCGTCGTTCGGTCCAGCGTCGTCGTTGCTCGCAGAAACCACAATCGCGCACGCGGTCTCCGCAGCCAACAGCTCCCGAAGATCACGGAGCACAGATTTGAGATCGTCTTTGGAGGGTGCCTGGCGTTCTTGGACCTCCCGCTCGATATCAGCAGCTGAAGACAGCTGATGAATCCGTGTGGGGAAAAAGTGTGTTGCATGCCGGACGGCCTGAATCCCACACGACCACGCGTCCTTCTGCATCCCACTCAACACCACACGGACAGTGCTGAACTTCTGCTCGAGGCTCTTGGCGAGTGGAGAACCGTGAATGATCGCGTGGTCGTCAATCACGATACACTCATCCTCCCGGAAAGCACAAAAGACCCAGTGGAGGCCTGTGTTGTTGTGTGTGTTCACCACACAACCCTGCCACTCCGATTTTGTCTCCCAGAACGCCACACCCTGGGGACTAGCTGGATAGCGCTTCATCCCTTTTGTGATGCTCTCGAACTGGCAGTACTCAAAAAAACGAGTACCGTTCGGGTTTTTCACCGGATCATACCGGGGGTTGGCGACACGGGACACTGCTTCTACACCAGCGGGCTGCAGGTAGTGAACCAGCAGGTTCCCCACGTCGCTCGTCGTCAGCCAGTACCCCACCTTGACATTCTTTGAGGAATGCCCTTTTAAAAACTCGGCCCTTTTGGGGCCGCCTCCGTGCGCTTCCGTCGGCTGTGCCTCACACCCACCCCGAAGGACTGGAATGGGTTTGGCTTGTGTCTTCGGCGCGGAGCAGTCGGTTGAAGGTTTGGCTTGTGTCTTCAGCGTGGAGCAGTCGATTGAAGGTTCGGCTTGTGTCTTCGGCGCGGAGCAGTCGGTTGAAGGTTTAGCTTGTGTCTTCGGCGCGGAGCAGTCGGTTGAAGGTTCGGCTTGTGTCTTCGGCGCGGAGCAGTCGGTTGAAGGTTCGGCTTGCGTCTTCGGCGTGGAGCAGTCGGTTGAAGGTTCGGCTTGTGTCTTCGGCGCGGACCGGTTGGTTGAAGGTTTGGCTTGTGTCTTCGGCCATGAAAAAATCGGGCCATTGCAGCGTGCCCTGGCCCGGGCCAGTTGGTTGAAGGAAGGCCGGGGAGCGCATGGCGGTGGCCCATCCTCGAATATCTTGAACAGGAGGCATTCCATCAGCAGGAGGCACATGAAAGCATCGGACGTCATCATTATGTCGGACACCAGCCGAAGCTATTGGCTCTGTTGGTGGATGGTGAAATCTGGGCAGTTGGATTGCGGGTTTGCGGGCGTGTGTTGATCAGTGCTGCACAACAGGAGAGAATGTCAAACAACGTCAGGGAAGGGGGCTGCGGGGGGTGGGGGGTGGGCTCAGCTGGTCCTCGAAGGCTACATCTATGGTGAGGTGTGTCTGGGGCCATCCGTCCACATCTTCTCGTTGGTGGTAGGGACTGCGGACGCCGTAGATGAGGAGTCGTTTAATGCGCGCCGCTCTTCAGCAGTGATTTTGACGCCTCTGGACCCCAGGAGTTTGCGGGTTTCCGGGTTTGCGGTCTTCAGCAGTGGTTCTGATGCCTCTGGACCGCAGGAGTTTGCGGGTTCGCTGGTTTCCCGTCCGTATGTGTCTGAGGGGGGATGCCCCGATTCCCTTCGTCACGACATATCTTTGAGCGTAGGTCACTTCCCCCCTCTACGGACCCCGTGCACCCTGGTTCCCCTAAGTGGCACCAATAGACCCCGTTGTCCCCATTCCTTGCCCCAAAGTTTGCAGATTTGTGTGTCTCCAAAAAGAAAATCTCAAAAAAAACGGAAAATTTTCCCAAAAAAAAAGGGTGAAAAGTAAGTACTACTATTCAACGGCCCAACGTGCCCCAGAGCCCCAAAAAAATAAGTACTACTATTCGGCTAAGTACTACTATTCAACTAAGTACGTTTATTTGACCCCCCCCTGTAACGAAATAGGCCCCTATTTCTCCCCGAGCGAACGCCCTGGCCGACACACCAAAAAAAGGGAAAATAAATACTGGGGGGGGGGGCAAATACTAGAGGGCCCCTCTATTATTCACCGTGCCAGCCGACGAAAATGGGGGTTTTCGGACCCCCTCCACTATTTGCTTTTTGGGGGGTGGAAATTTCGCGTTCTTGAATATTTGGCATCTGTGCGGCTCGGAGTGGGATCGTTTTGTCGGTCGACCACCTGATTTGATCCGAGTTTGGCGGGGCTGAGCGGTCTTATATGCCAAAAAAATCTACGATTTTCCAAATCAGCTGGGTCGATGTGTCAAACCTCATCTAGAAATGTGGGTCAGAGGCTGATCCTCAGAGGAAGTGACTGGGGGCAGCGAACACCCCACCTACCCACCCAGCGGGACCCCTCTTTGGGTGTTCCAAAACCCTGCTATTCCGAACGTTTGGAATTTGTGCAGATCGTAGTGGGTCATGGTGGTAGAGGTGCCAAGCTTCACCCATGAAACCTGGGTCTGGTTCAGGGACTGGTCATGGGTGTCCAAAACCCCGTTCTTTTGAACGTTTGGGATCTGTGCGGAGCGTGGTGGGGTCATTTTGGCTCTGGGGTGCCTGCGAGCACCACTTACGGATGCAAAAACAGGACTCACACCCCCCTCAATTATTCGGCCAGGTGCGCCGCCAAAACCGCCGATTTCCATACCCCTCTATTATTTGACCCCCCGCTATTATTTGCCCCCCCCACAACTATTTGCCCCCCCCCAGTAACGCATGGAATTACCCCACCCCGCCTCTTCTCGTTAGCCCCCCAAACTTGACAA